>VONZ01000029.1:2042500-2653605 GCA_012976165.1 Labeo catla | reverse complement strand
ATAGATAGATAGATAGATATAAGTGTGTAGATAGATATATAGATATATGATAGACAGATAGATAGATAGATAGATAGATATGAGTGTGTAGATAGATAGATAGATAGACAGATAGATATGAGTGTGTAAAAAGAAAGATAGATATGAGTGTGTAGATAGATAGACAGATAGATATGAGTGTGTAAAAAAGAAAGATAGATATGAGTGTGTAGATAGATAGATAGTACATACTATATATAATATATAGTAAATAATATGTAATATTTTAAAAATATGGCACATGTAGAATTGGATTTTTAAATGCAAAAGATTTGAAATTACATTTTTAAATTAATAACTGGATGCCACTTACTGAATTTAACATGCAAGGTAGTAGGTCATGTGACAACAATGCAGCATATACTTAAAAATAGTAGGTGGAACACAGTGCACACTGGGTAGTAGGCTAGTATTCCAACAAAAACTGTATTAGGTGACCCATACACCACTAGCTGCCCGTGCCCCATATCTGTGACATCATGTACCTAATTTCCTCCCCAAAAATGGCAGACCTGGCTCGCCCACGTCGTCACGAGCAGCGAGGACAACTAGAGAAAGATCACAGTTCAAAAGCAGTCAGACGGAAAATATGGAAAACAGGGGCGGCGGTCAGTGCATCTCACCCCCCGATGCAGCAAGCTGCCACAGTTTGACTGACAAACTGACTTTTGGAGAGGCCCGTGCCCATTCTAGTCAGAGTTTATTGAAGGTGATTTTGATCTCCTCCATGCGGCCACAGCAGTAGCTATGCCATCTGTCACCTTGATTGCATGGCGGTCTCTCTGGGGGGAGTGCTATGGCTCCTGATCGTTTACAGATTGCACTGCTTTCTCTTCCATAAGGACCACATGCACAGAGCCAGATGGTGGGTATACACGGTTATTATGAGTCTTTATCTCTGTGCAGGAAGGAGTGGAACCATTAGGCCTCCCTCAGGATCTCCACTCCTCTCTGCAGCCATGCTGTTCCTCCCCAAATACAGTCTTCTTCAGCTGTCAGCGTCCTGCGCGCAACGCTCATAAAAAAACAAACAACAATGCGTTCACGCCGTTTAATATGAAGGCAAACACAGGAACGCGCGTTTGCGCGCTTTGTTTTCGTCTGGAAATAATGAGAGTTGTTGAAGGCTTTGCAAAATCCTCAGGATCCGTGTTGATATCAGTTGCCATGGAAACTGTGACATCAAAGGTTGGCATAACAAGCCGCTTGGTTATTATGGGAATGGATGTTTTGTCCAGTTTAATACGGCCTTTGGTGACGAGCAAAATATAGTTTAATTATCACAAATAAAATCACAAAACGGCATGACATTAAAGAAGGACTCATTTTGTTATGCATTTTATAAGGGGACGTAAAGCAGCATTCCCTGCGTGAATATAAATTGATATTTTGCATGGAAAAAATGCATTTTTAAATGACAAAAGTTTTAGTTTTTTGTTTTGTGTTTTTTTAAAAGTATGAATCTCACAACATGCTCTGCTTAAATATAAATTGATAATATTTTGGAAAAAAAGTTAAAAAACAAAAAAATTTCAAATGAAACAGAAGTTTGTTTCGTTTTTTTTGTTTTTTCTAAGAATCTCACAACATGCTCTGTTTAAATATAAATTCATAATATTTAAACAAAAAAAATATATATATATACATATATATATAATTTATTTATTTTCAAATGAAACAAAAGTTTGTTTAGTTGTATTTTTGTTTTGTTTTTTGTTTTCCAAAATGAGATACAGCAACATGTAGATGTAAATATCACAAATAAAACTGCAAAACGCCGACAACATGAAAAGGACCAATTTTGTTATGTATATTAGCAGGGGAAATCTCAAAATATTTCTTGTTTGAACATAAATTGATGATATTTTATACATACATTAAAACTGCATTTTCAAACACAAATTTAGTTGTTGTTGTTGTTTTTTTTTTAAATGTTAAATGAAACAAAAGTTTGTTTGGTTATGTTTGTTTTCAAAAATGAGATATAGCAAAATGTAGTTTAAATATCACAAATAAAATCACAAAACACTATGACAACATTAAAGGACCAATTTTGGTATGTATAGTACATCAGAAAAAATATCTCACAATATTTCCTGCTTGAATATAAACTGATATTTTGCATTACAAATATTTTCAATTATTATTATTTTTTTTAATAGGACATAGCTAAAGTAATTTTATGTATGTTATAAGGGGGAACCTCACAACATTCTCTGCATTAATATAGATTAATATTTTGCATGAAAAAAATAATATCTTCAAATTAAAAAAGTTTCTAGTACAAAATTTTAATTGCCTCAGATAAAAAGGCAAAACATCATGTCCACATTAAAGGACTAATTTTGTTACACATTTTATAAATGGGAATAAAAGCAACATATAAATTTAGATTTTGCATGAAAAAAATGCATTTTCAAATGAAACAAAAAGGTAAAGAGGTGGTTAGTTTTTTGTTTTGTTTTGTTTTGTCTTTTTAATTTAAATTTAATTTAAATTTGCTTATATATATATGTACACAGTATATATAAATGAAACAAAAGTTTGTTTGGTTGTATTTTGTTTTATTTTCAACAATGAGATATAGCAAATAAAATAGCAATTTGTTACGTATATTACAAAAAAATCTCAAAATATTTCCTGCTTGAATATAAATTGATATTTTGCATACAAATATTTTCCAATGAAACTAAAGTTTTTTTCGTTGGTTTGCTTTTCTAGAATTTCTAGAACCTTGTCAAAATGAGCTCAGCAAAAATCATCCCATTCTGAGGGATTGTTCCTTTAAATGCAAATGAGCTCTGCTCGCCCCGCCTCTCTCTACTCTCTGCTGCTGGGAGAGATTGTTTACTTTAGCCACATTTAGCTTGTTTAGCCGCAAAACTTGCTAACTAGCATGTTATTAGGAAAGGTGATTGCAGAGATTCATAAAAAAAAAACCTTTTACTCACTTCTGCTGTAGGTGAAGCTGGATCACAAATGATTTGCGCGAACACAGAGGCATTTATGTAGATCGGGAGGCACATTCCCTTCACAAACAAATGTAATCCACTGCATCTTCAGCGGCTCAGATGTCAGGGGATCAATTACATACCGGTCCAAAAAATACTGGTTCTCGGTACGTTTAATTAAGTCGATTAGTTTAATTATCACAAATAAAATCACAAAATCATGACCACATTTAAGATTTTTGTTATTTTGTACATTACAACTGGGGAAATATCACAACATGCCCTGCTTATGGGGAAAATGCAAACAAAAGTAAAGTTTTTTCTTCTTTTTCTTTTTTTCTTCCAAAAATGGGACTAAAATCAAATCCTAACAAAGTGTTTCTCTCTCACAGATGGTTTAATGTCTGCCTCTTTTAGTAAAAGTCATTGGGCATAAAAGCGCCACATTCTGCACATTCAAAACAGACTCAGCCTGGTATGAAATGATGGCAGGCAGTATGCGTTCCAAACCCAGACATATGTAGAAGATGACCAGGAGGGTAAAGGACAATGTGCAGCAAGAAAATAAGACATGTGTACCATCAATGCATATTTTTCATGCTTGTTTAGAACTCTGAGTTCATTTGCGATACCATCCAGTGAAGCAAATTAGACAATTTCACACTGAGCAGTCCAATTCTCAGAGACGAACGCTACACACACATCTAGCATGCCAATGTCATGTCACAACACAAAGCAGACTTTGTGAGAGATCTTCAGTCTTAAGAGAAGATCAGAAAAAGAAGTAGAAAATGGTCAGCGTACTTAAAAATGTCCACAATTTTTTTTATATGCTGGCAGGTCATACGCAAAACTTGAGAAACATGAATTGACAACACAAATAGGGTACAAAATAGGTATTTTTCTGTCAATAAACATGAAAAAAATAATAATACAGTAAAAAAAAAAGTATAACATATATATGTTATGTAATAGTTTTAAAAAATTTAAGTAATTCTTAAAAGTTTTTGAGAAGCTAAATGTAACATATTCATAGAAAGTGCTGAATGCAACTGTAAATCTGTTTTGACAGCAAAGAGTGGCATATTGACAGCCTCATAAACCTAAGCTACTTTACTTGGTTCATTTGATTTTTAAGTGAAGTCATATTTGGTCCAGCTCAGAGGGAATAAACAGTGTGGAGACCTTGTGCATGTCATTGTTCTTTGCTGTTCCTGATTGCCTGTCCCAGGGCAATGTGGCAATATGTTGCGTTGTTTAGGACAACAGCCGGCTATCTGTGAGCATGAGAGCCCTTGTCAGGCTTCAGCACAGTGCTCACAGTGACGTGAGCCTGTGGTCACAAATGTGCACACATAAAGCCATTTCAGCTTCCTATGCTCATCCATGCCCCGAAAGCAAAGTCTCACCATAGCTGGACAGCTTCATTCACTTTTATACATTCCACACTACTGTGAAATGTCCTTTTACACTATTAATGTTTTTATATGAAATATAAAAATTTTATGTGCATTATTATAATATTTACATTATTTTTGAATATATATATGTTAATTTGTTTAATATTATTAATATTTACAATTTTATATATAATATATTTAATCTTACACTTCGATACATATTATATATCCATAACATATAATATATAGTAATAACTGAATACATATAATATATAGTAATAATTTCATTCTCATAAGATTTAAATTATTTTTTAATATATATATATATATATATATATATATATAAAATACAATTTATAAATATTATATTGAAATTATGTCTGGATTACTACACTTTAATACTTGGAATATTTATACATATGTTATAAGATATTTAAAATTATATATATATATAGTTACAAAATATCATTAGAATAATTAAAATATAATGTAACATTTAATACTTGGAATATTTATAAATATATTATAAGACATTTACAATTAGAGAGAGAGAGGGAGAGACAAAATATTATCAGAATAATTACAATGTAATGTAATATTTAATACTTATTAATAATACATTATAATTTAATTTAATATTTTGTAATATGTGTGTAATTTGTCAATGCATTACTATTATATTGAAATTTTCAATACATAATATTCAATATTTCCATTGTTTAATATATATATATATATATATATATATATATATATTATATACAGACTATATATAGAAATTACATATAGAATACCTATAATATATCAAATAAATACATATAAATAATATTAACATTTACTATATAAATATATTAGCGATAAAATATGATCAGAACATTTGAAATATAATTTAATATTTTATACTTACAACATAATTTTATTTATTTTATTTTGTATTATAATATGTATTAATATATAAATTATATATTACATTTCATTATAATACTAGAGAGAGAGAGTATGGAAATTAAATGTAATATTTGATGTATATAATTTACATAATTTTTACATAATAATTTTAAAAATATATAATTTAAATAACTTAATAATAAAAGTTACAAAATAAGAAATATTATTATTGTTTTATTAATTTAATTTAATAATTACTTCATATACAACATGTGATAATGTGCCCCGACCAGAATTATATAGAATACAGTAGATTATGTCAGGCATTATTTTTCCATTGTACAATTAACTTTACATCTCTGTTGCACATACTGTATATGCAAATATATACACAAACCCTTACAGGAATCTTTCTGCATTTTTAGATCTTCACTATTTAGTATGCTCATCAAGTAATTTTTTTCTTTAGGGACCATTGGACAATTCCCACAACATGTGATTCTAAGTTTTACCATTTTTGCAGAGTCATTTGGGAGACAAAACCTGACCCACACACACACACACAAAAAAAAAAAAACTCAAGCAAAATATGCATAGTATGACCCAAAAATAACCAGCACAAAAAGAGGGTCAACTGCCCCTTTAGGGCACCATGTTTACCTGAACTGGGACCAGGTTCAGATCTGTGGGTGGCCATGGAAACTGCCATGAGCACATTGCAGAAACAGAACCACACCAGACTGAGGATGTCACCCAGAAAACAGCAATGAAATTAACTTCTGGTGTCTGAGACTGCTCACAAATCTTTTGGCACGAGCCAATTCGGAGTAGGTTTTTAATAGGCAATAAATGTTTGAAAATAAAAACTGAATAAATACTAAAACACTACTATGTACTACAAGCGTGTGCCATTTACATGTGCTTAACAGAGCCAAGATTTACACAAAAACCAACCTGCCTGTCACAGCTTTTGTAGACAGTAGTGCCCATACTTGCAGCACATAAAATGACTGATTTATAGCTGTTACTAATGATTATTTTGGCAATCAAGTAATCAGTCATTATTCTGACTGAAAAAAAAATATTTTATGTGGTAATAAAAATATACCCAAGTGAACAATAGCTTTTAAAATGACTTAAAATACATATGTAATAGCAATGATGCAATAATAATTAGTTCTAATAAAGTATCAAAAGCCAGCAATCATATGGGTTTATTGAACAAAACTTAAAATATATATTATAAACAATAAAACTAAAGTACATTACGCATTTTAACAAATGCCTGCAGAGGGCGCCAACGGCCTGACGATTGTTTTTAACACTTTACTGTGCGATCTAATCCTTGTTTAATATTGACTAAACAACATTTAATTCAAATGTCCACTTAATATTTAATATTTGGTCATTTCTTTACCACAGAAATGCTGTAGCCACTGTAATTTCTTGAATATGTGACCATCAAAACGTGTAAACTCAGAGTGAGGGTTTGAGCTTTTATTTTGAAATCGCGAAATACTGACGAATTCTCCAGTGTTTGCGTAGGTTTATAAACGATTTACCTCACAAACTGATGAAATGGCACACGTTGCGTTCACAGATGAACGTTATAATGAACCCAAACTCACAGCAGTATGCTAAGATGGAGTTTGAGAGGCTCCACACTTGACAACAGAAATGATAACAGTTTCTGTGAAGCCGCATTTACTGTGAACGGAGCCGTAGCCTGTACATTAGCGCATTTATTAAATATGTATCGCATATTTATTTAATTAAACTGTAGCGCTTGTGAATTCACAATAGCGTTATAATTTATTATGATTTTTAAAAAGGTTTAACATATCATGCAGCCTTGGAAATCAGTGTAATAAAGCGTTTCATGGATTCTCGTCTGTGGAAGGCGCCACTTCCGGTATTTTCAGTCGAAGATTTTTTGTAAAAATTCATGGAATCATGACAGAACTACTCTATTATTAGACAAGCACAACTTATTTTTCCAACAAATCTAGTTAAAATCTCGAAAAAGATAAGAAGTTAAGATTTGAAGAGCAAACCTGCTAGTAAGGGAAGCAGGCCGGCACAACCACTCAAGATCCTTCACGCCAGAGAGCGTGACAGCCTTGCTCAGAGGAGCTGAGTTACTTAGGAGAAGCTTTTCCATATATTTGCTCTGGAATGGACTCACGGTGCACACATACAGTCTAAGCCTCTGTCGTCTCTCTCACCCCTCTGCATCAATCTGTTCCCAAGCTGTTCCCACATTTTGGTGAATTTCCCAGGCTAATTCCTTGGCACAGACAGAGCAGAAAGGCTGATTACTTCAGTGTGAACCCCACAAGCCTTTCCAAGCCTCTGAAATTCATGCGTTCAGTGGACGAGCGTCTCTTCTTTGTCTGCTTTAGGAAGCCTGTGGAATGTGCGGAGCGCAGATTTTGATTTTCCAAATATAATTACAAGCCACCAAACAATCTGTGTTTCTTTGCATTGGCCGTAATCATTTACATTCCCGCTGGACCTAACGTTTTACAAAAATGCAGCAAAATACAGGATTTTAAATGAAAACATTTCTTGTTATTTTCAACATGCATGCATGCACAAGTGAAAATGGTAGTTGTCATGAACTTTACTGACACATAGTGGCATATAAGCAACAATTTGGTTAGTAGCAATGTGCCATTTTTATTCAGACATAATTAATTCATTATATGAGTGAAAGAATCCAATAATAGTAATCTGTTGGTCATGTGATCTCAACATGGTGGCCTTGTGTCAACCTGCTCCATGTAAAATAAAACGTGTATGGGTCAATGATGTGACACCTACATTATCTGTCCGACTAAATTTTTTTCAGTTACAAATTGGTTTTAATGCATTAAATGCATCTCCTGTTTATGGACCCACTTTAACTTTTGAAAACAGATTAGTTATTTGTACATTTTCTGTTATTCAAAGTGTGAAAATGTCATGTGGTGCAACCGTCCGGCCATAACTGTTGTTTTGGAAACGTCTTTGAAATGACCCTAAATGTATTCAGATACATTTTCTGCACTATTTGGCATGATTTCCAAAGTGTTTTGTAATCCTGTATACAATTTCAAAGCATTTGTGTTTATATTTCCATCATAATATACAAACAAACTTTGTCCTATAATTTCCATTTTATGAAATATCATGTATTATGTATATCAAGAAACTACCATTTGGGGACTTTTATGTTGAAATACATTTAAAGATAGGACTTTGCCTCATATAGCAATTTGCCAATGACTCATGGAAGCATCAAGCAGGTTTGTAACTCGCTTTCAAATTTGGAAAAAAATAACCTTTTTAATTGCTGCTTTGTAGTTACCACATTTGGATATCAAGCGGTATGACCTCAAAAAACATATTAAGTTATTTCAATTATTTATTTTTTATTATAAATTGCATAGTGACCTTTTCTGGAAAGCTAGCTTGTTTTGTTTAGGTGGCCAGTTCTGTGCTTGTAAATTTTGACTGAATTTGAAATATCATGTGTGCGACCAAATATCATGTGGTGCAACCACTGCAGAGTGTTTTCCATTATTTATATATATATAAATATATATATATATACACTACCGTTCAAAAGTTTGGGGTCAGTAAGACTTGTAATAGTCTTTAAAGAAGTCTCTTATGCTCATCAAGGGTGCATTTATTTGATTAAAAATATAGAAAAAAAACAGTAATATTGCAAAATGTTTTTACAATATAAAATAATGTTTTTTATTTTAACATACTTTAAAGTAGAATTTATTCCTGTGATGAAAAGCTGAATTTTTATCAGCTGTTACTCCAGTCTTAAGTGTCACATGATCCTTCAGAAATCATTCTAATATGCGGATTTATTATTAGAATGATCAATGTTGGATAATATCAACAGTTGTGCTGCCAAATATTTTTTGGAACCTGTGATTTTTTTTTTTCAGGATTCTTTCATGAATAACAAGTTTAAAAAGTACAGTGTTTATTCAAAATATACAAATTTAATAACAATGTAAATTATTTATTATTAACTTTTAATAAACTTTTAATTATTAACTTAATACATCCTTGGTGAATAAAAGTATTAATTTAAAAAAAATGTATTAATAAAAAAAAAAAAAAAGAAAGAAACAATAAAAATGTACTGACCCCAAACTTTTGAACGGTAGTGTATATGTCCCATATTGGCAGTTTTTGTGCTTTTATATTAAAATGATGGTTTATATACATAAAATACTTTATTTTAGTATCATTTGGAACACATTTTTATGCAATTTGGGTCATTTCAGAAGGTTTATGTTCAATCTTTGTACAATATGACAAAAAATGTAAAAATAATAATAATAATAATAATTTAGAGCCTATAATTTTTGTTTGGTAATTATGCATTTATTAGTAATTTATTATTTATTTATTTATAACTTTTTTAATCTATTTTACCGTATTCCACTGCCAAGCAAAGTAAAATAAAAGCTCGCCATAGGCAGCATGTTAATTCTGACCCTGCAGTCAAGCACAAACTCCAGATTTCATTTTCTACTGTAAGAAAGATGTTCATATTGTGATCTCAGAACCTGAGCCAGCAACCTCCTGCTACTCTAAATTGACCCTTCACGAAGACCCGCCATGGCAAACCATGGCACTTTTATTCCACACATGTTCTCATGCAGTGAAAAATACATCACAGAGCAAAGAGGACACTGAAAACGTGGCAACATACAAGACAGAGACTTTTGGTATGAAACAAAGTCTACGTGTTAAAATTTTTTAAGAAATAAAAAAGTCATACAACAAATTCTGTTTTGTGGCTCTTTAATATGTCCTGACGGATTGCTGTAGTGCCTGTAGTGGCACATGAACTGGTTATCTCTTCATCTTTACTAGTTATAGCATGAAATAAACATGAATGAACATCAGAAGGCATCTTACTTCAACCGTGAAAAGATGTCAGTACATACCATTTTTTAAGTTTAAGTCCACAGACTTTAATCTTCTCTCCTGTCTGGTTTGTTTGTCGGATAAAACAACGTATTTGGCATTATGATTGGTCAGATCATCTGTTAATCAAACTCCCGGCAAAGGATCAATTGAGCGGCCAAGATCTGACAAAGTTAAAAAATAACTGGGTCTAATGAAATGCGTGCACTGCACTTTTCACGCATGTCTCTTTAAATAGATTTTTTAATGATATAAGGCCTTTGCATCATTTGGAGCGACCACTCGTCATGTGGTGCGACCAATACTAAGAACAACCAATATGAATCACTGCTACAGCCTGCTTAAGTGAATGGTATTTTGAAAACATTTTTATCAGTTTTATGCAATTTACAGGAAAAACTACAAAACTACATTTAAGAAGGCAACTCAAAAATTACAAAAAAGTATGAGATCATTATTTACAAAAACTTAAAAGAAATGCAATTACTTTGTTTCTAAACACTTTTTTTTTTTACTGAGAACATATATTAAAAAAAATTATTTTAATATAAATCATGGTCGCACCACATGACATTTTTAAAGGCTATGGCCAATTCATTGAGATGAAAAATCACTAAAATCACTTAATTTAAAATTTTGATTTGAATTTATGTGTACACAACATTCTTAATGTTTGAACTATTACAATTTATTTTAAAATTGGCCTGTCGAAAATCCTTATACGTCAATGACCCATATAAGTTTATATCTTAAAGGGTAAATAAAAAAGGGCAGCCACATTCATCAACACCAACAATGAATCCGAAACTCACTAAAAGATATGATTTCTAAATCTATCCTCCAGCTCGATCCACTGTCAATTTATTCTTTTTTTTCCCCTCATAAATTACAGTTCCGGGGCTGTGTGCAGATATTACTGGGCCGCAGGACAGCTGTGTCCCATTAAAATATGTGATGGTTGCTGATTTCCTACAGCACATGGTCATCAGGCCAAATCTACAGCCAGTAATTAAGAAGATGAAATGTTTAATTGTGCCTTAATTTTGATAAAATTTATCTGTCACCCATCCTATAATCAGCTATTATGCTCACAAATCAATGTCAGTCGATTTCAGCAGGGAGGCATTCACCGTTCTGACAGACATGTCTGCATGTCACATCACTGCTCTCAGATGTCCTCGGCTCAGAGAGACATTCCTGTCTCTTCATGACCTGCTACTGTACATCGTGGTCTTATGCTATTACTTATCATAGATCAACCTGAAGAAATGCAGGTGGCTTCTTTAACTGACAAACCGGATTATCGTATGTGCCAAAATATTTTAAGATTGAAAACGTGTATAAAGAAACATTGTCCAACAGCGACACCAGCAGGTAAAATTACAGCGGGAGTCTGCATCTTTCTCGCCTCCCCTGAGCCCATTGAGTTTTAATAGACACCCTAAAGTCTGTGGTGAGTTTGGTGGGGGATTGGATATGACTGTTTATAATTTGTTCATGCGTCCTGCATTCACAAATCAGCCTGAATGAACAATATAATGCGCATTAATGCGAAGACTCATTTAAATCAGACATTAATGCATGAAACATGACTAAAATCTGCTTCTAGAAGGTAGCACCTCTTCAAGTGATGTCACCAACACCCAATCAGATCAAGTGAACTAACTCAGTTACCCTCCACACATGCTACAGCACAGGAAGTTCTTGTTTCTGAGGGACAGAATCTGTCCATCCTCTGTCAGCGCGACATTATGGACAAATGGACAGATGGACGGAGGAGGCAGAGGAGTGGGAGAAGGTCACTAGGAGAAAAACAAAGCTTTTCATGCCGCATGATGGAGTGTGATATTTCTAAGCAAAAACCACAGCTCTGCCAAGAGCGTCCCAGCCAAGCTCTGCCGAGCTTGTAGCAGTTATCAATGACAGCATGCTTGAGGGGGCACCCGAAACCCAGCGGAGAAAGGGAGGAACATTTAATGCCTTCAACTTCGGTTTATAAAGAAGATAGCAGCATTCACGGATCTTTGAATCTGGGGAAATCAAATGGAAAACATTGCACTGAAATGCACACCAAGTAAAATGTGTTTGCTCAATGCTCATTTCTTCTGTGTTCAACAACTTGTTAACCAAGCCAGTGAGCGTGTAAATTCAGTTGTTTTCACTGAGACAAACTTATATATTTAATTCAATTAGTAGAAATCATTTGTTAATGTGACAGTGAAGAAAATGAAAACATTTCCACTGCACTGCTTTATAACAATTGACATTTTACTAAACATCACATACAAGCATCCAAAACTATGGCAGACAGAAAAATATAACATAAATATATACACTTTTTCTACTACTGTCATTTTTACTTTGTATATATTATAACTTATTTACTAGATTTTAAATATATCTGGTTTCAAACTTCTTTGTCTGTTTTGGATGTTTGTATTAAACTGTAAATATAATATAATATAATATAATATAATATAAAAGTTTAGCTGTTGGGCACAATAAAACCACATTTCTATGGTTTGATATTTTTGTATGTTTGCTATTTTTGTACCTTTTCCATTTTTGTTGTTTTATGAATTTAGTATGTATTATATATGTGACCCTGGACCACAAAACCAGTATTAAGTAGCATGGGTATATTTGTAGCAATAGCCAAAAATACACTGTAAGGGTTGAAATTCTCGATTTTTCTTTTATGCCAAAAATCATTAGGATATTAAGTAAAGATCATGTTCCATGAAGATATTTTGTAAATTTCCTTCCATAAATACATCAAAACTTTATTTTTGATTAGTAATATACATTGCTACGAACTTCATCTTGACAACTTTAAAGGTGATTTTCTCAATATTGTGATTTTTTTGCACTTTCAGATTACAATAAAGTTGCAATTCTGAGAAAGAAAATTAGAATTATGAGATATATTGCAAGAAAAAAGTCAGAATTCAGAGACAAAAACTCACATTTGTGAGAAAAAAAGAATTCCGAAATACAAACTCACAATTGCAAAAAAAAGTCAGAATTGCAAAACAAAAACTTGCATTGGCGAGAAAAAATAATTGTGAAATACAAACCCATATTTGTGATATTGAATTGCGTGATATAAACTCACAATTGTGGAAAAAAAAGTTGCAATTCTGAGAAATAAAATCTGAATGATGAGACATAAACTCGCAATTGCGAAAAAAAAAGAATAGCGAAATACAAACTCGCAATTGCGAGAAAAAATTATTGCGAGATATAAACTCGTATTTGCAAGACAAAAAGTCAGAATTGCGTGATATAAACTCACAATTGTGGAAAAAAAAGTTGCAATTCTGAGAAAAAAAATCAAAAGAAAAAAGTCAGAATTCCAAGATACAAACCCCCATTTGCAAGAAAAAACAAATTGTGAAATAGAAACTCTCAATTGCAAAAAAAACCCGTCAGAACTGCGAGATACAAACTCACATTTGCAGGAAAAAATAATTGCAACATACAAACTCTGTTTGCGAGATAAAAAGTCAGAACTGTGTGATATAAATTAAATTTGCAAGACAAAAAGTCAGAATTATGAGAAATAAACTTGCAATAGCGAGAAAAAGGTCAGAATTTCAAGACACAAACTCACAATTGCAAGAAAAAAGTCAGAATTGCGAGATACAAACTATAATAATTGCTACATATAACATCCTATTTGTGAGATATAGTCAGTATTGTGTGACATAAACTCGTAATTGCAGAAAATAAAGAAATAAAATTAGAATTATGAGATATAAAGTTGCAATTGCGAGAAGAAAGTCAGAATTGCGAGATACAAACTCGCATTTGTGAGATAAAAAGTCAAAACTGTGTGACAAACTCAATTTGCGAGACTAAAAATCAGAATTGTGTGATATAAACTTGCAACTGCGGAAAATATAGCTGCAATTCTGAAAAATAAAATCAGAATTATGACATATAAACTCGCAATCGCGAGAGAAAAGTCAGAATTGTGAGATACAAACTTGCATTTGTGAGAAAAAAGAAGGCAGTGTGTGGATCGTTTTTATTTAGGGTCTAAAATGTAAAAGAAAAAAATTAATACAAAATCATAAAATGACTGCGTTGCAATTTAAACAGCTATTTCATAACTTGAACTCTTTTTGATTGTTTGGATTCTATTAATTAATAGGTCATTGATAAGTAGAAATCCACTGAAAATAAGTGTTTTTTACCCTGCCTTGCTTTACAACTGACAGTATAGGTTACAAGCAGGAATTGTGGGAGTCTGCATATTAATGAGATCTGTGCTTCCCAGGAGGAGTCGCCCACTCCCTGGAGAATTCTGGATGATTATCGTCCGTTCAGTCGTGCCAGTAATTCACCCCACGTGCCACATGAGACGAATCGGTCCAAAAGGTAAAACAGGGCATCGGATCTGGGGCAGGACTCCAGCAGTACAGCTTTACAATCACACAGTCCAACTGTTCCCCTCCACTTTTACTCTGTGTGGATTTTTCTAACTTCTGCAATGGTAGAACATTCTGCTTAACATGTGGCACCCATAATAATTAACACAAAATTAACACATATCATTTTATAGCCCTTCTGCTGCCAAGCTTTGCCAAAACGGGCCCCTTGTTTGTGCAGTGATCTCTGGAGCGCTTCATTACGCCCACCGTGCTTCAACATGTCTTACTCTGACAATGATTTGGAAAGACAAATCCTTGAAGCTGAACTCAAGAACACTGCAAGTGTTTTATCCAATCCTGTCCTGAGATACATATATATATAGATGTCTTTCAGGTTGGTATACAAAGTGCTATTTGACAAAAATAGAAAAGGTGGCTTTATAGTCAGATCTCACTCACCATCCTGAGAAAATAGGACAATAATGGATCATGTCATGGACTGTTGAGCTATATTACTGCTTGTCTCACATAGCCAGACTTCTGACTACTGGTATAAAGCCTGCTTCATTATATAGCTTATTCTGGCCAAGAACCTCCCACTTACAGTTTGAAACCATCTGACTGACATAGTAAGCCACCAACAATCATTTTGTATATTTTTAAATGCTTTTAGGGGTGGGTGCATCTAATATAGATTATTTTATTACTTTTTTTAACAAGTACTCATTACATTGATCATTGATCAAGTATAAGTAAAACATTTTAAAAATGTTACAAAACATTTTAAATATTTTCACAATATTAATATTTCACAGTACTATATTTTTAATCAAATAAATGCAGCATGAGTGATTATAAGAGACCAAAAATGTTAGTATCACTGAGTTCCCTATCTGTCGTACACTCCGAGTTGTGTCGAGTAGTGTACGACACCAGGGGTCGCTCTTGAGAGCCCAAACACCTCTGACAGTTTTGAGAAAGGCCAATGAAAATTGGGTGTGCAGATTTGCATAGCTGACCACGCCCCGGACGTCCGGGTATAAATAGGGCAGCGTGTGCATCTGCTCACTCGTTCTGTTTTTCGGAGCCGAATGCAGCGTCTCTGCGTGAGAAGCGGCAACATTCACCTCTCTCGTCGTTGGATCTACGGCACAGACAGCGGTCTCTCCCTCTCTGACACTGCTCGTGTTGTGAGAGTCCCCTGGGTGCGTCGACGGCGATCTTCAAGAGAAGATTCTCTTCTGCAGAGAGCAAATTTTCTCTAAAAGAGCTCCACAGACGGATTGTGTGTTTCACGATGCCTTTCCGTCTGTGTCCTACTGGGTGCGGATTCTACCTTTCCCCGAACGATCGGCACGAACGCTGTGTTCAATGCTTGGGGCGTGAGCATGCTGACGCAGCGTTCGCTGAGGGAGGTTGTCAGCACTGCGAAGACATGCCCTTGGGCACACTCCGCTCGAGAGCCGCGTTCTTTTCGAAGAAGCCGCGGCGCTCCTCATCTGCTTCCCGCTCCGGTCCTTCTACTTCCGGGTACGAGGCCGTTGCGATGTGCGTCGAGGAAGAGCGGCAGGTGTTGAGCGAAGTTTTGCCAGTTGCGTCCTCGCAAACCGCTCACCCTGTGTGTCCACCGATTGAGTCTCCGGACGATTTTGAAAGCTCGTCTCAGTATGGGCTGGATCTTTTGTTCGGGGCTCCTGCTGAGGAAAAGCAGCGTCCGTAGCATCGGAGGGAGAGCCGTCAGAGGCTGACGTCACAACCGAGTTCGCCGCTCCGGCGGTTGAATCTCAGTCTGTGGCAGACGCCGAAATGGCCGCCGCACTACAACGGGCAGCCAAGGAGATCGGGGTTGCGTGGGTTCCCCCGCCCAGCCCTGAGCCTTCAAGGCTGGATGACTGGTTCCTGGGCAGGGGGCGTGACTCGAAGCCACGCTCCTCCCCGGTCCCGTTTTTCCCGGAAGTGCACGAGGAGTTGACGAAATCGTGGAAAGCCCCTCTGTCGGCTCGTTCACGGTACGCTAACTCCCCGTCCCTCACCACCCTCGATGGCGGTCCAGCGAGGGGGTATTCGGAGGTTCCCCAGGTGGAGAGAGCGGTTGCGATGCACTTGTGCCCGCAAAACGCCGCCTCCTGGAGGGGCCGCCCGAGACTCCCGTCCAGGGCCTGTAAGTTTTCGTCTGCGCTTGTAGCGAAGGCTTACGCGGCCTCTGGGCAAGCTGCGTCCGCCCTCCACGCTATGGCGATTTTGCAGGTCTATCAGGCTAAGGTTCTTAAAGACCTGCACGAGGGTGCTCCCGACCCAGAGCTGTTACACGAGCTGCGCTCAGCGACCGACTATGCCTTACGGGCTACGAAGGTTACTGCGCAAGCTCTGGGGCGGGCGATGTCCACTATGGTGGTCCAGGAGCGCCACCTGTGGTTAAACCTGGCCGAGATGCGAGACGCCGAGAAGGTTCGCTTTCTCGACGCTCCCATTTCCCAGGCTGGCCTCTTCGGCGAAACCGTGGAGGAGTTTGCCCAGCAGTTCTCCACCGTGAAACAGCAGACGGAGGCCATCAAGCACATCCTGCCTCGGCGTGCAGCGAGTTCCGGCCCAGCTCAGCCGACGCAGCAGCCTCCGCCTGCTCCCCGCCGTGGAAGGCCCCCTACGAGGGTGGCTCAGACCCCGCAGCCTGCCGGGTCTGCAGCCAGACCCGCCCAACGGTCCAGCACTCGTAGGAAGGTGGCACCGCCAGCTCGTCCTCAGGCCACTAAGAACCCCCGGCAGGTTTCGAAGCGTTCCTGAGACGGGCAGCCCAGGGAGGAGGGATCGTTTGGCCTGTCCGGATCCACACTCGACGAGGGGACGAGCGCTGGATTCGGCTTCCACCCGGCTGTCTGCCACCCGGCAGACGGCCACCACTTGGTCAACAAAAGAGCAATTTTCTCCTTCTCTGGGCATATTACACAGCACCCCCGACCCTCCGCTCGATGGTCGGATGCTGTCTCCTCCGTTCAGGGCATGCGGTCACACACCTTCTGTGCTCCCTCATGCTCTAGAACAACGGGCTTGGTCAGACGATCTCCCCTGTCGGGTGGATCCTCTGCTAAGCTCGCACGGCTCGGTCTCCCTGGGCAAAGCAGCCAGTGGCCTTCGGGGCTTCTTACCTCCGACCACACGCTGTTTTCCCAGCGAAGGTTCCCCCACCCTTGGTACGTCGAATGTAACTCCTCTGCGGCCCCTAGCGGAGAACTTTCTGGATTGGCTGAATCTCCCCAATCCTTCCCGCTGGCTGCTCAAGACCATTCGGCTCGGCTATGCTATCCAGTTTGCACGTCGTCCGCCCAAGTTCTGCGGTGTTCTCACTACCTCGGTCCAGGGCTCCAACACCGCGGTTCTTCGGGCGGAGATCGCAGTCCTTCTGGCGAAGGGTGCGATAGAAACTGTCCCCTCAGCCGAAATGAAGAAAGGGTTTTACAGCCCCTACTTCATTGTTCCCAAGAGGGGTGGTGGGCTCAGACCTATCCTGGATTTGAGGGTTTTGAATCGGGCCCTACTCAAGCTCCCGTTCAAAATGCTGACCCTCAAGCACATTCTTACG
This sequence comes from Labeo catla, assembly GCA_012976165.1. Lineage (NCBI taxonomy): Eukaryota > Metazoa > Chordata > Actinopteri > Cypriniformes > Cyprinidae > Labeo > Labeo catla. Next base: position 2,635,433 of record VONZ01000029.1, on the reverse strand, counting down.
TACGTCAGGTTCCAGGATTGGTTTGTGGCGATAGACCTGAAAGACGCGTACTTTCATGTCTCGATCCTTCCAAGACACAGGCCGTTTCTACGGTTTGCCTTCGAAGGACGGGCATATCAGTACAAGGTTCTCCCCTTCGGCCTCTCCCTGTCGCCCCGCGTCTTTACGAAGGTAGCAGAGGCTGCCCTTTCCCCCCTCAGGGAAATGGGCATTCGCATTCTCAACTATCTCGACGACTGGCTGATCCTGGCTCACTCGTTGGATACGGTTTGCGTACACAGGGACATGGTTCTCAACCATTTGGCTCGCTTGGGGCTTCGGGTCAACTGGGAAAAGAGCAAACTCTCCCCGGCGCAGAGGATCTCTTTTCTCGGTGTAGAACTGGACTCGGTCGGCATGTCTGCACGTCTCTCCCCGGAGCGTGCACAGTCAGTTCTGAGATGCGTGGCAACGCTCAGGTGCGGCTCAGCGGTCCCCCTAAAACAGGTTCAGAGGCTCCTAGGGCACATGGCATCCTCAGCCGCGGTCACGCCGTTGGGTTTGATGCACATGAGACCGCTGCAGCATTGGCTCCGTACCCGAGTCCCCAGGAGGGCGTGGCACCACGGCACGTTCCGTGTGAACATCACACCATCGTGCCGCCAGACACTCAGCCCTTGGACGGACATCGTGTTCCTTCGGTCAGGAGTGCCCTTGGAACAGGTGTCCAGACGCGTCGTTGTCACCACGGACGCTTCCAGGACAGGCTGGGGTGCCACCTGCAACGGGCAGGCAGCTTCCGGGGTCTGGGCAGGCCCCCGGCTGCATTGGCACATCAATTGTCTGGAGTTGTTGGCAGTGCTTCTAGCTCTGAGGAGGTTCTGGCCTATGATTCAGAACAAGCACGTGTTGGTCAGGTCGGACAACATGGCGACAGTAGCCTACATCAACCACCAGGGCGGTGTACGTTCCTTTCGCATGTCACAACTAGCCCGCCACCTCCTGCTCTGGAGCCAACACAGACTCAGGTCCTTACGGGCCACTCACATTCCGGGCGATGCCAATCGAGTGGCCGATTCTCTGTCACGACAGGTTTCGCTCGGAGGCGAGTGGAGGCTCCACCCTCAGTCGGTTCAACTGATTTGGGATCGATTCGGCCAGGCGCAAGTGGATCTCTTCGCCTCACCGGAATCCACCCACTGCCAGTTGTGGTACGGGCTGACCGAGGCTCCCCTCGGTATAGATGCACTGGCACACAGTTGGCCGAAGGACCGGCTCAAGTATGCGTTTCCCCCGGTGAGTCTGATCGCACAAACTTTGTGCAAAGTCAGGGAGGACAAGGAGCAGGTCCTCTTGGTAGCCCCCTTCTGGCCCAACAGAACTTGGTTCTCGGACCTGGTTCTCCTGGCGTCAGCTCCTCCCTGGCGCATTCCCCTGAGGAAGGACCTCCTTTCCCAGGGGAAGGGCACAATTTGGCACCCGCGCCCCGATCTCTGGAACCTCCACCTGTGGCCCCTGGACGCGACCAGGAGGACTTCAGAGATCTCCCACCATCAGTGGTGAACACACTCATTCAGGCAAGAGCTCCCTCTACCAGGCGGCTGTATGACTCTAAATGGCGCGTGTTTGTGAACTGGTGTTCTGCTCGGCTAAGGGACCCACGGAGTTGCGGCATCGAATCAGTGTTATCCTTCCTCCAGGAGGGCCTGGACAGGCACCTATCTGCCTCGACACTTAAGGTTCATGTGGCCGCTATATCGGCTAATCATGACCTGGTGGGTGGCAGGTCGGTGGGAAAACACGATTTGGTAATCAGGTTTCTGAGAGGAGCCCGGAGACTGAACCCTCCTCGGCCACATCTTATCCCCTCTTGGGACCTTGCTGTGGTTCTCCGGGGCCTACAGCAGGGTCCCTTCGAGCCTCTTCAGTCAGTCAAACTCGATGCTCTCTCCCTAAAGACGGCTCTCCTGACTGCGCTCGCCTCGGTAAAGAGAGTGGGAGACCTCCAAGCCCTCTCCATCAACAGTTCGTGCCTGGAATTCGGACCAGCGGATTCTCACGTCGTCCTGAGACCCCGGCCTGGATACGTGCCCAAAGTCCCCACCACTCCCTTCAGAGACCAGGTGGTGACTTTGCAAGCTATCTCTTCCCAGGAAGATGACCCCAACCTGACCTTGTTATGCCCAGTCCGTGCCCTGCGCATCTACTTGGAACGCACTCAGCCCTTCAGACGTTCTGAACAGCTCTTCGTCTGTTATGGGGGACAGCAGAAGGGGAAGGCTGTCTCCAAACAGAGGATCTCCCACTGGCTGGTGGACGCAATTCGGGTGGCCTACCAGGCCAGAGGCCTACCCTGCCCTCTGGAGGTAAGAGCCCACTCGACTAGGGGCGTCGCTGCCTCGGCAGCCCTGGCAAATGGGGCCTCATTAACAGACATCTGTAGAGCTGCAGGTTGGGCTACACCTAACACATTTGCCAGATTTTACAATTTACGCATGGAGCCAGTGTCAGCTAGAGTCTTGAATACCAGCTCTTGACTCAGTTCTCTGGTTGGTGTAGAGCTTGCTTTAAAGCGCTTCCCCTAACGGTGATTACGCTTCTGAGTTTCAGTAGGTTTCCTAGCGTGAACCCTGGACACCATCTCCATCATTGGCACCTCTGGACGTGGCAGAGTTTTGCGGAGGGACTCGCTACGAATTCGGTCACAAGGTATGGTCACCTTTGTTCTGATTGAATTGTGCCCCATATGTAGTGGCTCCTTATGTGGCCCCATGTGTGTATCCCCACCTATAACTCCTGTAGTGCGGTGTTTCCCCTGAGGACTGGTTTGTCTCTAGGGTCTGAGTCTGGTGGTCTCCCCCGGTGTGAGTCCCACCTCAGCCCCCATGTTTAATGTTGTCACTTGTACCCCCCCTGTTGGGCAGGTTGTGAACTCCGTAGCGCCGTTTTTCCTTCGGGGAGGAGGCGCTTTCCCAACGCTCGCAAGACACTCGGCCGCTCTACTGAGGAAGGCCCGGCTGCAGAACCCTGGTACAGGTCAGTCTTGGACGTTGGATGGTCACGGAGGAGGTGAGCTGCACTTCGTTAACACGTTGCCTGTTACTTCTGCGCTTATCACTCGTGACGCGGCCAGTAAGGTGGCGGTTTTCTACGGGGACCCCTAGTGTCGTACACTACTCGACACAACTCGGAGTGTACGACAGATAGGGAACGTCTCGGTTACGTATGGTAACCCTCGTTCCCTGATGGAGGGAACGGAGACGTTGTGTCTTCCGTGCCACCTTCCTGGACCGCCTCTGAGTGAGTTGAGACCCTCGGCTCCTCAGATCAGAACGAGTGAGCAGATGCACACGCTGCCCTATTTATACCCGGACGTCCGGGGCGTGGTCAGCTATGCAAATCTGCACACCCAATTTTCATTGGCCTTTCTCAAAACTGTCAGAGGTGTTTGGGCTCTCAAGAGCGACCCCTGGTGTCGTACACTACTCGACACAACGTCTCCGTTCCCTCCATCAGGGAACGAGGGTTACCATACGTAACCGAGACGATACTATTATAATTTTTATTAACAGGAAGCAGTTTTTGTTTTTATATTTTCTATTTTCACTAAAATTTTGTTTTTGGGGGGTTATATGTCTGTTTAGTTTTATTTATTTTATTTTTATTTCAGTTTTAGTTATTTTAAATATTAATTATTAGTTATTTGGAATTTTAGTTACAATTTTTGTAACTGTGTTGGGTGTTTTTCCAATTTTAAGTAGTTTTTTTTTTCTTTTTTTATGTCTGTATAGTTTCTATTAATTTTATTTTTATTTGTTTTAATTATTAGTCATTTTAAAATTTTGTTACAATTTTTTTAATTGTGTTGTGCGTTGTTTTCAATTTTGAGTATTTTTTTATGTCTGTTTAGTTATTATATGTTATTTTATTTTTATTTCAGTTTTAGTTATTTTATATATTAATTATTAGTTATTTGGAATTTTAGTTAAAATTTTTGTAACTGTGCTCTGGTTTTTCCAATTTTAAGTTTTTTTTTTCGTTTTTATGTCTGTATAGTTTCTAGTAATTTTATTTTTTATTTCAGTTTTAATTATTAGTCATTTTAAAATTTAGTTACAATTTTTGAAATTGTGTTGTGCATTTTTTTACATTTTGAGTAGGTTTATGTCTGTATAGTTTTTATTAATTATATTTTTATTTCAGTTTTAGTTATTTTAAATATTAATTATTAGTTTATTGAAATTTTAGTTACAATTTTTTTTAATTGTGTTGTGCATTTTTTTCAATTTTAAGTAGGTTTTTTTTATGTCTGTATAGTTTTTATTAATTTTATTTTTATTACAGTTTTAATTTAAATTTTAATTATTAGTTATTTGGAATTTTAGTTACAATTTTTGTAATTGTATCGTGCGTTTTCCCAATTTTGAGTAGGTTTTCTTTTTGTGTCTGTATAGTTTTTATTCATTTTATTTTTATTTCAGTTTTAGTTTTAGTTACTTAAAAATTGTAATTGTAATTGTAATTATTAGTTATTTAAAACTTTAATTAAAATTTTGTTTTGCATTTTTGCAATTTTAGTAGTTTTCTGGGTATATGTCTGTATAGTTTTTATGGTTACATTTTTTATAATTTTGGTGTGCAAAATTTTTTTATTTTTAGTTTTTTAGTTTTTATTCATTGTATTTTTATTTGTTTTAGTTTAAGTTAGTTTATTTGTTTTTAGTTAATTTTCTGTATCAGTATAGTTTTTATACATTATACATTTTTTTTAAATTGTATTTTAATGTTTATCTTATTAAAGTAACAAATATATTTTTTATTTGTTTTACTTTTATTTCCAGTTTTTATTCGTTTATTTATTTCCATTTTTTTTTTCTTCACTATGGAATTATGAAATTCAGAATTTTGTTTGGCATATTTGTCAGATATCAAGCTTTACGAACTGTCCAAAACATAATCCACTTATCTCACTCTATAAACCATTACTAAAACAAGCTACTGAAATGAGAGTCAGTATTGACAAAACTACTGTATAGGCAAATGTGAAATTGCATATGGTGGTCTCTTGCAGCTGGCAAGATAAAACACTTCAATTTCAGCTCTCTGTAACAGCAGGACGTCTTTTCAGTAGATCACAGAGAACAAGGCAGACTGGAATCGTGCAACTGGGTCGAGTGAGCAATGACGCTCAGACGCGTCAAACCTTTGTGGCCCTCGCTCAGATACCCCCTCCGATGGCAAGAACTACAAGGGAGGGAGTCTCGGTAACAATGAACAAATCTCCCGCCCGTCCTTGATTTTTGTTCTTTGATTAAAGAAGAACATTTGTGATTTGCATTTTAAAATACGATGATCAAAAACAATTATCGCTCCGTCTGTATGTCTTACAACAAATGAATTAGATTATAAGCCTTCGTGAACACCGCTTTCTTACAGCCTTGTTGCGCTGACAGTATTTGAAGTTTCCTGCGGTAACTTCATTACCCATATTTTGTCCAGAATTAGTGGAGCGTGCTGAAAATTGCTAATGACAGATGTTTCACCACTCTGTCACACTCCTTGTATCATTTGATTTGGAAAGCAACATACGGTGTTCTGGTCTATCAGTATGTCACAGACTGTCTGCAAACAGCTGGTCATAACTCAGTTCAGTGAAAACCATTACTTTCCAATGAAGTGCTGGAGACAGTCCAAATTGTGTTTTGGCATGGCCTCAGCCCCCTAATGCAGCCTGCTTGATGCTGCAGGTAGGGAGGGACAGGACCGGTGCCAGCATCTTCGGCTAAACAAAGCACGCCGCTAGCAGGAGGGGACACGAGTCGCCGGGAACGCTCCAAACGCCGCAACGTTTCATCAAAAGATGACTGTTTGAATGAGGTGATAATCTTTGACCTTTAAACAGAATGTGCAGAGAGAACATCATGCTGGGGAGCACGGGAAAGTCAAAGCCGTAATGTCAACTCGAATGTAACCGTATAAGCAGGCTAAACATCTCTGATTGTTTGTTTTATTAAAGACAAATCTTTAAATCCAATATAAAACAACACCCTTTTAACCTTCATCCTGTTCTGGTCGAGGCTGCTTTAAATGTTAATGAGCTCTGCTCGCCCCACCCCTCTCTTCTCTCTGTGGAGTGACTAGCCTGTTTACTTTAGCCGCATTTAGCTGCGTTTGGCCGCTAAAAACTTGCTTACTAGCACGTTATTAGGAAAGGTGATTGCAGAGATTCATTAAAAAAACCCTTATACTCACTTCTGCTGTAAGTGAAGCTGGATCACGAATGATTTGCGCGAACATAGACGCATTTATGTAGATCGGGAGGTGCATTCCCTTCACAAACAAATGTAATCCACTGCATCTTCAGCTGCTCAGATGTCAGGAGTAAATGACGACCACTACGTTCATTATTACATCCAGCAACACAACACCTCAATCGCTCAATCGGAGATATTCTTGTCTAACTTACATCCCTGCTCCGGCATCAAAACAATGGAGGTCGGACTGTTACAGCTGGTCTGAGGTAAAACACTCATGTCAATCAACTACCGTGGGAGCGGCCTCTGTCGGTGTGACGGCACACCGACAGGCATCTGAGAATAGCTCAATTTGAAAAAGGGGATATTATTTTATTTTCATTAAAAACCACTGCATGGATTTTTATCATTATAGGGTAGATTTGTACATACACTGCCAATACACATTAATGTTCAAACGACGTGAAAAAGTGAACTTTGCATCTGATGACCCCTTTAAGTGCAATAAGAAATGAAAGAGAACTTAGTTTAGTATTCACATGCTGTGTGACAGCCACTTTCTGTTTGCTTGCTTCGATTGTGCGCACTCAGAAAACTGTATATCAGAAGTTTAAACTAATATCATTAAAAACACATGATTTCAGCGTGACAGACATGATAGTCAAAACTAAACAGACGTTTTTTAGCAGAGTATCTGAGGTGCGAGCTGTAAAGGCTCAGCACTATTCTGGAAAAGGGGGTGGAGAGCAGCAGCTCTTTTGCATTTAAAGAGACATGCGTGAAAACGGTGTGTTTCTGCTTCCGCTCAAAATAGGCATTTTCAAAATTATATAATTGATGTCTGTGAAACTTCACAGACACATTCTGGGGACACCTGAGACTTATACGTGACCCTGGACCACAAAACCAGTCGTAAGTAGCACAGTATATTTGTAGCAATAGCCAACAATATGGGTCAAAATTATTGATTTTTCTTTAATGCCAAAAATCATTCAGTAAAGTAATCGTAAATTTCCTAACGTAAATATATAAAAACTTTTTGATTAGTAATATGCATCGCTAAGAACTTGATTTTAACAACTTTAAAGCTGATTTAAAGGATTTTTTGCATCTAGAATTCCAGATTTTGCCAAATCTTGGCCAAATATTGTCCTATGCTTATTTATTTAGCTTTTACGTGATGTATAAATAACAATTTTAAAAAATGTACACTTATGACTGATTTTGTGGTCCAGGGTCACATATTACATACTTTAAAAGAGGGCATAATAGGTCAATTTTTATATAATTTTGCTCAGTTTTACCGACTCAAAAACTACCTATTAAAGACAGCAGAGTTGTGCATCTCTGAGCAGCACACAGTGATGATTTGCTCTGAATGAATCTGCATTTTGAACAAATCGGTTGAACCAATGATTCAATGGTCCATTCATAAAGAGAGCCATTTACTTCATTCCTGAATGAATCAGCCCCTTAAACAAATCGACCTTCAAAAACTACATATAAATATACAATTATTAATTATAAGGTATTTTACAGGTAATTTAAACTTAATACTTAGTTTAAGAAACATCTAGGAAACAAATGGTGTAATTAACAAAAGGATGTAATTATTTGTGTTTTTATATTTGTGGACTAATGTAATTCCTGTTGACCGCTGTTGATTTTCTTTGAATTTCAGTTCAGTATATTCCTTCCATATCTACATCTATATAAAGTTAAAAGGGATTTAACAATGTAACTGTTAAAAACTCTAAGCTGTGCATATTTAACAAGATAATCTTGAAGATCACAAATAATAATGCCACTGCCCTTGAGAGCAAAAAGGCTTTATTATTTCCTACTGCCACTTAACCGATGCTTGAGGTTTGTTAAGCTAAATCTTCCATCAGTAACCTCATCTGTAAGCTATTTACTTTCTTGTTATTTGTTGGTTTGACAACTGTAAACTGACAACTGTTCTATTAGCGCCCCCCCAATAATGATGGCTTGAAGGTCAAGAGCAGTGTCTGATGTGTCTGAGCATTGTTAATTTCCTGTGATACGGTCCAGGATTTAAGTGCTTGTTTTTATTCAAGGCCCACAGTCCTCATTTTCTCTGCCCCTTGTTAGCATTGTGGGTTACAAGACTGACAAAATAGATGGAAATTGCATTAATGAATGTTTGCTGCTGTGAATGAGTGAATTCACATGGATAAGTGTGACCCCCTCTTTTCCTTGCTGTTGATTTCCATCCTGAATAACTGTAATAAGTATATGTCCCTATTCTGAGCCATGTCTCCAAATACACGTTCTCCTCTCACACTAGAAATCATGATCCCTCACATGTGATATTATTGTCATGTTTTTTTGTTTATCTGGTATAAAGTCTGGTATAAACGTATCATATAAATAATTAAAAGAGTCTGAAATTAGCTTAAATGCCAGTTAGCAGTCTTGCTGGAAACGTGAGCATTTGTACTTGTATATATTGTATTATTTCCATGTGCTTTTGACCCACTTGCGTTAATGATTTACCCCATTCATGTGTAGTCTCATCTGTAGTCTCTCTCAAGCATAGCAGGACCATCTCTGTCCTGCCAATCAATGTGACATGCTTCAGGGATTTCCCTCTATTTCACACCGAGCATTTGCCATCAAGCTTGGCTTGAAACAAAAGGTCACATTTATCACCAATAATTGGCTTTATGTGCTTAATCTGAGAATTTTAATTTATTTATTTCTTACTATTCTTTCTTTTCTTTTTCTTTCTTTCATTCTTTTATTTTTTCAGAAATTGTTGAGTGGGTATGTCCAATGCAGAGGCACGTATGCGCTCTTGGAAGGTAATCTAAAAGCGAGTTGGGCCATGACAAATGGGGACAGCTGGCCTAATTGAATCATTTGAGCTAAGACAGCTCAACTTGGTTATCCTCTCCGCTGCCCATAGTGATATTAGCGCGGGAATCATTAGCCATGAAATCATGTCTGCGTTCTCGGCCTGCATCCTTTATGACACGACAGCCAGCACGGCCTGCCTTGGGTTTTTTTTACACCAATGAGAGCCTTTAAGCACAAACAGTCTGAGTAGATGAGCAGGACCCATCCATCATGCAAACAAACAAGCTATGTGATATCATTCGCGTATCACAGTTCTTCAGATTTTTTTTATTGCATTTATCATATTAATGCACCATATATATACTGCTGCTATAGGTGTCGTGGTGACTGTCACAGAAGAGAAGAAACTGTCAAAAGCATTCTTGTAGCTTTGTAACATTAAGGTTCAACTACTGATGTCACACAGACTATTTTAACGATGTCCTTACTACCTTTCTGGGCCTTGAACTTGGTAGTTGCGTTGCTGTCTATGTAGGGTCAGAAAGTTCGTGGATTTCATCAAAAATATCTTAATTTGTGTTCCGAAGATGAAAGGTCTTACAGGTTTAGAATGATATAAGGGTGAGTAATTCATGACAGAATTTTAATTTTTGGGTGAACTATCCCTTTAAGCTATTTACCAGACAGAATTATATTTGTTTCTTACGGAAGCCCATTTTTGCCACAGAATAAAAAAAAGCTTATTGTGACTTTTTATCTCACAATTCTGACTTTTGTTCTCACAATTGCGACTTCACATCTCATAATTCTGACTTTTTCTCTCAAAATTGTGAGATACAAACTCGCAATTGCAAGTTATAAAGTCTGGATTGCGAGATATAAATTTACAATTCTGAGAATTGCTTGATATAAATTGCAGGAAACAAAGTCTGATTTGTTAGATAAATCTCGCAATTCTGACTTTTTTCCCACAAAGGCTAGTTTGTATCTTGCAATTTAGACTTTTTTCTCACAACTGCAAGTTTATATCTCGCAATTCTGACTTTTTTTACCACAATTCTGACTTTTTCCCTCGCAATTCTGAGAAAAACTATCAGACTCGCAGTTTGAATTTATAAACACGCAATTTGTGATACAAACTGCAAGAAATAAAGTTAGAATTGTAAGATAAATTCTGCCTTTTTTGCAATTCTTACTTTTCACTTTTTCTCATAACTGTGAGATATAAACTTGCAATTGCGAGTTATAAAGTCAGAATTGTGAGTTTTCTTACAAATGCAAGTTTGTATCTCCCAATTCTGACTCTTTTCTCTCAATTGCGAGTTTGTATTTCGCAATTCACACTTTTTTCTTGCTATTGCGAGTTTATATCTTGCAATTCTGACTTTTTTCTCTCAATTGCGAGTTTGCATCTTGGAAATTCTGACTTTTTTTCTCGCAATTGCGAGTTTATATCTTGCCATTCTGAATTTTTTTCTCGCAAATCTGACTTTTTTTCTCAGAATTGTAAAAAAGAAAAAAGTTTATATCTGAATTGTGAGTTTATATCTTGTGATTCTGACTTGACTTCTTAGAATTGTGAATTTATATCTCACAGTTCTGATTGTTTCTCAGAACTGCGGCTATTTCTCAGTTCCAAATTTATATCTCACAATTCTGACTTTATAACTCGTAATTGCAAGTTTATATCACACAATTCTGAGAAAAAAGTCAGAACTGCAAGTTTTTACCACCCAGATCTGAGAAGAAAATGCCAAAATTGTGAGATAAAAAGTCACAATTATCTTATCAGTGATGGAAACAGGCTTCTATAGTTTCGTAGTTTCTCACTGCCGTGTTTGAAACAAAGCCTTCAGACAGTGTTCATGATAGTTCTGAATATGGAAAAATGTAATCTCTTTTAACCACGTCACACTCCAGAGCTCGTAATGAGCTACAATTACACTCATTCCTGCAGACCATTTGCTAGTAATGTAATCAGGTGGGTTTCATATGCCACTCCATAGATGGGCTCCTCAGTGGCGTGCCTCATGTTTCAAGAACCTACTTCTCCAGGCCTGGTCTCACTGCATTCTCCAAAAAAAAGGTACAACTGGGTCAGTAATCTTTCACAAGGTACATCTTTGTACCTTATTTACCTCAAAAGGGCACACATTAGTTGCTAAACGGTACTTATGACTACCCTTTAAAAGGGTATGACTCAAGTGATATCTTTTGTTAAGAAAAAAATCTCAGAGTAAGCCTCCTTCCTTTCCTGTCCCCAGCAGGCAGACTGCTACGGAAGACGCAGCATCTCCCATTTCCCCCCTACGCACTGACAGCAAAGAGTCTTGAATCTGGATAACGTAGCATGAGCCGCCGTGCTATCTGAGGACTCAAGGACCCTTGCAGTGTGGCCCTTAGTGGAAGTTCACTCATGACAGAGTGATTTAACGCTGCTGCGTGTGGGATCCCCCGCAACGTTCGGGTCAATTTCCATTTCGAGGGTGCGATGTGACCCCAATGAGACGCCTGCTTTAGCACCGTAGCATTAAATGATGTCCCAGATTCCCCTGAGCAGTGCTGTGCAGAGACCTCAATCTCACAGGTGAGCCTGACTGGAGACGCGGTCGACGGGGGTACGTACACGAGCGTGCGGCCCCTGGGCACGTTCAAGGAAAATTTGCCATGAGCAATTATTGAGAGTTTTAAGATGACAGGTCTATTTCAGGTTTCAACCCAGAGCAGAGAGTATTAAGCGTACTGACAGTCATGTGAAAAGATGGAATTATCGCCATTCCCGTGCGTTTTCGGATGACTCTCTCTAACCTCCTTTCTGCCCTCAGGGCTTCTGTGCAGTGCGCCTTTTGGATGTTTACACATCATTACCGGCATCTCTCTCAAAGTCCTGCAAAATTCACAAGTGCATCAACAGCGGAAAATGAGTCAAGCGTGAGAGAGTGGAACTAGTGCTGTAATGTTCACTTATTGAAGATGATACACCGCCTGACAGAGACACATCAGGGCATTCAATGTCAAGTAGTCATTGTTGTGCCATTTTTATAGGGACAATTTCTATAGTTTATAAGGCAGAAAAAAGCTAGATTTGCATTTTCTGAAGTAAAAAAAAACGGCACTAGTAGGAACTGCAAAAGTAGTAATTGTTGTCGAACAGGTTTCCCAAACATTGCCACTGGCCGACAAACACACAGTACTGGTTGAGCCAGTGCTGTTGTGTTGGGTTGGACGGATAAACACAGCAATGATTTTATAGCATAGAAGATAATACAGATTTCTTTATTTTGACATAGACAATTAGACACGTTAGGTTTGAAGGTTACGTAAATTGATAGATAAGTTGTAAATACAGATAGTTATGAATACAGTATTATAGATAGAGGGAGAGAAAGATACTGTAAGTAATATAAAATATGGTTTGATAAATAGACACAATGCAATGAAACGAGACCAATCATTACAGTATGTAAATGCTATTATATGATGTTGGTTTGATTTTAAATAACCAACAATTTGACTTCATGTGTTTTAAAAATTTTCACCTGAACTAACAAAATTAAGCAGTACACCTAATTTTGATTAGATCTACAAAACAATGTTTAAATGTAGCTAATTGCAAAAAAAGTGGATTATTATTTATATAATACAAATGTACAGCATTTATTAGCAAAAAAATATTTTGCATTTTGAGTACAACAAGACTTCTTAAATGCATGTATTTTCATTCTAAAACAAGTAGTAAGTCGTAAGTTATTTTATACTTAAATTTGTGATTTAAAAAAATTAAAGTAGAAGATTAAGAAATAAATATTAAAAGAGTGCATCAGTACGATTCTCAGAAATAGAAATTCTTTCCCTTCAACGTATCAGAGCTGAGAGAAAGAGCGAGAAAGAGAGAAAGAGCAAGAGAGAGTCTGGTGGGCTGCAGACACGTTAGACAACAGTGGCAATGAAGCATTGGCAGAAAGTGATAATTATTTTAATTAATGATAATGGTTTTAATGATTCAACATTTTGGCTAATTGATTATGATTGATTGCACATTACTGAACAAGGAAAGTGAATCAGGGAGGTAATCAGGGATATGACAGCACAGGTCAACACTGCAGCATGAGAGAACATACAGTACACATGCTAATCAGGCCCAGAGAGATGGCAGACACCAGCACTGCCTGTCTGTCTGATCACCTGTATATCTGCCGATACACTATACTCAAACTCCATATAGACAATATATATCGGCCAGGCCAATATTTGGCCATTTGGAGAGCTCCACCATCACCATATAACTATGGCCAATCTTAACCGGGCAACAGAAGCTGTATTTTTTCTATGATTCATTTTTTTGTATATTTATGTACAGTCTTTTTTTTTTATTTCCACGGTATGTGTGTGTTTGTACACACACCCCAAACAAAAAAAATAAATAAATAAACAAACAACGTCCGTTAATCTAAACCAAGTTCGTAAAATTGACTAAACTCAATTCAATATATAACATAGCGAGAGAAATCGTATACATTTATTAATTTATCTTATATATATATATATATACCACCCCCACATAAAATTAAAATCTATATTATTATCTTACTTGTAGATTAACTTGGGCTAAGAAAAATAATCCATCCACAACCTTAAAACCAATAGGCGTCCTAACAAAACATCAGCATTACAATAATACATTACAGCCTGGGTTAACAGTCAGGGCTTAGACTATATAAGATTAGGCCATATTTTAAATAGGACATTTAAGTAATTTTTATAAACATGCTTTAGAAAAAACATTATTGGTTTGCAAAACAAAGGCACTGGTATATGTTAAGATCAATCAGTGCAAGTTTCTTTCAGTTAAAACAGCTCAGACTTACATTTTAGTCTGGGACTAGGCTTAAACCTTGTCTATGAAACCAGGGTACATATATTATTAAACTGCCATTCAAATTACCGGTTAGTTGTTTTTCCAAGCGATGTCTTCGTCTTCTTGCTGTAACAGGGGAATCTTGAGCTTCTAGCTGTGAAATTAGCTGACATTTTTTCTGAGGCAATTTTTACTGTTTGTAAACATTTTGAGACGCAAGATGGCGCCAGATACGCATATCTAAATCGCGTTTTAACCAAAAAAAAAAAAAAAACCCTGCGGATACAACCAGTAACGAGAAACATCATGCGATCATTATTTAGATATACCTAACGAAGCAACTTAGACTCACTGAAATGTCCAGAGAGTGTCACTAAAACAGACGTTCAATGCGTGATCGTGGCAGGTTTTTGTTACATTAGTACAGGCACGTATTGGTGCGTTTTTATTACGCTGTTTGAAGTACGTATTGCGGCTGTTTAGAATTCAAATATCCAGTGTCACTAAACGTTAATGCTCTATTGTCTTGGAAATATCCCTGATAACACTCGACACAACAGTAAGGTAATGTATTGGTACATTTGGTAATTTCATGACTTACCAATTGTCAAAAACCCGACAAACAATGGCGCTCTCACACTACACATCATGTTCGGAACAAAAAGGAAACACGCCGACAGACAAGACAGAGCAGGTTACTTCTGGTATGAAAAAAAAGGTCTCAGCTTTAAAATGTTGTCATTTTTTAAGAAATTCAAACAATATACCATTCTGTGGCACTTTAATGTGTTGTGGGAGATCACTGTATTGCTTTATTAGATCAATGGACACGTGAACCAAAGTAGTCTACAATCAGTTCTAAATTCTGAAGTGGGACGCCTCAGTTGTTTAACACCTAGAATAATTTTAACTAAAGAATTTGTGTTATATCTTTCCGCAATTTTCTCATAATTAGTGGGTTATGGCAGTTCACTGCGTGATATTTTAATTGCGATCTTTGCCACTGCAGTTTGGATGCTCATTATACAAACCTTAACACTGCTGCCACATCTCTTATGGTGTTAAAATTTACAGTACCGTCGCATCTATTACAAAACCTTTGTGGATAAACACTCCAAAAACTGTTGGCAAACACCAGCCTTCATTTTCACATTCCTCTACTCACAATATAATGAGCCACACAGAGTTTTTAGAATTCACTAGGCTTTTGCTCAGTTTCGCACGAAGTTGAATGTGTTTACAAGAGCTGGGTAAAGTGCAAGCTACCTGTGATAATTGCAGTTGTTTGTGTACTTGAGAAAATGGCAATCTTGCTGGGATAAATGGGGGGCATGGAGGGCATTCTGGAAAGAGGCACACTTTTAAGCATCGTCACACCGGTGTCTATGACAGGTAGCACTCATCCAGGCCACTCCATGTTAATTTGGGGGGCCACTGCGAAACAGAGGAGTTGTTGTCCTATGTCACGCCTGACCCAGGATGTAATTGCGCCTTCACCTGTACCTCAAATCTCCCCGCAGTTAGAGGACACTCATCAGGAGAAGAACCCATCAAAACCTGCCCGCCGGAGTTGTCTTGAAAGCCCTGTACATGCAAATATCGCACCTCTTTTATGTCATGTTGGAGAGTAGAGTGACCTTTGACCTCTGCTCTCCACTCTCAACTACTTATCCCTTCCGCTTTTCCCCTCTGGAGGTGGCACCTCTCTGAGTAGGTTGACTGGGTTAGACTTTAATTAATGAAATGTATGATAATGTGATTTCTGTAATAGAATGACATAGTCTAATGGTGTTGTGTGATTATGATTAATACAGCACTTTACAACATGAAAATCCAGCCAAGGGCTAAACGACGGCCCTCTTTGATTCCCGACCTCAACCTGTCAAAGAAACTGGACCCGAACTTACAATTTCAGCTTATTTCAGGTTCTCTGAGTTGATATTTGCAGAATAAAACAGCCCGAACGTTATCTGGATAATCATGACAGCTCATTACCAGATTTTTTGGAAGGTTATGCCAAGGAGACATGCAAACCGTCTCCAGGAGGAACGGAAAACTTTCACAGGTGTCTGCGGAGGAGCGTTAGTCACCCTCATACCTTGTGAATTCGATAATTAATACCGTAATTCAACTAAAACCACTCGGCGTGAGCTGTAATGAAAACTGATGTAGCTACTCAGCACAGTGAGCATCACAGGTGGGCCCAAATTAATGTGCAAATAGAGCTAAATTGCCTGTGCTTAGTGTTTTCGTCAGCACCATTTCAGTTTGTTGGAACTATCAGTAATTAATTCTGATATAACAAAGTCGTAAATTTAAGGTTAAACGCCGGCATTACCTTCAGATGTGGTGACGGGGGGCTCATTTGAGAGTCCCAGCTGGGATCCAACATCTCACCATTACTGAGAGATCAGATGAGCCCTTTGAGACAAAGAACAACTGCAAAATGCTGTCAGTTGTGGTTAGTGGTCTGAGATACTCAGATCCCCATGTAGAAGAGATATAAATTCAGTAACAGCTTTATAAAATATCACAGTTGGCTTTGGAATATATGACGCGAAGGGTTAAGGTTAATTTTGTTTTGTTTCAGACAAGTTCTGCGCGGAAGACGTGAATCAAAACATTTTTATTCCGCTTCAGCTTTTTTTTCTGCTGCAAAGCATCTCATTTATTGAAAGTGGTGTCTGAAAACAAACCACAGACAAATCAGAAAAATAATCACACATTTATGAATATTTAATATCATAGTCACGGCAAATAAGGCGAGTAATTAGTGGTTTCCATAAATTTGCAAATTGTTATTTCATGTTGATGAAAGAGCTTCAGTTTTCCTCATAAATTATTCATGCATCAACAAAAGTTTAGCGGAAAGAAATGAAAAGGGATGAAAAGTGAAAATTGCTGGACTGTGTGAACAAAGACGCACACACAAATTGCTGGAAAGCGCGTTTGGCAACAAAATGTTGATACTGAGCTCACACAACAGCATTTATCCTAGAAGTTCTTACATGAGACTTACATGTGACCCTGGACCACAAAACCATTCCACTGATGTATTGTTTATTAGTATAGGACAATATTTGGCCAAGATACAACTATTTGAAAATCTGAAATCTGAGGGTGCAAAAAAATCTAAATATTGAGAAAATCACTTTTGAAGTTGTCTAAATGAAGTTCTTAGCAAAGCACATTACTAATCAAAAATTAAGTTTTGATATATTTACAGTAGAAGATTTACAAAATATCTTCATGGAACTTGATCTTTACTTAATATCCTGAAGATTTTTGGCATAAAAGAAAAATCGATCATTTTGGACCCATACAATGTATTTTTGGCTATTGCTACAAAAATAGCCGTGTTACTTAAGACTGGTTTGTGGTCCAGGGTTTGCTTAAAGTCACTTGTACAAGCACCATATTGCAAAAAAAATATAGATATTTTGCTTCTATAGTAAAGAAAACACTAAAAATCACCTACATGATGGTGACCAGCCAACAGCCTCCAAAAAGTAAATGTTAAAAAAACATACAAAATAATGCATTAATAAAAATCTTAAAACTGTTAGGACTAATTAGGACATTTTTGGTTCTAAATCTTTGAATTTCCACCAGACCAGACTGTCAATCTTTCCCACACCCTTCAAAGTAACTCATCCACAAATAAGGAACATTAGCGAAAAGAGCCTCTTTGTGATTGTTGTTGCGTGAGCGTGTGTGCGCGCGTTTAGCGGGGTGGGGTGCAGGGGTTAATGTTTCGGTGGAGCCGTGAGACGCAGTGAGTCAGAAAACAAGAGCAAAACAAATCTGTGATCTGGAACTTCCCAAGCACCCACTCAGGAGGGATTAATGAGGAGTACACTGCTGTGAAATTACGTGCCCTTTGAGTCAAGAAAATGGCCTTAGTGGTGCATGACCTTGAAATGAGGTGAGACAAACCTCACCTGAACCACAATTAACAACGTTACATGGGCCGAGTTTGACATTAGCAGACAAAAGAATACAAAAGTCAATATTTTGTGTGGAAAATTGTGTTTTCAACTCGCATTTCCGAAGGCCGAACGGTATTACGGAACAGGAACACTTGCTCGACGAGCGGATGTTTGTTTGTCTTTGTCATCCGGTGGCCGCTTTTATCTTTTGTGTAATTCTCTGTCTGCTGAAATGTGTTTAAAGAGATGAATTGGGATTGGAGGAGCCGTCCTGACATGATTATGAAGGATTCATCGGGAGCCATCTGCCATCGTTATGAAAGGGGGTGAGGGTGGGTTCGCGCGGCGAGTGTGGAGAGACAGCGGACCTTCTGTTCAGCAGTCTTCCTACTATCACACAATAGACGAGCCTTTAGCGTGTTGAATTAACGCGCCGCCGCATCCAGCTCGCCTTCGCGAGGGACAGTTGTGGGGTCGGGCAGACGCGTCGTAGGTACGAATTCGTTCTCCAAGACGGCCGCGGCCAAACGGGCAGAAAATCTGCGACACTTTCCCAGAGCGAAGTCCAGGTAACAGAAGGACGAGGGTTCTCGTGGAACATATAGTCTACGTCATATTCACACACCAGTTGGAGGAATTTAAGGAGCAGATGGGTTCTATTGCTCATCAAAACGTCCAGTTGCTCTTCAAAAAGGACGAGGCCGGAAACGAAGCCAGCGTGAGCCTGTACTGATGGCACATAAGAGATATGCTTGAAAATCACACATTGTTTTCTCTCGCTATTTAAATTTGTCTTTGGGTAACAGCTGACTACACAGGCCAACATAAATCTGTCACTGATGGGATTATTACAGTATAAGCATGACACTGGTTTTCAGATTAATTTAAGACTTTATACCACTGTTTTTATCATTTTTAAGGAAGAGGTGGATAAAAACAAGCTTACATACGCTGTAAAAAATGTTATGATTTATGCATGGTAATGTTTTTCTCATACTTATGAGAAAACATGCATAAAAGGGACAGATTAAGTAGGGTGAAGTCATCTAAAATGGGCCAAATAAGGTCATAGTGTCATATCTCTTTACATTTTTACAGTCACTACACACACTAACTGATCTTGCATTGTTGCTTCAAAACTTGTTGACGTAACTAATTATAAGTTTTTAAGGCAGGCACAGCAGAGTGTTACATGAAGCTTGTCAGAGAAGGTAAGTGAGCCTGACATAGTATATTTCATTCATCACTAATAAGGGTACTAAAGCAATTATAAGTAATCTTACCAACAAAGCAAAGGTTTATGAACAATGTTTTGACATGCTCTTTCAAATAAAAAAAGTTTAATTTAAAAAAGAAACTTTGATTTTTGTGAAAAAAGTCATTTTAGGTAGAAATAGCTGGTTATGACCCATGCTAATTCATAAAAATATCATTAGATCATTAGATGGTATTATAAGTTATTTACCAAAACTTGTCCTATTTTAGCTGACTTTACCCTAGTTGTTTTCCCCCTAATTTGTCATTTATATATAATGTAACAGATGTCCTTTAGGGATTATAAGATGCTGTCAAGTTAAAAGTAGTTCATTTTTAAAATTCCCGCCGTTCTAATTCCATACAGTCGTCCGTTGCGATGTCTTTGAACGGTCTTTAATGCCGCACTGGGCTCAAATATTACATACCTGCAAACTGCATTTTTATCGTTCTCTATACAAATTCAGCTCAGTACCGCATGAGAGTATATTTATTATAGTATTTATGTGGAAAATACTGTAGAACCGCGTGTATTTTTAAACTGCAAAGTGCCGTGAAACTTACACTGGCATACATATAACTAGAAAATACAACGCTTTAAACTAACGTTACGTGTGTACTCTTCTTAGACAGCATACGTAATTTTACACATATTAAGGCAATAAATACAAATATTTACTTACCAAATTTGCAGACTGAGAACATTTCCAAACTTTGTGGAGAAGCTCACTGAGATGGCTGACGAACGTCTTCTGTCTGCAACCGTCTTCAGGAGTTCTCGCGATAAGTTATGTTGACAACGTGACATCGTTATTGAATTGATTCAACATATTTTCTTAAAGGATTAATTCACTTCCAGAACAAAAATTTACAAATAATGTACTCACCCCCTTGTCATCCAAGATGTTCATGTCTTTCTTTCTTCAGTCGTAAAGAAATTATGTTTTTTGAGGAAAACATTTCAGGATTTCTCTCCATGTAATAATAATAATTCCTTACATTTATATAGCGCTTTTCTGGGCACTCAAAGCGCTTTACACAGAAGGGGGAATCTCCTCAACCACCACCAGTGCGCAGCATCCACCTGGATGATGCGACGGCAGCCATATTGCGCCAGAACGCCCACCACACACCAGCTTATTGGTGGAGAGGATGGACTTCTATGTCAAATTTGAACTTACAAAATGCAGTTTAAATGCAGCTTCAATTGGCCCTAAATGATCCCAGCCAAGGAAGAGGGGTCTTATCTAGCAAAACGATCGGTTATTTATTTATTTATTTTTTTTATTACAATTTTTTTCCGGTCATGGCAGTTAGGGTACCTCTAAAAACTCCCATCTCATTTTCTCCTCCAACTTTAAAATCACTCTACAGTGTAATTTTTGTTTTAAGTCCAAAGGCATACATACATTTTACAGTATTTGACAATATAACTACATTAATCATATATTTCTTTACTGTAGTATAT
Source organism: Labeo catla (assembly GCA_012976165.1). Lineage (NCBI taxonomy): Eukaryota > Metazoa > Chordata > Actinopteri > Cypriniformes > Cyprinidae > Labeo > Labeo catla. The sequence goes on along the minus strand of VONZ01000029.1, from coordinate 2,614,871 downwards.
ATATATATATACTCCTATTTATTTATATGAAATACTGGCCGTCACACATTCTGCTCAATGTGTATGATTTTAACATCAAAACCAAACAAATGAAATTGCTGTAGAGTCCTAGAATCAGATTTACTAGTGTGATTCTTATGGACTAATAGTCCACAACTTTTATTTCTGCTACTTTAGCCAGTTCTGACCGAGCAGTTTCTCTTTAAAGACCCCGCTACGCGTTTGACTTGCCACCGATCCTGTGGACATAAAACCTCACTATAAAAAGATTTATATCCCTCTCTTTAAAACTGATTTATATAACATGTCTTTAGACCATTTCTCCTCTAAAAAAGTCAGCGATGTGCTCACAATAGACAGGACGATCATTACCACAGTAAAAGGTGGTTGTGGCAAGTCCTTTCATCCTTGCAGGAGAATTAAATTTCACATGACTGCTCCTTAAAAAATTCAATTGAATCATATATCGTCAGCCGAGCTCGAGGCAGAGCAAGCATCACGTCCAAAGTGATCATAACTGTGGCCTGTAACCTTTGAAGTAAACGGTCAGAAATCTCCGAAATCTTTTTGACAGGCCGTTACGAAGATAAACCCAAGGAGAATCTGAAGCAAATAATCCCCAGCGATCCGCTCTGTTCCCTGCATTGTTTTAACATAGTGCCTCTTTCATTCCACCTATTACAATCCTGCCATCACTTCACATTACAGGTCAAAGTTATGGTGCTTAATTACATGCCGCCTGCTCCCCGCTTCTAATAACCTGTCATTTGGGGGGAATTTGAATGTCACACCATATTGTGGAGCCGTAATGGCGTCCGGCAGATCCACTGATGGGACGTTTTAGGACAATTATAGCGGATATTCAAATCGCAGGTGGGATATTGAGTGACCCGCAGCATACAGTGATTTTCTGTCACTGAGACACACACACTCACACTTCCTCCTCCACACTCACAACTTGACCCTGCGATCCTCGGCGCTTGACATTGACAAAATGAACGCCTCCACCGCCGAAATAGTTTAACTGTAGCCTGATCGCTTTTATTATCCTTCTAATCCAGATATCAGCTATTTCATCAGGCCGGAAGATATGCATGTCATGAATTATTTTGACACGGGGACCTTTTAATTTTCTCCAGCAATATTTCATCCCACCAATCAGCGCCTGAAGTCAGCGGTGCCGCGCGGCCGTGGCGGTGTTAGAGGACAGTGCTCTCCCGACGGCTTCAAATCATCTGGGAGCTGTAATGAGCTATGGACACAATTATTATCATCTCCTGTGCTCACACATTTCATCAGCCCAAGGGGGGCAGACGCAAGATCACACGCACAGGGCGCCTCAAACATAACATGAGCTGTTCTATGAAAAAGTGTCACTTTATACTCCAGGATATTTTGGGTTACATTTAAACTCTATGACAGCAGCTGTTAGAATCTAAATTGTTTTCTCTTTCATGTCAGTCTCCGCCGCATGTTCACGAAAGTACACAACGCATGCGTGTGGTGCTGCTGTGTGGTTACGCTACGCCTTGTTTATAAACTGAGGAAGATCATTATTTTATTTTAACTAAGAGAGATGGACATTGCATGTCAGAACGCCGACTCCTATGTGCACATGCGTCGTGGTACTATAGTGAATGTGTCTCGAAGACTGCATGGTAAAGAAGAAATTCTCGAACAAAGTCATTATTTCTTTGCACACAAAAAGTCTTGTAGCGTCATACAATTACGGTTGAACCACTGACCATGTGCTCCTCTAGAAGGCACTCCATTCAATGCCTTTGCCACTCAATCCCGGACTCTATTTCCCATAACCCCCTGCCTAGGAACTGATTACAGACATACCTGTTACCCATCAATGGGACTATTTAAGCTGCACACTCTCACACACTCATTGCTGAGTCTTGTTTAGCTGTTAGTGGACATTTCTAAGCGTATCCTTGTTTCCTGTGTTCTTTAATTCCAAGGCATACAATACATTATACAGTATACAATATAATTACATCAATTATCATTTTTAATTTACAGTTAAGGAATTTACAAGATTTTATTGTAGTATTTTACTTTTTTTTTTCAACAAAATGTTTAATAAAAAATAAATAAATTATTTTATTTCTTTTTTAACTCAAAATATATTGACTAAATACCGGTAATCTAAATTGTATGTATTTCCACAAATCAAATATGTGACCCTGGACCACAAAACCAGTCATAAGGGTCAATTTGTCAAAATTGAGATGAATACATCATCTGAAAGCTGAATAAATAAGCTTTCTATTAATGTATGGTTTGTTATGATAGGAAAATATTCGGCTGAGATACAATTATTTGAATATCTGGAATCTGAGGGTGCAAAAAAATCTAAATATTGAGAAAATTGCCTTTAAAGTTGTCCAAATGAAGTTCTTAACAATGCATATTACTAATCACAAATTAAGTTTTGATAGATTTACAGTAGAAAATTTACAAAATATTTTCATGGAACATGATCTTTACTTAATTTCCTAATGATTTTTGGCATAAAATAAAAATCAATAATTTTGACCCATACAGTGTATTTTTAGCTATTGCTACAAATATACCCCAGCGACTTAAAACTGGTTTTGTTTTCCAGGGTCACATATCTCTAAGATAGGATGGACCAAGATCAAATAGTTAACAATCATTCACTGAAAACCTTTTTCCAAATACTGTCCGTGCCTTTGCCACTCAATCCCGGACTCTATTTCCCATAACCCCCTGCCTAGGAACTGATTACAGACACACCTGTTATCCATCAGTGGGACTATTTAAGCTGCACACTCTCACACACTCATTGCTGAGTCTTGTTTAGCTGTTAGCGGACATTTCTAAGCGTATCCTTGTTTCCTGTGTTTTCCTTTTGTTTAGTGAAGCTCTTGGGCACTCCAACTGGAGATTGTGACAGCCACAGAGAAAAGTAGTAGCATCTTCAAAGGACAATCTTTGCAAGATTTGAGCTGAAAATGCACAACTTTTCTGTCTAATTTTAGCATTGCTTTGACATAGGAGATTTCAGTCTTTTTCCATTCAGTTAATAAGAACTCTACTAGTCCAGAGACATTACCAAGATGGCCGCCAAATGGACTCACTTGCCTTAAAGTTGGTGTGAATTGAAAATTCATTTTGTAAATGCATGTTTTAGATTTCAAATTATAGTACGATTCACCTATAAATGCTTCTATTTGTAAATGTTCAAGTTTTTACATTTTAAAGTCCCAGTATTACATTTTGAATACAATGCCCACATCTCAAATTCCAGTGAACAACTGATAGATATAACTAAATCCCTTTTCCCCCTTTTTTTTCTTTTTGATAAACTATTACATTTGAATTTTTTACATCACAATAGGAAAAAAAGACGTGTTGCTACTTCCGTTATATCATGACTTTAAAGGGACTTTGATAACAGCTAAACATTAAAATGTTAGCATGAAACTTCTATAAATTGCTTTAAACAACCCAAAAAATTCCTTAAAGCAATAATGCATAATGTTACACTCACAGGAATTGTGGTAATAGAAATGGCCAAGAGTCATTTGGGGGACCCTAATTTGAGACATATTTTATATTTTTAGACCACAGATGCAGAAAATGTCATTATTTTGTATATGAAATGCATGACATTTGGAGATTATTATGAGGATAAAAGATGGAAGTCCTCTACATTTTGAAGTAGAACTCCATCCCCTCCTTGAAATTAACTCCCAGGACTCAGTCCCCCCGAGCTGCCCCCCATTTCCAGCCCTGGCGGTAACATATGCAGATGTTCATCCACCGAGAAAAGTAGTCCCAAGTTACAGATTACATTTTTACAGAATAATTGCATTTAAAAGAACTAAAATAAATTACAAGCTTAAAATTTATGTTTTTAAACACAGCAAAATGTCTTTCTTCATAGACTTCAAATTGTAAGTACATTTATGTAAACCTGTTTTCAGAGGGTTTTTTTTTTTTTACAAACCGAGAGGTGATTCAAAATGATTTCTAATAGTAATCAACATCATGCCATAGATTGCATTTTATTTAATGCAGAATTTTGTTTTAACCTTGCTAACTCAACTTTATGAATATGTATGTGACCCTGGACCACAAAACCAGTCGTAAGTAGCATAAGTACATTTGTAGCAATAGCCAACAATACACTGTATGGGTCAAAATTATTGATTTTTCTTTTATGCCAAAAATCATTAGGATATTCACTAAATATCATGTTCCATGAAGATACTTTGTAAATGGCCTACCGTAAATACATCAAAACTGAATTTTGTTTAGTAAAATGCATTGCTAAGAACTTCATTTGGACAACTTTAAAGGCGATTTTCTCAACATTTTGAAATGATTGCACCCTCAAATTCCAGATTTTCAAAAAGTTGTATCTCGGCCAAATGTCCTATCCTAACAAACCATATTTCAGTGGAAAGCTTATTTATTTTAGATGAAGTATAAATCTCAATTTCAAAAAATTGATCCTTATGATTGGTTTTGTGGTCCAGGGTCACATACTCAAACATGGAATATTAGTTACATTAGTAAATAAGAAACAGATTTCATTATAAACTCTTAAAAAATAGTAATCAACAAATCAAGGGACCACAAGACCCAAATTTAGACCTGTGTGTGAACTAACCTCGCTGTATCTTGATTTCTGGAGAAGTATGTGGAAAAGCTGGTTCCATTCCAGGATCTGTGAATCTATGACCTTGCCTGAGCCAGATGATGACCCTAGATTTAAAACGAAACATTACAGAACATTACACAACAAGACACCATTCCATCAGCCTTTGAGGAAAAGAAAAATGTTTCAATTAAATCTCCAGTATCAGCAGCAGCGCTGATTACACACACACTTTCACGTCCTCAAAAAGTTATTTGACATAAATTACGGGTGTCACATCATTTTCCTGCACATAGAATGTAATTTACGGCCGATCCCATTGACTGGGAGCTGAACCTCAAATAAAATCGTCAAACTGCCTGGGCAATAAGATGCACCTTTCTCTCCCATCAGCGCACAATCAGCCCGCCGGCCGCAGGCAGATTAACAATGCAAATACTGCTCATGATAGTAACGACACATTTATGCACAAATACGGAGCTGTGCTCGATATCTTTGAGCGCCAGGGAGGTTTGGAGGCACTGGCTTTATCTGCTTCCCTCTTCATATAAAATGAACTGCCTAGTGTGAGGAGGGAAGAGATGCATCTGTAATACTCAATAAATTAAAACATGTTTTAGTGGAATTCACAGCAACACTGTATCTACAAGGTGAGTTTAAAGGTCTTCAATTTGCTTCTCAGTCAAATGTAAAACATCAGGTTTATTAGTATAATGAATATGCATACACACTGTATATGTTACATAAGGCTTAAACAACTATAAATGTGACCCTGGACTATAAAACCAGTCATAAGTAGCATGGGTATATTTGTAGCGATAGTCAACAATACATTGTATGGGTCAAAATGATCATTTTTTCTTTTATGCCAAAAATCATTAGGATATTAAGTAAAGATCATGTTTCATGAAGATATTTTGTAAATTTCCTACAGTAAATATATCAAAACTTAGTAATATGCATCGCTAAGAACGTCAAAGGCGATTTTCTCAACATTTTGAAATTATTGCACCCTCAGATTCCAGATTCCAGAAGTTGTGTCTCGGCCAAATATTGTCTAATATGCCGTACATCAATGGAATCTTATTTATTCAGCTTTCAGATGACGTATAAATCTCAATTTCAAAAAATGTACTGTTATGACTTGTTTTGGTGATCCAGGGTCACAAATGAGCTTTTCTAGATTATTTTATACATCTACATCAGCAAAATGTTTATGAACAGAGTTTAGTGATTTTATGAATGTATTGTTTTAAAAACAACAACAACAAAAAAGACAAGAAAAACAAGAAAGTGCCTCAGTTTACCTGTATTCTCCCAACTGTTAACACCTAATTAACACAAAATAAAGCAACAAGGCATGAAAAACTAGCAATTTGTAAGTTAGACATTAGAGTGAATGTTAAATTCATATTGTAGAACCTACAATATATTTACCTGGCACTTCCTGTTCATCTTCGTAGTAACTGCTGGCCCTAACTCCAAATATACAAATTACAAAGGAGTGATAATGAAATTTCTCTCATAATTTGGAACCAATTCAAACAGATTCTAACTGAATCAAGACAATTCAGCAGAAATCTTATTGAATAAACTAAAAGTATCAAAAAATAAACTGAAAAATATTTATTTCCATTTATATGGTAGACTAAAACGTCCATTGTTTCCTCAAGAATCTATTTTTAATTGATTTAAGTCATAAAAATGACTCACATCAAGAGATCTTTATTGTCATTCCGCTGTGTGTAAAAACATAAATGAATAAAATGTTGTTTCACAGGAACGGGTAAATGATAAAATATTAAAACACACATATCTAGCTTATATAAAGATAAGTTTTCATTTATGTACACTTTCTTTGATGTAACCTGATTTGTCACGTTGATTTAGTAACATTTTTGACTAGTACAATACCAGTTAAATTAGATGTTACCTCATGACGTACTTCTTTAAACGACCTGAAATTAGGGTTTTCGGTTCCAAAATATGACAGAAAATCACCAATCCTTCACATTCCTTGGGGTTTTTCCGACTTCTCACTGCTGTTCATAAGGTATAGGAAGTCGACATGTGAAGTGGTTGGCAGAATGGGTCTTAAATCAGTCTTAGTCTCATTGAGTCTCAATAAACACTTGCACATGGCCCTCACAAAGCTGTCGTCAAACACTTAAGCACATGACAAGGGAAAACATGCACTTTGCCCTTAAATGTGATCGTTTAGTTAGGCAGCGGTAGTTCACTGACTGAAAATGCACGTAAAGTACAGCAAACCAGCGCCCCCTAGTGTCAGGACTGACATAGTTACTATAATAAACGTGTCAGAGAGACATTTCACCAGAACCTTGGAGAGGTCTCCCTAGGCAGCTCTGGCTTTTGAATGCCACTATAGAGTCACATAATACTAACACAGTTACCCCCAGCTAAACCTGCCATACGAGCACAGTATGGTCGCCATATGCGCGTCTTCTAGGCCTGTGGCCCAGTTGAAGTATCTGACCCACTTCACATCGAGATAGTGGCATTAGGGTCTTTCAGACAGAGATGAAGGTGTGTATGTTGGATAAGGTAAGCTGTGATGATTGATGAGGCTTCCTGCAGCTTTTTCTCTGCACGGGCTTCGTGAGAGGAGCAAAGCAGCATGACTTTGTCCTGATATCTCCCTATACAGGGAGCACAGACCACCCTACTATGCTGCTATACAGGAATCTAGACTAGGAACGTGTTGATTTACCAATTTAATGCCTTCGCCGGTAGTTGGCCATGCATGGCCATGCATGTCTCTGCTGTCTAAGCAGGCCTGAAGAAGGTGGGCGTCCCTTACGGCTGTTTACACCCATCATCGTGAACAAAACAGACTCTGTTTTTCTTCTTCTACTGCTGCAGGCCTCAGCACATTCAGCTGCCATGCGATCCTGATAGTGCCCTCCGGCCTGGAGGTTGGACCCTTGTTTTAAAGAAATAGTTCACCCAAAAATGAAAATTCTGTTGTTAATTACTCACCCTCACGTCAATCCAAACCTGTAAGACCTTTGTTCATCTTCAGAACACAAATTAAGAAATTTTTGATGACATTCAAGCGCTGCATAGACAGTAACGCAACGCGAAGGTAAGAACATCATCAGTAAAGTAATTTTATGAAGCTACTGCTTTTATGAAGAATACTTTTTGTGTGCAAATAAAACAAAAATAACTTTAACAATAAAATCTGTTTTTACAAGCCAGAATTATTTGCTGTGAAAATCGACAGTAGATGTTTAAAACCTTTAGTAGAACCCATTTAATTCATGGTAAAAAGCCTTCACATGTACACTACCATGCAAAAGTTTTTGAACAGTAAGATTTTTAAAAACAGTAAAATTCTGAAATATTTTTATTATCTAAAATAACGGTTTTCTATCAAATACATTTTAAAATGTAATTTGTTCCTGTGATTGCAAAGCTGAATTTTTAGTATTATTACTCCAGTCACACAATCCTTCAGAAATCATTTTAATATTCTGATTTGCTGCTCCAAAAACATTTATGATGTTGAAAACAGCCGAGTAGTTTTTTCAGGTTTCTTTAATGAACAGAAAGTTGAGATGAACAGCATTTCTCTGACATAGAAATCTTTTGTAACATTATAAATGTTAATCATCACTTTTGATCAATTTAAAGCATCCTTGCTTAGAAAAGTAATAATTTCTATAATTTCTTTCAGAAAAACAAACAAAAAACAAATTATATTGACACCAAGCTTTTAAATGGTATGGTGTATAATATTACAAACTTTTTATTACAAAGCTTTTTAGTTGAATGATCTTTGGATCTTTCTAATCAAAGAATCCTGAAAAAAAAAAACTCAACTGTTTTAAATATTGATAATAATAAATGTTTCTTAAACAGCAAATTAGCATATTAAAATTATTTCTGAATGTGACACTGAAGACTGGAGTAATGATGCTGAAAATTTAGCTTTGATCACAGAAACAAATGACATTTTAAAATATATTCAACTAGAAAGCAGTTATTTTAAATAATAAAAATATTTCACAATATTACTGCTTTTGCTGTATTTTGGATCAAATAAATGCAAACTTGGTGAGCAGAAGAGAATTCTTTAGAAACACACTACAAATCTTAGTGTTCAAAAACTTTTGACTGGTAGTGTAAACAGACGTAATGATCAGATTCTTGTAACAAATTGATGCTAATGACAATTTCCAGTGAAAACAAAACACAACAAGCCATATTTATTTTATCTATTTAATAATCCTTGTCATTACTGTGAACAGCCAAGAATCGTGTGTCCTAAAACTCTTTGTATATAACAGCGAATATGCACTGTACATGAGAAGCTACTAAAATCTACCATCTGCCATGGGCTCTGGTTCTGCGTTCTTGGAATAACAGTGAACAGTAGCTTAAAACGCTTCAATGAAGGAGGATATACAGTACAAGATGAAGGAAATAAAAACACAGAAAATGCAAAACTTGTTTCAATTTGGATTTTGTTCATAAATATAACACTGATGGCCTCTATCTCATCTTTGACCCAACTAAAAGCACGCCATGTTGTGATTCAATCCTGTACACTAATGCTGTCTGTGTAACAAATCCTCAAAGTGAACCGACATGATAAAGGTTAAGAAACAGTCTTAAAGCATTGCTAATTATGAGGAACAATACAAAAGGGTGCAAACAAACACTGATACTTACAACAACCCAAGTTTTCCAGCATAACAAGGTGAAAATAAAAGACAGGTACATTTAGGAAAGAACATATACTGGTTTAACTCATTTCGATATCGATGTGTGCAGGTCTCCTTTTGGGAACGACATACGTACACACATCCCTGAGCGGACTGAACGTCCTTAATGCGATATGTGAGGTCAGTCAATTATCTAAACTGTTAAAAGACACCGTCGGTCAGGGAGACTTCAGAAAAAGAGGCGAAGGGTGATGGTCATGCAGAGGTGACGGGCATATTTTTTTTTGGCTAGCATTAAAAATGACCATATGTATGAAAGGCCCTGAACAAAAGATTCAGATTTATGGTATTTAGGAATACACAAAAGAAAAATCATTTTATAAATAGTCAGCATGGCATAAAGGAAAACTGCACTGACGTTTAAGAAAGGTACAAAAAAAGGGACAGAGCTATTTTACTCATAATTCGCAAGTGTAAAGAAGGTTATCTGGTGTTTGGCACATGCTGTAACATAAAAGGTTAGTATTACACACATAGTAACAGCTATTTCCTTGTAGCTTCCCTTTAGTGGAGGCGTTAAACCGTTAATTTTTATTACTGCACACCAACCAGTTGTGGTGTTTTAATTGTGTTTCATGTGAAATCAGCTTTGTGAGAAAGAGTGAACCATCACTACACATCTCAAACCTAAAAATCACATCTTCAAAGGCTTTAGAAGTTCAGACGAAGCAAATAAACAGGATTTAAAATGAGAAAATGAACACAAGCTACGTAGCAAAGGCACACACAGAAGGAACGAAGGGTTTGAAAAAAAGGCATGCTTTGAAAAGTGCTGATGAATAAAGTAACAGGATTATCAAATAATTGAAAAACAAAAAAAGTTGAGCTGAGATGAAGGGCTAGAACACATCAGAAAGCACCCAAATTTGTAGAAATTTAGAAAACCTCAAAATACGACCCGCCTTGCGAAACCCCCAAGGTGTTGTTTAGTCTCAACACAAACAAACCCGGGGCAAATCTGGGGCGAATCGTTTGAAAACCTTCCCCTGACCCAACAAAAAAGGTGAATAAGAGAGAGCAGATACACACAAAATGCTTTCTGTGAACTTCTCCCGGTTGCTCTCTGGTTTTAGTGTCTCGTGTGGTGCGTATGCAGCGTTAACGTGAGTTTCAGGAGCAGGTTGGATCGCGTACCATTTACAGCCGCCGGTTGTGGCCTTTTTTAAAGTTGGAACAAGGTTATAAGTTTATTGCGGATGCGCTCGGCAGTCTGGCACGTCGAGGGTGGGGCATGCGGGGAGTCGTGGGGTCACCAGTAAAATGAGCGGGAGAGGAAGTTGGCGGCCGTGCTCAGCCAGCTCACGCCATCCTGCATGGAGCCCAGGCGCGTCACGGCCTTGTGCTGCTCCTGAGACGGGCTCTCATCCTCAGGCAGGTAATCCGGCAAATTTATGTTCTGCTCGACCACTACATCCGAGTCCTCTTGGAATGGGATTACAATCTGGATGGAAGGAAAAGAGAGCAATGGGAACAAATGACCCATTTCGTTAGAATTTCTAAGCTTGCAAGCAGAATTCCATTTTTATATACATTATACATAAGCCAAAAAAAAACAAAAAAAACAAAAAAAAACAGCATTTGTCCAATTTCAGAGTTGGAAACGTCTTGAAAAAATATGTATGTATGCAAATTGTATAATATCCAAGGTATACATTTCTAGTAACTGTGCAGTTAAATCTCATATTGTATTTTCAGAAAGTTTTGAAATATTTGTCCTCTCCCCAAATTGTTCACTTAGTAACACAGCAATAATAATTTAATTAGAAGGGGTATACTGACCTATTAAGATTGTAAATATATTAGGTAGAGGTAAATCAATAACAATGACATTTTTAACAATATTTCAAGTGTAATTTATAAGATTTGTTGTATTTTGAATAAAATTTAAAAAAGGCAAAAAGTTGATCATACTGATTTCAAACCTTAAACATTAGTTTGAATATACACTGGACCAAACACTACCACAGCATCTTAGTTGATAATTCAGTATATTTTATTTTTGACAAAATATCCAATGTTTCGGTAGTGACTGCACATTTTCTTTAAAAGGGTCATCGGATGCCCATTTTCCACAAGTTGATATGATTCTTTAGGGTCTTAATTTTTAACCAAAGTATATTATAGACTTTTCATTATCAATGGTAGTGTAAAACAACACGCTTTTTACCTTGTCAAAATGAGCTCTGCAAAAATCATCCCATTCTAAGGGATTGTTCCTTTAAATGCAAATGAGCTCTGCTCACCCCGCCCCTCTCTACTCTCTGTGGAATGATGTGCTGCTCTAAAAGTTTGTTTACTTTTGCTACATTTAGCGTGTATAGCCGCGAAACGTGCTAACCAGCACGTTATTAGAAAAGGTGATTGCAGAGATTCATTAAAAAAACCTTATACTCACTTCTGCTGTAAGTGAAGCTGGATCACGAATAATTTGCGCAAACATAGACGCATTTATGTAGATCATGAGGCGCATTCCCTTCACAAACAAACGTAATCTGCTGCATCTTCAGCGGCTCAGATGTCGGGAGTAAATGACGACCACTATGTTCATTATTACATCCAGCAACACAACACCTCAATCGCTCAATCGGAGATATTCTTGTCTAACTTACATCCCTGCTCCGGCATCGAAACAATAGAGGTCGGACTGTTACAGCTGGTCTGAGGTAAGACGCTCATGTCAATCAACTATCGTGGGAGCGGCCTCTGTCGGTGTAATGCCACAACGACAGGCATTTGAGAACATCTCGATTTGCAGCCAAAACAACAAGCTAACATTCTTTATGATACAACTTGAAGGAACTATTAGGGCTGCGCAATATATCAAATACATATAAAATACTTACTTGCATACTTATTCATACTTAGTATTAAATTTTTTTTTTTTAGGTGAAATAAGACAGAAAGATATGTACAATACAAAAACAGAAAGATATGTCCTGCCCCAATTTCCTGTCTCAAAAAGGGTTTGCATCCACAGAAGAAAGAAAAAAAGTGATTAAATTGGGTCTTTAACTATCATTAAAATAAGAGTCAATTCTTTGAACTTTGTCTATTTCAGTGAATTGGTTCATAACAATCATTCAAATACTTATTTTGCATCATCACTCAAAAATGTTTAAGTAAGTCCTCATGTGGCATTCAAGAATCAGTTGGAGCAAAAATATTTGTGCACATTCACAAAAATTTTAAATGAAAATGTATAATTTTTTTATTGTTGTTATTGATGATAATAGTACACTGTAAAATAAATAATTGCCGTAAGTTAAATAACACAGATTACTGGAGTATGTTTTACAAAACTTGTTTTTCCACTTCAAAATTTCATGTTTTTTTCAATGTGTTACTTGCCGTATCTTTGTAATTGTGAAATGTACAAGCAATTTCAGAGTGAAAATTATTTTTATACCAATGTTTAACAGTATTTTAAAGCAGACCTTTCAAGTATCATCAAAATATATATTTTTAATTTTATTAGTCTAGTCCTACTAACTATACACCTTTTTTTTGTTATTCTTCTCGTTGTTTTCCTATAGTGGATAATGACCTATAGGCTTACTTTCGTGTTGAAGAATAAGGTGTATATTGCTGTTTTTACTGATACAGAGCTTTTCATTTGTGTCTGTTCAATGCACAACAGTGCTATCAACAGGACACAATCATTACTCAATCAATTGTGCCACCTGCTGGTTGAATAAGGAAGTGCTTAGTAAAACAGTGTCTATAACTTCCGGGATGACGGCAACCGGAGGTCATGACTGTGCTGCTGCAGGTAGACTAGAGAGGACACATTTTTCTTTAATGACCACACAGTGCCTATTTGCACTGCATGCAAGAGTGTATATGTGTGTGTGTCTCTAGGGTCCTCTGACACATGGTTTCAGGGGCAGAGGGACATCCTGAGTGATCATGTGATGAGGGGAAAATGAGCAAGTCTTCTAGCAGGGTTCACCCTCGCCATGTCAAACTGCATTACCCTCAGCTATGAGGACAGACGCAAACATAATGGCATTGGCAACAAAATTAAACGCAGCACCTGACTCAAAAGAATAGCTCACCTGACCTGAAAACTGTCATCTTAAAGTTTTTACATGGAATGCAAAACGAGATACATTCCCCAGCCAAAATAATAAAGCGGTATAGCTTCAGAAAGTGTTATGGAGGGGAGGGGAGTAGATAACTATTTTCATGCTTGCTTCAATTATTGTGTGCATTCTGGTCATTTGATGTACTCACCTCTGCTCCATCTTCACCCTTCACTACTTGCTGTGCCTTCATGACTTTGGTTGAAGCTATAGCAGTTCCCAAGGCCTAAAGGTTGAAGAAACAGTATGAAAATACTACAATAGATTCTCTAATAGCACCTCTGAACCATTAGGTGTGATTCATTTCTTTAAAATCATTTCTTTCAAACTGGTTTTAATTCATCTGTTATGTCATCACTCAAAAATGTTCACAGACGTCCAAACCTTGCATTTTATATTACATTTTTTTTTTTCCTGTTTTTCTTTAATTATTATTATTATTATTATTATTTAAAGACATTACTGTTCAAAATGTTTTTGAAAAGTCTCTTTTGCTCACTAAAGCTGCATTTATTTGATTAAAAATACAGCAATATTGTTACATTACTGAAAGTGAAAATATCTGTTTTCTATTTAAATATATATTTTAAAATGTAACGCATTCCCGTGATGCAAAGCTTAATTTTCAGTATCATTACTCCAGTCTTCAGTGTCACATGATCATATCAAATCATATAGAACTTTTAAACTGAATAAATGATTCAAATTCTAAAATTTCAGAAGAGACCTTTTTAAAAATGTCTTTTAATATAATTTCTGAGTAATTTTTTTTTAATATCATTTAAAATTAAACACTCTGTTAAAACATGCTTTACACAAGTCAAACTTTCAATAAATATGAATGAGTCTTGATCTAATAAAGAAAATGAAACAAAATAAAACAAAACAAAACAAAACTTTCTGTGGGCGTTGCACATTAGGCAAAAAGAAATTATCTTCCAACTTCAATATATATGAATCAGTGAGTCTTAAACTATTTAAAAAAAAAAACAAATTAAAACAATTAGTTATTTTTTTAATAGAATAAAGAATAAAATAAAAAATAAAATTAAATAAAATAAGAAAATCAAATAAAATTATAAAATCAAATAAAATTAAATAAAACTTTATAAGGACGTCACCCAATAGGCAAGAAGAAATTCTCTTCCGCTTTCAATATATATGAATGACTGAGTCTTGAACTAATAAAAAAAACAAACAAACAAAAATTTTAAATAAAATAAAATAAAATCCTTCAGAAATCATTCCAATATGCCGATTTGGTGCTTAAGAATAATTTCGTATTATTAATGTTAAACAGTTTTTCTGCTAAATATTATTGTGAAAACTGTAATATATTTTTTTTAGGATTCTTTGATGAATAGAAGTTCAAAACAACTGCATTTATTTGAAATAGAATTTTTTTTGTATAAATGCTGCTAATGCCCCTTTTGATGACCTGAATGCATCCTTGCTAAAAAAAAGTATTTATTTAAAAAGTATATTGATTTTTTCATATTAAAATTACAAAACTATATATCCAATCGATGCAACATTATCCAATGGTAACTCTATAGATGGTCATATGGATCATGCTAGACTGTAAACTCACCTCGGCCTTCAAGTCTGAACGGATCCTCACCACACATCTCTTCACAGCCATCTGGAAGGTAAAGCTGATGACACCTTTGATCTTAAGCAGGGCTTCCTCACAAAGACTCCTCCGAGCCTAAACAGAAAGTAAGTGTCAAATTGTGCAGAACTAAATATCTGAACCTCCACACGCTCCGATTAAACCACTTCCATTACAAGCTGTTTGACTGTAGTTACCGAATCATCAAGCCCGTCGATCTGAAGCACCACCGTTTTGGCCCGTTTGTTCGTTGCACCCAGAAAAAACTGGGCTTTTCTTCGGCAAGAGGCGGCTGCTTCCGCCTGTTCGGCCTCCGCACTGCTGGAGTTCTGCAGGATCTCGTAGATCTCAGAGGCTAGCAGCTTGGTCTCGCCTGGCGACGTGCCCCTGGTGAAACACATCACAGATCACTGTAGGATTCACAACAAATGACAAACGAACAATAATGGCCACTGTTGATGAACAATGAAATAATTGAGCAAATATGCTCGTCTAGCCTTGTTAAAAGATCATGTATTGTACATTTCAGTACTTGTCGGAGCTGATATTTAAAAAAAGGTCATCACTCCAGCAGACAAGGGGACACGACATAGATCTGCACGGGGGAGAAAATCTGCCAGCATGAGAACTGGAGAAAAGTCAGTCTGATGGAGCTTGAACCAACTAACCTTTAGCACATACAATATTGTGATTCATGTAGAGTCAGGCATTCCATATGGTTTAATATCACAAGTAAGCATAAATGCATATTGAACTTCACTGTTTGAAAATAAAGCAAAGCATCATAATAAGAAGAGGCTAAATATACTGTTACTGTATTTTAATAATACTGTTTTGAAGACAATCAAATAAACTAATAAAAAAAAAATATTTATTTATGTTTTAACGTTATATCAGCAACAATGGCTATATCCATGACAACAATAACAGTATCATTTTAGTACATTTACAATAATATAACAATTTCTTAAGAAGCAATTACTATACAAAAACATACAAGTAAACGATAGTACTGATAAAAATCATATAGAATTTTTCAACTTAATCAATGATAAAAATTCAAAATTATTCTGGGAGAAACCAGTTTAAAAATGTCATGGTATATATTCTATGCAAAAATGCTGTCTAATAAAATTTAAAAGTGGACATTCAATAAAAATGTTTTACACTAAAAAAAATCTTAGACAAGTCGCAAACTGGTATCAATAAATATGAATGAGTCTTGAACTAAAAATGAAATGAAATGAAATAAAACTTTCTTGGGGATGTGCCCATTAGGCAAGAAGAAATTAGATATAAAATAAGACACTAAACTCTGTTATGTCTGCCATCAAATTTAATAAAAGCATTTGTAAGGACACAAAAAGAAGGGATTATAAAATAAACACTGGAAAATATATTAATAATATACAAAAAAAAAGTTAAAATTTCATTTCAATAAATAAAATAAAAACTTGCCCATTAGGCAAGAAGAAATTAGATATTTAGTTTTTTTTTTATTTTTATATTATATTCTAGATTTAAAAATAAAATAAAACAAAACAAAACCAAAGCGAAATAAAATAAAATAAAATAATTTTTTTTGGGTGTTGTCCATTAGGCAATAAGAAATTAGATATAAAACTTTCTTTTTTTTATACATGTTAATAGCCTTATTGTGCTGTAAAGTTTTAAATACATCCATAAACCACCCAGGAAATTATCTAATCTTCAGAATTGTTAGTTTTTTGTTTGTTTGTTTTTTTATATTACATTAGATAAAAAAAGTGCAAATAAAATAAAGACATAATTATGTCTTAAAAATGCCTAATTGTCAAAACAGTCTCTCTTCCCCTTTCAATACATATGAATGAGTGAGTCTTGAACAAAAATAAAATAAAATAACAAAATAAAAAAAAAAAAAAAAAAAAAAACGTAATTGTCTTATGTTTATTTCTTGATTACAGGCGATGGGCCCTTCTAAACGTATGGTCACACAACAAATATCATGCACACATCTTAACCCATTCTCCCCCTATCTGATGGGGAAAAAGACTCATAAAACTAATCAAAAGTTACTAAGAATTTGAATATGACCAATCAGCTATTTGGTCATTAACTATAGTCAAGTGACCTGTTCATTTAATAAGGTTAAAAAAGACAACAGTTCATTGACATCAGTTTTGAGGTCAGGCGTGACATCAGGATCTTGATATGCCCTACAGGCACTAATGGGGGAGACGCAACGTTGCCATCACTCATGCAGAGTTACAGGAACGGACATCTGCTCGCTGGCATATCTGAGCTGCCAGACCTCCAAGCTTCCCATGTACACCTGAGGGAATGCTGACAGCATCTACATCCTCTGTCAAAACTAAGATGCATATCAACCTATGCAGCCAATAGCTAATATTAGTGAGAAAACACTGAACATTCATCAAAAAAAAACACTAAGCTGAGCATTAGCATAGCTTATTTCCGAGCTTTGCCATGTCATCAGGGGTGATGAAGGATTCCTTCACTTCCCCAAGCCATAAAATTTCACAGACTGGGGCGATACACGACCTCTACCCAAAGTCGTGGTGCCGGAAATAGTGACGGGCAGCTTGTGGAACTGCAGGGCACTCCTTGATGGTGTCTGTGCTAACTGAAGTGACTGGTAAATCGAAAGGGGTGGGCAGGGAGTCGCCCTGAGAGAAGGATACGCTGCTCTCTGCCAACCATTGGCACTTCTGTCGGTGAGGCTCCATGTAAACAGAAGGCACTCGCCGTCTAAAAGCCTGCAGACTTTCGCACTCCAAATATGCCTGAACTCCGGCGAATATACACACATACGTGGATCCTTGATTCCTACGCCTCTATACTTAGCCATGGGGGTGTCAAAAACATACAGTTGTATGAATATTTAAAGAATCAGTTGGCATCTACAGTGCTGTTTGATCCTGAGATACATGTTTTCTAAAGCACAAAAAAGAGAGCTCAACAATATTTTTTTTTCCTGAAGTAAATTAAATCTGCATTGGCACTATTTGCTCCATCCCCCCCACCCCCAAACCCCATAATCAAAATCATAAAAAAAAAATCATAAATGTCACATCATAAAAAGTTTAATAATAATAATAATAATAATAATAATACTTTTTACAAATATTATTAATATGAAAATAAAAAACTTTTATATATAATTTTATATTATTATTATTGCTGGTTTATTAATATTATAAATATACATTAATCACAGTCAATAAATAAATACATATATAATACTACTTTATTGTTAATGTTATATAACAAACTGTTATTAAAATTGAAAAAAAAGTGTCATGAAAAGTTAATAATAATAATAATAATAATAATAATAATAACTATATATTTATAACTTTATATAATAATAATAGAAAAATATAACATTTTTATATTTTATATAAAAAAATATTATAAATATTATTATTATTGGTTTATTGACATTATACATGTACATTAATCACAAATAAATAAACTAAACTACTTTATTATCAATGTTATTAATGTTATATAACAAACTCTTATTATTAAAATTGTCACAAATAGATATAAAAAGTTTTATATATACATACATATATGTATATGATGTACATATTGATGATGTTATATAACAAACTGTTATTAAAATTGTGTAAAAAGTCAAATGACAATATTTTTCAAATATTAGTATTAAAGTATGTATGTTTACTCTGATATATCAGAATTAATTAAGTAATAATTAATGTTGTTATATAACAAACTTTTATTACATTTTTTTTTATCATTTTATTGTATAAAATTAACTTTATTACCAAATAATTTTATGTTTTTTAATAAAACAGCAATAATGTAGCTATAAGACATCTATAAATTTATAAACAATTTTGTTTATATAATTAGTTTCAACAAAATGTGCATTAGCCAGCTAAAAAACATAATATTTTGTGATATTTACAATATAATTCAAAAGTTTGGGGTCAGTAATCTTTTAAAATAAGTCTCTTATGCTCACCAAGGTTGCATTTATTTGACCAAAAATGCAAATGAATTTTAATTTTGTTGTTCTAATATGCTGATTTGGTATGCAAGAAATATATTATAAAATAATAATAATAATAATAATAATAATAAATTATTATTATTATTATTATTATTATTATTGAATCAGATTAATTATTTATTGCCTTATTTATTTTTATTACTTATTTAATTTATAAATTGTATTTAATTGTTTTGATATTATTATTATTATTAATAATAATAACAATAACAACAACAATAAATCAATAATTATAATAACCACCATTCTTATTAATAATAATAATACTAATAACAACAACCATAATAATATTGATATCAAATTTCTAAAATCTATTAGTTTGAAACAAATGATCAATATCAAATTATTATTGTTATTATCAAATTTGTTCAAAACATCAATCAATAATATCTGAAATTTTATTAGTTTTAATTCATTAAATTTTATTATTATCAAATATAATAACAACTTTGAAACTGCTTTAAAATTTATTTTGTTAAATCTTTGATGAATAGAAAATTTAAAGGAACAGAAATCTTTTGAAACACTAAAAATGTCTTTACTGTTACTTTTATTCATTTTAATGCATCTTTGCTAAATAAAAGTATTATTATTTCATATTATTTCAGGAAAAAAAAAATTTTGCCCTAAACACTTTCACACCATCCTTACTGTCGAGCCCTGACTTCACTTTCCGTTTTTGTCAGGTAAATGTATAAGAAATATGAAAATATGAACTCCTCAGTGTCTATAGCGGTCTGATATTCTCTCTGGCATCTTAGACTGACCTCTGCTGGACATTAACCCATGGCGAGCAAAACAATGCAATCGTGCCCTACATCAGGTTGCTTGACAGTTTGCATTACGCTTCAACAGCAAGCTTGCATCATCACTCCCATTTAGCTTCAAAACAGACAAATCTGCTTATGACAGGACGACCTTTCTCTTGCGTTAAAAATCTGCCCACCACACACATTCACTTCAACTAAAGCAGCAGGATGAGGTTTTCTGTGGGAAAGTGCAAAGCGAGCTCGCGTTGCCTTCATGTTTTGTGGCAGCGTGACGGAAGCGACTTACTTCTGCATGACGTTCTGCAGGCTCAGCATCATTCCCAGCTCGCCCTTCATCTTCTCCCTGTTGGCGCGGCATTCTGCCAGGTAGCGCACCGCCTGGAAGGACACAAAGCCATTAAGGGTCACGCAGGGCCATTACAGAGGCAAACCGCCAGGCACCGCTGTGATAACAAATCCGTTAACAGAACACCAAGAACTACTTGGGTCGGAGTTACTGTGTGTGTGTCTATGTGTGAAACAAAGTGTGTTATTCCAGTATTGTCCAAATGTCTCCACAGGTGTTGATGTCCTTCTGAAAGAGGTCAAACAAAGTGATGTCCAAAACTTTGAGGGCACATTGAAATTCTAGGGTTCAAAATCTGGGATTAGAGCTTTAGGATTTAAAAACTTCAGGTTATGCACTGTTTATTAGTCACTAATTAAATAAGTACATTTGGGACATTGGCCATATCAGCTACAGAATATCAGATGTTCTTGCATTCATTGAAGAACAAGATATTCTGGAACATTCTCAAATCATGCTGAGAACATGGACGTCTCTGTCCATCTTTCTGTCTACACTTTTCTCTAGAAGAAGTTAGGCTAAGCATTGTGACAATACTGGACAGCAGGTGGTGTTCATGGCAGTCATGTGATGTCATGTGATGTGTCTGTGGACAGCTGGATGGGCAATGAGTGATCTGATTGGTTGATATAAATACTTTGATATCAAACAAATAAAATTATAATGAATGAATTATAAAATAAAAATGATATCTAAAACTGAATAATAACAATAAAAATAATATGTAAAATCATTATTAGTTATAAATAAAGCAGGTGGCAGTCATGTGACATGACTATGGACAGCTGGATGGGCTTTGCTTGATCTGATTTGTTGATATGCATCCCTTGATATCAAAGAAAAGGTATGAGTTTAATAATAATAATAATAATAATAACAACAATAATAATAACGTTATTATTATTATTATTATTATTAAAACTCATACTTTGATACATTTTATTGATATTGATTTTTTTTAAATGTTACTTTATTAATAATAATAATAATAATAATAAAATTCTATTATCAAATCTATGTTTAAAACAATTCAATAATATTTGAAATTATATTAATATTAAATATAATACCAACCTGGAAAACAAAGATGCCTGGAGGTGTAATTCAATAATCTGACATTATATAATGAAAAAATAATACTAATAAAAATATTATTATTATTATTATTATTATCATCATTATTATTATTTTACATATTGCTTTTTATTTTATAATTTTTATTATAATTTTTATTTTTTATTATTATTAAACTTACTTTAATTTTTTTATATTGAGTTGTTTGAAATAGATTTGATATTAATATTATTTAATAATAATAAGATGATAAAAAAATAAAATAATAATAATAATTATTATTATTATTATTATTATTATTAATTGTTGTTGTTACCAAATCCGTTTATTTGAAACAAATGCATTTCAATAATATTTAAAATCATATTAATATCAAATATAAAACTTTAAAATATCTGGAAGTATAA
The DNA here is from genome assembly GCA_012976165.1 of Labeo catla. Classification (NCBI taxonomy): domain Eukaryota; kingdom Metazoa; phylum Chordata; class Actinopteri; order Cypriniformes; family Cyprinidae; genus Labeo; species Labeo catla. The sequence goes on along the minus strand of VONZ01000029.1, from coordinate 2,593,151 downwards.
CTCAATAATTTGACATTATTTTAATAATAATAATAAAAATAATAATAACTATTATAATTACTATTGTTATTATTATTAGTGTTATTATTATCATCATCAAAGCTATCTATTGAAACAATTCAATAATATTTGAAATTATAGTATCATCAAAAATAACAACAAGTAATTCAATAATTTAACATTATACAATAATACTAAGAATAAAAATTATTATTATTATTATTTGACAATGATTATTTATTATTAGCTTTTATTATTATTAAACTCATAATTTAATATATTTTCTTTGATACAGATTAGTTTCAAACAAATAGATTTGATATTATTATTATTAATAATAACAATAATAACAAATGTTATTATTAATAATAATAACAACAATTATTATTATTATTATTGTTATTGTTATCAAATCTGTTTGTTCGAAACAAATCAATATCAATAATATTTGAAATTATATTAATATCAAATATAATAACCCGGAAATTTTTTAAATATCCAGAGGTGTAATTCTATAATTTAATATATAATAGTAATAATAATAATAATAATAATAATAATAATTATTATTATTATTATTATTATTATTATTATTATTGTTGTTGTTTTGCTTGAAACAAATCAATATCAATACTATTTGAAATATTTACCTATATCAAATATAATAACCTGGAAAACTTAAAAATATCTGAAGGTGTAATTCAATAATCTGACATTAGACTGGGGACATTCTACAGTAGTAAATGCTGTCTATTATGCTTTATATTGGGATATCTAATTTGAAGTCGTAGCTGAAAACACTTACAGTAAACTATAAATAAAACACCCACATGATTTCCCAGAAAAATGGAAAAACTGTAGCTTAAAACATACTGTTTGTTTGAGAATATCGACATATGAGTATTACAAAAAATGTTCTTACTGGAACACTAATATCTATTTTTGAGTTCATAAAAACTCCTAATTTGAACCTTTAATTACCACTATGCTAACAACGTAGTAAACATCTTGACTGCAAATGTCTCACAGACAAAATCTTACCAGTAGCGCAGAGTAGACGACTTGTGGATTGGGGTGGTCAAAGAAGAGAATGAGGCCTGACAAGCAGCCTTGATCTTCAACAATAGCTCGCCTGTTGAGGGGGTCAGCAGCTAAGTCCCTCAGCTGATTCACCACAGCCAAGGCATCAGGCTCCCCGCTCATGGTGCTCCCACACCAAGGGCCATGCACATCAAATACACAGATCTTAGCTGAGGGGGCATAAAAATAAACTTGCATTACTTCTGATACTGCTGTCATGCAGTAATAACATGCTGTCAATGACAGAAAGTATACTAAGAGCTGGAATAAACTGAATTACATAAAACTGATCATTTTAAATGTACATTTTATAAAATTTGGGCAACTACATTATTTAAACAAAAAAACAACACGAATCTGAGATTTATTGACTGACGTCACTTAGTCAATATACATTTAGATTTTGCCGCTTTGATTTACAGATGATCTCTATACACGTGGCTTATTATTGGCTTTCATAGTTAACTGAATGACCCATGATGGTCATGTCTGATTCACATAGCACAACATCGCATTACGAGGCCTTTAAATGGGGCCTGTGCTAACCGGCTAACATTAACATGGCATCACAAGACAATGACAATCTGAGTTCTTATATTAGACATAAAACTGCACGTAAAAGCAAACATTTTCCGCTGATTTCTCATTCATATTTAACCTACAGACATCAAAACATGGATCTAAATCTCTTGCTATGAACAAAACAATGCCTGCACGCAGAAAGAGAAAAGCAGAATCTATTTCTATCAGGACGCATATAAATATTCACCTGTATAAAGCCAAATAATAGTAATAGATGTATAATCAATGTATTTGATTCATATGTGCGTGGTATCTATCTTGTTAACCTTGTGTGTGTGTGTTGTGGCACTGTTGTCCACGCATAACCTTACAGCAAACACGCCCAGGACGGCTCCTCGCTTCAAAAGATCCTGTCCAGTCAAAGGTTCAAACCCGCCGACAAATGAACTGCTGATGGTTACACAATTGAATGTAGCTCGTGTAATAACGACGACAGTAAATATGGTTAAAAGTCTCTATGACAGCTGTTCTGGTCAGGTATATTTGGCCATTATCTGCGGAGCTTTTAGCACCCTTTACAACACTTCCTGGATTTAGACAGACTGATTGGAGGATGAGGACTATGGCGTCATGCGTTCTTGGCCAATTAGAAAGAGTTTTACTAAAAGACAACGTTGATTTCTCATAATAGCCGTGATATATGCAATATAAATGGGCATTAATGGAAATTATTTCAAATCAGAACTAAAACTTACAAAAGTATTTATTTATTTGCTTATTTATATTGTTTTTTATATATAGAGGGAGAAAGCATCAGAGTTAAGGAAGCAAGTAAAATTACTATTAATATATTTTATTTATATTGGGGCCGTATTAAAATATATCTATTTACAGTACATGACAAAACGAATGGAACTGATATAGGCAGAACAGAAACATACAAACAATCGTATTTCTTCTTTAAAATGTAGACTAGCAGATAAATAATGTCTAGTTTTGATGACTGAGTTCTGGAAAAACAGGAGAAACGTGTATTACAGTTTCTCATTGTGCATTTTTTAGATACAGACAGTACAATACATAAAACAATAGAAGGGCGAAGCAATAAAAAAAACAAACAAAACAAAAAAACAAAACAGGTTTGATACTCTTTTAGTCAGGTAAAGCTTTTCAAATAACCAATGTTTTTAAAAAAAATCTACTTAGTATGAGTATTCAGTATTTTTATTGCAATAATAACAAACAAAGATTACAGTACGCACAAAACATCCACATTTTTTCAATAATAAACGAGTTATGGTTTAATAGTTAACAGAAGTAGTAATATAAAGTGAAAATTCTACTGGAAGTAAAAAAAAAAGGAGGGCACAAAAATAAAGATACAAAGTATATTAAGGAAGAATATTAAACATGGCACAAGTTCTAGATTTATTTATTTATTTATAGCTTTTTTGTTAACAGACGTTAAAATTGTATTTAACTACAACTTCAGTTCTTGTTTTTCGATGTTTACATTTTGTATATTTACATTTATGGACAAAATGTTCCAATAAATAAAAGGAGGTTTATACAAAAACTTTAAATTAAATAAATGCTTGTCATTAGCATAAACCCCACAAAAAATGGTCTATAACATAAAGAGAAATCCCCAAAAAACATCTTTGACAATCAGCGCATAAACATTATTCCAGAAAGACTGAACAAGATGACACTCCCCAAAACAGACTGAACAATTTTATTTATGAGTATAAAATAAGTGAATAACATAAAACTGTCTTCTTTTTCTAACTGGCCATAGTCAACCAAACCCCACTCGCTTATGAAATACAGCAAATCCTTTCCGTGGATTCATTCCACTGCAAGCCTCGTGTATGTGAGTCATAACTCACTTATGATTGGCCAGCTGTTTTGTCAATCCACCATTCTAAACCAGTGGTTGACTCCGTACTCACAGGACCCACCCACTGTTGGAATATTCTCAAAAGCTATTGGCCAATACCTTCTTCCCAAACGCCTGCTCCCGCACTGTGGAAAAACAGAGGTAACCGCTGGATAGCATTAGCGTAGCACATCAAGGATCATACTAGAAGTCTGTTACACTGCAGTTTACACGGTAAGACATTGTTATTTTCTTATAATGTCCTGTTAGACATCGTTGCAACTTTTGTAAACAACTAAGAACACGTTTATTACCATACTGGAACATTAACGCTTGGGTTTAACCTTTGATAAAGTTTGTAGACAGTTCACTGGTCCTCTGTTTGCGGTATCTATTAGTGACGAACTCTGACTCATGTGCTTCACGTAGAAACTAGTAGAAAAAGGTTTGATACCTCAGTGTTTTCTGGCAAATGTTAAAGTGTACATCACGTTGAAGAATGGCTGTTTGCCACAGCAATTCTTCGAAAATAGGAGTGAGTGGAAACACGTTTGTACAAGATGCTCTTCTGCAAATATGGGAATCACTGACAGTTTACAGGGATCATAAGGTTTTTTATGTGGAAACTAAGGGTACTCTATAAAAGATAGGATGATAGATAAAAATATAAGTGTAAAGGTGATTCTAACTTTTTTTTTTGTTAGGTTTTGATGTGAACATGACCTAGCAAAGTTACAAGATGAGTGGAAATCACAGACGGATAGAAATGGACCTGGTAAGTTAATACACAGAATTATATGTACACTTCTCATTATTCACTCAGTCTGTGATTGAAAAAAATATTGTCTTTATATCTCTTTTAGGCTGTAGGTTCAACAAAGTCTTATGGGTCATCCAGGAGTATTGTCAGAAGAATTGCCACAAATCTTCCCCTAGCGCCTTGCCCTCGTGTCCATTTTCAGGTAATATCTCAGTCCTTATTAATTCAAATGTGTCAAAACACATGAAGTATCTCAAACATCTGTTTCATCAGTTCAAATTATCTTTACAGACTATTTTGTGCATATTTGTATTTAGAGTGCCTGTTATGTTATTTTAGTATTTTCAGGTAGTCTTCATTAATTTTCATTGCATTATTTTGCATTATTTATTATCAGTGTTTTTCACCTTTATTGGATTTTTATGTCTCAAAGCCTTTAACACCCTCCTTCTTTGGCTTCTTGTTTTTCATTTCTCCCATATCATCATATTTCTGTCCTGTTCTGTTTTGATTCCATCAGTGTGCTGACCATAAACAATCATGAATCACGGGGCCAGGTTTCCGCTCACAATATCTAATCTAGCCTTTTCCTACCGCCTAACCTTTAAAATGAAAGTATGGTGACATTAAACCACCTTGAAACTTTTATTACTGTCTCTGTTTCTCTCTTCTCTGCCCTTCCTTCCAGCTGTCCTGTAAGTCAGGAATGCAGCATATCTGCTTTAGGTCAGTTCTCTGGTTCGTTGTTGAAAATGCCAAAAGTTCTTATTTTTAATAAAATACTGGCATTAATATGGATTTCCTCTTGATAAATGTGCTGAAAGACATTGTAATGTTCTAATTGCTTCATTAATCGCTAGGCGATGTTTAAACTGGTTTCCCTGGTGCTGTTTACTTTGCCGTGGCTGTGAAAACATTTGGCGCTTGTTCTGCTGTTGTTTTTCTGACATGATTTGAGTGCTTGAGTGTCTGTGAGGGTTTGTTTGTCATTGTTGTTGTGCCCTGAGCAGGTGTTGTAATTATTAACTGTCCTTTAAACTGTCTTTGGGACGTGTAGCTTCATCCGTTCGCTGCAGGAGCGAGTTTCCTCAACTATTCAAATGGGCCAAATGGACTTGTGGCCACACTCGCTGATGTGGGCTGGATGGACAGAGAAGAGAATGATGGTGCTAGTACAAATAGGTGAGAATATTTTTTTTATTTATTTAGAACATATAAAATTGAATGTGATAATTATGTATGTATATGTTCTGTAGGTTTAAGGCGGATTCTGGGTTGTTTTTCCGTACCCAGCAGTGCAGGCCCCTGAGACGTCGACGGTCCTTACCTAGCTTGCACCAGGTTGAACCTGCGCCACAGAGTCAGACGATCATCAATGATGAAGCCATTCAGAAAATCAGTGTTCTGGAGACTGAGCTAGCCAAACTCAGAGCGCAAATCGCACAGATTGTTCAAGCACAGGAACAAAGCGCTCAATCCACAGGTTAGTTGCAGTGTTATTTTAGTATTATTTGTATATACGTTTTTTGTATTTTGAAATAGCTTTCATTTTTTTATTTGTAGTTTGCATTTTAATTTCTAGTTTAAAAAGGTCTTAAATCAATGGAAGCCCGTTTCAGCTACTGAATAAAAAAAGAAAAAAAAAAAAGGTAATTGCGACTGTTTATCTCAAAATTCAGACTTTTTTTTTTTTTCTTGCAATTTTGAATTTACATCTTGCAATTTTATTACTTCTATGACTAGGGATTTCTGTGACTAATGACTGACGTCAGAATGGCTAGACAAATTTGCAGTTCTGAGAAACAGCGCAATTTTTGCAAGATGTAAACTCACAACTGTTGCTTTTTTTTGTTGTTGTTGTTTTTGTTTACATCTCGCAAATGTGAATTTTCATCTCACAATTGTGACTTTTCTCAAAATTGCAAGTTCTGACTTTAACACGCAGTTGCGAGTTTATATCTCACAATTCACAGAAAAAAGTCAGAATTGCGATATAAACTCACAATTCTGAGAATATGTCAGTTTTTTTTTTTTTTTTTCCCCACCTCAAAATTAGACTTTATAACTCACAATTGCAAGTTTATATCTCACAATTAGGGAAAAAAGGTCAGAATTGTGAGTTTTTTACTCAATTGCAATTGAGTTTATGTCTCTCAATTTACAGAAAAATGTCAGAGTTGCAAGATGTATATATTAAAAACTCACAATTCTTATTTTGTGAAACTCGCATTTGTGAGGGGAAAAAAAGAATTGAGTTTTTTTCTCGCAATTCTGACTTTATTTCTTGTAATTGTGAATTTATATCACGCAATTCTGAGAAAAAAGTCAGAATTGTGAGTATATATATATCTTACAATTCTGACTTTATCTCATAGTTTGCAGAAAATGTCAGAATTGCGAGTTTTTATCTCGCAATTGTGCGTTTATATCTTGCAATTCTGATTTTATAACTTGCAATTGCGAGTTTATATCTTACAATTCTGAGGAAAAAGTTTCTGAGTTGTGAGTTTGTATTATGCAATTCTGAAAAAGTCAGAATTGTGAGATTAAAGTCTAAATTCATAACTTCATGGCATTAAATGTTGCATGCATTGCCAAAAAAAAATTACCTTTACAAAACCTGTTATTTCTGTTTAGCTTTTTAAGTTTTTATCATTTTAGTATTTGTTAACTTTATTTCAGTTAACAAAAAAATAGTTTTAGTTAATAGTTTGAATGTTTTTGTTATATTTAAAACAACACTGTTGTTCTTTATGCCCCAAATATATACCAAGGTAATGTTAATGGTAAGCATGTACAACACACGCTTGCAAACGTATGTTTCTGGCCTCAAAATTGCATTTTATTTTGTAAATTTATAGATATAAAATAGCATTCCATGCTTACAGTATAGAACGTATTTTCCACCTTATTTTGTGAAGCCACATCAGATGACAAAAGGAAGTCATTTCAAACCTTCAACTAATGTTGTGGAGTAAAAACATGTTTTGTTGCATTTCGCGTGTTGCTTTTTCAAACACTGTTAATGGTGTTTCCTCATCTCAGAACATAGAATCACAGGCACACAAACTCAGCCAATTTGGAGAAAAATAAAACCCACGGAGAACCGAAAAACTGCAATTCACAAGCACAAATTGAACCGTGGCTGTGGTACAGCACAGATCAATATTATATTGAGAATTGTGGCAACCCTAGTTTTTACCTATTTAAAGTCGCAACTTTTGCATTGTTTCAGCTCCGGCACCAGGTGGTCCCCCTGTACCCCAAGCTCCACCAATGGCTCCAGTTCCACCTCCGCCACCGCCTCCCCCACCGCCACCGCCTCCTCCGTGTCCCGCCCCTGGTATGCAGAGAAGCTATTCCGCCATTGACCTCATCCGAGAGCGACGTGGGAAAAAGGGAGAACAGAAAATGGTACTGGACTCAGCACCTAAAAAGCCAGAGCTTCCCAACATGCTGGACGTACTAAAAGACATGGGGAAAGTAAAGCTGCGCTCGGTTAAAAGGTAAACGTTATAGGGCTTTATCTGGACAGCGATGGCATACAAAGCTCATCATAAACACTTACCAGTAGGGTTCATTTTTTCTTTCCTTCTCAGTCATCAAGAAGACGCAAAACCAAAACCAGTTGAGCCCACAGACGCTGCAGCGTTAATCGCACAGGCCCTGAAACGCAAGTTCGCTCACCGCTACCGAAACAAAAGCGAATGTGATGGCAACTTTAACCTGCCAGCTCCTGAGAATAAGCCCCATGTAGAAACACAGCTGGTAAGAGAAATCACCTGAGAAAATGATCTCTGATGTATATTGTCTTGGTGTTGCAATAATTTGTGGCATTTCTTTTGCAGTTCGGACAGCATATGTTAAAATCAACTGGAAGGAGGAAACTCTGCTAAGATGGAGCTACTTATCTGAGCAGGTTAATGTAGTTAACCTGATGACTCGTAATTTGCAATAACCGGCTAACTTTTTTTGTTAGCCCTCAAAATGTTGTTAGTGTTCATTTAAGTGAGCATTCAAATGCCAAACACTGCAACCAATCTGGTTTCACTATTTTGCACTTTGAAAGTTTCAACTCTATCAGTACATCTTATACCACAGCCAGTTTCATCATTAATGCCAGTTACATGAGAAATGCTTTCTTTTCGTTGGGTTTTATATATGATTTTATATGTGGATTTATTTGGATCTGTTGAAGGTCAACAGTGCAAGTATTCAACCTTGTTGGATTCCTCTCATTTGAAGGGCTAACGCGGAACGAAAACACCAAAGTGTATGGATTCTTTACAAGTAGTTTTATGTGTATTTTTAACACCTGTTTGCACAGAAGTTGTCTCTAAATCAAAGGTACAATTCGTAGTTGCTAGAAATCATTACTACTTTTTTTAAGAACTTCAGGTGTTTCTGTCATGTATATATGAAGCATGTTTCCACCAATGAACAACAAAAATAAAAAAAGGTAATTGCAACTTTTTCTCTCACAATTGCTTGTTTCAATCTTGCAATTCTGACTTTTATTCTTCACAATTGTGAGATATAAACTCGCAATTATGAGTTATGTCGAATTCCGACAGAGAACAAAAGACTATTTTCTTCTAGTTTTTTTACTTGCAATTGAGAGTTTATAATGCAATCCAGATGGGAAAAAAATGCAAAAACCTTTTTTTTTTTTTATTATTTAGTGGTGGAAACAGGCTTCCATAGTCATGCGACCACTATAGCAATTATGAACCACACTTTTGTGATCATACATAGGGCTTAGATGGTGCTGTCAGTAGTATTTAATGAGAGCTAATTTAAAATCCTTTTTAGGTTATAATTTATTATTTTGGAACATTTCCATGATATGGTTCTGGAAGTAATTTAGTTATTTAACCAGTTTAATAAATCACTTGAATAATGTTGTTTGTCTCAAGCACATCAAGCTTGCTATCTCGTCAAGTGCCGTTTAATTAGAATTGTTTGACAGTGTTTGTACCTTTTAAAAGGTTTGTATTTTTGCACATGTAACTAAAGAAGTCAGTGCATTAGCATTATAGTACAGTACAGGATTTCTCATTTCAAAGATTTATACTGGATTCAATGGCCAGCACATATGAACAGTACCTCAGAATTGAAGGGAATCTCCTAACGGAGACATATTTCTGGTTTTATTATAGCTTGTGATAACTTATCTAAATGGGTTGATTATATTTCCCACTACAGAACTGTTTTGAATGGACTTACATTTCTTGAATAAACCTAAAACTGTCAATCTGTCTTTTCATTTCTGTAATGTGGTGTATTTTTCAGCATATTCCTCCCACAATGAAAGGATTACCGTTGACTTCCAGAATAAAAACTTTATGGTAATTTACTCGCCCCCATGTCATCCAAGATGTTTGTCTGTCTTTTTACAGTCGAAAAGAAATTCAGAGTTTTTGAGGAAAACATTCCAGGAGTTCTCTCCATATAGTGGACTTCAATGGTGGCCAATGGGTTGAAGGTCCAAACTGCAGTTTAAGCACAGGGCTCTACACGATCTCAGCCAATGAATAAGGGTCTCATCTAGCAAAACGATTGGTCATTTTTCAAAAAAATAAAATTGATATACTTTCTCACCACAAATGCTCATCCCTCACGCGTTACGGAATTACGTAGGCGGCTGACTAGGGCAGTGAACTGAGTGATTAAGGGTTATTATTGATTATTTATCCAGTAATCGGATCATTTTGTAGTAATAAAAACCGACCAAAGTGAACAAAAGCAAGTAATCATGCTTTTATTGAACAAAACTCTTAAAATACATAACATTATAAACAATAGACCTAATGTGCACTACGCATTAGAACAAATTACTGCAGAGGGCGCCAACGGCCTGACCACTGATTTTACACTTTACTACGCTATCTCATATGTTTAATATTGACCAAACATCGTTTAAATTCACTTAATCTTTAATATTTGGCAATTTCTTTATTATAGAAAAGCTACTGTTATTTCTTCAATATATAGACAACGTGTAAACTTTTTGTAAAAAGAGTTCCAACGTTTATTTTGAACTTGTGACGAATAGCTTATCGAGAAAGATAATGTAGCTAGAAAATTTTTTTGCGATATATTCTGTTATTTTTCTCATTGTAAACATGACATAGAATATATAGAAGTGTATTTATTTTACTAGCAAAATATTATATTCATGAATGTAAATTTTCTTCAACATTACCCAAATTACATAATTTTCTTTGTGACCTCAACTACCTAATTTTAACACTTAAAAACATTAACAACAAAACAGTGTCAAATTTGTGAAAATGTGTACTGATTTGATGATTATGTAATCTGAGCTGCTACCTCTGTTCCTATTGGGGGTTTTTTTTCTGTTGTTGTTTTTTTTTCCCTTTATTGTCTTCCTGTTTTATTTTATTATATTGTCATCCATTATTGTGTTGATCTGTATATGGGTTATGCGTGCAAGAAATAAAATAAAAATAAAAAAGCTCCAACTGGAAACTAACAATGAAATAAAATGTTCTACCTATTAGATGGTTTTAAAAAGTCTACACCCACCCCCACCCTAAACTTAGCCTTTACTATAACACAAAAATAGTATTATTGTTGTGCAGTGACAAAAATAACGTTAGACTGACGTGCGCATGCTCAGTAGCCAGAGCTGTATCCCTTCTAGTGTTTTCGTAGGTTTATAAATGTTTACCTTACAAGTCCGATGAAATAGCGCACGTTGCGTTCTCAGATGAACGTTATCCACAAGTTTCCTACGCCCCATGAGGCCTTGCGTCAAAAGTGGGAGCGTCTTCCGTTTCAAATTAAACAAGCCAGACGTGACACTCATTAATTCAACAATTGACAGGAGTGACAGGCAAATGAAGCCTCGTGAAGCACCGAGACTTTCCTCTGACTGTTTCGGGAAAAGATTCAAAGCTTCGAGAGTGTCGAAAACAGCGCGATCTGGTGGTTAGTCAAAAATAAAGCAGCCAAAAAACTAAAGCTACGTCGAGCTTTTTTCTCAATTTCCATAGGTCGACCCATGTTATATGCACAAATAAAAGCTTAAACGTGTGTGTGTTTCTTTGTTGCATAAATTAATTTACCCACTGAACAGTGCCATTAAATGCCAGTACGAATTATCAGTATGATGTGATAGAAGAATAATGTACACATATATTAATTGCATATGGCATATATTTAATTTTCCTGAAATAATTTGTATTCTTCATATTACTTGTATGACTGGGTATTTAAAAATGTAATTATTAAATAGTTCCCAATGAAAATGTACTCGCAAAGTCAGATCTCGGGGTCGAACATTAGGACACGCAAAATGAATCGCGCACATGACTGGACAGAAAGTGAGGCTTCTACGAAAGGGATTTCTACGTTAACAAGCCTAGAATCGAGGCTTCATCTGGCATGCCCTTTAACACAAGCTCTGATGTCTCGGATCAAATGTCATTTAACTAGTTACAGTCATTCAAGATTTAGCGATCCAAACTTGCTAATGATGTGGGAACACAAATTCGAAAAGCATATGTTGTCCATAAGAACGTAATGGCATCTCTCATAGACGTGTGCATCTTTACAAAGTAAACAATGGTTCTGCCCTAATTAGCACACAAAATACCATTGGTATACTACGTCCGCCACCTCACCGTAAGTTGTACCCACGTTCTTTTTTACAGAAGCGCCCCCCGGAAACTTGTGGATAATAAACCCAAACTCACAACAACACGCAGAGATGAAGTTTGAGATGCTCCACACATGTAAATAACAGTTTGTGTAGCAGTATTTACTGTGAATGGAGCCGCTCTGACACGCACATGTGTAACCTAATAATTAAAGCGCATATATTAAACCGGCATCGTATACATTTATTTAATTGAATTATAGCGTTTGTGAATTCTTAATAGAATTGTGCTTTATTAAGATTTTTTTAAACGGGTTTAATATGTGGAATGTGGCATTTCCGGTATTTTGCCAATTGCTCTACACTGGCAAAATGCAATGAGGATTTAAAAAAAAAAAAGAATACTAAAATAGAATCAAGGAATCGTTGCAGCCCTAGTACCGACGCAGTGTTTACAAAGCGAACGTGCAAAGAAAGTCAAACGCGCTTTATAAAAAAAAATATAAAACAACGGACGATTTTGAAGTTGGAGGAGAAAATGAGGTGGAGTTTTTCACTCTACCGTAATTTTTTGAACCGAAGTACACAGAGGAAGAACCAACCGCACTAAGGCAAAGATTTGTGGTTAAAAAGTATATTATATTTATTTTATTTTATTTTTTTAATTAATTTTGCTAGATAAGACCCTTATTCATCTGCTGGGATTGTGTAGAGCCCTTTGAAGCTGCATTTAAACTGCAATTTGGACCTTCAGCCCATTGCCCACCACTGAAGTGCACTATATGGAGAAAAATCCAGGAATGTTTTCCTCAAAAACCTTAATTTCTTTGCAAATGAAGAAAGACAAACATCTTGGATGACATGGAAGTGAACTAATCGCTCAAGCTCATATAGAACAGCATAAGCTCGTGCCATCCAGTAGAGAAACATTTTGTGAAGTTTTATTCATCAAAAATGCAACTGCAACAAGTATGTATCAAAAGGTTATACGGCAAAGCCTTTACAAAATGGCTTGACACATAGGTCGTCTCCCCAAAATGGCTGTTACAACAAACTGTAAACAGTTTTTTTTTTTCTTAAATCAACAGTCTTACAGCACTTACAACAAAAATACAAATCACCTAAAATAAAGCACCTCTTCTCTTTCAACATCAAGAGAAGCACAAAAAAAACAAAAAAAAAAACAACAACTGTCCATCTGTACAGAATTCAAAACAATACACAAAAAAAATGGAATGTTCAATGTTAAAAATCAAATCATTAAACCTCCTCCATATATTAAAAAAAAATTCTCCACGACAAAAAGGCAAAGGGTCAGACAGTGCACTAAATGGACAATGTGATGGTTTTTAAAATGAAACGACAGCTGGTTTGGTCACTTAGCTTTGTGCATAGTTTTAAGGCATTGTGTACGACGAGAGTGGCTTCGAGACATTCTGAGAAGGACTTCTTATCTTTCTTTACAAAATACAGAGGGGAGAGAGAAAGAGAGGGGTGGTGGCTACCTACAAAAGGCACCTTTACTTCCTTGTTTCTCCCATATGAGCAGGTCAGTGAAACCCTGAGCAAAATCCATGGAGAATCCGCTACAAGATCCTTCTTCCATGGTCGAAAGGGTTCATCTCTGCCACCTTTCACGGAGCGACGATCCTTCAACGCATTGTCTGAAATACAGGGGAGAGAAAGAGATGCAATGGAGCACAATGGCATTCGTATGGCATCTGATGCGTCACACCGACAGATTTCGTTGATCAGTCCGACAGATTTCGTTGATCATCAGCAGTAGGTTTCGAAAAAAACAAAAAACAAATGTACAAGTGGTTCTTCACATCTGTGCTTAAAAGGCAATAAATCACAGAACTAACATGATTCAGTTAGAAAACAACATGTGTAAACAGTCTTCAGAGGCAGCAAAAGGACTGGGCTCTTCACATTTGTATTTTTTGTACACAAGGAGGAAGATTGATTTGCAGAAGCACTGGCACACACTCACATACACACACATGCGCGCTCGCACGCATTCGGTTTCACACGTTGTCTCTTGGTGCGTTTGTAAAAACCTCTCCTTTAAATACTCAAGGTGTTTCGAACGACTCTCAGAGCGATTCAAATGTTTCAAAATGGCACTTTAAAGCCATACGAGGGGGTTCCTTCTTACCCCACATTCCCTTACAGTCTTTACTCAAAGCATCGGAGTTGAATTAGTAACGCCCGAAAGAAAAAAAACAAATAAGGTTAAATAAATACATCACAATAATTAAAAGAAAACATTGCAGCAGTAGCCAAATGAGGTATCTATGTATTGCTCTATGTCGAAGGGTAAATGAGCTTTTAAAATTAAATAAATTAAATCGATGAACGAACGAACGAAAACGAAACGAATCATCAGTGGTTGGGTTGGAGATGGGTGGCGAGCAACTCAAATTAGGATGTTTGGCTGAGGGCAGCAGAGGTGTTCTGCGAGCGCTGGGGTGTGTCATGACTCTTGGCTTCCCTGAGATAAGGCTCTGGAGCTGGGCTCTTCTGTGGCTCGGCCCGGCTCGGACTCCCCCTCCTCGGAGCTTCCTGACGCCTCGGGCTCCATGGTGCTCCAACTGGCCTTGTTTAGGCCCAAATGGCCGAGCATGGTCTGAGAGAGCCGTGTGTCCGAAAAACGCGCCCACTCGGCAAACAGAGGCTCCACCACGTAAGTCATGAAACCTGAAAGAGATTGAGAGGCAGAGATCAGTAGGATCATATTTATATTGTAATAATATTTTTACTGTATTATTACTTACACTATTTATATATTTTATAGTTCTTATTTATATATCTTCATATATATATATATATATATATAAATAATGAATTTTATTATAAAAGGCAAGACATTACATTTAATCAGCAATTAATCACAGTACATTAAGGCAACGGTTTTATATTATAAGGACTGAAATGTTACGTTTAATTATGTTTTATTATCTAATTAAATATGCACTCATTTGCATAAATCATAAATTTCCAGAACATAAAAAGTTAATTATGCTGACATATTAGAGTTGAAGTTTTTTTTTTTTTTAACACACAGGATTTAATTAATATATATATATATATATATATATATATATATATATATATATATATATATATATATATATATATATTTGAGATGTTTGCTTTAAAGAAAAAAGAAAAACTATTTAAACAAACAAAATACACTGCTAATCAAGACACATTATCTGAAAACAAGTGATAATAATTTATTATTTTTATAATAATAAAAATTTGATTGCAAGGCAATTTTTTTTAAAATTATTATTAATTAATTTTTTAATAAAAAAATAAAATCTTGATTAAAAAAAGAAAATTATATATATATATATATATATATATATATATATATATATATATATATATATAAAAATCAAGATTTTAAAATCTTTATTAAATAATAATAATAATAATAATAATAATAATAAAATAAAAAAAATATTAATAAAAAAAAATGCCACACAAATTATTATTATTATAAAAATAATTAAAATAATATCACTTGTTTTCAGAGAAGTTGTCTTGATTAGCAGTGTATTTTGTTCATTTAAATATGTTTTGAATAATTACTACCTAATTGTTATATTTTATACACACACACACACACACACACACACACCTATATCTATCTTTCTCACTCTCCCTCTCTTTCTTTAAATCAAGATTTTATTTTTTAAATAAAAAATTCATTAATAAAAAATTATTTGCCTCGGAATCAAATTTTTATTATTATAAAAATATTATAAATATTTTAAAAAAAAATTAAAATATTATCACTTGTTTTCAGAGAATGTGTCTTGATTTTGTTCATTGAAATATTTTTCCTTTTTTCTTTTTTAAAGCAAACATCTCAAATTTATTATTTTATTTCTCAAAGTCAAATGTCGAGTTTACACATTTTCTGAAATGTTGTGTAATTAGGTTTTATTATTTAATTAAATATGCACTCAATTGCATATCTTTTCCTGACACATTAAAGTTGAAGATTTTTACACAAGCAAATTTTATTGAATTTAATATTGAATGTCAAATGTTTCTCTCTTTTCTAATCAGAAAAAAACAAAATCATGTTTTAAAGAATAACATGTTATCTAAATTAATAAATCAATATATGAACAAACCCAGTCAGAATATAGATAAAGCTGGATAATATAACATTTAAATGTGTATTTGGGATATTTTCATTTTATTAATCTGGAAGTAGATGGAAACAAAATAACTTAAAATCTGAAACCTGACCATTGCCTGAAATAACATGTAGTGTAGTGTAAGCCTTAAATCAGTATACACATAATATATAATATTATTTTTAATATTAGTCTTTTTCATCCAAATTCACAGTGAGCTCATAAATGAGAACGTTCTGGTTCTTACCGATTTGAACACTGGCTATGGTGTTGGCTTCACTATCACACAGTGGACTGATTTCAAGTTTATGCTTCTTTTCAATGTCACCTAAATAAGATGATGACAACAAAGCACAGTGATTAGCTTTTGAACACAGTGAATTAACAGCACATGATCATCATGAGAACACGCTACCTTGGTGGAAGAATTCCTCTGTGACCTTCTCACTCCACTGTTTGCTGAGCTCCCACGGTCTACATGGGTTACAGATATCTGCGCACTTCAGGGCCATCTGGAACACACATGGATTTGTTTTTAAGTAACCAGAAGTGTCTGTCTTTATTTAAAAATTTGGCCTGCAGCCGCTTCCACTTAAAAACAAGACATCCTGACTTCAAGTACAATAAAGTCAGCATTATAGTGACCAAAACAAAATTAAAAAAAATTATAAAAAATATATTTAGATAAATTATCTAAATATATCTTTTTTTTTTTAAATTAAAAATAATTCACTAATAACAAATAAATTGGCCTCCTATTTAAATGAAAGATAAATTTTGCAATTATTACTATTATTGCTTGTTTCATTTAATTTTTTTGTACTCACTTAAATATTTTTCAAATGTGTTTTTTTATTTCTCAAAGTCAAAGCTAGCAATTAATTTGTATGTAGAAGTATATTAAAAAAATGATTATTGAAATTAATATCGAATTCCCACCTGCAGAACGAAATGTCGATGAGAAGCGTTTCCTAAACACAAGTCGTTCTCGTCCAGATGCGTCCTGAACCGGGACAGGTACTCATTTTGTCGGCTGATATCTGTGGCCAGAATGAGTGATCCCAGCTGCCTCTCTATACTCAGACTATTAGAGACACCAATTACAGTCAGCCAATCATAACAGAGGTCATTTACATAGAGTAGTCTTAAAGAGACAGTAGAAAAAATGCATTTTTTTTTTTACAAAAAGGGAAAAAGGAAAAAAAAAAAAAGACGACTAGTTTGTGTTGTAAGAAGTCTTTACTAATATTAACAAAAGGACTTCATAACTTGATTCTAAATTGAATTTAATAATTCAAAAATAAATGTATACAATTTATTTTAAGGAGAAATATAATTATTACATAACAGGGCTTTCAAATGATTATTTGCAATTAATCACATACAAAAAAAGTTTAAGTCTGCCTAATAAATGTGTGTGTACTGTGTAATTATGTATATATAAATGCACACAAATTAATGTATATATTTAAGAAAAATATGTAATTTATGTGCAAAATATTTTTATGTATAAACAATATGAATTATATAAAAATTATAATAAATACATATATTTGTAAATATTTTTTAAATATATACATGAACGTGTTTTTAAATATAATTTAATATAAAATTCCAAATTTTTGATCTCTTTTTGTTACTCCATAAATCAGAAAAAAAAACAATTCACCATGTTTTTTTTATATTATTACACGATTATAAAATTCATTTTTCAAAACAGGCTCATACTACATGTGAGACAGAAAGAAACTGAACAATAGAAAAATAGTTAATGTCATAAAATCTTGAAAATAAATATTTCCATTTTGTAAAAAAAAAAAAAAAAACTAAAAATCATTTAGTTAAAAAATTATAATAATTATATTTAAATATATAAATAATCATTTCTAACATAATATGTTAATATACATTATAATATAAATACTTAATATAAATAATGTTTAGAATACTATAATCATGTTATTAAATATATTAAACTAATAATAATTTTGGTAACACTTTACAATATGGTGTCATTTGTTAACAGTCAATTAGTTAACAAGAACAAACAATGAACAATACATTACAGTATTTATTAATCTTTGTTCATGTTAGTTTACAGTGCATTAACTAATGTTAACAACACAACTGATTTTAATAAGCATTAGTAAATGCTGAAATTAACATTAAGATTAATAAATGCTGTAGAAGTATTGTTAATTCTAAGTTCGTGTTAACTAATGTAACCATAATTTTTAATATTGATAATAATAATAATGATAATAATAATAATAATAATAATGCTATTTATATTATTTAATTTTGATGATTTTTCTTAAAGTCTTAAAGAGACTTTAAGACTTTTTTCTTAAAGTCTTTTTTTTTTTTGACGAAAAAGGAACATAAAGACGTGTGGTCTAAGAAGACTTAACTAATATTAACAAAATGATACTAACCTGTCTTCCGCAGGAAGATGGGAAAAGAGTTCGGTCTCTCTGAGCAGACCCACTGCAGACCTCCAGTGATGGTTCTCCAGAACTGAGGTATTCTACACAGTGACACACACACGTCAGTGCTGATTGACTTTGGGGTGTTTACAAACACAGTAATTTACTTAGAACATAAAGAGGATTGTGGAGCTAATGATCTGCTTAAATCTGATTGGATGGCGCTCTAACCCGGTACAAAGCTGCAAGGTAATGGTTGGTTTTGATGAGGAAAGGCTGGTTGACTCCAGGGTGGTCCAGATCGTGTGTGGCCGCGGCCAGCAACCCTAAGAGGATGTCGAATGATGTGAGGGACTGGGCGAGCTGTGAATACACACAAGTCTATAGGTAAGTCTACACATAATCATTACGAATTACTGTACATTTAATTCAGAGACAATCACCTTGGGTTCTCTCAGGTAACAGTGCATGGCCTGGGTGACATCAGCAGCATGGACTGCATTATGGTAAGGGTTCTGATTGTGGTAGTCTTCTTGAACCAGAACTGAAAAGGACAACGATTAAAGTAGTTCAACAAGATTAGTGCAGTCAGTATATTAGAGCAGAAGCTAATTGCTTAAATTGATGATGACAATAATCAACAACTAATTTCATTTTCAGTTAGTTTGGAACACGTGCACGGTGGCACGCAGAACCTCCGTAAGAGATGTTTACAGTATTGACAATTTCTTTATTATAATAAATATATATTTTTATAATAATACATAATAAATTATAAAAAGAACAAAAAAGTATAAATTATGGAGGTCACATACCAACTCAAATTTGTGCAAAGTACAGAGGCACTTTAGAACAAATTTTAATATTTGATGTTTAATGTAGTTCAGACGTTCATCAACTTTTTACATTTTATTGATGTTCATGATGAAAATTATACCTCTTGTAAGTGTTATAAATTCATAAAAACGTACAAGAAATAATTACAAGAAACAAGAATTTGCAAGAAATTATAAATAAGAAAAAGCTAGTATAATACAAAAATTACTAATAACAATTCTTAAATATAATATATTTTGTCTAATACATATCTAATATATCTAATATATTATCTATATATATGTATAGACCATTTCGCTAGATGTAAACAACACTGGTCCAGAAGCACTTCCTGTTTTTTTGTTTTTTATTTTTTATTTTATTTCACATATACAAATCTTAAAGGTGCTAATGTAACATTTACATCCAGTCAAATGTTATGTTGGTTGTATTTTTTTTGTGATGTTTGTGTAAAGTTAAAAAAAAACAAAAAAAACAACAACAAAGAAACAGGAAGTGTATCGGGACCAGTATTTTTACATCTGACGAAACAGTCTATATATATATATTTTTTAAATAAATATAATATATTTAAATTTAAATGTTACATTTTTTTTTGTTTAACTTTTAATGGATGTTTGAAACTAATGAAAAGCTAAAATTACCCTAAAAGCAAGCTGATAAATAAAAAATAAAAAAAAATACATAAATAAATAAATAATAATTAACAATAATAATAAGTATACTACAAAAACTACTAATAACAATTATTAAATATTATATATATATTATGTAATAATAATACATATTTTAAATAAATATAATATCTTAATATATTTAAATATAAATTAAAATATATTTAAAATATAAATATAAATTAAACATTCAACTGAGGTTTGAAATGAATGAAATTTGACTGAAATGTTACATAAGTAACAAGAAATAATAAAGAAAAAGCTAAAATTACTCTAAAAGCAAGCCAATAAATAATAAAAATTATGATGATGATGATAATAACAACAAGAACATTTAGTATATATATATATATATATATATATATATATATATACACACACACACACACACACACTACTAATAACAATTATTAAATATTATAATAATATTAGTACATCTTGACTTTTTAATTTTGAAAAATAAATAAAAAAAATTAATATATATAGTTTTAAATAAATGCAATATATTCATATATTTAAATAAAAACTTTTATTTATTTGTTTTTTTTGTTAAACATTCAATTGAGCTTTGAAATGAATGAAATTTGACTAATAAAACTGTGCCTTTAAAATAATATTACTAAAAGAAAAAGAATCGTAGTTAGTTACCACTAGGTAAACACTTACCTAGAAATCGACGCACTTTAACCATGTCTAACTGGAAGAGCTCGATGAGGCCATACTGGTTCAGCAAATGAAATGTCAAGAAGACAAGACTGTTTCCTTCAAAACAACAAGGAATATAAGAGGAATAATGAAATTGCACCTTGACTATTCAACCAGCAGGTGGCAGTGTTGACCATAACTACATGTGGAGTGAATATATATATATATACATAATATGGCTTGCTATATCATAAGAAAAGCACAGCAAATCTTACACATACATAAATATGAAGATTCTTCAGAATCAAAATATTTACCATTTGTAAGTCTGTCAAAGAGGAATATATCAAAATTCCAGCTTCCAACCTTTTCAAGCATACACTGTGAGAAAAATTACAGTGAGAACAGATGAAAAAAATCAATAACTGATTTTGAAAGCACACAACAAATACAGAATATTTAACGTAAACTGAAACAAAACGTATGTTTGGCCCCACACCTTGGCCTGACCGCAGTAGTCCTCGTCCAGGATGTGGAGTGGGTTGAGGTGTGGCGCTCCTCGCAGCAGACGGGACGAAAGCAGGTGTCGCTGGAAACTAAAGAGCCTCCGGATTCTCCGAGCTGGAATCGACCCTGCTGACTCAGCACGGGCTGTACACAAACACACACACGAGAAAGAGGACATGGAAATTCCATGATGCAGAATGTCAGAGAAAATTTGTATCCTAATAAATAAGCTGAAATTGCTTTCAGATTTCAAGCTTTTAGTGTCTTGAGCTTTCGTTCTTGTCCAAATCCACCCCCAGCCCCACTGACTGGAACCCCTGCTGTTTAAAACTTTGGTTGCTATCGTTTGCAATTGTGCTGCTCAGGCAGCCTACGAGAGGTCACGCCTGACTGAAGCACAAAACACAAGACCAGTCCAAAGAGAGTCTTTAAAATGGTTTCATTTCACCACAACAAAAGAGCAATAAATCTTTTCATGTGCTAAACGTACAGCTGAAGTCTGCAAAGACAGAATCTGCTAAATTATTTGACCAAAATAAGAGGGATCATACAAAATGCATGTTATTTTTTATTTAGTACTGACCTGAATAAGATATTTCACATAAAAGACGTTTACATATAGTCCACAAGAGAAAATAAGAGTTGAATTTTTAACAATGACAAGTTTACATACACTTGATTCTTAACACCGTGTTGTTACCTGAATGATCCACAGATGTGTTTTTTTTTGTTTTGTGATAGCTGAAGAGTCCCTTGTTTGTCCTAAACAGTTAAACTGCCTGCTAAAATCCTTTAGGTCACACAGACTCTTTGGTTTTTCAGCATTTTTGTGTGTTTGAACCCTTTCTAACAATGACTATGATTTTGAGATCCATCTTTTCACACTCACAACAACTGAGGGACTCATATGCAACTATCACAGAAGGTTCAAATGCTCACTGATGCTCCAGAAGGAAAAACAATGCATAAAGAGCCGGGGGGTGAAAACTTTTGAACAGTGAAAATGTGTCGTTTTTTCTTATTTTGCCTAAACATTTTTTTTTTTTAATTTAGTACTGCCCTTCAGAAGCTTCAGAAGATACTTGCATGTTCCCCAGAAGACAAAATCAGTTACATTTACCCTCATCTTCAAATTCAAAAGTTTTCACCCCCCAGCTCTTAATGCATCGGCTTTCCTTCTGGAGCATCAGTGAGTGTTTGAACCTTCTGTAATAGTTGCATACGAGTCCCTCAGATGTCATCAGTGTGAAAGACGGATCTCAAAATCATACAGTCATTGTTGGAAAGGGTTCAAATAAACAAAAATGCTGAAAAACAGGACAAGCAAGGGACTCATGAACAACTATCACTAAACAAAAAACAGCTGTGAATCATTCAGGTAACAACACTGTATTAAGAATCAAGTGTATGTAAACTTTTGAACAGGGCCATTTTTATAAATTTAACCATTATTTTTCTCTGGACTATATGTAAACATCTTTTATGTGAAATATCTTATTCAGGTCAGTAGTAAATTAAAAATAACATGCATTTTGTATGACCCCTTTTATTTTGGTAAAATAATTAACATTTTGGAGATTCTGCAAGGTGTATGTAAACTTTTGACTTCAACTGTACATTCACTGAGTTCAGCTTGCCCACACTGGTAGAAAGAGAGACTATGAGAATTGGT
The DNA here is from genome assembly GCA_012976165.1 of Labeo catla. Classification (NCBI taxonomy): domain Eukaryota; kingdom Metazoa; phylum Chordata; class Actinopteri; order Cypriniformes; family Cyprinidae; genus Labeo; species Labeo catla. Next base: position 2,570,368 of record VONZ01000029.1, on the reverse strand, counting down.
GAAAATGTCTTTAAAATAATTAGACTAGAATACATTAATGGGATAAGAAATATAACGGTGAACGAAAAGCACTACTTAAAGGGATAGCCCACCCAAAAATGAAAATTCTGTCATTAATTACTCACCCTCATGTCGTTCAAAACCTGTAAGACCTTCGTTCATCTTTGGAACACAAATTAAGATATTTTTAATGAAATCCGAGAGCTTTCTGACCCTGCATATACAGCAACACAACTGACACGTTGAAGGCCTAGAAAAGTAGTAAGGACATTATTAAAATAGTCAATGTGACATCAGTGGTTCAACCATTGTTGAAATTGTTGAATAAAGTTGTTATTTTTGTGTTGCTGTCTATGCAGGGTCAGAAAGCTCTCGGATTTCATCAAAAATATCTTAGATTTTGTTCCAAAGATGAAAAAAGGTCTTACAGGTTTGGAACGACATGAGGGTGAGTAATTAATATCAGAATTTCCATTTTTGGGTGAACTATTCCTTTAAACGTATTCAACACTCATGGAGAAAATGACTTCCCTGTTGCACCACACAGAGATAGGAATGCATGCGAGCGCTGAATTGGGTACTTACAGTGCAAAGTGCGGAAATCGACGCCCAGGTACGGGTGCGAGCCTCTTCGTTCAGGTTCAAAGCCTACCTGACTTCTCACTCTCACATCTCCTAGAAGGCATCAACACACAAGTCCTCAAGAGATTTGTTAGCAAACGCAACATTCAGCAGGTTACAGGCCTGGATATAGGGGGGGCAGAGAGACAGACATATACACACACACCGCCGATGGATGGGGAAAAGGGGAGGACAGGGAACAGACCATGCACGGCCATGCCAGAGGGACTTATGCATTAGTATTCAGACGGCTAGGAGCAAAGGAGGACGCATGGAAGAAAGACAAGCTTGTGCTTCAGCCCAGGACAGAATGGAGAGGAAATCAGAGGGACTTCAACGAGGCTGGCCAAAGCTCTAAAGTCACATCTGTTAAAAAGTCATTCAATAGGCCTTTTCATCAAACTCTGGCTGTGTGTGTGTGTATTTGCATGGAGAGGGAAGGAGGAGGGGGGACGCGTAAACTTTTACTGAGTAATGGCAGCCTCCAACATGTCAGTCACTACTGATTGGAGTTCATGTGCAGTAAAAAAGTAGTCAACGTGTAAATAAGTCAATAAACAAATAATAAAACAGCCTCCCACCAGTATATTTACTTACTTGAAAACAGCTGTTTGAATATTACACAAGCTCCTATCAAAATACCAAAACTGTGAATTACAATTACATAAAAAACAAGATTCAAATGAATCAAAAAAGACAAACATGAGTTTTAAAACGAAACACAACAACAACAAAAATGCAATCATATAGTCGGAACGACCGTACAAGAGTGTAGCACAATGTCAACGCATGCAACAGACAAAAAACAAAAAAACAAAAACAAAAACACAAAACAGACGAAAGCTATTCGGACATGCAGAAGAAAAAGCCGCGGAGCTCGAGGAAGCAAGACCACATCCAAATTATGGAACCAAAAGTGCGCTCTCGTCTTCTGTTTTGCCGCCAAACCTCTCGTACGCAACCAGAACTCATCTCCTGACCCACAAGTAGTATTAGAAGACATTTTAACGTGAGAAATGCCACTGATTAGACTGTGCCCACTGACGCAGGTCTTTAAGGAGGAATGGTGTGGAAGAGTTATTAAAGGGGAAAAGGCCGTGAAAGCGAGTGAGCGGGTTTGTCTCTCCTGGTGAGATGTGTTGGTTCATACCTGGTGTAAACACGAATGAGGGTTTGATTGTTTTGTTTGTCACAGCTTAAAAACAAAACAAAAAAAGAAATTACGATCAAATATTAGGGTTAGCTTCACTAGGTTTTTGGCTACATGCTTGAGGAGGTGGTGATGTTACTGAACGTCTAGAGACTCAGTTATTGATTTGAGTTGTTATGATGTTCTAGCAGATTGCTAAATCATGGTACAGTGACAGAAAGCAAAGCAGTCAGTGTGATTCTTAAGTGATGAACTCCGATGTGATGAACTAGTCTGACTGTAAATGCCCAAAAGTTCACCCAAAAATGAAAATTCGGTCATTAACTTGCGTGAACATGAGTCGAAGACTTGACTTGAAGAAATTGTTGAATAAAGTTGTTATTTTTGTCTATGGGAAAAGTATTTCCGTAGCTTCATAAAATTAAGGTTGAGTCACTGATATCACATGGACTATTTTGACAATGTCCTTACTACCTTTCAGGGCCTTGAATGTTAGTTGCATTGCTGTCTATATAGGGTCAGAAAGCTCTCAGATTTCATCAAAAATATCTTAATTTGTGTTCCAAAGATGAACGAAGGTCTTACACGTTTGGAACGACATGAGGGTGAGTAATTAATGACAGAATTTTCATTTTTGAGTGATCTATCCCTTTAACGAACATGTGGAATCACCACATTCTTAGGACATTGTTGTATAAAATCTCTGACAGCACAGATCATGGGCCTCATGTATAAAATTTACGTAGGTTTCACCCCAAACGCATTTGAAATGCACAAATACTGAAATTCTGCTCAATATGACACTCTGAGAATTATTTTCACATTATGGCTCATGCACGGCTAACAAGTCTATACAATATTCTTAAAAACAAGGAAAAAAACTCTAGAAATTATTGTTATATGCACATGGCCGTACATCTCCAACTTGCCAAGTGCTCTCAAAGGGTTGCATTTTTGCCATAAACTATGGAGTGCAATAATGCCCGGCAACGTTTTTTCCCATTCATTCTTCCCATAAGGATTTTCAAAAAGTCTTTGTTAAAAGCCATGTACCAAGCCAACTAGTTGCAACATTAAAAACGGGCTTGAAGGGATAGTTCATCCAAAAATAAAGAAATTTCCCTATGATTTATTCACCCTTAAGCCATCCTAGGTGTATATGACTTTCTTCGTTCAGATGAATACAATCGGAGTTATGTTAAAAAATTTCCTGGCTCTTCCAAGCTTTATGAAGGCAGTGAATGGTTGTTGAGATTTGTGACCCTGAACCACAAAACCAATCATAAAAAGTCCATTTTTTAAAATTGAGATTTATACAAGCTGAATAAAAATAAGCTTTCCATTGGTGTATGTATGGTTTGTTAAGATAGTACAATATTTGGCCGAGATACAACTATTTGAAAATCTGGAATATGAGGGTGCAAAAAAAATTCTAAATATTGACAAAATCACCTTTAAAGTTGTCCAAATTAAGTTCTTAGCAATGCCTATTACTAATCAGAAATTTACTTTTGATATATTTACAGTAGGAAATTTACAAAATATCTTAATGGAACATGATCTTTACTTCATATCCTAATGATTTTTTGGCATAAAACAAAAATCTATAATTTTGACCCATACAATGTATTGTTGGCTACTTATGAATGATTTTGTGGTCCAGGGTCACATTTTGTAGTCTAGTAATGTGCATCCATCCAAGGTTTCTAAGTTTTGTTCACACCAATAGAAAACCAGTCTCCTCTTGGCTTATATCAAAATCCACAAACCTTTTTTTTTTTTTTTTTTTTTAACACATCCTCATTTTGTACTTCTAATTTGTGACCAGTGTTTTGTTTTGCTCTCTCCACTGCACTTCCGCATTTGTCACTTTTCACCAGCGCTTATACAACTCCTATGTCATCCGCTAGAAGGCCACTCTCTCGTGAACGCACTTGCGACAATTGGCTAGAGATTTAAGCTTACAAAGCTTTAAATATGGATATTTTTCTTACACAAATGCATCGATTTGCTTCAGAAGGTCTTTATTAACCCCCAGGAGCCTTTTTATGATGGATGGATGCACTTTATTGGACTTCAAAATCTCAACACCCATTCACTGGCATTATAAAGCTTGGAAGACCCAGGTCATTTTTTTTTACAATAACTCTAAATGTATTCGTCTGAAAGAAAAAAGTCATATACACCTAGCATGTGCTAATTTTCATTTTTGGGTGAACCATCCCTTTAAATGAGGGGAAACAACTACAATCCCACGAAGCATTGTGAATGACATAAATTAAAATTAATAGTGACATTTAAAGCTATTCATTTAAAATTGGTAATTATATTTTTTCAGAACACATGGATTTGGCATGATTTGCTGGTCATAACTCTCTGATTGGTGGAATATACTGCACAGCATCATGGGTAATGTAGTCTTTCACCATGAATTCCACTGGTTCACAATTATTTTTTAAATGAATTGAAATAATGCAATGGCTTCAATTAAAGCACATATCACCGATTAATTATAAAGGCTTACAACAGGTCTGTCTTAGATTTATAAATGTTAAAAAGGTTAAAAAAATATGTTTTTACTTTTGGAAACCAGCTGTTGCACTTTATTACTATCCATTTAAATTACAAAAATAAAAACTAAAAAATATCCAACAGCAGGGGATAATTATCCAATAATGGCTAATATCTATAAATAAACACTACTAATTAACATTAAAAATATTGATTTTATCATATAGATGCCAAAACCTGCACAAAGTTCACTTTACAAATCGCACTTAGCGCATAAACGTGTGTAAAATAAATGTTTTATTGCATTTTGCCATCCATACACGTGACACTATTGTGTCTCACAATACTAAAAACTAGAATAAAAATGATGCAGGCTGTAAATTTAACGTGTGGTGATAAGAGAGATGATAAACTGCAATAAAACTTCTCTTAATCACTACCTCAACTTCAGTTTTCCCATAAAATGCATACTTAGAAACAAGATCAATTTACCCCTGAAATCAAAAATTCTTAACATGAACAATGACTAAGCATAAACCTAAGATGGTTTCTCGATTAATCCAACATGGGACTAAGTAAGCGCTCTTCGATGTGCATTTTGTTCATACGCAACGTTTAAACATCAGGCCGTGTCAGATCTTTGTGCTGTCCTATGAAGTCAAAAGGCGAACAGATAAAACTCTTGGAGGTCCCTGGGGTCAGCAATCAGGCCGAGTCGGGGCTTGATAAGTATTAAATCAAAGGAAAATTCAGGGAAACGCTAAGCAATTCCCAGTTGAGGAATGACTTAAGCTGTGGATGTAATGAAGAGATTATCAGAGGCTTTTTGACTGATGGTTGAGGCTCTCCATCCTCTCTGTTACACAATCTGTTGTATAATGTGCTGCGCTTGGTAACTTCCAGTGCAGAGCGGTACATCTACCCTGTGTCTGAATTTGTTTACAGGTTGAGTGTGTGAGAGTGTGTGTGCGTGCATTATGCAGGGAAGATGATGCTTACCTAGCATGCGAATATACAGAGCGGTTTGATCAGAGCTGTCATAGGAGATTGCTCCGCGTCTCTGCGGGGGAAGAGATGCAGACGAACGTCAGTATTTGCATTTACTCAAACACGCGGGAAAAACTCATATACAAGCCAAATGCTCAGCAGTGGATATTCAAATAAGGCTCAAAATATCAGCTCATAATGGTTCTGTATGGCATATTTTCTTTTAGAAATCTGTCAGATTTTGTTCTGTGTTTGGAAGCTTCTGATGAAAACCAATAATTGTAAATATGCTTTTGTATTAAACATTACTAAACAGAGTCAATGGGATTTTAAAAGGGAAAAGGCGAATAGAGATGTCTTTCAAGCACACACATAAACAATCCAAAGAAGAACGAATAATCCTGAAAACAACCTGCGAGAAGAGAAAGCTTTCGATGAAGTACCTTGGAGTACAACTCAAAAATATAATGATAAATGGTAATCATTCATCATTTAATTCTGAAATATTTATATGCTATTAAACACATATAGGATTAATTAATATCTATAAATATGCTATTGAACAATGAATAGATAAGAATTGGGAAGGCAGCGATATCAACTCTGTCAGATATCAATAACATGAAAATGATTTCATATTTATATTATTTAAAAAAAAACCTGATAAATGACTGATATTAAAATACTGTATTATTTTGGTTAAATAAATAAAAAGCACATATTAAATTAAATCACTTAAAATAAAGAAAAAATGCAGTATGAAAAATACATAATATCACCAACATTAATTAATATCTATAAATATGCATTAGTAATGCACAAATATTAAAAATCTGGCCGATATGGCTAATCCAATAATTATCTTATTTTTCTACCGTAAAAATTGATAAATGGCAGATACTACAATACAGTATTATTTGTCTAAAATAAAAACAGCATAAATGAATGCTAATAAAAAAAACATAATAAAAACCTGATAAATTACAGATATTAAAATACTGCATTATTTTGTTTAAATAAATAAAAAATAAAAACAGCATCAATTAAATTCAATTGCTTAAAATAAGGAATACATATCACATTAAAAGAGCACAACATTGAAAAATACATAATATCATGGAATAACAAAATGCCATAACACCAACCATTAATATAGCACCATATATAACACCATTAATTAATATCTATAAATATGCTCAAACATATTTAGGCATGTATAGATATTAAAAGTCAATTATTTAGTTAAATAATTATTTTATATTTACATTACTCAAAAATTGTCAGATATGAAAACAGTAGAAATTTAATTTAATAATTTAAAAAGTGAATATGTATCACAACATTAACATAGCATGAAAAAAATAGATATTCATTTTGAGATTTTCTAATATTTTACGAACCATGCACAACTAAAAATCTAATACATTAATAATGCATCCTTAAACACACTAAATAAATAAAAAAAATTAATTAAAAAAAATTGAAGTATTTTTATTTTTTAATTAATTTATTTTCACTAAAGTGATCATGCAAAGAAAAGAGTGTGTAACTATATCTATATAGTCCTATATCTCTCTAAATACCTCTTACTTGAGTTACTTGCCAATCTTTGACTTAAAAACTCAATCCCGCTATAATCTTGTGAGAGAAACGCACATGCTGAAGGGCTGAACGTGAGCTCAACTCTGTTAGCAGCCCAGCCTCCAGTGCACACACACACACTGCAATTTTCCAGCAGCGGGAGGAAGCTGAAGCGGAGAAGCCTGCTTCACTGAATTAAACCTGCATCATCTGTCCAGTGTAATCTGCTCTCCTGTCCATTATGCTTCAACACTGGGCCATTCAGAGATTAATTCAAGAACAGACACTTGCACCGCTGCTCATTATGCAGACGCCAGTGTGATTGGCCATCCCAGAACGGTGGGCGGAGCTTTCTATGACCGCAGCACTCGAAAGAGGCCTTTGTGTGCCGAACACGTAGTTTCCGTACTCGTTGTTTCTTAAAGGTAGCAAAAGCTTATTTTTTAAGATGTTACAGACTGCTAGCACAAAACGCAAGTAGGGGACAGCATAAGGACTATGTAAGAGGACTTGATGAACACATCCACCTTTCGCTGTCGTATTTTCTTTGTTTCTGGCAAGTACTCATCTATGTGAACTCAAAAAAAACACAAGGGGATCCTTTGGAGGAGATGATGAGGAGAAAGGTTCGCTGTGAAACCACAAGACCTGGCACGTCTTGTGCCGTCACAGACCCAAAAAGAAGCTGTACATACGCAGACAAAGACAGGCACTTGAGCGCAGCTTTTAGATGGCTGGTCAGGGTGTCCCCAGATGGCATACAATTCAGTCTCTGACGTCAATGGACTGAACCAATTTGCATACTTGATTTTTATCCATTAACAGCCCTCTTGCGCCTTGAGCCTCTGCCCAATAAAACTGCAAATGCACAAAACTAGGGCTGTTGCTAAAGATGGGCGATACTAACCAAAGAACATCTCAGCCTTGTAACAATATCTCAGCATTTGTGTTCTGGTTTTCCAACAAATTTTTCCATACAGCAAATGTTGCCACAGTTAACGCAAGTAAAAAAAAAAATTAACAAGGTCTTAATAAAAATATATTAATAATATAATAATAAAAAATTATATATATATATATATATATATATATATATACACATACATTGCATATATATATATATATATATATAATTTTTTTTTTTTAAATGCAAATATATTATATACAGTATTAATACAAATTAATATTATTTTTTATTACACCTTTACTTGTAATATATATATATATATATATATACATACATATATATATATATATATATATTTTTATGTACACACATTTGTATATTAATACTAATAATAATGATATTAATAATACTTACTCAGTATTTAATATTTATGTATATACAATTTACATATAAATTATATTATTAATTAATTAATTAATTAATTATTATTAATTCAGTACCTGTATTTATATATATATATACACACACACACACAATTTCTATATAAATTATATCATTTTTATATTACATCAGTAATTGTATAATATATATATATAAAAATATATATAAAAAAAAAACACAAATAATTGTATTTAGTAAATAAATACTGTTCTTACTAAAATGGATACAAAAAACATTTTACTACTACTATGAATCAATATAATCATGCATATCAATAAACAGCAATATTTCTAAACATTTTTACAAAAAATTTTTAGTACATGAAAAAAATGCCACACAAAAACTGACAATAAATTGAAAAAAAAAGTAATTTTAATCTATTCGCTTAGACCTTAGGTGTTAGGTGATTCACAGAATGAATAACTTCATCTATCTATCTATCTATCTATCTATCTATCTATCTATCTATCTATCTATCTATCTATCTATCTATCACGATTTAATACCTCAGCAAAGTAGAAAGATGATTTTAGCACAATACGTTCATGTAATCCTGTGGCAAGTGCATTTATTAAAAATAAAAGACAGAGGGTCTGGTAATCTGCAGGCAGGCATTATTCACTCAGGGTATTAACGCTGCTGGAGGCCAGTCTGCAGTTTGAGAGGCAAACAGGTCTTAACTGATGGCAGTGCTTTGAGTTAAGTTAATAACCACGGGAACAGATGAACTGTAAAACTGCTAAGTGAATATACAGGCTACAAAAACAACTGCACCTTGCAGTAACCCTCACATGACATTTTGACATCCCCTATCCATAATAACCATCATCAGGCCGGTGAAAAATGAGACTCGAGTCATCCGCTATCGCCGCGACAGTATTTTAGTATCAACAAACTCAGTGTTTACACACATTACTTGGTGTTTTTGCGTGTGAGTAATTTCTACCAGGGGGCTGAGCGGGGCATGACAAACCACCCAGCCGTGCCCATATGGGCTCAGCACACGAGCGGCATCAGCGCAGCCGGACACGGAGGGGGAACGGAGGAGTTGAATTTCTTGGAGAGAACAACGCCGCTCGCACGCCAGCGAGGCGTGACGATCTGTGCTGTTTTGCTGACTTTCAGCGAGCTGGCCAAAACAAGAACTAATAGAAAATTATAATAACAAAAATAAAAATCGGGAATTCAGCAGAAAAGATTAAAAAAAAAAAAAATTATTTTAGGTAGGCTGATTTTAAATTTATATCTAAACAGTTCCCTGAATTCAGCTCACAACAGACAAAAACAAACATCAGTCTTCACTCATCCTGTCATGGAAACTTTTTATCCACAACAGACTGCAAATCATTTTTTGAGAGCAGCTCAATTTTAAAAAACACATTTAAAATAATAACAACAAATGAATACCAGCATAACTAAAAAGTATAAAAGCATTAATAAAAAATGAAAATAGGGCTGTCAGTTTAATGTGTTAACTTAATTAGTTAAGAAAAAAATAACGTGATTAAAATATTTTAACGCAATTAACGCGCTGACCCCCGCCCCCAGACCTGTACGTCATCTTATATTTCATATAGTTAAATGTTAACAAATATGATGCAGGGCAACAACTCCACAATTGCAGGTATGGCCTAAAATTTAAGATATTGGTGCAAAAAAAAATGTCCCTGTATGCGTTTTGTCTCATATTTATATATATCACACGGGCAGCAAGAGCAGTATGACACAAATTCGGATTTTGTCTTGATCTATCACAAGCTTAAATGTGATTTTATACAACAGCTCAGTAAATAAGAAGTTGATATTGTGTTACACTTGAAACAATTTTACAGAGAACATATTACCTTTGAAGTCATAGCAGAATTGTTACGTGCCTCCGAGCAACACAGCTGTGTTTAGTTTCTAAATGAATCCACGTCTTGAACAAATGATTCAGAAGCCGATTCATAAAGTGAGCCATTTACTTCATTCCTGAAGGAATCAGCCATTTGAACGAATGACTCATAAAGTGAATGACTCATAAAAACATTTACCACCACCTGCTGGCAGGTTTAGTTGTTTATAGTCATATTTAGAGTATCATTTCATAAAAAAAAGAAATGACTCACCCTCATGTCATTTCAAACTTTTCTTTTTGTGGAACATGAAAAAAAGGTATTTTAAAGACTGCTGGTAACAAAGCTGTTTTGGTTACCAATGACTTTCATCAAAAAATACTGATGTTTCTTAAATTATCTTCTTTTATGTTCTGTAGTTTACGTTAGGTTGTTGCAGCCTAAATGTTAACGTGCAATAAATTCTATGTTGAATCAAATAAAATATTTCTTTCTAAAGCTACAATTTGTAATGTCCACTTAATACTTTCTCATTTAACACAAAAATAGCTTTAAATAATCTTTTGTGGGTATTTTCAGTCAAATTTATTTTGCGATTATTTACATTAATTAATCGAAACATCATGTAATCCACTGACAGCCCTAAATGAAAATAATAAACAATGAAAACTTCATAATTAGATAAAACGCAAAATGAAAGCTATTAATACATTTATAAATATATTTTTTTAAAAATGTCCATTAAAGGGTTAAAGACATTTACTTGTACCTTATTAACTAGTACAGTGTATAAAATACTAATAATATGTGACCCTGGACCACAAAACCAGTCTTAAATAGCACGGGTACATTTGTAACAATAGCCAAAAATACACTGTATGGGTCAAAATGACCGATTTTTCTTTTATGCCAAAAATCATTAGGATATTAAGTAGATCATGTTCCATGAAGATATTTTGTACATTTCCGACCTTAAATATATCAAAACTTAATTTTTGATTTGTAACATGCATTGCTAAGAACTACATTTGGACAACTTTAAAGATGATTTTCTCAAACACTGTCCTATCCAAACAAACCATACATCATTGGACGCTTATTTATTCAGCTTTCAGATGATGTATAAATCTCAATCTCAGAAAAATTGACCCTTATGACTGGTTTTGTAGTCCAGGGTCACATATTCTGACGTAGATACTGCAGCTCACAATGAACCTCAATCTAGATTTTTGGGCAAAATATATACTCTAAAACACATACATCTGACAATTAACCTCTTGTAAAGAGTTTTAAAGGATGAAAAAGTACAAGATCTAGTAGTACAAGTAGTAAGACCAGACCAGCATGGGTGGATGTGTATTAATCAAGACATACTGTAACTAAATGAGACTTAATTTCGACTCCATACTTAGCCTAGTCTGCTAGCCAAAGCCAAACTCAGACCAACTTTTGCACAGAATACAGTGGAAAAATTAGTAAAATGTGTTAAATGGAGCAATAAGTACCAGACTTTCAATTTAAAGGAATAGTTCACCAAAAATGATGTCACATGGACTATTTTAACAATGTCTTTACCACCTTTCTGGGCCTTGAACGTGTCAGTTGCGTTGCTGTCTATGAAAGGTCAAAAAGCTCTCAGATTTAATCAAATATATCTTTTTGTTCCAAAGATGGACGAAAGTCTTACGGGTTTGGAATGACAGGAGGGTGAGCAATTATTGACAAAATGTTCATTTTTGGGTGAACTATCCCTTTAAGATAAACATTTAAAAACGTGTTAAAAATGTATTAAACCAAATACTAAATAATCCAATGCACTACCAGCAGTAGCAGTACTACTACAACTACTGTTTATTCATACTACAGTTTCTCTAAAATATGCATTTCAATTGCAAAAATCTAACCAGATTATGTTCCGTCTCATTTATAATTGGTCAAAAGTTTCTTAGTTATCTAAACACTGTTCCATCTGTCTGACACGAGACTCTCCACAGCCTCAGGCGAACCTGAAACTCAAACCCACCCAGCTAGTTTGTTCAACAACTCATTCTTTTATGTGTCATTCATGTTTCTTAAATACCTCATTGAGACATCACGTTCAGCTAAACTATTTAGACGATCAACATCTCGCGTCTCAAAAATGCATGCGGTCACGCCTATTTCACCATGATACCAGGCATTTGAAATGCAAATTAATGGCTTCGTCTAATCATAATAAAACAACGCACATGCTCATGACTGGACAAGCAGTCAAGAAAATAAGATCTACACAAAAGAACATTTATCTACAATGACATAAAAGCAAAACATTCCATATTTTATCTGTTAGAATGAATCCTGGGTGTGTAAACTCTGTTTAGAAAATGGACTATTGTGATACGTTTGGTTTCACAATGCGGACAAACAACTGCTGTCACCATTTACGTAGTTTTAATATGTAACTGTCAAATGTTTGACTTTTTTCTCAGAATTACGCAAAATAAAACAGAACGTACGCTTCTATCTCGCAATTAACTTTTTTCTTGCAATTTCAAGTTTATATCTCGCAATTGTGACTTTTTCTCAGACTTGTGTGAGAGAAACTCACAACTTTGAGTTATAAAGTCAGAATTATGAGAAACAAGGACAGAATTATGAGATATAAACTTACAACTCTGACTTTTTTTCTCAGAACTGCTTGTATCGTGCAGTTGTGACTTTTCTCAGAATTGCATGATATTTACTCAAAACTGTGAGTAATAAAGTCAGAATTGCAAGATATTAAGATATTCATTCTGACTTTTTTCTCGCAATTCCAACTTTTTCTCAGAACTGTGATATAAACTCAAGTCAGAATTGCATGACATTAGGACAGAACTGATATAAACGCAGATATAAACTCATAATATTGAGAAATAATCTGACTTTTTTCTCACAATTGCAAGCTTACATTTCGCAACTGTGACTTTCTCACAATTGCATGATATAAACTAACACCTGTGAGTTATAAAGTCAGAATTGCAAGATATTAAGTCAGAATTTATATAAACTTAGATATAAACTCACAATTGCAAGTTTATATCTCGCAACTGCGACTTTTTGAATTGTGACTCAGAATTGCGTGATATAAACTCACAACTTTGAGTAATAAAGTCAGAATTGCAAGAAATAAAGTCAGAATTATGAGATATAAACTCACAATTCTGACTTTTTTTCTCAGAACTGCTCAGACTTTTTCTCAGAATTGGATGATATTTACTCAAAACTGTAAGTTATAAAGTCAGAATTGCAAGATATTAAGTCAGAATTGATATAAACCCACAACTGCAAAAAATAAGACTTTTTTTTCTCAGAACTGCTTGTATCTCGCAATTCTGACTTTTTTCTCAGAATTGTGTGATAGAAACTCACAACTCTGAGTTATAAAGTCAGAATTGCAAGACATTAAGTCAGAACTGATATAAACTCAGATATAAACTCACAATATTGAGAAATAATCAGACTTTTTTCTTACAGTTGCAAGATTATATCTCGCAATTGTGACTTTTTCTCAGAATTGTGTGATTTAAACTTACAACTGAGTTATAAAGTCAGAATTGCAAGATTTTAAGTCAGAATTGATATAAACTCAGATATAAACTCGCAATTGCGAAGAATAATCTGACTTTATTACTCGCAACTGCAAGTTTATATCTCACAATTCTGAGAAAAAAAGTCAAAATTGCAATATGTAAACTTGCAATTATGAGGAAAAAATGTGAGTCAGAATTGTGAGATAAAGTCGCAATGACCTTTTTTATTTTTTATTCAATGGCGTAAACGGGTAAATTAGATACATCAATCAACATAATGAACTAAACATTTATACTAAAAAAAAAAATAAAAAAAAAAATAAAATCAACTTTATAGTATTGACCTATAACATTATTCTGAATTTCATAATATTAAATATATATATGAATTATATATACACATGAATATAAAATAACTTTTTTTAATGCAATAATATAATATTTCATAATATAATATGTGACCCTGGACCAAAAAAAACAGTCTTAAGTAGCACGGCTATATTTGTAGCAATAGCCAAAAATACACTGTATGGGTCAAAATTATAAATTTTTCTTTTATTCCAGAAATCATTAGGATATTAAGTAAAGATCATGAACCATGAATATATTTTGCAAGTGTCCTTCCTTAGGTATAGCAAAATTTAATTTGGGATTAGTAATACGTATTACTAATAACTTCATTTGGACAACTTTAAAGGTGATTTTCTCAATATTTTGATTTTTTTTCCAACCTCAGACCTCAGTTTTTAAAAATTATTGTCCTAATCCTAATCCTAATCCTAACAAACCATATAGTACATCAATGAAAGCTTATGTATTATGTATTTATGTATTCATGTATAAATCTCAATTTTAAAAAAATGTACCCTTATGTCTGGTTTTGTGGTCCAGAATCACATATTGTCCAGAATCCCTCATAATATTTAAACAACGTATAAAAAAAATTCACCCTGTATATTTTGTAAATGCATGTTGTAGACCTTATTGTAAATAATCCATCCATGTATATACATATTTTTTTGCAACCTTTCAGTGTTATTCAAAATGTCATAACTCAATTTTCTGGTGATGTATGCCATATTTCAACTGCAAGCTGTAATTCATTTTTCGAGTGCAACGCCAACATCTCGAAATCCAATCAAAACCGATGGATGAAACTTTCTCAATCCCTATAAACTCATATGTATGTTAAAATCCTGAAGAAAGGATCTATTGCAATTTCCATTTAATCATGACTTTAATCAGTTTACTCAAGTAATCATTTCATCCCAAAGCCAAATCCACCTGCAGTGCATCAACTTCAAAAACAGCTCCATTTGGAAAATCTGAGTAACTATGATAACACAGTTTACCCAGAAAATCTCAAATTTAGCGATCCCGTTCCTTAGAATTTTTCCTACAACCTTCATGTCACCGACTCCACCTGATTACCACCATGATTGCACCAAATCTACATATCCAAATTCTGATAAATCTAAGTATATCTTGCTACAGCTGGTGGTAAAAGGCACGATTGCCACCTTTTATGAAGTTCTTGAGGAATTTGAGCAATGCTTTGAGGGGTCTATTTGAACAGGTTAGCAGGCCTACAAGCCAATTATTGACACAGCGTTTGGATGCGAAACAAGTTAAAGGCTTGTGTGAAGAGGGACGGAGCCCAATCAATTCACCAAGAGACTTCACAGTAACACGCCACAACCACAGCGGACTCCGCTCCACACCGCCGTCTCCCGCTGGAGGTTCGACTGAGGCCTTCAAAGAGGGGAAAACACCATCACCACTTCCTTTAAACTAATCCAGGAAAAGGCAGTGGGAAAATTATTCAGCACTTTGTTCCTCTTTGTTTACTACACGGATTGCATGACAAAAACAAACATGTCTATAAATTGAGACTTAAAGGGATAGTTAACCCAAAAATTAAAATTCAGTCATTAATTACTTATTCTTATGTCATTCCAAACTTGTAAGATCTTCGGAACACAAATTAAGACATTTTTGATGAAATCCAAGAGCTTTCTGACCCTGCATAGGCAGCAACGCAACTGACACTTTCAAGGCCCAGAAAGGTAGTAAGGACATCATTAAAATAGTCCATGTGACATCAGTGATTCAACCTTAATTTTATGAAGCTATCAGAATATTTTTGTGCGCAATTTTTGTTGTGAATGTGCGGCGAAGACTGACACAAAAGAGAAGAAACTGTTGAATAAAGTCATTATTTTTGTTTTCTTTATGCACAAAAATTATTCTTGTAGCTTCATAAAATTAAGGTTGAACACTGATGTCACATGGACTTTTTTAATGATGTCCTTACTACCTTTCTGGGCCTTGAACCAGAAGTTCAAGGCCCAGAAGTTGCATTGCTGTCTATTAGCGGGTCAACCAATATTGTTTTTTTCAAAAGTCGATGCCAATGTTATCTTATCGGAATGTGGGAAGTTTGTGTGCACTTGGGAGCCTTTTTAAAATAATTTATAAAAATGAATAAAGTGCAGTATAATTTGAAATCACAAGTTTAAAGTTTGTCGATCGTGCATCTCCAGTGAAGCTGAACCCTCTCCTGTCCGCATTCGATTCGCACGGACCAACCGTCATGCAGAGCACACGCAATTATACAGGATACAAATGCACACTTCACAAGATCTCCCAACTAGATTAGACTAAGTCTGCAAGGTCTGTGGAATTAAATGTTTATTAGACATTTGTTTAAATGATATAAATGCGTATTAGCTGATAAATGACGGTAAACTTGAAAGCATTACAATGTTTGGCTTTCTATTACTAATAATATAAAAGCAATCGTTATTATACTTTTTTGTACACTTTTTAATTCATTTGTTCGGCTGTTCTATCTGATTATTTAACAGCAAACGATGAAGAGGGAGAATGTAAGCGCTGTGTGCACAGGCACAGCTGTTCCACCGCCAAAATAAAAGTCTCGAACATATCGGCCAATGCCGAGATTTGAAAAATGCCAAATATCAGCTGATATACCCGCCTTTGCAATATACATCGTTTGACCACTACTGTCTATGCAGGGTCAGAAAGCTCTCATATTTCATAAAAAAATCTTTTAATTTGTGTTCTGAAATGAATGATCTTACGGGTTTAGAACGACATGAGGGTGTCTAATTAATGACAGAATTTTCATTTTTGGAACTATCCCTTTAATTGTGTTATCCAATCACAGGATCTGTTGAGGCAAGTGACTTTTTTGGTGTGAATCAAGGAATGGTTTCCATTTATTGGTGAACACTGTAATTCATTGGCATGTCTTTTTAGAATTTATCCACGTTTATATATAAAATTATTTAATTTACAAGTGTCATATTTGTGATTTTTTTTTTAATTCATGTAAGCTATAGCTTCTGATCTTTAAATCAAAACACTCATGATTTTACGGCATCAATTACTGCTTTATTTACTGAGAAACAATGTCTAAAATGTTGTGTATTTTACTTTTATTTTATTACAAGTAGGCAGCGATCCAGAACAGTGAATCTAATCATTACTCGGGCAAAACTTTGCTTCAAGAATGAGCCACACTGCTGACGTGATCTAATCGCTAGCACACCCTGAGCACATGTGAGTTAACGTATTCCTCTTATTGGCAAGACGTATCGGCATAGTTTTTCATATCGGGCGATGCTGATATTTAAAACCATTATTGGGTGATTTCGATATCGGTCTGATAATATCTCGCATCCCTAATTCACATCTCCCTCCATCCACTCAAAAACAAATGATTTTTCATTTCCGATAATCCATTTCATTAAGATGTACATCACAATACCAACACAAAGATGTCAGTACTGTCGGTACTTCTGTTTCATCAGAACTTGCAAAGTGCATAACTATAATAAATGTCTATCACACTGCAAGTGTTATCTCTGAAACCATATCAGAATTGAACTTCAAAAGCTTACAGTGTTTTGTTTAGTCCACGAAAGCAAGAGCAAGATGTTTCACAACTCGAATACTCAAAGAAAGCAAATGGAAAAATTCACTCTCCCCAAGGTGACTGCTATGGCTTGAGCCATGGCGAGCGGGACTGTATGCGGTTCGGTGGGGTTTCCTCGCTGACTCATAATCACTACTTGATTAGCAAGCCCCACGCGAGCAACTTTCCGAGTGAAGTTTTCTGTAAGTCACGATCTGTATCTGATCTAGATCCACAAGACAAGGCATTTGGGCTATTAACAGAGTTAGTTTTCTCTCAAAAACAGATGGAGAACAGTTGTTGAGAGTTATCGAGTAATAAAAGCCAAGCCAACTAGGAAATCCACCGAAACCTACCTTAGACAAAATCCATCTGACAAGAATCGTGATTATAGACCAAATCAGAGCTATTCCCATTGGACCTTGAGAAAACTGTGGATCATAGTCTCTGTGTGAGTTTGTGTGCAGGTGTTACAGTGTATGTCAGTATGTGGGTGTATGGATTTGCGTACGTGTGTTTGCGTGTGTGTGTGCGCGACTGTAGATGGCCGGAGACCAGCTCAAGGCCCAGACAGAATGCGTGCTGAGCTTAGTGCAGCTGTCTTAGTTGTACACACACGCACACACACTTCAACGAGCTGCCTGTGTTAGCCGTAAATGTCTCTCTCTCTCTCTCTCTCTCTCTCTCTCTCTCTCTCTCTCTCTGTGTTTCTCTCCATCCACACACTCACACACAGCCACCTAGCAACAGCCAACCAGACCGGCAGTGGCACTGACGCACATGGTGGGAGGGGCTGGCAGGAGGAGAGCATGTTAGAGTCTCCTTATCAGCAGTGCAGAGAGCAGACTGTATGCTTTATTTTCTAAATAAAACACTGTCAGCTTTTCTGCCGCCTTGTAATCAAAGATGTGTGCTCGCTATCATGGAGCATATTTATTTTTCATTCGCGCTTTGGTGACCTCAAGGACTCACTTCACATAAGAATCTGGTGCAACAGTCTATTTGGAGACTTTTTTTTTTTTTTTACATCTAGTCAATATATAAATTGTACATATACATATATATATATATATATCTTTAGTAAAATACAATATAAAGATATATAGATAGATAGAAATATAATATATGTAAATGTCAATTTATATAAAAATGTATAAATTATATAAAAACAATAATTCAAATATTATATTATATATTATTTTGCACACATACACACCTACACATTTAATCAAAAAAATCAACTATTGAATCAACAATAAAAATCAAAATCTATATAAAATCAACTCAGTTGATTATTCAGATAATTATAATCTATCTATCTATCTATCTATCTATACACTAATAATTCTAAGCACAATACTAAATATTATAAAAAATAGATTATATATATATATATATATATATATAGGATTGATTATTCATATAGAATATAGAATTGATTATTCAATTCTATAAAATCAAATCTCTATATATACACACACTCTAAATATTACAGAAAATACATTATAACTTATATAAAATATATATACACAAAACCAGTATTTCAAATGATTTATTATTCAAATAATTATCTAAAATTAAATATCTTAATATAGTGTATATATATATATATATATATATATATATATAAAACAGAAAGAATATTTATATAAATATTCATATTTATAAAAAAAATATATATATATATAACATTTATAAATTACATAAAATTAATAATTCAAATTATTGATTATTCAAATAACTATATAAAACCAAATGTCTCTCTATATTTATATATTCTAAATATTATAGAAAATTAATCAATCATAGAAAAATATAAATTATATAAAATAATTTAAATGATAGATTCAAAATAATTATATAAAATCAAATCTCTCTCTATACTAAATATTATAGAAAAATAATGCTATAATGCTAATATAATAATAATAATAATAATAATAATAATATAATGCTACATATTGTGTAAAACCAGTCATTGGGGGAAAATGAGCCATTATTGATTATATTACCATCATATTTACCGTTATGACAATGCAAACTTGCACATTTACAAAATAGTAAGTAAAAGTGTATCAGAAAAACAGGCTACATTATTCTATGCACATTTATTGTTGCATTAATTGAATTAACTGTAATAGTTCAAATTAACAATAAATCAATAAATAAATAAATAAAATCAAAAATACAAATCAACAATAAATAAATGTTCACGATTTAATGTGAATAAGTGCACATTATTTTAAAGAAAATGTATGTTCTCATAGTTTTTCATCAAAGTTAACTCTAAAATGGCTTTTTAGGATGTATTTTTTCAACCCCTTGCCTCCAAAGAAATAATTCCAATAATTTTTGTGCAATAATACTAGCATGCTCCAGCTCTAACATGACTTTTCTGGCTGAATTTGTCAACCCCTTGTCTCTGTACAAAATACATGTTACACTAATAAAAAAAAATAGCCTTTAATAAAGAATACTGCAATTTTTAACAAAATAAAGTATATCTATTGTCAAGCACAAGCCAAAAGCTTGTGTTTTCAGGTTTTAAGCGTGGCTTGGACTCATTTTAGGAACAGGTGTAACACAAGCTCCCTCTCTCAGACCAAAGTTGGCCTCTCTTAGCAGTGACATCACCACATCTATCTGCAGAGAAGCATTTCCATAAATAGCAGAACGGCAAGTTGGATGAGCCGAACCCCCGCAAACCACAGTCACAGAAAACAGACTTTTCTCGCAACTCAAAGACACTAACGGCCCCGTTTCGCAGAAGCGAGACGCGCTCAAACCTGCCGACAGCAGACGGTGTGGAACGAGCGCCACAATCAAATATCATTCCTATCGCAGCCCGGGAAAACCCCACCGCTGCGTCCAAAACCCAACATCCTCCCTGCTTTGAATGTTTCTTCCAGTACACACTTACTGGCACTCATGTAAATGCGAGATCAATGACATGGGAGTCGGGTCACATGTCCAATAAACAGCACAGCTGACGATCTGCGTATTTGCATTCGAGAGCAAGAGAGCCTAACGGCTGAGAGAGAGGCCATCGCAGCTGTGGATTCCTGAGTCAAACACAGGAAGTGTAATGATGGAGAGCATGACGTGGTCCTCATGAGGCTCCTGTTCCTGACCCCGTGCTCTCGGCTCTCAGGGCCGGGTCCAAACAAAAAGCCTTGACAGCACGTCATGTGGGGAATCAGGGGCTTCATTTTGTCAATGTAATCCAGTCTGTTTAGACAATAAAAACCTCATTCAACATTTCTGAGTGATCTGTTTGATACTGGTCCAAGGTCTGACAACACTAAGTCTGATTACAGTTGTTACAGATCAGGGTTTGGACCAAAAAACAGAATCCGCTCTTATCAGCACCACATTTACAACCTTCCAGATTCTGTTTGGGTGGCCTACATGTGAATTTCA
Source organism: Labeo catla (assembly GCA_012976165.1). Taxonomy (NCBI): domain Eukaryota; kingdom Metazoa; phylum Chordata; class Actinopteri; order Cypriniformes; family Cyprinidae; genus Labeo; species Labeo catla. The sequence continues at coordinate 2,549,424 of VONZ01000029.1, read as the reverse complement.
TAGGTTGAATCTCAAAGAGTCACTCTTTCATCTTGTCATTTTTTCAAAAAAAAAAACAAAAAAAAACATTTTACTTAAATTAATTTTTAGGATCATTAGACTATGTTTTTATAGATTTATGTTTTACATTTGTCAATAAACAGTACATTGTCAATGTTTCTCTTCACTGAAAAGTAGTACAATATTTGCAGCCGATACAATTATTTTTTCTAAATATATATAAAATATTTGAGTTACACTTTAAACAATATCAACATTAATGTGTAATTCTGTATAATTCTTACATTTCATTTCTTACAGATTAAAAAAAAGTAAATAATGAATCTCTTGTACAATACGAAATCTGTGTGATTTTTCCCAAATTCTGTTTTTTCCCTTCTAATTTTTCTAAATTCCATTTTTTTCCCCATTTTAAATTCTCTATTTTAATAGGTAAATTAAAATGTATTGATCAAAAAGCATGTCTAATTAATCTAAATAAAAACACTTACAATATTAAAGTTTTAATATTGACAATCTGAAAAATGAAGGCCCAATGAATGTTTTTTTTCTAAAATTCAGTTTTATTTTTGCCAAAACTCCAATAATTTTCTGGATTCCATTTTAATGGTTTCATTAAATATTAATAATAATTAGCATCTCTAATTAATTGACTATATCTATATTTTATTGACTATATTTTTTTTATTTATTTATTTATTTATTTATTTATTTTCAGAAATACAGTGTTGTGTAATATAAATATATTCTGGTAAATATTTTTTCTACTAAATATATCTTTAAAAACAATGTATTGATAGTAATTTTATTAGTAGTAGTAGTACTATAATTACATTAAGTAATAATTCTGTTACAATTTCTTCAAGTTAAACCGAACTTTTATTTTGACAAGTTGCTGTGAAGACCTTCATGATGATAGTTTTACTCAAAAGAAATGGTAAATACTCATGAAGTGACTCTCAGAGAAGTTTTTTTTTATATTTATGTATTCATGTACTCGTATATTAAGGCGGCAGAAACAGAAAACCCCACGAGCGTTACGCGAGCATCAGTATATCACATGTAGTAAACGAAACCATGCATCTGCCCCATTCATTCACACAGGATTCATATTTAAATGTATTTTTGATGCTTAATATTCACTGACACTAGTGCATATCGTATTTTGATTTGAATGTACTGAGCTACTTTTGATTTATTTATCCAAAATTTGGCGTTATACAGTAAATTCTGCTTTTACGACTGGATTCTGTGATTTCGTCTGCGTTTTCTGCATCACAGAAATCATAGGGCCCAAAAGATGACACAAAATCAAACTTGGCCTTGCATGAAACCCTTCTCATGTTTTGACCATAATGCCTTTCCAAGGTCTCTAAAAGGTGTAAAAAGTCTACTTATGAAATACATTTTTCTTTGCTGCTACATGCTTTAGAAAGAAATAAATCTGGTGTTTTATTTCATAGCGATTTAACTTGACCGAGTTTGAAATGCTACACAGGCCAGCACAATAAGGTCATCTCAGGTCGGGTGTGCCACAGGGTCGCAGGGTTCTTTTCTCCAAGCACGTATCTGCTTTTCTATTTTTTCTTGAAAGTGATAACGGTCAGTTTATAGTCAAGCTCTAACTTATTTCTTCCTCTTGTCTAATTGCAGGCAAGAAAAAAAAGGGAGTGGGTTCATGACAGAACATGCAAACAAAAGAGGAAGCCAGACAGATTCCCATTAAACCTCATCTGACATCATGCTTCTAAACTCACTCAGATTAAAGGAACAGGCCTCGGAGAGGGCTCATAAATTCAAAGCGTCCTCATGAGTTATAGCACCATGCTGTGAGATGCTGGATAACGGTAGTGCACATTCCTGTAAGTGCCAAGCCATAAACGCTGTTTTTACTGCGCAGGTTATAGAGTCGGTCAGGTCGCAATATAAACTGACTTATTAGTTAAGTACACCTGTGCTTTTCTTTTGGTCCCACTGAAATTCAATGTCTCAACCAAAATGCTTATACAAAAACTGAAAGTTAAACAAAAGCTGAAACATTCTTTGAAATATCTTCTTGTGTGCAACTTATTAGTTAAGTACACCTGCACTAAAAAAGTTTTTGTTGTGCATACAATGGAAGTCAATGGGGTCCAAAGTTGTTTCCAAACCAATAACATTCATTGCATAAACAAAAGAAATTTTCTTGTGTGCAAATTATTAGTTACGTACACCTGCACTATATTCAATTTTTTTTCACGTTGTTCCAAACCCGTTTGACTTTCTTGATTTTCCATACAATGAAAGTCAAAGGGGTCCAAAGTCATTTTGGACCCAATGAAACTTATTGTATAGACAAAAACAGCTGAGAAATTCTTCAAGATATCTTTTTGTTTGCAGCTTATTAGTTAGGCACCCCTGCATTATATTTAATTTATTCATGTTGTTCCAAACCTGTATGATTTCTTCATAAAAAAAAAAAGTTTTTTTCCATCTATACAATGGGGTCTGAAGTTGTTTTGGACCCAATGACATTCATTGTCTAGTCAAAAACAGCTGAATTTTTCTTGTTTGCAACTTATTAGTTAGGTACACCTGCACTATTTTCATTTTCTTTATGTTGTTCCCAACCTGTATGCCTTTTTTTTTTCATAAAAAAGGTTTTTTGTCCAAACAATGAAAGTCAGTGGGGTCCAAAGTTGTTTTGGACCCAATGAAATTCACTGTATAGACAAAAACACCTGAAATATTCTTTAAGATATCTTCTTGTATGCAACTTATTAGTTAAGTATACCTGCACATGTTGTTCCAAACCTGTATGACATTCTTTATAAAAAAAGTTTTTTTATTCACACAGTGGAAGTCAATGGGGTCCAAAGTTGTACTGGACCTAATGACATTCATTGTATAGTCAAAAGATATCTTCTTGTGTGTAACTTAGTTAAGCACCCATGCACTATATTTAATTTCTTCACGTTGTTCCAAACCTGTATGACTTTCTTCATAAAAAAAGTTTTTTGTCCAAACAAATGGAAGTCAATAGGGCCTAAAGTAGTTTTGTTCTTAAAAGTTCTCTCAAAGCTGTTCTTAAAAACATCTTTCATGTCCTGCAGAAAAAACAAAGTCACAGAGGTTTGGAACAACATGAAGGTGAGTGAACGATGACATTTTTGCATGAACTATTAAGCAATACCAGTGAACAGTCTCAAGCCTGCAGTCCCTCCTTACAGTTCAACTTATCAACACGTTGTGTAACACAGCTCAATAGCAGATCCGGTAGCCTTACTGCTAGACGGCAGCACAATTTGCTGATGGCCGTTTTGTGGTGTAACAAGGATTAATGTGACAGGAAGTGAATCAGTGTTATATTGTGACATGACATTCAACGGTCACTGCGTTGAGCCAACAATGAAGTCGACAAACCAAACAGAGCTCAACACAAGGGGATGGTTTTTGCAGAAATGCAACCCAAACATTCACTCAAACTAAATATTTCATTCATATATTAATCAACTAATATCAACCTCAAAATATGTAATCATCAACCAGCATTATACAGTTTTAGAATAATGAGTAACATCATGAATGCCACTCAAACAAAATATCTCAGAAACCCATATGTAAGGGAAATGACATCAAGAGGGTGCAAGAAAAGCTTTCAAGTGAGATACTGAACGCCTGTCAACAAGGGTGGAGATTTGCGTCATTTCCAAACGACTGCAATACTTCAACACACAAGATCCGCCCTCCTGATGCACCTCCATTCAACCTGCATCTTTATAAAACCAATTGACCCGGACAGCAGAAAAATAAACTACAAACAGAGCGAATGCAAACACAACTGAAAGTTAAAGTTGCATGTGAAAGCAGCCTCAGCAGTGCAAGGGTTACTCACACATTTACACACACCAGCAGCAAGTTGTGAAATACTGAAAACCGAACAGCTCCCTCCACATTCTTACCACATCCTGAAACTACGTCAGTCTAACAACACGGCACAAAAAAAAACCTTATCGCATGAGTGAGATAAACAAACTCCTTCAAAAAAAAAACTCCTCCTCGCCCTGTCTGCACCACCAAACACGGCTGATATGACCTCCAACAAATGCAATTCAAGCAAGCATGTCGGCCTTCTAGCCACAAACACACACACGCAGAATGATGTGATATACCTTTGGCTCTCCACTTGCAAACTAGATGCCAACGGTGTCAGCGAGAGCCCACAGATATGGCGGACACACCGGAGGACCGCAATGCTTCACATGCCGCTCGGGAACGGGCTGCTCTGCCTAAATGGCAAAAACATGCTGTCGAGCTGCTGATAAGCCATTGACGCAGTAAAGTAATGCCGCACATGAATAAGTGTGTGAATCACGAGCGCAGGCACATCAGAGACGCGGCAGCTGCCTTAACCTGCTGGAAAGCACGTCATATGATTGGGATTCTTGAAAACACATGTTGCAGTTACTAAACACAATATATTTGTTTCCCGTCCTTTGTTTGTTCAGTTCGGTTTGGGCCGCACGTATGTGTAACGCTGCTAAAAACACAGCCTGCGAGTGATATAGCAACACCCTCGGTTTTTGAGAAGCCGTTCGTCGGTTTACAAAAAGCATGTTTGAGAAAAACAAGTGTGGGAGAAGTTGAGAGGGGAAAGAGAGTGAAGAGAAGAATGACGATAGAGAGCGAGAGATCCTGGCCATCTGTGATGTTGGCTGCGGCCCAAACCACTGCCCCCAGAGTCCAGGCACATGCTTAACTACCTCCCTCTGCAATGGTAGCCTAACAAACACAGCAGCAAGGGGCACCTACACACACACATACACAAGCGTTGCAACAGTCACTTATGTTTTATGACTGCACGAACACAAAAATTCAGTGTTTACAAAAAGATAATTGCCCTGACTCTACGAGCTTGCAAAGTGTGCGTATAACCGTCGAAAATGCTACTGCTGCTGAGGCAACTCTGAGGCACTGTTTGTGACATACAGCAATCTGTTGAAAGCTGTGCTTTGTGGTTGATGCATGGAGATGTTAAAACACGTTCCTGTATTGCCAACTGTACAGAAATGTTTCTTAATTTTAGTAAAAACTGTGGTTTAATGTTATTTCGGTTTGAAAGGTATGACGTGGGAAACAGCTTTCAGTTCATGAAAAACAAAATTGAAGTTGTGTAGCTTTAAGTCTATGTCTGTTGGCTTTAAAGCTATTTATATGCTGGTAATCTAAAAATCTAATATTTTTAAAATATTAACAATGTTATAATAATTATATCATATATATATATAAAAGGTGTATACACTTATGCTACTTAAAATTGTAATATTAAAATGTATTGTTGTTTGCATAAAATAATATATTAATAGTAATACACTAAATGCATTTTAGTGTATATTTTGTGTACACAAATACGCTATTTACAATGTTAATATTAATACTGATTATTTCTATTATTATGTACTATTACTAATAACAATAAAAATTCCTTTTTCTAACCATAAAAACTAATATAATATATAATTAATATAATCGTAGTAAACGTCATTGTATATACACGCGCGCACACACACACACACACACACACACACATATATATATATATATAAAACGGTGTGTACACTTATGCCATTTAAACTCATAATATTGAAATGTATTATTGTTGTTTGCATAACATATGTTTTTTACGTATATTTTGTGTATACAAATGCACCATTTACAATGTTAATATTATATTATTATTGATTATTTATATTATTATTTGCATGTATACTACTATTACTAATAATAACAAAATATCCTTTTTCTAATAATAATAAAACCATGTTCAGATTATCTTAGTAAACGGCATAAACAGTATTATAAATGTTATTATAAATATCATAGCAAATGCTATTGTATTCATATTAAAAATATGATATGTTAAATATACTTTTTAAATATGTACATGATGCCACTTACAATGATAATTGTAATATTTATTATTATTAATTCTATATATATATATATATATATATATATATATATAAATTAGTGACCCAAATGTTGTTTGCATAAAATATAATAATAGTAATATACTAAATTTATTTAATGTATATTTTGTGTATACAAATACGGTATTTACAATGTTAATATTAAAAGTGATTATCTCCATTATCATTATTTTTGCATAAAATCTATACTACTGTTACTACTACTACTAATAATAACAACAACTTTTTACTAATAAAAATGTTAATATTTTCATAGTAAACAGCATCAGTGGTGTTATTATAAATGTTAATATTATCATAGCAAATGATGTCATTGTATACACATTTAAAATATAATAATACATTAAATATATACTGTAAATATGTACATTATGCCATTTACAATGATAATATTAACATTTATTATTATTCTATAGATAGACAGATTTTTTAAATTAAAATAGATATTTTTTGCATAAAATCTATACTACTAGTACTACTACTACTACTACTATTTATCATAATAATAATAATAATAACAACAAAAAAAATCATTTCTAATAATAATATGTTAATATTACCATAGTAAACAGCATCAGAGGTATTATTATACATGTTAATTTCATAGCAAATGCTATCATTGTATACACAATTAATATATAATACATTAAATATATACTTTAAATATGTACATGATGCCATTTCAAATGACATTAACATTTATTAGTGTTACAGACATAGATCGTAGTGGACTACTGATAGTAGTAGCAGTAGTGACTACTGATAATAAATATTTATTATACATATAAAATAGAATTCTAACACTCTCTCTTTCAGCAGAGCAGAGCAAAAATATTGATGACTCATCTTGAACTATACATTACTATCCTATCAAATACACCAAACTGCGAACGACTAGAAATAGCAGCTTGCAGGTTCATGAATGTGATGTTACTAAAGCCAACATCAACACAGGAAACAAAACTTGAGCTGGTCAAGCAATTTAACAAGGTCTAGAATAAATGAAAATGAATATACATATTACACGAGTAGAAATGGTGAATTTAACTTGGTGGAAAGCAGGGCTACACATACAAATCTAAGGCCAGGCTGATCTCATCGTCCCACTTTCCAAGTGGCAGCAATGACAAAGAATTCCCGAATAGGCGCCCCTTCCATACGGACAGAGCACAAAGGCCTGGACTTGTCAAGACCGAAGGCCGAGAGCCGCTCCGGGTCTATCCCACATTCCACCCACGGATGAAATTCCAGTGAAAATCCAGGCAGAGCTTTGGTGGGTTTCAGAGCGAGCTCTCTGGGAGGCACTTAGTCAGGCATTGTGTTTTTAGAGAAGGCGGTTGTAGCTGCTGGGCTTTCATGCATGTAGCAAAACAGACAGAGATAAGGGACAAATGCTTTTTGCACAAAGCTTGCCAAAGCAATGCCATTAAGAGAGGCAAATAGGTCTCGATGCATTCTGGGTCAAACTCCCAGTGGACCTCAAAATTGTATTAAAAACCAAGGGAAACAATTATTCCGCTGACAGAACACCTGTTAGCATGGAGAGCGAGTCCGGAAAATCTATGATACAATGCTAATGCAGTTATTGTTGTTCTTTACAACAACCGCAACCATTCAGCCATCACTCGTTTGACTAGAAAAGCAGTAGCCAAATGCATTTGCATATGATTGACTTAAGAGTTGCTGATAGCATCTGGTAGACTCAGACAACCAGGGGCAGTTGAGGCAATACACTGGACAGAAGGGTTATCTAATCTAACTCCCAATACAAGCGGTTGCTTGGTGACATGACCCTTATTATTGACTGACTACATCTGAAATTCTAGGCCTCTGGGCCCTGCAGGGCTTCTTTCACTAGCTAAGCATGTTATCTCTCGCTGTGCGAGCTTGCTGCAAGACTAGTAAATTTATCATGTACTTTATCATGTACAGTGAGTGACAATCCTTTGACCTGGAGATATGCCTTATCTCTCATTAAAGATTCAGTACAGGCAGATGATAGATTAAAGTTCGTGTTAAAAGCGTATGCGCCGCCTTTATACTCGATATCTAGCACGTGATAGCACTGTATTACTCAATGCGCAAGCAACTGTTTTACAGCTTCATTGCTTTATATTTATTTTAAAAAGCATGCAACACTTCATATCCGTTTCAACGTGCATAAAAAGGCATGCAATGCTACTCAACCCTTTAAAGCTTACTGTATATGATACGCATATTCTAAAGCCTTTAAATTATTATAAAAACTGCTGAAAACCTGTTGCACACACATCTACTACATTTTCTGATGTAATTTCTTAGAGGGTTTGCACTTACATCACGACTTGGTCAGTTACCAGGATGCACAGCCATATTACTGATACTCGGATGTAAACAACAGCATGGATTGCACAGTTAATGTACTACTGAATATGTTGTTCTGCTAATTTATGCTATTTAAACCACAGAAGAAATGTCATATCTAAATCATATAGAGTACAACTTTGTAAGCAGGAAAGGGCGCAATATTTTGACCATCTAAAATGTATAGGTGGTAAAGATACATACAGGCAATATTAATTAAGATATTAGCCTATTTTTCACCTACATAACTGGAAATAAGAACAAACACGAATCAAGATTCTTGCCCTGGAAATCCTAGTTCAGTTTGGCCAAACACAAACGCCTTTTGTTCCTTAGTTTTTTGCACTCTTCTCCTTGATTTGTTATAACCTTTGGCAGTCTATTGTACTCCAAATGTTTTTCATTGTCTGACTGACCAAAACATGACAATAACTGACCCTTGTCAGCAGCAATAATCAGCAAAATGTGTGAGTTTCATTTGGTTCAGTGGCATTGTTTACATTCAGCATTACCAATATGGCCGACTGATGACGCATCATGAAAACACTAGTAGTTTTAGTCATAAAACTAGTGACAAGTGATGTTTATATGCATTATATGCAAGTAGTCTGCTATACTGTTATAAAAATTTCACTTAGTTACATTACAAGCCACGAAAATTCTATCTGTGTCCATATAAATTGCATATTTTGCTCAGTTTGCTCTGAGGTATTTTTCTTCCTCACAAAGTGATACAAAAACACATACACAAACTTGTTAACCAAAGGTTCAAGAAATAGTTTCATTAAAACACACACGCACACACACACACACACACATATTTCTGACTATTATTTCACATGTCAGGCTTCACAGGGGTTAAAAGCATCATGTAAATCACTCAGCTTCTTAGAGTAGCAGAGAAACACCCAAAATCTCCCCAGTGGACACTGAGTAACAAGTTGCATGAGGGCTTGTCCAAGAGAATCCCCAACAAATTCAAACATTGTGTGTGTGTGTGTGTGTGTGTGTGTGAGGGGGAGAGTGACACACTTTCAGCCTGAAAAGACTGTCAGCATGTGGCCCAAAGGGACAACAAAACATATTTTGTGTTGCCAACACCGCAGTATGACAGCGACAACAGACAATTAGGGAAAATAACGCTGTCTCTTGTCAAGCCCTGACACTTGGGGACTTCTGAGTAAATAAATCAAGACCCTGAACAAGCACAAGAATAATTGAGCATGGACAGAAATTGGGCCTCGTCTCAAAACCTTGCGAGCTGCCTACATAGTAGGGATGAGAACCGAGAATCGGTTGCGTTAACAGTTCAGGAATGTGAATACCTTGCTAAAACAGTCTGAATCTGCATCACGAAACATATCATATATTCCCGAGAGAATGACTCTTAGGATCCGGTTCTTTTTAGTGAATCAATGAATCAGTTTGAATGGCTGCATAATTCATTCGAACCAGATTCGCCAATTACTTACGTTATAATGTACTTAAGGTTCATGAGGCAACTAATAGTAAAAGATACGCATTATTATTGACATTTATTGCGGTGTTCTAAAAAATAATTACATTAATGTAATGATACATATCAATCATTAAAAAGCCATTTGATAACAGAGCAATAAAAGCAACATGAACTACATTTCCTTCCTCCAAATATTTCTTTAAAAGCACTAAATCTGCAGTAATAAACCCTACACGTAAATCGGAACCAGAAGTGTTCAATTCAAATTTTTGAGCATCTTCCGAACATTCGAATAGTTCGGATGCTCGGAAATGATTCGAAGCAACGTTCGAAACGCGCGTCTGATTCTCTAGGTAACGTTAGGCAGCTCGCTAGGTTTTGACACACAGCCAGAATGTTTTGTTCTTTACCTGTGACAGCTGCCTCGGGTCGGGGGCTCCGAATAAAGAGGAACTGGAGCTGAAACTAATGGCTCCCCTCCGGCTGAGAACATGTTTGGGAACCGGCCTGTCTAGAGGCAAAACCGGTAACTGATAACATAATTCCATTGAATAATATCAACGCTATGGATCCGGATCAAAAATAATTCAAACCCGCCGAAAGAAAAGTAGTAAAATAATCAAAGCAATCAAAAGAAGGCGGAGAGGAGAACTTGCATGGAACTTGAGCGCTGTTTGCAACTCTCAAAAAGCACGGGAATCCCCTCTCCGTTAAATTGCAAATAAAAAACTATCAGTTTAAATGCTCAAGAGGTGAAGTGCTTCATTTTGTTCGGATCGATCTGGTTCTTGCGCACACCGCCGTCATTATTGATATGGTCCATATTTCCCCACGCGCGTGTCTCGTGCTCCATTTCACTCGATTTTTATTCATCAGGCTCGTTTTTTCTTCCTTTCTTCTCCCTTTTCCCATGCACAGACCACGGCCTGCGGGACGACGAGGCCTCTCCTCTATCTTTTTAGTATCTTTAGAAAAAAATGCTTCCTCATTTTTTAAACTCCGTCCAGTCGTGAATCATCATCATCGTGCAAATGGCTCCGCAGTCTCGTCTCCCAAATTAAAACAAAAGGCATGACCACTTCAAGCCCCGATGCCGATGCTTGGAGGAGAAATCCTGCGAATATCTGAATAAATGTACGTGAACTTGTATGCGTTTAACGACGGATTTCATTCAAGCTCTGCGCTGCAGGAACATTTATTCTCCCTCTCTCATTTTTTTTCTCAATGCAGACACACAGATAGCACCCGTAATTCAGCACACACTCAATGCAGCACTGTATATTAACCAGAAGAAAGTGGCCTTGGTGGAATAAAAACACGCCCCGCGACCACGCCGTGCGTGTGTTGGCACATGCTGTTCGGTCAGTGTCAAAAAGAAAACGCAAAACGGGAAAGAAATTACGCTGATTACATACGACAGTCTCAGTTAGTCCTGAACATTGCAAGCTGTTTCCGAACATGCACCACCTGCGAAAGAGATGGGGTTGTACAGAAAGCGTTCGCAAAACGTCCTCGTCTCTCTGAGCTAATAGGCGCGCTGCGGTACATGTAACGCCCGTTCCCATTGGACCGCGCCTAACAGCGATTTTGAAACGGCGGATCTCATTGGCGCTGCTTTCAAGACTGATTTATGCACTCGTTCACTGACTGTACGGACCTCAACAAGGGTATTCCACTACAACGGGGTTTGCCCTGCAGCCGGTCTACATCATTGCCAGTGATTACCTTTTCTCGGTATGACTCATCCAGTTATTCTTGAGCAATGAGCCACTGTTAACTTCTCTCAATAATAAAACCCATGAGTAAACGTGTTTTTTTTTCTTTCTGAAGAACATTTCACTCTTAGTTGTTCTTTCTCATTTTCAAGGACCCTGCTGAAAAACACATCTTACGTGCTTTCATTGCCTGATCAATGGTTGTTCAGACCAACTGACCATGCTAAAACCATGCTGAGAGACCATCTATGAACACCAAATCATCATTTAGCTGGGTAAAGAAACCTGGCAATCAAATCCACTGTGAACTAAATATAGTGTACCTGTAGGCCAATGTAATGCCAGATTCATGTGATTTACATTCACGCATTTAGCAGATGCTTTTATACAAGAGGCTTACAAAAGAGGAACAGAAAGCCACTGATGTTCGTAATATAAAATGTCAGGTTTATGTGACAACTAAATCAGGAAGCAAGCAAAGATGAGTGATGCTCCTCTAATTTGTGACCCTGGACCACAAAACCAGGGTCAATTTTTTGAAATTGAGATTTATACAATTGTTTTATTGTTAGGACAATATTTGAATGAGAATCTGAAATGTGAGGGTGCATCAAAATATTGAGAAAATCGCCTTTAATGTTCACATAAGGTTCTTAGCAATGCATATTACTAATCAAAAATTAAGTTTTGATATATTTACGATAGTAAATTTACAAAATATCTTCATGGAACATGATCTTTACTTAATATCCTAATGATTTTTGGCATAAAAGAAAAATGGATCATTCTGACTCATGTAATTTTGGCTATTGCTACAAATATACCCATGCTGCTTATGACTGGTTTTCTTCTCAAGGGTCACATGTATTACACAAATTCATTTCTTTCTTCCAGTTTTGCCGTTACAGTGTTTGTTTGCTAAAGATGTGTACGTGTACCGCAAAGAACTTTGTAACTTTAAACAATAAGTATGTTGTCAGGCATTACCAGATAATTGCATGACAACACATAGTCAACAGCAGTCTCTAAGTATCACATTGTGTGCAATTAGTAACGCACTTCACAAAGTCAAAATTTTACCAGGGGAACCACCAAAAAATATGTATTTTACCCAGTGGAACGTGACTTAGGCTACTTTTGAGTAACAGTTGGGCGGGTTTTGTTGTGGCAACCTGGCAACCCTGTTTCTGACCCTGCATAGACACCAATGCAACTGACACGTTCAAGGCAAAGAGAGGTAGTCAGATTTCATCAAAAATATCTTATTCTGAGTTCCGAAGGTGAACTAAGATCTTACAGGTTTGGAACGACATGAGGGTTGATTAATGACAGAACATTCATTTCTGAGTGAACTATCCCTTTAAAAATGTAGGTTTCACATCAATGCCATATAGAAGAACCATTTTTGGGTTCACCGAAGAACCTTTCTTTTATGAACCATTTTTTTCTTAGTGTAAAGAGCACTTGATTAATTTAAAGGATTTTTTTTTTTTCACTTTTGTGCAATGGAAAGGTTCCATGGATCCATCAGTCCCAATAAAGAACCTGAATTTGTGTGAAGTGTAGAACCTTTTTATTGCACAAAAGCTGCTTTATAGTGGAAAATGTTCTTCACACTTCTAAACTGTTCACTGAAATGTTCTTTGAGGAACCAGAATGGTTCATCTATGTAATTACTTACCATTATCCTTTCTTTTGCAATCACATAAGCAGGCCTAGAAGATTACCTAGAAGCAAAATAATCAAATACGACCCACTCTGTGCAAGTTCAGCCCACACTTTGGGTCATTTAAATTTGTCAATTTAAAGCTTTAAGTCGTAAAGCTTTGCAATGTTAGCAAATGTTTTAACTTGAGTTGCTGGAGACCAGGGGACAATAGTGAACTGTGCCATGGCAACAGAGGCCATATGCCAGTAGTGAGTATAATTACTCCGTCCCACCCCCTCCTCACCACTTACAATACAATTCTGCACAACCAAACCCCACACCATGCAGTCCTAATCCGTTTCTAGGCATCCTGAATATACACGGCCAAATCACACAGATTACTAGAGTGCTTTACCCCACCAGAACTTCTTGGAAATATTATGCAAAAGCTTTGAGATTATTTTCATCTGTGCATTGTTGATATACTACAGGTTCTTGTACGTTTTGCTTAAAAAACATAGAAAGCAAACACGATGCACTTAACAAGATAAGACGTCTGGCATCATGCCTATGTAGTTATTAACAGATCTGTTCATTCATTTACTTTTACAATAGAGTTTAATCAGTGTCAAGGACCGCTTCCCGTCCACTACCGGTGGCCCCCGCGTGCTGCTCATTTGGGAGTCTCACATTTCCTGACTGAGGGGCAATCATTTCATTAATGGTTTGTTTCTGAGGCTTAGTTTGCCACAAATGCTGCTCCCCTGGCAGACGTGCTTTGCAGGAACAGCCTCCTGAGGAGACAATGATGAGGGGTGGCGAGCAGCACACCTGCTAATTCCCCTCGAGACTCCATGTATCCACTTGCAATACGACCCTGTGCTATGCAGCAGTCATCAGGAGACCATAAACAAGGGGAGCGCTGGCATAATTGATACTGCTGGTTGACGTCAACCGGCCCACTGGTGACTTCCTCACTGTTTTGACTGCTGCATGTGGTTTTGTAAAAAAAAAAAAATAATAATAGATTTTTGAATATTTGACAGTTCTGTCTTCTGTTTTATACTATTTCAATGCATAATTTAAACAGATGTACAACTGTGCAATATTTTTGCATTTTTAAAATGGTGAGTGAAAAGAGTGCTCTAAATTAAAAACACTATCTATACAACAAGTAAGCAAGTTTTTACATTAACTGCTGGTAGAATAAAATTTGTGCTCAGTTGCCATCTTGTGGTGATACAAGATAAGTGCTTTTTTTTTTTTTGCTTTAGAACCAAAGTTGTAAAAATGCAGATATTTTCCAAATTTATTTTCAGATTTAAAATAAATAAATAAATTATATATATATATATATATATATATACACACACGGTATTAAAATGTATAAATAACACATGTGAGTAGAAATAAATGCAGATATTTTCCAAATTTATTTTACATTTAAACACACACACAGACACACACACACACACACACACACACATATATATATATATGATTAAACAAAACAAACAAATATATATATATATATATATATATGTGTGTGTGTGTGTGTGTATAAAGAATAAATAAATACTACCAAAGTTACACTACTACTATGAGTAGAAATAAATGCAGATATTTTCCAAATTTATTTTATGATATACACACTACATCCAAAGTTACACTACTACTGTGAGTAGAAATAAATGCAGATATCTTCCAAATTAATTTTACAATAAAAAACATCTATATGTATATATATACATACACACACACAGTATTAAAAATAAATAAATACAACCAAAGTTACACTACTACCGTGAGTAGAAATAAATGCAGATATTTTCCAAATTTATTTTGATACATATGCACACACACACACACACACACACACACACACACACATTGTATTGTATTGTACACATACACAAAATGCAGATATTTTTCAAAGTTACTTTACGAAAATGTATAATATTCATTTTTACTGTATAAATTGAATAATACTTAATACATAAAGTCTAATATGTAATACATTTTAGGATGTGTTTTACTCGCTCAAGCACGATGGAAAAAATGCGTGCATAAAATTATGTAGCTCAGTTAATGAACAATGTTTGACAGCGTCTCTGATCTGATCACTTTTTCATCATATACAATTCACTATTTTATGCTTTTAGAGCTACAAAATTAATGTTAAAACATAATTTTACTATTATTTAAGTGTTCTAATTATATGCACTGACATATATTCACCTACTAATAAAGCGTAAAATAATACATTTCGTTTTTCGTTCACAAACAGTTCAGTTTGTTCACAAATATCTTTAAATGAATATCTTTAGTTCCTTGCAATATACAGTAGCATAATACGTCTTAACATCGTTCATTGACAACTAAGCATGCGCACATTCTCTGACGTGAGGTAAAGTGGCGGTCACGCTGTTCATTCTAAACATTTTATTATCATTATTATTATTTGAGACGCGAATAATTATCAGACTTTTATATTTTACAGTCTTTGAACACACGAGGTAGTTTTGTTGAACGCGTATTTGGACGTCACCACGTTTGTCTCACAATGGTATTGAACAAATGCAGAAATGCAGAAGGACACCACAAGATGGCGATCTTGCATTAGCAAGAAAATGCGTCAAATCGAGGGTATTCATGCACGCACACGATGTAAGACTCTAGCTAAACGTTGTATAGACAGAAAACCTAACCTTTTATCCTTTCCAGTCCTCATCATGCAGGTTTTAAAATCAGAAATGAAAGACAACGTAGGTTCATCCTCAGAAACAGTGGTCATCAAACAGCTTCCACCTTCTGCTCAAGCACCAGGTACTGAAACCTAATGAACCTTGTTGGTAACCATGTTAAACTGGCCTAAAGTTACCTGAGCTCATGACTAGTTCCATGTATAATTCATCCCCTCAGTAATCTACTCACCTTCAGAGAAGGAATCTGACTCCATAATCCTGTCTACCTGCCCTGGTGAAGGACTTAAGTTCGGAGTCTGTTAACAGGTAAGAAAACTAATGATCTTCTGTGGGATTTAGAGCAGCATTGCACTAGTGATTTTTTGCTTTTTACTTCTACAGCCAGCCACTGTAAAGCTCAATAGAGATATGAAGGCTGCATAATTTTTAGAACTAGTTAATATTCCATGAAGGCTCATTACAAAAGATGGAATTATTCAGGGGTGCCGGTTGGAGGTTATCAGAGAATCCATGTCAAACTCTTGTTTTGGACAGGTGTATATATATATTCTCTGTAATAACCTTCCAATGGATGTCTTTTCTTACAAACAGAGCACTTATGTAAACAAAAAGTCATGTCTGGGTTGATGTGGAAAGAGTGACGTTGTAAGTCTGAAACCAAACGTAATTTCCCTCCAAACGCAGAACGTTCCCGAGTTGTTTTCTGCTTGGGTATTTTTGGGGAAACAAAGTAAGAATGTTCTGGGAATGTTTCGTTGTTTCTTCTTAACCAAAAGCTAACCTTCCCAAACGAAGGAGGGAGTTTTCTGAGACCTTTTGTGACAACCTAAAGGGAACCTACAGAGAAACTTCCCTGATGTTTTTTTTTTTTTTGTAGGTTATAGTTTTATAACCAAAAGCTAACCTTCATAGAACATTGCAGGGATGTTTTTTGTGACAACCTGAGGAGAACCAACTCAAAATGTTTCCTAATGGTTATTTCTAGGTTTTATTTTTAATAACCAAAAACTAACATTCCCAAAAAGTTGCATGGAGTGTTTTTTTGTGACAACCTAAATGGAACCTACACAACATACCCTAATGGTTTTAGCTTTTAACTTCATTTTTTAACTATTTTAATTTTCATTATAACATTCCCAGAACATTCTGTGAACCAAAAACTAATAGCTTGGTTGTATCTTATTCACTTTCCAGGTGAACTGTATACCTGACCTACTGTCTTATCCAATTTATTACCAGGTTCTTTGTTCCTTTGATGTTTAGGTAATGGTTTAAGATCATGGCTGAACAAAGGCAACGGGCCCTGTCTACATCAGGAGAGGCTCTTTACCAGGTTCTTGGCCTTGACAAGAACTGCACTCATGACGACATCAAGAGGTCCTACAGGTAAGACGTGATTCACATACCTGTTTGTCCCAAGGTTTTGATTATTAGGTAAGAAGTTTGGATTCTACTCGGGGTGAATGAGAGAGCAAAGGATAGAGAAAGTGCCAAACTGCAGCTCATTCCTCTAGAATCTCAGCCTTCAGTTGCAGTGGAGCTGCATGAATATAATATGACTTCCACAAAACTAAAATATTCATTATGCTGAACAGATGGCATCCCGTATTGTACTGGGATCAGGAATGATGAAGGAATCTTAGATACGAGAGCATGTTCAGGGGTGCAAGACGTGTGCATGAATGATTCTGCACTATAATTTACATAGCGCCATGGAAATATGCCAACCTTGCCTTTGGTGGTAATATCTTGGCGCTGACAACATAACTTGCTGGTTTCACTTGTCAGTTGGTTTAACAAAATGTTACGCTGCAGCAGAACAGGGCAACCTGGGAAAACCGGGAGAAAAAATATTAATAGTCTCATTCTTTGAGATATATATATACACACACACACATAGGAGAATATGTATGTATGTATGACTAATATATGAAGAGTTCCAGTGCAAAACCCTCTAAAAGCCATCTTGGTCAAAAATGAAATAACGATACTGAGTGAATGCTCTCCGCACATAGTATATGTTCATCAAGTACTTTAACTTCAAATGCATTAAATACCGGCCTAAACCCATTCGGAAGTACCAGTACTTACATAGAAACCTATACATAGTAGCCAGAATGATGTCAGACGTGCTTAGAGGTTTTTGCATCTGAACTCTTGATGTATATATATTTAGGGCTAATGCAATACCGATTATTACAGATCAAGCAGACAGATAACCAGTATTTTTAACAGGTATATATATATATATATATAATTATTGCTCTGACAAAAACTTATCGGCAAATCAGTTTTGAAAATGGTCCATAAATGGCCAGACCGATAATCGATCAACCCTTAATATACGTTTATGATATTTTTTTAAAAGTATATATATATATATATATACACACTACATACAAAATGCATAAGTTGCAGCCTTGGAAAACTGAAAAGAAAAAAAAAAGTATATACTTAATATCGGCAGCAATAAACTGCCAGGCCGAAAGTCGGTCGACCTCTAATATATATTAATAATACCTTTTATAATACGTGTATATATATATATATATATATATATATATATATATATACACACACACACACACATACACACACAAGATGCATAAATTGCAGCCTTGGAAAACTGAAAAGAAAAAAAAAAGTATATACTTAATATTGGCACAATACTCTGCCAGTCTGATAATCAGTCGACCCCTAATATATATATTTATGATATTTTTTAGATTACATTTATATATATACAATATTCAAGTTGCATAAATTGCAGCCTTGGAAAACTGAAAAGGAGAAAAGTGTATAATATATACTTAATATCAGCACCGATAATTGGCCAGGCCGGTAATAGGTGGACCCCTAATATATATTAATAATATATAATATATAAACATTCATCAAAGTTGTCCTAAAACCAAAACATTACCTGTTCTTGCCTTATAGGACAACTTTGATCATCTTTTTTGATCCACTTCAAATGTTGACTACTGTATATATATTGCAGCTTTGGAAAACTGAAAAGAAAAATGTATATACTTAATATCGGCACCGATAATCTGCCAGGCTGAAAGTTGGTCGACCCCTAATATATATTAATAATACTTTTTATAATACATGTATGTGTGTGTGTATATATATATATATATATGTACACACAAGATGCATAAATTGCAGCCTTGGAAAACTGAAGAATAAAAAAGTATATACCTAATATCGGCACTGTTAATCTGCCAAACAGTTGACCCCCTAATAAATATATATATATATATATATATATATATATATGTATGTGTGTGTGTGTGTATATATATGTGTATTTTTATATATATATATATATATATATACACACACACACACACACACAAACTTAATATGAGCACTGATAATTGGCCAGGCCAATATATATTATTTTTTATAATGCGTTTATATATATATATATATATATATATAAACACATACTATCAGCACCGATAATTGGCCAGGCCAATAATCGGTCGTCTCCTAATATACAAGATAAAAGATGTTTAAATTGCAACCTTGGAAAACTGAAAAAAAATAAATAAATAAATAAAATAAATACATATACTTAATATCCGCATCGATCATTGGCCAGGCCGATAATTGGTCAACCACTAATATATATGTATAATATTTTTTTATAATACGATTTATTCATTTATGCACAACCTGTTTTGTTTCTGTACCTTGTATGCTAAAATATGAGGGCAACGTGTCGGAGAGCTTCATTAGACAAGTTTATTTCTAACACCATACTGATGTTCCATCAATTATGGAGTCTAATTGTTCTAATTTGCACGTTGTTCAAGGAGGCATTTAAATGGTTAGCATTTTAACAGCACTTGTTTGCTGTTAATGAATATATAATCATCACAACTCTTGCAGACGCCATTGGCTTAATCAAAAATTAACAAGCGAGCGTGCTCGGAGCATTATAAATTATAGATTAAATTTTTTGTTTTTGGTTCAGCAAAAAAAACAAAAAAAAAACAGAGAGAGACTATGTTCATGTAATGATTTTAGGATTAAAATTCTTCTAAAGATTTCCACTACTCTATGGCAAATACTATAAATATTTATAGTTTGATATCTGATCATCCACAACCATTTTGAGCTTAAGGATATTCCATTTCACAGCGTTATAAAATGTCAAACTCTTCCTTATTGCTGCAGAGACTTTTGAAAAGTGTTTGCGCAGAGTTTGGACATGCTGGCATTCATTCAGAGCAGACCTGAACTGAGTCAGAGACAGAGACATTTGCAATGCACTGCTGGTTCTAATAGGAAGAATGTCAGACTTGGTGACGTCCCTCTCTTCGCCAGCCCTCGTGTGCCGAGGAGCTTTTGGAGGCACTAATGGGGTCTGCGGTCTTGCCGACACATAGACAGGTCAAGCAGCGTGCGCATAAGACAGCTAGCCGCTAAAGATCACACCCTGCTGAGATCATCAAACAGACAGACAGCATTTTAAACTGGCACATGTTAATGAGTCTCGTCTTACTGTGCGCCAGTCCAGAAGTATTTGTGTTTCCTTTTTTAAGCTAATGGCTGTTTTATGTCACTCTCATTAGGGGAATACAAAGAAGTCCACATTCTCAGAGAGATTCTGTGTTTCTAAGGTCATTTAAATATACTTCCTGACATTTACATTGATCTTAGGGTCTTTCAATAAGTTCTTTTTCTTACATTTTCATTTCTAAGACTTCTGTGTGATCCTCAGGTTCGTGAATCTCTTAGTAGTCAATTTTTCATTTTTGAATGTCCTCGTGTATTTTTTTTTTTTAGGAAGCTCGCTTTGAAATATCATCCTGACAAGAACCCCGAGAACCCCGATGCCACTGACAAATTTAAAGAGCTCAACAATGCTCATGCAGTGCTGTCTGACGTCACTAAGAGGAACATTTATGACAAGTACGGCTCCCTGGGTCTGTATGTGTCGCAGCAATTCGGGGAGGAGAATGTGAACACATACTTTATGCTCTCCAGCTGGTGGGCCAAGGTGCGGTATCATTCTTTATTACATTATTTTATCTAATTTAATTTTTATTTTTTATTTTATTTAAAATGTCATTATTTGTTGTATTTTTTTAATTTAAATTAATTTAATTATTATTATTATTATTTAATTATTATTTTGATATTTTATTTTTGATATTTTATTTTATTTTTATATTTTATTTTAAACTTTATTTTATTTCATTGTTATTTTATTTTTTATATTTTATTACAAATTATTTCATCTTGTTATTTCATTTTTTAATATTTATTTTATTTTATTTTTTATTTTACTTTATTGTAAATTTTATTAATTTCATTTTATTTTATTTTGTGGTTTATTTAAAATGTTATTTTATTTGACATTTTATTTTATTTTTTATATTTTATTTAAAATGCTATTTTATTTCATTTTATGTTATTTCATTTTTTATATTTTATTTATTTTATTTTATATTACTTTTTTATTATTTTATTTTATCAGTAAAAATGTATCACTGTATGGAACAATTATTTTTATATATTTTTATTTTATATTTTATTTTATTTAAATGTATTTATTTAATTTTATTTTTATATTTTATTTTATTTAAAATTAAATTTTATTTCATTTTATGTTATTTTATTTTTCATATTTATTTTATTTTTCATGTTTTATTTTGTTTTATTTAAAATGTTATTTTATTTCATTTTATTTTTTTATATTTTATTTAAAATGTTATTTTATTTCATTTTGCGTTATTTCATATTATATTTATTTTATTTTATATTACTTTTTATTTTATCAGTAAAAATTTAGCACTTTATGGAACAATTTCATTTTTATATTTTTTTAAATGATATTTTAATTTATTTTACATTTTATTTTATTTTTTTATATTTTATTTTATTTTATTTAAATTTTTATTTTATTTCATTTTATGTTAGTTTATTTTTTCATATTTATTTATTTTCATTTTATATTATATATTATATTATTTTATTTTATTTTATCAGTAAAAAAATAGCACTTCAGGGAACAATTTTTGCTTGACCTGACCCTTGAAATCTACTCTTGTTGGTGTAACCTAATATTAATTACATTATATATTAGTCTACCATTTAAAAATAATTTCATTGGTTATTTTGAAAAATAATATATTTAATAATTAAATAATAATGTATTTTTTAAATATTATTTAAAAAAATATTTTTGCAGCTAATTATGTTTTTTTCCTTCACTTTTCTGCTTTATTCTTGCATTTTTAATTTATATACTTGAAACCATGTTTAAATATTTTCATATTATAACAAAAATGTCATTAACACTTTACAGTAAGTTAAATTATTTAACTTTATAATGTAATATTATATAATACAGACACTGTAATGTGGATGTTTTGGATGCATTTTTATCTCAACTAAACCCTGACACTGTGTGCCTGTCTGATTTTGAACATTCTCATTTATAGGGTCTGTTTGCCATCTGTGGCTTGCTGACAGGTTGCTATTTCTGTTGTTGTCTGTGCTGCTGTTTCAACTGCTGTTGTGGGAAGTGCAAACCGCACACACCTGGAGAAGAGGACCCGGAGTTCTATGTGTCTCCCGAAGACTTGGAGGAGCAGATCCGTACGGACAACGAAAGAGGTAAAAGGACATGCTGACGTGTTCTTTAGGTGGTCACACTCAGTTTTGAAATATCAAATGAGCACACAACACATCTCAGTCACTCCACATCCAAAAAAAGATGAAAATGGTTAAAAGGAACACGTCCTAAAATTACTGCAGCACGTTTTGTTCTTGATAACAGCGACTTTTAAAGTGGAAAGACTTTATAAGACTATTATGCAACGGAATCTAAAATTAATTTCAAAATCGCTTTATATGATAATTTTCTAATTAAAAAATGTATTAAATACTTTAAAAGAACAACAAGCTTTGATGTAGCAGATCATGGCTCATCAGTTGAGGGAAGAGCGTTCAACAAGGTTCAACTAACGTAATAACTCACACTACATACAAAAATAAATAGTTGATACTTCTGAGACAGATGTTTGGATATAATACGCTGTTGTTCTGCCAGTAAGCTGTAGGAGGTTTTTTTACATCTTGTGCTGTCGTACCTCACAAAAGTGATAATTACAGTCTGAGTCATTTCTCAAAGTGTGTTTGCATACTAGTTTTTATATAGCCTTCCCACAATAAAAATAAACTATGTTTTCGTTTCCTGCATTTGAAAGGCAGCACGCAAGATGATACTGACAAAAAAATGTCTTGTTTTGTCTTATATTAGATTTAAGCTATGTCTATGTAAAAATACACTGTGGACAAATCAAAGTTGACTTACGCTTGCATTTTAGTTGTTGCATTCACCTAGACAAGCTAAGAACACTAAGCACACAAGATCCCGCTTTTTATACTAAAAAAATATAGCATGTAGACACCTGTTTTATGGCATTTATATTAGTGTAGCACATGAAAAAAATCAATAAAATGAAACATAGATTATTATCCATATTAAATAATATTTTATCTAACTTAGATGTTTCTTAAACAGTGTATTTTATTGTCTGTTTCAAATCATTTATATTAGTGTAGCACAAAAAATAAATAATAATTAAAAAAAAATGTATTATAGATTCATGCCCACTTAATATACTACTCAAGTTGTCTCTGAAAGTGCAGCATACACATTAAATAATAAATTAGTTTATTAGTCATATTAAGTAATACTTTTTCAGCTAATTTGGATTATTTTGGGCTACCTGAAAATATATTTTTTACAGTGTATTAGTGTAGCACACAGACACACACACAAACAAAATGTTTTATAGACTCCTGTTAAAGTCATATCTTGCTAAAGTAGTCTCTAAAATTTTTGAAAACTACTCTTTTAGTGTTATCTACATGTAAAAAATATTATATATCAGTCAGCCAATTAAAAATAATTGTATTCATATTAAATAATATTTTTGCAGCTAATTTAGGTGACTTTTTTCAGTGTATTTTATTGTCTGTTTCATAGCATTTCTATTAGTGTAGCACAAAAATAAATAATGAAATAAAACATAATATTTCATAGACCACTTGATATCCTACAAAAAAAGATTTAGTGCAACCTACACATTAAATATTTAACAGTTTTTTTTAATTATTATATTAGCATTTTAAATATCACTTTGGCAGCTAATTTAGATTATTTTTTGGGTTACCTGAAAATACATTTTTACAGTGTATTTTATTGTATGCTGCAGGGCATTTATATTAGTGTAACACACAAAAAAAAGAATAAAATGTTCCATGAACTCTTGTTAAAGTCATATCTTGCTAAAGTAGTCTCTAAAAATGTAAAAAGCTACTTTTTTAGTGTTATCTACTTGTTAAAAAATATTATATATTAGTCTACCAATTTTAAATATAATTGTATTAGTCTCATTAAATAACACTTTTGCAGCTACTTTAGATTATTTTGGGGGTTACCTGAAAATATATTTTTAGAGTGTATTTTATTGTATTTTATTGTATTAGTCTCATTAAATAACACTTTTGCAGCTACTTTAGATTATTTTGGGGGTTACCTGAAAATATATTTTTACAGTGTATTTTATTGTCTGCTTTATATATTAGGGTAATACACAAAAAAATCAGTAAATTTATTTCATAGACTCCTGTTAAGGTCATATGTTGCCGAATTAGTGTCTAAAAAATTTTTTAAACTAGTCTTTTTGTTCTTATTTTTGCAGCTAACTACTGTTACTGCTAAACTACTCTTTTAGTGTTATTTACATGTTAAAAAATATTATATATTAGTCTACCAATTAAAAATAATTGTGTTATTTATATTAAATAATATTTTTGCAGCTAACTTAGGAGATTTTTTTAACAGTGTATTTTATTTTCTGTTTCAAAGCATTTACATTAGTGTAGCACAAAAAAAAAATAAACAAAAGAAATAAAAAGTGATGTTTCATAAACTCATGCCCACTTGATATCCTACTCAAGTTGTCTCTTAATATTTTTAAAAACTGTTTTTAGTGCAACCTACACATTAAATAATAAATAATTGTATTAGTCATATTAAATAACACTTTTGCAGCTAATTTAGATTATTTTGGGGGTTACCTGAAAATATATTTTTACAGTGTATTTTACTGTCTGCTTTATATATTAGTGTGATACACAAAAAAAAGAAATCAATAAAATATTTCATAGACTCCCGTTAAGGTCATATCTTGCCGAAGTAGTGTCTAAAAATTTTTAAAACTAGTCTTTTTGTTATTATTTTTGCAGCTAATTTAGGTGGCTTTTGTCCCGTGTATTTTATTGTCTGTTTCAAATCATTTATATTAGTGTAAGACAAAAATAATTAATAATAGAATAGAAAATAATGTTTAATTGCTTTAGTCTCATTAAATAATACTTTTGCAGCTAATTTAGATTATTTTCTGGGCTACCTGAAAATATATTTTACAGTGTATTTTATTGTCTGCTTTATAGCATTTATATTAGTGTAACACACAAAAAAACAAAAACAAAAAAATGTTTCAGAATTTCCTGTTAAAGTCACATCTTGCCGAAGTAGTAGAAAATTTTGAAAACTACTCTTTATTCTTGCAGCTAATTTAGGTGGGTTTTTTCAGTGTATTTTATTGTCTGTTTCAAAGCAATTATATTGGTGTAGCACAAAAATAAATAAATAATGAAACAGAAAATAATGTTTTTATAATATAAATAAGCATTTATACAAGTTTAACGCACAAAAAAAAATCTGTAAAATGATTCAGAAACTCCTGTTAAAGTCAAATCTTGCTGACGTAGTCTCCAAAAATTTTGAAAACTACTCTTTATTATTTTTGCAGCTAATTGAGTGGCTTTTTTCAGTGTATTTTATTGTTGTATTTGTTTCAAGGCATTTATATTAGTATAGCACAAAAATAAATAAGTAATGAAATAGAAAATAATGTTTCATAGACTCATGCCCACTTGAAATCCTACTCAAGTTTCCTCTAAAAAAACCTACACATTAAATAATAAATAATTGTATTAGTCATATTAAATGATACTTTTGCAGCTAATTTAGATCATTTTGGGGTTACCTGAAAATATATACTTTATTGTATGCTTCATATATTTGCATAACACACAAAAAAAATCAATAAAATGTTTTATAAACTGCTTTTAAAGTCATATCTTGCCAAAGTGGTCTCTAAAAATGTTAACGTTTACTATATGTTGAATAATATTATTTATTAGTCTACCATGTAAAAATTATTTTGTTATTCATATTAAATAATAATTTTGCTGCTATTTTGTAGTGTATTTTATTGTCTGTTTCAAAGCTTTTATATTAGTGTAGCACAAACAAAAATAATGAAATAAAAAATGTTTCACATATTCATGCCCACTTGATATCCTACTCAAGTTATCTCTAAAAATGTTGAAAACCCTTATTAATGCAACCTACACATTAAATAATAAATAATTTTATTAGTCATATTAAATAATACTTTTCACAGCTAATTGGACTATTTTTAGGTTATGTGAAAATATGTTTTTACTGTGTATTTTATTATCTGCTAGAACACAAAAAAAATCAATGAAATGTTTCATAGACAGAAAAGTAGTCTCTAAAAATTTAGCAAACTGTTTTAGTGTTATCTACATGTTAAATAATATTATATATTAGTCTACCATGTAAAAATAATTTTTATTCACATAAAATGTGAGGGGGTTTTCTGTTTTCTGTTTCATAGCATTTATATTAGTATAGCACACAAAAAAAACAATAAAATAAAACAATGTTTCACAGATTCCTATTAAAGTCTTATCTTGCTGAAGTAGTCTGTAAACATTTTGAAAACTACTCTTTTAGTGTTATAGTGTCATGTTAAATAATATTTGTCTACTGTGTAAAAATAATTTTATAAATAAATAATAGTTTGGCAGCTGATTTTTTTTTTTAGGCTACCCGAAAACATATTTTTGTCTTTCATAGCATTCATATTAGTGTAACACAAAGAGGGAAAAAAAAAAATCAATAAAATAAACAATAATATTTCACAGACTTCATATCCTGCTGAAGTAGTCTTTAAAAATCCACCCCTGTGGTCTTCGAATCAGAAAACAGCTAAATAAAAACTCTCTCAGCATTAGGTAAGCCAGTGGACAGTGGGCTGCCCTTCAAAGCAGTGATACTGAGCCAGCTCAATGAGGTCAGAAAAGTGCAGCCAGCAGGGGCAGGCTAACGGCAGATTGCTGGGACGTCCTTGGAGCGTACAAAACACTTTTCATTTCAGCAGGAAGTTCAATTAGGAGTGTGAAATGGCATGGCATTAGATGCCGTAACCTCTTGTATATTCCATATTGATCATATGTGACCTCTTTTACCTGCGATTTTGCTTTTCCAGATGGCGACACTCCGATTGTCCTGCAGCCAACCAATGCTAGTGAAAAGACCCAGCTGATCGGCGATGGACACAGAACATACACCTAAAAGCAAAGGAGTCACCATAGATATTAATTTTAAAATTCTTTTTGAATGTATTGTCTTTTACAATATACTGTTTATGTTAGGACTGAGAAAGCTAAAAATACTCAACAACTTAGGCTTTGTTTAACCGTGCTGTCTGTAAATAACAGATATTATATTTATTCTTATGCTTCATGTGGAATTAAAACTGATAATGTGATAAAACTGATGATCAATCTCCTTTAAATAATAAATATACACTCAAAATATATCCACAAAATGTAAGATGCAAATCAAATACATAAATCCTAAACTAGTCCTATCATTTGAGTGCATATCTTACAGGTTTTCGAAATATAATTTCAGATATTTCTGTACATTTAAAAGTGGTTTTGAATAACATGTTTTATTCACTCTTGTCACAGTACTCTACATTATGGAAGCCCGTTTCCGCCACTAAATTAAAAAAAAATTGTTATTGCTATTTTTTTTTTTTTTAAATGTCAAAATTCTAACTTTTTTCCTCACAAATGCGAGTTTGTACCTCGCAATTCAGACTTTTTTCTCAGAATTATGAGACATAAACTCGCAATTCTGAGTTATAAAGTCCAATTTAGAGGAGAAAAAAGACTGATGTTCTCAGAATTGCAAGTTTATATCTCTACAATTCTGAGAAAAAGTCAGAATGGCGTTTTTATCTCACAATTCTGACTTTTTCTCGCAAATGTGAGTTTGTATCTCTCAATTCTGACTTTTTTCTCAAAATATAAACTCGCAATTGTGAGTTATAAAGTCCAATTTAGAGGAGAAAAAAGACAAAAAGTCAGAATGGTGTTTATATCTAACAATTTTGACTTTTTTTCTCAGAATCATAAGATATAAACTCACAATTGTAAGTTCTAAAGTCCAGTTTTGAGGAGGAAAAAAAGACTTCCATGTTCTCAGAGTTGGACGTTATATTGCAATTATAAGAAAAAAATGTCAGAATTGGGAGTTTATATCTTGCAATTCTGACTTTATAACTCGCAATTATGAGTTTGTGTCACATAACTCTGAGGAAAATGTGAGAATTGTGAGATAAAGTCAAAATTACCTTTTTTTCAGTGGCAGAAACGGATCTCTACATTATGGAAGCCCGATTCCGCCACTGAATAAAAAAAAAAAAAAAATGTTATTCTGACTTTTTGTCACAATTCTGACTTTTTTTCCTCACAAATGCAAGTATGTACCTCAGAATTTTTCTCAGAATTGTGAGATATAAAGTCCATTTTGAGGAGAAAAAAGACTGATATGTTCTCAACATTGCATGTTTATATCTCTACAGTTCTGAGAAAAAAAAAGTCAAAAGTGTGAGATATAAATTCGGAATTCTGAGAAAAAAGTCAGAATTGTGAGTTTATATCTTACAATTCTGTCTTTATTTCTCAAGTTTTCTGGCAAATGCGAGTTTGTATCTTGCAATTCTAACTTTTTTTCTCAGAATTGAGATATCAACTCTAAATTGCGAGTTATAAAGATCAATTCTGAGGAGAAAAAAGACTGATGTTCTCAGAATTGCAAATTCTGAGAAAAAGTATCTAATCAGTATCTAGTCAGAATTATGAGACATAAACTCACAATTGTAAGTTATAAAGTCCAATTCTGAGGTGGAAAAAAAAGACTATGTTCTCAGAGTTGGACGTTATATTGCAGTCCTAGGAAAAAAATGTCAGAATTGGGAGTTTATATCTCGCAATTCTGACTTTATAACTCACAATTATTAGTTTGTGACACATAATTCTGGGGAAAATGTGAGAATTGTGAGATAAAAGTCAAAATGGGCTTCCATACTACATGAATAGAGATGGGATCTTGCTTGTTTCACAAAATCATGCAATATAAAGTGCAAAGAGCCATTTGGTCTGTTGTCAGACTTTTTGCTTACATTAAAACAAACATTTCATGCTTCAACTCCGCTCACCGTAAGTATAAAACAAGAACAAAAACAGATTGCTACCTTTAAAAGGCAAAAACCAAGTTTCCTTCGAGCCGGATTCGAACCAGCGACCTAAGGATTACAGCATTTCCTCTACAGTCCTCCGCTCTACCAACTGAGCTATCGAAGGAACACATGTTTTGCGGCTCGATCTTGAGCTTTTCAAAGGGCAACAATGCGCAAGCACTAACTACAATGTAATAAACGTGAACACACATATATTGCAAATAAGAACTGCAACGACTAACTCACATGTACATTCCTGAAAAATAAGACCGTGGGGTTTTGCCGCGAATTTGACAACGTGTAATTTCTAGACTGAAGGTGATATTTATATAATAACGTTCTTTCTTTCTTTGTTAAATTTGCCTCCTATTTGATTATAAAGCACAAACCTCATCGTTTCATAATAACAAAACTGACAAGCGAAAATAATGTAACGTTAACCCGAAGTTCAACATTAGCCTAAAGATACGCCAGCAAAGTGAAACATTTCGGATGCATTGATATATGCGGGGCTCGAATTGAAAGAAATTACAAAAAGCATCCCCTCTGTAACCACCATCCCCTCTTACCATCCCCTTTAGATTAATGTTGTCTAAAACTTATCATACAAATTGAACATAATAAAATTATCTACGTATGATAATTTACGAACTAAATAACAGCGATCAATCAGAACTCAATACTGCAACAAGCTGCGCACAAACTCAAAAAAATGATTCAAGCGCGACTTTTAACATCATTAAAAGGATAATAAAGTAACACTGCAGAGATTCGTTTCTGAATTTATATGTTTTTTAATTAATCGAGTGACCCTAATCCATTCATAAAGGCGGTCACCTGCTTCGTGTCTACCTGAATCAGCCGTTTTAAAAGAATCGTTTGGCGGAATGATTCAGTGATTCGTTTATTAATAGGGACGTACTGCCACCTACTGGCAGTTTTAGTGTAGGCCTAAATCAGCCAAGGTAACGGCACAAAAAACACATACAGCAAAATATTGTTTAATTATCGACAAAAAAAAAACTATTTCAGGCCCCAGAAGGAAAACAACTTATAAATCACGGGTCATTTAATAAAGCTTATTTTTTGTTAAATAAAAACGTGTTTAAAATGTAGACAATTTTTGTAATCATTGTGTAAAGTTAGCTACGGAACATCTGGCCCACCATCCAACCTGCATTTATTTTGCAATTCGACCACGGGATATATGGCAATAAAAAATAATAATAACAATAACAAGAAATCTGCTTATGCAATGAAACTACTTTTGTATTGTATTATTATGAAATACACGAATATATAGATATAGATATAAAGATAGATAGATACATAGATATAAAGTATAATTAAACATGCAGGATTCTATTCTATTATTTTTTTAGCACTTGCGCATTACACTGCACTTACAATTTGCATAAATAATTAATTAACGTTTTAAATATTAATATTACAATCTTAAATATTAATTGGAATATAGAAATATGAAATGACAGACAAAATAGAATGATACTTTTAAAAATTAACCTAAAAGTCGCCAGTAGGTGGCAGAAAAACACTGTCTTTATAAGCGAATCGATGAGTCGTTTATTCAAACGACTCTTTCAAACCGATTGATTCATTCAGGAACTAACCCTGCGTCCCAGTGTGCATACTATCCACCCTATCTGTCCTAAACAGTATTGAAAATTACTACTATCACATAGAATTTAGGACGGATAGTATGCACATTGGGATGCAGGCTAAGTAACAAACTATTTTTATGAATGGATCAGTTCAAAACGCAAATTCACTCTGTACAGAAACACCTCTATGTGTTGCCACTGAGACGCACATAGCTTTTCTTTAGCGTAATAGAGCAAAACAAGTCACTTAATATAAAGTCACTTAATATTTACTTCCTTTTCATTAAATTGTTGCGCTGATGCAAAGTCTGCGACAGACCATGCTAACCAAATTGTTCATATATATCTATATTGCTTCACACTGTCAAGCCTCAGTAAAAAAATACAAGATTGGTATTATAGCAATAAGTTATACAGTAAATTACAGATACCTGAAGCAGCTGCTTTAACTTTTTATCGCTGGTTGGCCAGTTTACATGTCCCTCAGAAGTACGTTAGAGCCTCAGTGGGCGCTTCTTGTCATGACAACGTATTAGTAGACTTCGGTGAATGTGCAGAGAGCGAATCTGCGGTTCGAGAAATTATTTTAGTGCGCATGGAAACTCAGTGATGGTGCCTACAGAGCATACTAATAAAGCATTCGGGGCTTTATTGAAAACATGAGGGGCTTCAGCCCTTTTAGCCCACCCCTAGCGCCACCCCTGTTGTCTGTACAAATTGGGGCAATTCAGGCGGGGCGGGTACCAGGATGGGGAATTAGCTCAAATGGTAGAGCGCTCGCTTAGCATGCGAGAGGTAGCGGGATCGATGCCCGCATTCTCCAAAGCTTTTTCTATTTGGGCGGCCATCATAGTTTCTAACAAGTCTTTTACATTTTTTTCTACATACCTAATACCAGCATATTAATTGCCACGTATGTATAAAAAAAGATTATATTATTGCGTTATTGTTTTTTTAATTTTCTTGGGGCTTGGTGAGTCCGCATTATATTTCCAAACAGGCACATCACTCCAGTACTAAAATTTAAATTGCACTTAAATAGTATTTTTTTACGTATGTATTAAAGCGTATTACGTATTCAATTAATGTCTTTTTATTTCTTTTTTTACTTTCCTGTGTTTATTGCGTTTAAGAGATGCACGTCGAGTCAACAGTATCATTTTCATATATGGGCAAGTAAACATGGCAACCTCTGACGTGCGCCTTTCTAAAAACAGCGCTCACTGATAGTGGGCCTTGGCGTGGGGGAATGCCAAGCCTCATTATAGAGGGTACAGACAGGCGGTTGGGCAATGGAGAGGGCCTGATTTCACCCCGTGTACGAGAACGGAGACAATTTCATTTTCTCAATCTCAAACGGTCTCATTCTCAACTTCAGTGAAGCCGTAGCTCGTCAAATCAGGATGGACAGCTTGGAGAAACAGCTTATTTGTCCCATTTGTCTGGAAATGTTCACAAAACCGGTTGTGATTCTTCCTTGTCAACACAATCTTTGCCGGAAATGTGCTAATGACATTTTTCAGGTACAGTTTCAATATTGTTTTTTTTCTTGTCAACATAATTTATCACATAAATATTTTTGTATTCTCTTTTATAAATCAGATGAATAGTTTCATAGTGCTGTGGAGGTTTCTAGAAATGGTTCTGATAATTTATATTCGTTTTATTAGACTGTAGTATAATAATATTGGCTATTACACATAGGCTATTTGGGAAGTATCAGTACTCAGCTAAAATATATGAATATTTGTGAACAAACATTCAATAATCTCTAAAAATGAGGTGTTTTGTTGTCCCACACTTCCTATACAGTCCTCAAATCCATACCTTCCCACCAGAGGAGGCTCAGTGACGTCAGGTGGCCGTTTCAGGTGTCCATCCTGCAGGCATGAAGTTGTGCTGGACCGCCATGGGGTCTACGGTCTGCAGAGAAACCTTCTGGTGGAAAACATCATTGACATGTACAAACAGGAGTACATCAGGTTAGAGTTGAGAAACAAACACCTCGGGAGGCTCTAACAGGATGTCCGTGTGGTTTAACAAGATCCCTTGTGTAATAGCCTCTAGCCTAACTTACCTCAAAAGTCTAGAGCTGATGATTTCTGGATAAACAGATGAAAATGTTCAAGAGAAATGTACAAATATAGTCCGAGTGCAAGTAAAATGTTCCCAGTTCTGACACAAAATTGGCATTGGTGATAAAAAAAAGGTGACATTTCGGAAAACTCTGTCGTCGAATTATTTCCCTGAGAGTGCGCACTAGCATTTCCTGTAGTGTACACAACTCGCCATGTTCGAGTCGTGACTATTGACTCTTATGTACCGGTTCTTTTTTATGAGTCAGTCATGCGTTTTTAGCGGGCTGATTCGTTATCCACCTTATTTTTCAATGCGGAAGTAAGCTGTTTTCTGGTAATGTGTTAGACGTCCGCTTCATAATCCACCATCGGAAATAACAAGAAGAACATCGAAGTGCAGTAAACGGTAAAACAGTTTGCACTACAAACCAGTGTGTTCATAATTAAGATAATACCTTAAAATAATATAGTAAGACACGGCAGTTTGCAATATCAAGCAGCAAAACGAGCTTTTTGTGCAGCTAAAAATAGCTGGAAGTGGATGAGACCGGAAGCCAGACACATAAAATTTACTAATAGCTGCACCCACTCTTATAGGAAAAATAAGGTGGATAGAGTACATAAGTGACTCATGAATCGCGTGAGAGGAGTCAATGCCTTCATCGCGATATGATTGGACATGACAGGTTATGTACAGCTGTGATTGGTTCATGCGATAAATCCCGCCCTTGTATTCGTGTGTGTTCTGCCTTGGTAAATCAATCTGAATTAACAATTTAATGACGTTATTGGGAAGACTAATTTTAAAAAGTAAGTAAACAACTCACACATTTAGATATAATTACTTTGTTACGTCAAAATAATATTTAAAATTACATTTAAACATGATCTGTTGAAGTTTTTAGTGAGTAATCAACTTGGTGAAAATTTAAAGTAAACCAACATGTCTGTGACCAGTATTTACCAAGCTTTGATGACTGATTATCTGAAAAATTAAAAAATAGTTAAAAGTTAACTCTTAAAGAGAACAGCTGAACATAAGTTCACAAATAAAATATATTGTTTAAATTGTTATTGCCTTGAGTTATTATTTTGGAATAAATGTAAAATGCTTAAAACACCAACTTGATGAGATTCATATTTGACTTTTTAATTGGCTTTAATGTTTATTTAATCAAGAAATATGACTAGGACATGAATTAACATTTGATAAAAAAAAACACACGTTGAGGACTTTGCCCTCTCATTTCAGAACACTTTATATGTGAAATATATGGTGAATAAAAGCAGAATAAATAAGCTTTTCATTGATATTTTTTTTTGATATAGTTTGTTAGGACAATATTTGGAGATACAACTATTTGAAAATCTGGAATCTGAGGGTGCAAAAAAATCAAAATATTGAGAAAATCTTTAAAGTTGTTCAAATGAAGTTCTTAGCAATACATACTTTTGATATACTAATTATGATTAACTAAAGCATGATTTCTTTTTCTATGTGGTGGAAATGGGCTTCCAAAATTGACATAAAAGTCAAAATTAACATAAAAGGCAACATTATGAGAGTCGAAATTGACATAACAAAGTGCCAAAATTCTGACCTTTTTAAAACTTTTTTTGTAATTACATATTATAATTATGATTACCAAAGCATGTTTTTTTGTCTTATGTGTTGGAAATGGGCTTCCATAGTTACCGCTATTGTAGAGGTAATAAGCCTTCTACCTTTTAGTAAAGTGCATGAAGAAACAGAAAAAGGAGCAGACATGCTTTTAAGAATGAAATTCCCCAAGGCTGAACGATTAAGTTCTCCACCGCCCTGTCACTTTGCATCCCACTTAAGCGTTTCACTTTATGAACTCAAGAAAAGCTTTTGAATGAGAGGTTCATGTTTTAAGGCTCTATAAATCAGTCGGTGTTTTGCACTGCAATAGACAGATTCCCCAGCGTCCATGTGGCTCCCAAGACCTGTGACTCAGACAGGTCATAAGGCTAAGGATGACGGTCAGCTGGCAGCAAACTTATTTTTAGTTCCACCAGTCAGTGTTGAGTCTCCTAAGCGTACTGACACACATCACAACCCCTCAATATGGCCTCGTGAACTCTATAGTGATTTCATTAAGCATTAATTTGAAGTCCTGTCCACGTCTGAGGCAAAAGCCGAAAGGTTTAGAACCTCAAAATCTGTTTATTTTATTGTTTACGCCCTTTGATACTCATAGATCTGTTATTCTCCAAAGCAGCAGACCTTCTCCGGAAAGGAAGGTTGACCAGCCAATGTGTGAAGTCCATGAGGATGAGAAAATCAACATTTACTGCCTGACCTGCGGCGTTCCCACTTGTTCTATGTGTAAAGTGTTCGGCTCTCATAAGGACTGTGAAGTGGCCCCTCTTAACAGTATTTACCAGACGCAAAAGGTAAAAACTCTCACACTTTTGAGGCATATTAATATTTATGTTTGTCTGCACAAGTACGCCAGAGTTTGCGTCAGTGTGTATGCGCAGCATATATTTTTACAGTTGTGTGTTAATATGCTTACGCACGTCCTCATCTCCAGACAGAGCTCTCGGATAGAATAGCAATGATGGTGGGCAATAATGACAGAATCCAAGGCATCATCAGTCAGTTGGAGGAGACCTGCAGAACCATAGAGGTTAGTTACCCTGTGTGGGGGCTTCTCCCTCCCCAAAGCCTGGCACAAGAGCAGGATTATTGATGAGGAACGTAAGAACATTTCCTCTGACAAAAGATACACACGCTCTGGCATGGACGAGCCAGGCAGGCAGGAAGCTGGATTCTCTCCAGACCTCACAGTTGCGTTCACAGAGGCTTCATGATTGACAAGCAAGTAGAAATGAGCCGTCTCTGTTGAGCATATGGCTTCCCTGACAGAAAGTCATTGTGAGCAAGGTTGAGGGTTAGATACGGTTGAAGGAAAGAAACAGGTAGTCAAACTATTGATTTTGAGAGTACATTTTCAATCTTAATTTTGAACTTTGGTGGTCCATAGTTAGTTATTTACATCAAAAATAAAGGTTGTGTTCCAA
Organism: Labeo catla; assembly: GCA_012976165.1. Taxonomy (NCBI): domain Eukaryota; kingdom Metazoa; phylum Chordata; class Actinopteri; order Cypriniformes; family Cyprinidae; genus Labeo; species Labeo catla. Next base: position 2,513,398 of record VONZ01000029.1, on the reverse strand, counting down.
TCACCCAATAGTAGCCTTTAAAGTGGCATTCTTTAGTAAAAAAATTCTATGATTATATGCTAGAGCTGGGTTTTGACACAAATTTCACGAATCTATTCAATTCTGATCACAAGCTTGTGATTCGGATACAGTACACACCAAATTTCTCAAGGAAAAAAATCTCTCAACTAATACTGTAAAATATGCATCAGAGTTAATTGGTATTACTAGGTTAAAATGGACTAATTTGTATACAAGCGCTTAAATTACACAATTAAGTTTTCATAATAATCAAGTTACGATTACATATTTTTGTTTACATATTACATTTAATTACCTATTTCTACTCCAATTTGTTTTTTGAAATATAAACATTTAAATGGTGGCTCTCATAAAACCTTGACGAATTTATTCCAACTTAAATTAAAAATGGAAGAACAGTAAAAATATAATAAATATGTTATATGGTGCATATATTTAGCAAAATTCCCTTTAGAGTTAATTTTTTCTACCTGACTAATAGTGTTGTCACGATAGCAAAATTTTGACTTCGATACGATACCTGACTAAAATACTACTACTGAACTGATACTAAACTTGAACAACAGGAAAAGTTTTATTTTTGTTATTAATAACAAGAACGTAGATGCAAGTAACAAACTAAAGGACAAATTCAGTAAAAAAATATAGCTGCAAGCAACGATGACGGGCCCAAGCCATCAGCGCAGTCGCCACCCTGCTGGCATCAGGAAAACTGTGGTCACGATTATGGTTTGTCTAAGGTAAATGTGACATTATGTGACATTGTTTACAAGCTGTTTATTGACGTCCTTCCACAACTGAATGAGCGATACAAGGCAGGATACGGATTTCGGTAAGTTGTATTCTCTCTTTTAACTTGCCTTCAGATGTTCGTTCATGTTTATTTTGTGTTGAAACTGGCTTTAAAGCGGAGGAGATGATCAGTTCATGTACGTTTCGCTTCCGCTTCTCCTGAACTGAGGGGCTACAGTGATCACTCCACATCAAACAGCACCAAAACGGCATTTATTGTTTGAATACTATAATAAAATGGACAGAATTTGAAATCTGAGACATTGTTTCATATCAAAAGTAACAAAGCACAAAGCTTATCGTGATTTATTGGATGGGAGGTGTGCTAGACTGTTCCGTTCATTAACTGAAAACAAGGTAGACTAATAAATTCTTGGGATTTAATTATCAGTATTGTTTCGCAAAATTGAGAATTGATTAAAATTGAGAAATCAATATTTTTTACCCAGCTCTATTATATGCTATATACCACTTAAAAGTGTGGAGTCTGTAATATATTTTTAAAAATTTTTAACAAAGAAGTCCCTTATACTCACCAAGGCTGCATTTATTTGATCAAAAATATAGTAAAAGCAGTTATATTGTGAAATATTATTATGGTTTAAAATAACTGTTTTCTATTTTCATATATTTTAAAATGTAACTTATTTCTGTGATGCAAAGCTGAATTTTTAGCAGTCATTACTTCAGTCTTCAGTGTCTCATGATCCTTCAGAAATCAATCTAATATGCTGATTTGCATCTTAAGAAACATTTCTTATTATTAATGTTGAAAACAGTTGCTGCCTAATATTGTTTTGGAATCGGTGATACATTTTCTTCAGGATTCTTTCATTAGAATAGAAAGTTCATAAGAACAGATTTATTTGAAATTGTCCTTATTGTCACTTCAGATCAATTTGATGTATTCTTGCTGATTAAACATTAATTTCTTAATTTCTAAAAAAAAAAAAAAATTACCCCAATTTTTCGAACAGTAGTAGTGTATATAATATAAAGATATTTTGATCTGTTGCATACTGTACAGTATGTATTTTACTTTATATTATATTTACATGTATTATATATTTACAGGAAAATGGCAGGCGACAAAAATCCAAGGTGTGTGAAAAGTTTGACCATTTGTACGCTATCCTGGAGGACAGGAAGAGTGATATGAACCTGAAAGTAAACGCTGAACAGGAAGAGAAACTGAATTACATACGTGCCCTCACAAGGAAGTATGGAGATCATCTGGAGTCCATGACCAAAATCATGGAGACAGGAATCCAGACGTTGGAAGAACCTGAGATGGCTCTTTTCTTACAGGTCTTTTATGCCTACAATAGATTATAGAAACAGGGTTAACACAAAAAAAAAAAATATATATATATATATAATTTTTTAACATATAAAGTCCTATTTATTTAAAAAAAAAACTGCATGGAAAGTCATGGAAATGAATAATGAAATCCTTTTGTAAAAGTACTATTTTCTAGTTTGCTCTGCTCTTAAATATTTAATCGTCTAGATATTTCTTTTTGTAAATGCTTTGAGAAAAACATGCCTGCAAACCAGCATGAAAATTTTGAGCATATTAGTTTAAATCCATGTATTCAACAGACTGTCACGGAAATCCATGCCAGTGAATGACATAAACATTTGATAAACAAAAATTGTGGGAACCCTGTAGAAATTCAGTATATTGTACACATAATATTTATGTTATCTTGTTGTGAAATAATCTCTTTTTCTCTCACTCATGTCATACAGAATGCCAAACCCCTCTTGCAAAAGTAAGTGTTGATCCTTTCTGCAACATTAATGTGTATTTTGAACAAACACACAAATTGATTTCTTGTTTGCTAGAATTGCAGAGGCGTCGAATACCTCGCACCTGGAGAGAGTGGAGCGCGGCTATGAGAACATGGATCATTACTCTGTGAGCTTCAAAAGACAGGGCAGGGCCCTACGCAATATCGACTTCGCCAGAGGTACGGCTCACCTGAAATGCTCATTACCCTGATTCAGCTTCGACTATCAACACGTGTGGGTTTAAATCAAGTTAGCTTGTTGAATTGATTATGAAAATAAAGTTTTCATCTGCTATTCAAAAGCATGTTTTGAGATTCAAAAGCCAGCCTCGCTTTTCAGTATATTAATCAGATTTGTCAATCAATTTTCTAAACTCCACCAGAAATGTGATGCTTAAAAGTGTCAATTATTGTATATGATCAGTATGAGGCTGATGGTATCTTCATGTTCAGAGTCGAGAAAATGCAACTTTTCCATTTTACGGGTTAAAGAAATAGTTCACCTAAAAATTAAAAGGTTATTAAAAGTTTATTCACCCTCATGAGATCCAGTATGCAGATAAGTTTGTTTTTTCCAGGGTTCGTAGAAGGTGCTTGAAAGTGCTTGAAGTACTTGAATTTGCACTTAAAAAACCAGTTCTTTTTTTTTTACTTATTTCAGTTAATGTCAGAAAACTAGCAAGCTAAGCCAGAAGCAGTACTAGTACTGACAATTCACTGAGTAAACAGTAAAACGCTTTCACTGAAGAGAAGAACTAAATCAAATTAAAAGAGCCATTCATTTTTGAATTTCAGCTTTGCTCGTAATGATTTTAAAAAGCACAGTGATGGGCGAAAGGGAGCTTTTTGAAACTCTGAATGAATTAAACCAATACATTGTAAAATGATTCACTGTTTCAAGCGCTCCAATCAGGAATCATTTGTTTCACATCGAGACTTTAAATCGCATATCGCGTATCAGGATCTAAATCTAATGATTTGCGATTTCAAAGTCAAGTCAAATAATTTGTGCTCAGATCCCTGATCTGAAATGATGGCTCATGAATCATTATTCAGATTCGGACTTCAAACCGCGTATCGCAAATCATTTGATTTAGATTGGGATTTCAGAGCGAGTATCACAAATTATTTAATTTAGATCGGAATGGGTTTGTGAATCATTTCGCAAATCAAATGATTAAAATGATTCGTGCTCTGAGACCTGATCTGAAATGATGGTTCGCAAATCAAGCTTGGGATTTCAGAGCGTGGATCGTGAATCATTTGATTTAGATCTGAACTTCGGAGCACGGAGCGTGAATCATTTGATTTAGATTCGGACTTCAGAGCGGGTTTGTGAATCATTTGATTTAGATCTGAATGGGTTTGTGAATCATTTAGTGAATTGAATGTTTCAAATCTAATGATTGCTCAATTTAAAGTCCCTATCTAAATCAAATGATTAGAACTTCGGAGTGGAGAGCGCAAATCATTTGATTAAGAGTGGGAATCATTTGACTTAGTTTGGACTTCAAGTCCCCCATCACAAATCATTTGATTTAGATCGGGACTTCGGAGCAAGTATCGCAAATCATTTGCTTCAGATCAGAATGGGTTTGCGAATTATGATTCAAATCTAATGATTCATGATTTGAAGTGGCAATCTAAATCAAATGATTAGCGATACACAAAGTTCCGATCTAAGTCAAATGATTTGCGCTCTGAGTCCTGATCTGAAATGATGGTTCGCGAATCATTGTTCAGATCGGGACTTCAGAGACGTGGATCGTGAGTCATTTGATTCAAATTGGGATTTCTGTGCGGGTTCGTTAATTATTTGAAAAATAACTGTGGTTTTACTATAGTAAAAGTGTAGTATACTTTGTAATACTTTGCATGTGCTTCACTTTATTTTTGCCATTTTGTTTTATTACTATGTTTTTATTTATTTATCATTTTTTAGAATTTGAAAGAAAAGAGATAGGTTATTACATTATGTAATTTCCTTTCACAATATCTGTATGAACCCTGTTCTTCAGTAGAACAGATTTGGAGAAATTTAGCATTACATCACTTGCTCACCAATGGATCCTCTGCAGTGAATGGGTGCCGTCAGAATCAGCTGATAAGAACATCACAATAATCCACAAGTAATCCAGCCTATCAATTAACGTCTTATAAAGTGAAAAGCTGTATGTTTGTAAGAAACAAATCCATCAAGATGTTTTTTAACTTTAAATCTTTGCTAGTTTTTAGAAAAGATGTTAATTGATGGACTAGAGTCATTACTTGTGGATTATTTTATCAGTTGTTTGAACTCTCATTCTGACAGCACCCATTCACGGCAGAGCATCCATCGGTGAGCAAGTGATGCTAAATTTCTCCAAATCTGTTCTGATGAAAAAACAAACTCATTTACATGAGTTCACCCTGAGGGTGAGTACATTTTCAGCACTTTTACATTTCCAGGTGAACTATTCCTTTAAACTCTCATTGTTTGCAGATGACGACGAAGAGGAGGATGACGAGGTTGAGGTGGGTGCCGACGTGGCTGGCCGGCCTGGGCAAGCAGCCTCGGGAGAAGTGGACTCACTGAACGAAGCCCTTCCGCCCCTTCTTCCCCCACAACCCCTGAGCACACGCAGACCCGCCACATCATCCTAACTTCACAAAGTGCACATGCCAACACAAATATTGTCCAGCGTTCATTTTACAACAATAAGGACACCTACAGACTATTTTACCAGTGACTTTCATGTTTGTTCCAGTCACTAGATGACTAAATATAAATGTAGATGACTTAAGAAACCCTTCCAAGATTTGTGGTGTTGTTTACTGCGTAGGGAGTGTTCGCGTGGTATTTTCATTGCAGTTGGCAAGGCAGTGGTATTTGAGTTATGAATGATATGGTTCGCCTTTAATGTTCTCTGGATTTCATATTTATAAACATCGACGTCAGAATAAAAGGTTACCCTCATGTAGTGAAATCATTTGTAACAGATTCAGTTTCACATATACAGTAGATGCCTAATCTACATGAAGAAACATTCGTGGAAGTAATCGTCACATCTCTTTGCTCACAGGGTTGTCTTTCCCTCGTCTTTTAGGCGAAGAGTAAACAAGTGTTGTTCGCACATCTCGGTGGTCGAGCTGAAATAACGATGCCAGGACATTGCGTAATCCATATATTCTGGCCCAGTGGAGGGTGATCAGTGACAGGATGTGCCTTTTCACACTGAGAATGGCTACAACCAACTTAATGAGGTCCAGGGAGCACAACCCCAAAACAACACGTGTTGCAGTGAATGAATCCTAGTGAAAGTGAGGTGCTGCGTCAAAAACATAAGGTTCTGAGTGCCTTGTTAGTTCACATTTGGGTTATCGATCAGATTTGGATGGGCTTCGCCCATTCAGTTTAGGACACGGTTCAGTGAAACTACACCCAGGATCTCCAGTTGCTGTAGAATGAGTCACCACACATCAGTTGTTTGGTTTGTCATTTGATAATCAGCCGCCTTTGTCATAATGGTCATATCTACTTTTTTTTTTCACACTAAAATTTTGCCCAAAGAATGTGCACATGCTGCCAAGTCCAGAAAGATTTTTTTTTTAAAAACTGCATTAGTGTCATTGAGTGTCAGCAAAAGTGTACTGATTTAATTATTCAGTGTATATTTGCAATATACTCTGAGGTACCTTATATGTGTTTATGATTGTTCCAGAGCTCATTTTCTGAAGGTAGGTGGTAAAACGATCATGTTTACCCTTTTTAATTGTAATTAATAAATTGTAGATTAAATGTTTAATATAAAAAAAACATTTCTACCCCTGGTTAAACCAGTCAACCATCTCTGGATGACCCTTATTTATTGATCCTTAGAGATATACACACAACGTGTAAATACATTTTTTCAATATAAGTAAAGATGTTTTTAATTATTTAATCACTGTCAATAATCTAGACAAGAGGTGTCAAACTGGCTTTCAAAGTTTTATTGAAAAATATAAATATAAGACATTCTCTTGCACAACAAAAATTAATGGTTGCTCATTAGTTTATTAACAAACTTAAACAATGTACTGTATGTTACAATGAAACTCAAGTCTGTCAGATAAAATAATACAGTACTGGAAAATATTGTCTGATTTTTTTTTTAAAGAAACGTTTTCTTCATCTACAGTTCTGAATGATCACTTATACAATAACATTGATGGAGAGTGATGACAGTTTTGCGCTTCATATACACCTACTGTACTCTAATCGCCTTCGTTGAAATATCTACAAATAAATAAGTCACCGGTATAAATAGATCATGATGGAAAAGCAGCACTATGGTACAGAATATTCATGTTTGTGCTAAATGTAAAAATATCTTTGGCTGATGGGTTTGCTGATGGTTACTTCCCGAATATTTCCATCATTTTGCGGTTGCTGTGAGCTTGCTGGGCCATTTGTTCGGCTCTGGCCATCTCCAGTACTTCTCGTAGCAGATGAAAGGTCAGATCCAGGGAAATCGGCGGCTCCTCCGACCTGCGCTCTCTTTCCACTGAGTCGAGCGCCCGGAGCGCGTAATTGCCATCCAAGCGGCCGATGTTTCCAACTTTCCCCTCCAGCAGACGCTGCGTTAACTGGAGCTGCAGTGCTCTTTTGGAATACTGGGATGTCTCGGGAAAGCTGTCGGCTGGGGAGCGGGGGGAATTCTGGTTTCTGTTACCGAGCCGGATGAAGTACTCCTCCCCTAAGCGTGCCAAAACCGGAGGGGACTGTCGCTCTCCATCGGGGTCCGTGGCTGGCTGGCTGGAGCTGCTGTCGATGGCTCTACATTCATACGGTGGTGGAAAGGCAACGAGCAGAGCCACGGTGGTGACGAGAAAATTGAGCTTCATGTCAAAAAGTGGCGAGGAGAATCTGCGGGAGAAGTGAGTCAATTATGCGCACGATTTCAACTTCTCAGCAACTGTTTTGCGCACTCTGGGACGAAGCTCAAATCCTGACAGATGCAATTTGCTTAAAGCGCGCTTTCTGCACATTAATTGCATTGCACAAGTGTATATTTTCTAAGTCCACTTGGGCTTAAAAGTTGGATAGCTCGGTGCCTCATTGTGCGCAAAACACGAGGACGCATCCACAGCAATACAAACTAACTAAAATAAAGATTACCACTGTAAGATGTTATTACCTATCGTTTACTAGGCTATCTCACAATCTTATTCCAGATGAGATGTTGCGTACCTGTGCGTAATTGGTATATCCTTGGATGATGGTTTTTTAACTTTGCGAGGTGCGTCTGTCTTCCAGTTGTTGCCTAGCAAGTTATTACTTTTAGGACTTCTTCAAAGGAAGGCTGGAGTTTGCATTTATATAGGCACGGTCAGCGACAAGTGTCACGCATTTAGTAGCTTGCGTCTGCGCAGAGGGGAGAGAGAGTTGACTTGAATGAACGTAAGTGAACAGTTTTCGGTTTGAATGAGTCATCGAGGTGTGTGTATGTGTGCGTCCTTCAGCGTGGATGTGTGTGTGAAAGAAGATGCATGCAAAACCTGGGGTATTTTAGGATTCTATATTGATCTTCCCCCATCTTTTGGGGATATTTATAACGCCCTCCTCTAGATATTTGCAAGGTTTTTGTCTTTAAAAATATAAAACGCATAGTGCGAATTATGAGGCGATTACGACTTGAATACTCTCAAAGGAAGTCAAAACTAAAGTTTGATGTGAGGGTCTTAAAAGTACGTATTTAAAAGTTATCTAAAAGTTAGATTTCAAGATAAAATACGCTAAAAAGACGTTCGCAAACGTAAGTCCCGTTCAACCGAAGAATTAGGCTAACCTTGGCAGCTCGAATGCTTCCGTTAAGATTGCAACAGCATCCTTCATCGACAAAACATGTGTATTCTTACAATTTATGACTTTTTATAGATTATATATCATGATTATATCACTAAAGACTTTTGTGTTTTGTTTAAATTGTCTTTTAGACAGTTGACGGTTAGCTGAGGGCGCCAAATTAGCCTTGTTTGTGGGTAAATCGCGCCGAACTTCAACTGACAAATTCAAATTACTGACAGAAAAAAGTTACCGCCTTTTAGGATAGTGAATAATTCGTATGTTGATTCAGTTCAAATTACATAACTTTATTATTTATTTGTTTATTAATCTGTAATCTTTACTTAAAGGAATAGTTCACCCAAAAATGAAAATTCTGTCATTAATTACTCACCGTCGCGTCGTTCCAAACCCGTCTAACCTTCGTTCGTCTTTGTTCATCATCAACCGTAATGTTATGCAGCTATGAGAATACATTTTGTGTGTAAACAAAAATAACGACTTTATTTAACAATTCTTCTCAGTCTTCGACAAACGTTTACTTAATTACCACAACACATGCGTGAAATAGTTGAATAAAGTCGTTATTTTTGTTTTCTTTGTGCACAAAAGGTATTCTTGTAGCTTTATAACATTACGGTTGAACCACTTATGTCACATGGACTATATTAACAATGTCCTTACTACCTTTATGGTTCTTGAACGTTTCAGTTGCATTGCTGTCTATGCAGGGTCAGAAAGCCCTTGGATTTAATCCAAATTATCTTAATTTATGTTTCAAAGATGAACAAAGATCTCACATGTTTGGAATGACACAAGAGTGAGTAATTAATGACAGAATTTTCTTTTTTTTTTGGGTGAACCATTTTTTTAAAACAGCATGTTTGACCAATATCGGATTTCATTGATTGATTTTCAATATTTGGTTGCATTCTTGATCTTTGCTTAATTGTTTATTCATCTCTAATGACCACAGATGCATTTTAAAGAAAGTGGTGTGACTGCAGTAATCGATTCCTTGGTCACATTCCAGGTTGTTCCCTCCTTGAAATCCATTAAATACATCAGAGTAAAGCGCAGGTTGTTCAGTTGTTGTAGCCACAGGCGCACAGGCGTGGTGAACTTGGGGCAATGTTCTAGCGGGTGTCACTTATCCAGACAGAACAGATAGAGCTTTGGGTCCCGGTGATTACAGATGCACAGCGGCAGGACCACGTCACTCTCGCAGTCACTGCTGTCAAGTGCTGTCCTCCCCCCTCGCTCTGCTCTGGCCATGAGGGAGGCTGGGAGATGGAACACTTGGCTCGAGCCCCTTCACACCTGCTTTCAGAATGCCAATCAGACGGCATCCCAATCAGCTTCTAAACAATACATGCTAACATGTTTGAAGGAATAGGGGTTATATATTTCCCGAAAGATCTGAATGGAAATTCTGTGTTGTTGCTTTGTCCTTTCATCCGGTCATGTGGGTTTTCATAAAAAATAGAGTGAACTGGCTTTAAACATTTAAACATTTTCACGGCCAAAAAACATGCAAAATAGAAGTAATTATAAGGCACTTTCAATGAAGAGGATACAAAACATGGTTTGATATTGCTTTTTCTTTTTTTATCAGTGAAAAAGGGTGTGCATAACCTTCTGAAAATGCTGGCAGTCTCACTTTAAAAATATATTTATTTATTTTATTTTTATTTTTTTGATGTTGTAAATGAGATTAGAGTATTTTTACAAGAAAATAATATATCAGTATTTCATAATTTATTTGTAATTATTTGTAAATTATTCTAGCAGTTTTTAATAAAAATTGTTTCAAAGTAAATCCTACACTTTTTTTCAGTCTATGAGCTGTTTTATGTTTTATCTGTTTTTACATAAAGTAAAACACTACAATAAATGAAACATCAGTTCATCATACCTGTGTAATTAGGTGTGAAATATTCAAGCAAAAATATTTTCAAATGAAATTCAAAGGCATTTTATTTAATTTTATATTAAAAATGGACCATAAAACATCTCATACACTGAAAAAAGTAAATGTAGGATTTACTTTGAAACAATTTTCACTCAAAAATTAGATCGCAATTTACAAAGAAAGTTTGACCTAATATATTGAATTGTATTCAGTTAATTGTAGTGTTTTATGTTATACAATAAAAAATAGTTCATAATCTGAAAAAGTTAGTATAGGATTTAGAATTTTAGTAGGATTTTAGCAATTTTTTTAGTGAAAATTGTTTTCAAGTAAATCCTGCAAAGAATTTTTTTAGTTTATGAGCTGTTTTATGTTCTACCCTTTCATATAAAATGAAGTAAAATACCACAATAAATTAAAATTCAATAAGTTAGGTCAAAATGACCTAATATTTTGATTTGATATTCAGTTCATTATAGTATTTTACTTTATATAAGAAGAATAGAACACATAAAAAGCTCATACAATAAAAAAGACCAGTATAGGATTTAGAATTTTAGTAGGATTTTAGCAATTTTCGAATGAAAATTATTTTTAAGTAATTCCTGCACTTTTCTTTTTAGTATATGAGCTGTTTTATGGCCTTCTTTTATATGCTATTCTTTTATATAAAATAAAATACCACAATGAATTAAAATTCAATAACAGGTCAAAATGACCTAATATGTTGATTTAATATTCAATTCATTACGGTATTTTACTTTATATAAAAATAATAGAACAAAAAACAAATTAAATAGGATTTTAGCAGCAATTTTCAGTGTATGAGCTGTTTTATGTTCTGTCCTTTTTATATAAAATAAAGTAAAATACTACAGTGAATTCAAATTCAATACGTCAGGTCAAAATGATCTAATATGTTGATTTGATATTCAATTCATTGTAGTATTTCACTTTATATAAGAGGAATAGAATACAAAAAAATGAAAAAAGTGTTATATTTAGAATTTTAGTAAGATTTTAGCAATTTTTGAGTGAAACATTGTGTCAAAGTAAATCCTACACATTTTTTTTCAGTTTATGAGCTGTTTTATGTTTCTTTTTATATAAAATAAATAATACATTCAATTAAAGTTCAATAAGTTAAGTCAAAATGACCTAATATGTTGATTTAATATTCAGTTCGTTGTAGTATTTTACTTTATATAAGAATAGAACACAAAAACAGCTCTACACAAAAATTTTTTTTTAGAATTTTTAGAAATTTTTAGAAATTTAGATTTAGAATTTTAGCAGGAATATAGCAATTTTTGAGTAAATCCTACACTCAAAAAAAACCACATTTTTTTTAAAGATTTACGTAATTTAATAGTAAAATTTCATCAGACTGAATTGAATAATCCTAACATATTTAAACTGAATAATTGAACAATACTTAATTAACTATTCAATTAACCCTTTAACTGTCACTCCCATTCTTTAAAACAGACATAAAAATGCACTCTCCAGACTTTAATTTTTATAATTCATGAATGAAAACATTTTGTAATATGATTTTGATGTACACTTTCCATGACAATGCAATGTCTGATTTTAAAATGCCTTTCAAAGGATGAATTTTAATATTTTAAGTTTTGAACTGATATATAATTTCTTATGATCTTAAAAAGGCAACGCAGAAAGTCTTTTGTGACAAAGATCAGAACTCATGTTATGATGTAGATTAGAAGTTGCACTCTATTAATCTATTACTTTTCGTACATAATTTCTATCACAAAAATACGGTAAAATATCTATTTAGGAGTCTTAGACCTTTCCGACCTTTCAAAAAGCATAAATCTTTAAAAAAAAAAAAAAATTGTGTGTACACAGTGTATGAGCTGTTTTATGTTATGCTATTATTTTATATAAAATAAAGTAAAACATTACAATGAATGAAAACGTAACAAACTGGGTCAAAATTAGGACATTGTTGTGATTTTAGTTGTTGGATACATAAAAAAAAAAATCAAGAAATCCAGAGAGGCCAAAGGAGGAATATAGATGTTTGATGTGTTTAACATTTCATGCTTATCATTTCCAGTAGTTCTTACAATAAAAGCATGGAATTTGTGCCTGTAATGCTTAAAAAAAAATAAAAAAAAAAAGTAATGGGGCACCAATTTGCACCCTATTTGTGGAAAGTGCCATTACATTTATGATATGTGGGATGGGGAAGGCTCAGGGGAAAAAGGCTGACGGTTAACAAGAAGAGTGGATTCATCCCAAGAATAACGTTATTATGGATAATGACTGCATCCATCTATGATAAAGCTGACAGATGAAGAAGGCGGCAGACATCTTGGTTCTATTTCGGGCTCCTCAAAGCACCTAGTCTCTAATCCACTCAAATCTACGCCGGTGATTCACTCTGTAAATTAATTATTATTATATTCGCCCCACGTAGCGCGACCGTCTGTGTGATCCTCAAACTTAGACAAAACACCTCTATGAAGCAATTCCTGACATTCATTGATGTTTCAGACTGAATACTTTATCCGCTGCGTGGGAGTTTTCATTCTGATCGATCGCATGAAGCGTTCAAACAAATGATGAGGTCAAAAGCTTAAGCGCTTCTCCGCAAAATAAAGTAGAGCAATTTTCCTCCTCCTTCCTTCAGGCCCCGTGTCAAGTCCCATCATGACATGCGGCTGCTTTCTGACACAAATCCAACGTACCACCTCGCCGCTAAATTCGCAAACTCGCTCGTGGTCATCGATGTCACTACGATTTCAAATCAACGTCTGTAAGTGGATCACAAAACACGCCACGTGACGAAACACAGGAAGTGCCGTAGGCCCGGCGCTTCTGATCCATAGCGCTTTCTTGCTTAACAGAGTATGGTTTGACTCTTCATTCAAGTTTGTTTGACTCTTCACCTCGTTTGTTCCTCGCGCCGCCATACGACACTTCACTTTCATCCTTGTATAATTGCTTCGGATTACGGCAACGCTGTTAACAATGACGGCGTTAAGCTGCGCGTCGTCGTCAACAGACATAGTCTATTCTGGTCAGCTGTGAGGGGATATCAATAAACGTTGTCAGTACTATAAATGAGTTTAAAGAGGCTCAGAGAGCCTGCTGATCTCCTTGCTCCAAATAGACTGGGGTCTGACTCAATAGAAGGGCTCATCTGTCTTCTCAATGGGGTGTTTGCTGATATGAATTGGTGTCTTTAATTGAATTGAGGAAAACTCACAATATTGGCTCCCTCCTGGTTTTCAGACGCATATTAATGGCACCCAGAGATGTTTAAAACAGCACACTCAGATGTTTAAAGACACCATGCTGCTGTTAAGTGAAAGCCTTCACATTATGTACTGAATTTGATGAAGAACTTGCTTCTCAGATGTCAATATTTGAACTTTTTTATTGGTACTGTATTTACAGTACTTTAAATCAAATTATTTTATATAAAACTTTGGTATTTTATACAAACTAATATTTTAATATCAATATTTAAATTTTGCCTTTGGCACTTAAATACTTTATATAATATATTAATATTTAACATTTTTAAAATATGTATTTTAATGTTTAATATAAAGTTTATTTATCAGAAATATAAGTTAATCAGTAACTGCAAACTAATATTTGTTTTTTTATTTGTTTTTTTTTAAATGGAACAATTGATTTTATCCAAATTCCCATACCTTCATCACTGTAAAAAGTGATTAGTTGCCTGTTGCCTTAAGGTTATTAAATAAATAATAATGAAAAAAATAAGTTAAGTGAACTGTCAAGTTAACTTAACTTTTTTTTTAAATTATTACTTACTTAATTATTACTATGTAGTATGTAGTAAATTTGATTAAAAACTTTTGATTAAAAACTTTTTGGCCATCCACCTTTTCCTTTAGATATAAATATATTTATTAGTATAAATATAATTAAATTATAAACATAATTCTAAACATTATTATTTTTAATTATTATTATTAAATATTTTCTAGAAAACATATTTTACAAAAATATTATGATATTAGCCTTTTATATTAATATTTAATTTATTATATATATATATATATAATGTTTGCCTATGGCACTTAAAATATTTTACAAAATATTTTACATAATATATAATATTTAATATTTGTTAAAATATGTATTTTAATATTATCAGTTAATCAATAACTGCAAAATAATATATTTTATCAAATATTTTTTGGAACAATGGGTTGTATCCAAATTCCCTTATCTTAATAGTATGTATTAAATTTGATTACAAATGTAATTTTCAACCATCCACCTTTTTCTTTAAATATAGATAGCACCTTATAAAAATAAAAATAATAATAATAATAATATTAAAAAAAAATAATAATAATTTCTATAAAACAATAATATTTTACTTTTTATATGAATATTTAGATATTTATTTTGTGGCAATTATTTATTATTGTTTTTATTATTGTAAAAAAAAATATATATATATATATATATTATTAATAATGTTGTTATTATTATTATATTATTATTATTAAATATTTTCTATAAAATATTAATTTTTTACAAAAAATAACTTTTTAAATAAATATTTAAGTATTTTTATGGCACTTTATTATTTAAAAAATATTTGTATAGAATATTAACAATATTTGCAAGAACAGATATTTTGAACAGATTCAAAAATCATGTTTTTTATGTTGTTCTCATGTTTTATTGTCCATTGTGCTAGTAATTGTTTTTTTTGTTTTTTTTTGTACCTAATCAAAATTACCCAAGTGCAGTTTGATAAAAGAACTTACTTTTTCACTAATGATTTTGTGTGTTATATCTATAATGCTTTAAATGAACTTCCTGGATCTCGGTTCCTAACTGTTTTTTAATATCTGTTGTCCACTGAGCTTTATGGGATAACAACGTGTCCACTGGATGCACACTTTACTGCTGACACTATAAGGACAGTACTAGTCTTTAATCTGAAACGAACTGAATCATAATGCAAATATGGCAGAGACTTTATTGTGTGACAGAGATGTCTAAATTCATAAGCTTTACCCTATAAGTTTTAATAAGCTTGTTAAAATCCAATTGCTCACGGGTACATAAATGTCATCCAGGATTATAGTTCAACCAGTGAAAAGTTATAAAAAAAAAACAGAGAGCTCCAACATCATGTCACTGCAACCCCATCAGGCGACTGTCCTTTAGGTGCATGCAAAATCTGCTCTTTTTGGAAATTTCATTGAGAGCAGCGAGTGCATTAAGAGGTCTCTTAAAATACAAGGAGCTCTTGGCTGTCAGGGAGAGCAGATGAGGTCAGGGCTCTGAGCGGCCGTTTCACCCCCTCCGGCCACGATCCTCTAAGTCTGAATCCAACTGGATCAGCACGGATACGCCGAACAAGTCGCGCGCAGCGTCAAACACGAGCGAAATATCATCTGGCTTAATTATTCATTCAGAGTGACCCCTGATGGTCTCCTCTGCTCTGCATGCATCTTTGATTTGTTACTTTGAATATATTACATATCTGGGCCTAATTAAGTTTTCCATTGATAATTTGAAGCTTGTTGTTCTGCAACGGAAAGCTTTGTTATTTTGATGGATATTTTTGGAAGCAAGTCTAATTGTGGTGAAGGAACAAAGATTTTCCTGTGTATTACAAAAGAGCTCAAATTTATCTTTTGTTCTGCCACCCACAGGTCTGTTCATTAAGTAATGTATTAGTTTACTGCTAGTATGAATACAGTGTGCAGTCATGATTCATGAATGATAAGTTCTTCTAGTTTGCTATTTTAAGCACTGCTCTTTTGAATTGTATATACAGCAGGGACTTATGACTGTATTTTTTTTCTTATTCTTAGTTATATCTTTGTCACAGTCTTTACAGACAATGGCCATCACTTTAATCTTAACAATCTGTGCGACAATGACAATTTTTTTAATATTTTCTGGAATTTTGTCAATAAGTAAGCTGACTCCAAAAGCTTTTGATATTCTTCATAATATGTACAGTGGTTTTTAAATTGATTTTTACCTTTTATTGGCATTTTTACCTTTACAAGGCCATTTTTTGAAACAAATTAAATGTATGCATGAGTCAAATTCTTACATTTGATCAATAAATTTGAATAGTAAGACACTATGGGGCTGTTACCAATCAAATGAACTCAGTATCAACAAAATTTGTATTTGCAATGCAGACGTGGCAGAGAATCTGCATCTGAACTGGCATTTAGATGCATTCACACAGACTGTTTAATGCAGGACATGAATGCATAATTACAAATGCATAATTAATGTTTTGATGTTTAAAAAAAACACTGAATACTGATATTTAAAATGATTTGGGGGAAAAAGTGAAAATATACTTTAATATAAACCTAAAATTGCCAGTAGGTGGCATCAATTTGTTGCATGAGTGAGTCATTGAGTCATTCATTCAACTGATTCCTTCAAACGACTGATTGATTCAGTATTGAAACACCGATGTGTGTTGCTCAAAGATGCATAACAGTTCTGCTCTGGCTTTGTTTATTGTTTTCATTATCTAAATCTGTTTTCTGTGTTATAAGTGCTATAATCGGGTCCCTGGTTGCATCTACCAACCCAGAAAATGTGAAAAAAACAATCCAGTAAATTTGTTTTTGCTAAGCCTTTCTTTGCAAGTTTGTGAAAAAAAAAATATCACCGCATCTTAATCTGCACGTTTCCACCTACGGCGCCGCCATTGTGTTTTCGCAAGCGACAACGGTATACACCATTGCAAAAGCTCAAGCAAAGCATGCTAACTGTTCTGTCTTTGGCTGCACAGATGAACACTATTTAGAGTCCCAGCCTCAGAGGAGACAAGAGAGCAGTTGATTTATTGATTTATTTACTTTATATTAAGCTGCTACCACACAGATCTAATATAAACATGAGATTTCTTTCCCAGCTGCTTACCTTCACAGACATAGCCGACTGTTTTTGTAACTCCTGTGTGTTTTTAACATAAACTTGTGTGTTTGACAGTTTAAGCGCAATAATACATGAAAGAGAGCTTAGTTTAGTACTCACATGTCGTGCGACTACGCTTTCTGTTTGCGTGCTTCAGATGTGTGCGCTCAAAAAAACGTATATCAAAACTGATATGGATTAAAAACGCCTGATGTTTTTTAGCGGAGTACCCGAGGCATGAGCTGTAAAGGCACAGCCCTATTCTGGAAAAGTGGGTGGGGAGCAGCAGCTCATTTGCATTTAAAGAAACAGGCACGAAAACGTCTCGGTTACGTATGGTAACCCTCGTTCCCTGATGGAGGGAACGGAGACGTTGTGTCGAGTAGTGTACGACACTAGGGGTCGCTCTTGAGAGCCCTAACACCTCTGACAGTTTTGAGAAAGGCCAATGAAAATTGGGTGTGCAGATTTGCATAGCTGACCACGCCCCGGACGTCCGGGTATAAATAGGGCAGCGTGTGCATCTGCTCACTAGTTCTGATCTGAGGAGCCGAGGGTCTCAACTCACTCAGAGGCGGTCCAGGAAGGTGGCACGGAAGACACAACGTCTCCGTTCCCTCCATCAGGGAACGAGGGTTACCATACGTAACCGAGACGTTCACTATCTGTCGTACACTCCGAGTTGTGTCGAGTAGTGTACGACACTAGGGGTCCCCGTAGAAAACCGCCACCTTACTGGCCGCGTCACGAGTGATAAGCGCAGAAGTAACAGGCAACGTGTTAACGAAGTGCAGCTCACCTCCTCCGTGACCATCCAACGTCCAAAACTGACCTGTACCAGGGTTCTGCAGCCGGGCCTTCCTCAGTAGAGCGGCCGAGTGTCTTGCGAGCGTTGGGAAAGCGCCTCCTCCCCGAAGGAAAAACGGTGCTACGGAGTTCACAACCTGCCCAACAGGGGGGGTACAAGTGACAACATTAAACATGGGGGCTGAGGTGGGACTCACACCGGGGGAGACCACCAGACTCAGACCCTAGAGACAAACCAGTCCTCAGTGGAAACACCGCACTACAGGAGTTATAGGTGGGGATACACACATGGGGCCACATAAGGAGCCACTACATATGGGGCACAATTCAATCAGAACAAAGGTGACCATACCTTGTGACCGAATTCGTAGCGAGTCCCTCCGCAAAACTCTGCCCCGTCCAGAGGTGCCAATGATGGAGATGGTGTCCAGGGTTCACGCTAGGAAACCTACTGAAACTCAGAAGCGTAATCACCGTTAGGGGAAGCGCTTTAAGCAAGCTCTACACCAACCAGAGAACTGAGTCAAGCGCTGGTATTCAAGACTCTAGCTGACACTGGCTCCATGCGTAAATTGTAAAATCTGGCAAATGTGTTAGGTGTAGCCCAACCTGCAGCTCTACAGATGTCTGTAATGAGGCCCCATTTGCCAGGGCTGCCGAGGCAGCGACGCCCCTAGTCGAGTGGGCTCTTACCTCCAGAGGGCAGGGTAGGCCTCTGGCCTGGTAGGCCACCCGAATTGCGTCCACCAGCCAGTGGGAGATCCTCTGTTTGGAGACAGCCTTCCCCTTCTGCTGTCCCCCATAACAGACGAAGAGCTGTTCAGAACGTCTGAAGGGCTGAGTGCGTTCCAAGTAGATGCGCAGGGCACGGACTGGGCATAACAAGGTCAGGTTGGGGTCATCTTCCTGGGAAGAGATAGCTTGCAAAGTCACCACCTGGTCTCTGAAGGGAGTGGTGGGGACTTTGGGCACGTATCCAGGCCGGGGTCTCAGGACGACGTGAGAATCCGCTGGTCCGAATTCCAGGCACGAACTGTTGATGGAGAGGGCTTGGAGGTCTCCCACTCTCTTTACCGAGGCGAGCGCAGTCAGGAGAGCCGTCTTTAGGGAGAGAGCATCGAGTTTGACTGACTGAAGAGGCTCGAAGGGACCCTGCTGTAGGCCCCGGAGAACCACAGCAAGGTCCCAAGAGGGGATAAGATGTGGCCGAGGAGGGTTCAGTCTCCGGGCTCCTCTCAGAAACCTGATTACCAAATCGTGTTTTCCCACCGACCTGCCACCCACCAGGTCATGATTAGCCGATATAGCGGCCACATGAACCTTAAGTGTTGAGGCAGATAGGTGCCCGTCCAGGCCCTCCTGGAGGAAGGATAACACTGATTCGATGCCGCAACTCCGTGGGTCCCTTAGCCGAGCAGAACACCAGTTCACAAACACGCGCCATTTAGAGTCATACAGCCGCCTGGTAGAGGGAGCTCTTGCCTGAATGAGTGTGTTCACCACTGATGGTGGGAGATCTCTGAAGTCCTCCTGGTCGCGTCCAGGGGCCACAGGTGGAGGTTCCAGAGATCGGGGCGCGGGTGCCAAATTGTGCCCTTCCCCTGGGAAAGGAGGTCCTTCCTCAGGGGAATGCGCCAGGGAGGAGCTGACGCCAGGAGAACCAGGTCCGAGAACCAGGTTCTGTTGGGCCAGAAGGGGGCTACCAAGAGGACCTGCTCCTTGTCCTCCCTGACTTTGCACAAAGTTTGTGCGATCAGACTCACCGGGGGAAACGCATACTTGAGCCGGTCCTTCGGCCAACTGTGTGCCAGTGCATCTATACCGAGGGGAGCCTCGGTCAGCCCGTACCACAACTGGCAGTGGGTGGATTCCGGTGAGGCGAAGAGATCCACTTGCGCCTGGCCGAATCGATCCCAAATCAGTTGAACCGACTGAGGGTGGAGCCTCCACTCGCCTCCGAGCGAAACCTGTCGTGACAGAGAATCGGCCACTCGATTGGCATCGCCCGGAATGTGAGTGGCCCGTAAGGACCTGAGTCTGTGTTGGCTCCAGAGCAGGAGGTGGCGGGCTAGTTGTGACATGCGAAAGGAACGTACACCGCCCTGGTGGTTGATGTAGGCTACTGTCGCCATGTTGTCCGACCTGACCAACACGTGCTTGTTCTGAATCATAGGCCAGAACCTCCTCAGAGCTAGAAGCACTGCCAACAACTCCAGACAATTGATGTGCCAATGCAGCCGGGGGCCTGCCCAGACCCCGGAAGCTGCCTGCCCGTTGCAGGTGGCACCCCTGTCCTGTCCTGGAAGCGTCCGTGGTGACAACGACGTGTCTGGACACCTGTTCCAAGGGCACTCCTGACCGAAGGAACACGATGTCCGTCCAAGGGCTGAGTGTCTGGCGGCACGATGGTGTGATGTTCACACGGAACGTGCCGTGGTGCCACGCCCTCCTGGGGACTCGGGTACGGAGCCAATGCTGCAGCGGTCTCATGTGCATCAAACCCCACGGCGTGACCGCGGCTGAGGATGCCATGTGCCCTAGGAGCCTCTGAACCTGTTTTAGGGGGACCGCTGAGCCGCACCTGAGCGTTGCCACGCATCTCAGAACTGACTGTGCACGCTCCGGGGAGAGACGTGCAGACATGCCGACCGAGTCCAGTTCTACACCGAGAAAAGAGATCCTCTGCGCCGGGGAGAGTTTGCTCTTTTCCCAGTTGACCAGAAGCCCCAAGCGAGCCAAATGGTTGAGAACCATGTCCCTGTGTACGCAAACCGTATCCAACGAGTGAGCCAGGATCAGCCAGTCGTCGAGATAGTTGAGAATGCGAATGCCCATTTCCCTGAGGGGGGAAAGGGCAGCCTCTGCTACCTTCGTAAAGACGCGGGGCGACAGGGAGAGGCCGAAGGGGAGAACCTTGTACTGATATGCCCGTCCTTCGAAGGCAAACCGTAGAAACGGCCTGTGTCTTGGAAGGATCGAGACATGAAAGTACGCGTCTTTCAGGTCTATCGCCACAAACCAATCCTGGAACCTGACGTACGTAAGAATGTGCTTGAGGGTCAGCATTTTGAACGGGAGCTTGAGTAGGGCCCGATTCAAAACCCTCAAATCCAGGATAGGTCTGAGCCCACCACCCCTCTTGGGTACAATGAAGTAGGGGCTGTAAAACCCTTTCTTCATTTCGGCTGAGGGGACAGTTTCTATCGCACCCTTCGCCAGAAGGACTGCGATCTCCGCCCGAAGAACCGCGGTGTTGGAGCCCTGGACCGAGGTAGTGAGAACACCGCAGAACTTGGGCGGACGACGTGCAAACTGGATAGCATAGCCGAGCCGAATGGTCTTGAGCAGCCAGCGGGAAGGATTGGGGAGATTCAGCCAATCCAGAAAGTTCTCCGCTAGGGGCCGCAGAGGAGTTACATTCGACGTACCAAGGGTGGGGGAACCTTCGCTGGGAAAACAGCGTGTGGTCGGAGGTAAGAAGCCCCGAAGGCCACTGGCTGCTTTGCCCAGGGAGACCGAGCCGTGCGAGCTTAGCAGAGGATCCACCCGACAGGGGAGATCGTCTGACCAAGCCCGTTGTTCTAGAGCATGAGGGAGCACAGAAGGTGTGTGACCGCATGCCCTGAACGGAGGAGACAGCATCCGACCATCGAGCGGAGGGTCGGGGGTGCTGTGTAATATGCCCAGAGAAGGAGAAAATTGCTCTTTTGTTGACCAAGTGGTGGCCGTCTGCCGGGTGGCAGACAGCCGGGTGGAAGCCGAATCCAGCGCTCGTCCCCTCGTCGAGTGTGGATCCGGACAGGCCAAACGATCCCTCCTCCCTGGGCTGCCCGTCTCAGGAACGCTTCGAAACCTGCCGGGGGTTCTTAGTGACCTGAGGACGAGCTGGCGGTGCCACCTTCCTACGAGTGCTGGACCGTTGGGCGGGTCTGGCTGCAGACCCGGCAGGCTGCGGGGTCTGAGCCACCCTCGTAGGGGGCCTTCCACGGCGGGGAGCAGGCGGAGGCTGCTGCGTCGGCTGAGCTGGGCCGGAACTCGCTGCACGCCGAGGCAGGATGTGCTTGATGGCCTCCGTCTGCTGTTTCACGGTGGAGAACTGCTGGGCAAACTCCTCCACGGTTTCGCCGAAGAGGCCAGCCTGGGAAATGGGAGCGTCGAGAAAGCGAACCTTCTCGGCGTCTCGCATCTCGGCCAGGTTTAACCACAGGTCTCCTGGACCACCATAGTGGACATCGCCCGCCCCAGAGCTTGCGCAGTAACCTTCGTAGCCCGTAAGGCATAGTCGGTCGCTGAGCGCAGCTCGTGTAACAGCTCTGGGTCGGGAGCACCCTCGTGCAGGTCTTTAAGAACCTTAGCCTGATAGACCTGCAAAATCGCCATAGCGTGGAGGGCGGACGCAGCTTGCCCAGAGGCCGCGTAAGCCTTCGCTACAAGCGCAGACGAAAACTTACAGGCCCTGGACGGGAGTCTCGGGCGGCCCCTCCAGGAGGCGGCGTTTTGCGGGCACAAGTGCATCGCAACCGCTCTCTCCACCTGGGGAACCTCCGAATACCCCCTCGCTGGACCGCCATCGAGGGTGGTGAGGGACGGGGAGTTAGCGTACCGTGAACGAGCCGACAGAGGGGCTTTCCACGATTTCGTCAACTCCTCGTGCACTTCCGGGAAAAACGGGACCGGGGAGGAGCGTGGCTTCGAGTCACGCCCCCTGCCCAGGAACCAGTCATCCAGCCTTGAAGGCTCAGGGCTGGGCGGGGGAACCCACGCAACCCCGATCTCCTTGGCTGCCCGTTGTAGTGCGGCGGCCATTTCGGCGTCTGCCACAGACTGAGATTCAACCGCCGGAGCGGCGAACTCGGTTGTGACGTCAGCCTCTGACGGCTCTCCCTCCGATGCTACGGACGCTGCCTTTTCCTCAGCAGGAGCCCCGAACAAAAGATCCAGCCCATACTGAGACGAGCTTTCAAAATCGTCCGGAGACTCAATCGGTGGACACACAGGGTGAGCGGTTTGCGAGGACGCAACTGGCAAAACTTCGCTCAACACCTGCCGCTCTTCCTCGACGCACATCGCAACGGCCTCGTACCCGGAAGTAGAAGGACCGGAGCGGGAAGCAGATGAGGAGCGCCGCGGCTTCTTCGAAAAGAACGCGGCTCTCGAGCGGAGTGTGCCCAAGGGCATGTCTTCGCAGTGCTGACAACCTCCCTCAGCGAACGCTGCGTCAGCATGCTCACGCCCCAAGCATTGAACACAGCGTTCGTGCCGATCGTTCGGGGAAAGGTAGAATCCGCACCCAGTAGGACACAGACGGAAAGGCATCGTGAAACACACAATCCGTCTGTGGAGCTCTTTTAGAGAAAATTTGCTCTCTGCAGAAGAGAATCTTCTCTTGAAGATCGCCGTCGACGCACCCAGGGGACTCTCACAACACGAGCAGTGTCAGAGAGGGAGAGACCGCTGTCTGTGCCGTAGATCCAACGACGAGAGAGGTGAATGTTGCCGCTTCTCACGCAGAGACGCTGCATTCGGCTCCGAAAAACAGAACGAGTGAGCAGATGCACACGCTGCCCTATTTATACCCGGACGTCCGGGGCGTGGTCAGCTATGCAAATCTGCACACCCAATTTTCATTGGCCTTTCTCAAAACTGTCAGAGGTGTTTGGGCTCTCAAGAGCGACCCCTAGTGTCGTACACTACTCGACACAACTCGGAGTGTACGACAGATAGGGAACAGTGTGTTTCTGCTTCCACTCAAAATAGGCATTTTTAAAATGATATAATAAATGATCTGTGGCTTGAGCTGAAACTTCACAGACACATTCTGGGACACCTGAGACTTCTAGTACATATTGTACTATTAATTTCACTTGACCTCTTGAGGTCTTCCTTTTAAACTTGTTTATAATAAATACATGAAAAAATTCAATCCATTGGTGCTTGGGCCCTTTTTTTCTTTCTTTTTTTTAGGTCATTATGCTGTACCCTGTTTGTAGAAGGGCTGCATTGACTAAAGATTTTTCTGGTCGACTAGTAGTTGCTCATTTTAAGCATCAGTCGACTATTAGTCACACGTTTATTAATAGACCATATAAATCATAATAATAAGCCTTTAATTGCCTTCATAAGTGTTCAAACGCATGCAAAAGAAGCTTGCCACAGCGCACCCGCAGATATAATAATTATGAATGTGTCAGGGGAAAAACAGCAAGGAGACTCCATTAACGTTTCAATAATCTATTGATAAACTAGCGCTTTCTTTGTTTTTGGCTTGAAGTCGGCGACACCGACTCGTCATCTTCGCTGTAGTGGATTCATATGGATTACATCATCTGAGTATATTTGAAGAGTTCAGATGCAAAAGCCTCTAAATCCATCTGACGTATTTCTTTGAAATTAGCATTTCTTTCTGCCTACTTTATATAGGTTTCTATGTAAGTACTGTTACTTCTGATTGGGCTGAGGCTGGAATTTAGCGAGTTTAAAGTAAAAATATTTGATGGACATATACTGTGTCAGAAGCATTCACTCAGTATCATCTTTGCATCTGAACTCTTCCATTTGAATTGGTTCATTTAAAAGTAGACATTTCATTTTTCTAGGTTAACATTAGATTGAGCTGCCATGTAAAGTTGCTACTAATTTAGAGTTTGCCGATAGACGATAGTAACGTGTATCGACGATAGTCAGAGATATCGTCTCTTGCTGATGCCTTTGACGATAGCAAGACGATTGTCATTATAGACTAGGCGCCTAACTTTAGCAATGCAGTGCAGAGAGCCGCTTCTGGGGCACTTCAGAATCTTCATGGTGAGCGAGAGGGGGTGGTTCGGGTGGAAAGCATGCAATCTGTAATTGCGTGCAGCTGCTGACACTCGCGAAAGTGTGCAATCGTTTTTTTTTATGCGCGCTGTTTTTTCAGTTTTACTTTCACTTTCAAAATCGATCCCGTTCAGCAAGGAGTACAGAGGATGGAAAAAGGGGGCACAGTAACTCATTTTGGGGGGAACGGCAACTCTTCGCACCACAGACGTGTGCAGTGTAAATAAGGGGTAAGAAATCTATTCATCATACAGTGATGTAACTATTGCATTCACTTATGGTACCGGGAGTGTTTTTTAAAGTGCATAAACTCGTGATAGACTAGGCTAGGCTAGTCAGTGATGATGTTCTTTGATAACATAAATGTTCTTTGCTCGTTTTCTGTAGCTGCTTTTTGAATAACTAAGAAAATGTAAGCATTACTAACTTACAATGTTTCTATTAAATTATCATGTTAAACAGAAATTAAGTCATATTGAAAACATTAGGCTACTTTTAGCCTTATGCTGGTGTTGGTTAATTTTCCAGCAATGAAATTAAGTAGCTATATAATTAAATTAATTAGCACGATAATATTGTGTATTGGCGATCTCACAGGCTGACAATAGGACGATATGAAAATTGAGCATATTGCCCAACACTATACTACGTACATGTTTCAGATGAAAAGCCATATTTTAAGATGCATGATAGGAAAGCGTTTGGAGGTCCTGCCTGATGTACTATATTACCACATAGACCAGCCGTTAATGATCTATCCGTTTCTGCGACTAAGTGACTAAAAAAATTTTGGTCAACCAAGCCCTAGTTTGTAGAATTTTCTTTTTTTAACATATGGATCATTCTTCACGTTTGTCAATGTAGACCTCTGAATGATCAAACTCATTTTCAAACTCCAGATTCTTCACTGTTGGCCTTTGTTGTTGAATCACCTTGAGATGATGAGGAGGCACGGATATTCTGCCAGGAACACCATGCTCTATTGCACCCATCCCTTTCTGGTTTCATCTAACTCGTCCGGTTTTGAGTACCTGTCAAAGACAGTGTAAGATCCCTGTCTTTTGCCTTTTTCTGACACTTCTGGCTTTGCGATTTCCTGGGCCTGACAACACATTCTCTACTTTGTCTGAGACATGATTTGATATGACGTGACATGAGTAGCCCTCATGAGAAGACTTTGGGTTCGGCATGAAAATCAATCATACATTTTAGTCAACTGCACTGACATCTTTATATAGCCGAGATGTCCTGTAAACTAAAGTCCTGAGGTCCTTCGTGTCTGTCATACTAAAGTCATTTTAGCATGAGCTTATTGTACTTGAAAACAGTAAGGATTTATAGCACATCGTGGGGTGAATTGACTAAACAGCTGCAGCATTTGCAAAAACCTGTGTCATATTCACAAACCACCCACTATCCAGTGTAATCAAACACTAAATGTGCTGAAATGTCATCATCACCATCGTCTTCAAAGCAAGCATGCGTCTTTTTCTATGCAAATTAGAGTTATTTTAGAATACTATGTATTTGTTATTAAAAAATGAACTTCACCTGAACAGCAGAATCCATTGAAATCTTCATGAAGAAGCATCTGAAGAAACTCTTCTGGGAGCTCTAGAAGAAAACAATACCAAAGCAAAAAATGAATGTGAACTTATAATATCCCCAATGACAACAAACTGTGAATTACAATTTAAGATTTGTTACAGACAGAAATCGTGATCCACAACTCAATTGAACAACATATGGGGTGAAGCGACACTGTTTAAAAAAGCACCATTGAAAAAACACATCACAGCTTTTTGTCTCTTTGTACGTCAAGGTGCCTTTTTTTATCTTAGGAATACCTTTAGGGCTTGCTGCTGGCTTCCAGAGCCTCTGAATTTGTTATCAAGACTTTAAGATTTAAAGAATAGCCAGCAACATTAAACATAAGTCTGTAAGCATCCCCCAAAAAAGTGTATGTTTTCATGGCTATTTCATATTTCAGGTAGTTAGTAAACAAAAAATGCTCAAACGTCCAAGCATAGTCAAATCTGGCACGGCACGCAATGATTGCTTACTGCAAAACCTTTCATGCTTACGCTACAAATCTTTGCCAACTGCACTACTAAGTGCAATTCCATGAATATTTTAACCAAAGTGTACTTAATTTTCTTTTGTGCTGCGCCTTTTAAACTAAAATGCTTTGGACACGCTGCATTGCACTGTAAACATGTTTTGTTCAGGGCAGTTTCGTAAGAAAAAACGTCACTGTTTTGTGTTAGGTAACCTAAATGTATAAGCTTTATTCGACTCAAATACATTATTTAATACAACGGAATCAATCTCATGACATTAGGTAACTCCACCGAAGCAATTTTAAGGGTCAGATCAGGCTGAAGAAGTTGCACAGTCACTTTTTACATTTTGTTTAAGCAGCTATTGAATGTTTTGAATATCAGCATCCTAATAATTTAGTTTAATTTGTAAACCTTAAAGGGACAGTTCACCCAAAAATGAAATTCTTAAATTCTAGAAAAAGAACTACTTACTCTCATGTGATACTAAACCTGTAAGACCCTTGTTCATCTACGGAACACAAATGAAGATATTTTTGATAAAATCTGAGAGCTGACCCATAGACAGCAATGCAACTATCACGTTCAAGTCCCAGAAAGCTAGTAAGGACATCATTAAAATAGTCCAACTGTAATTTTATGAAGCTGTGAGAAAATTTTTTGTGTACAAAAAAATCACATTCATCATAATTTGTGTTCTGAAGATAACCAAAGGTCTTACGCGTTTGGAACGACATGAGGGTGAATAATTAATGACAGAACTGTCATTTTTGGGTGAACTATCCCTTTAAAAGTGCTTAAAAGAACATTAATATCAAATATCCTGAATTCTCTTGATTTATCACTGAGGAAAAGTGACCAGCATTGCCTTTGGCTCATTTGCTGTCTTCTCTAAATAGGGCATTCGATCCCGTGGGAATGTTTCGGACGATCTTTGATCATGTTTCAGTGACACCGAATCAATGATTTGTGGCCTTTTCCTCTGTGTGCACACAGGGAGCGTGCAGCTTTGCCCTGTCACTGCCCCTTCACAAACACACACACACATACACGACTTTGCACTGATTAGGAACATCATATTCATTTCTCACCTTCATTCTGCTGTCCGACTTCATCCCCATGTGTTAACATGATTAAGCACAACATTTCCATACTGTTCCTGCAGGATTGTCACTAGAGCTGAAAGCCAAAACTTTAGACATTCTCACTTCATTGTTTATTTCTGAGGTAATGCTGTGTTTCCAGTTATGTACCACTGTGGCATATACATTCATAAAGGTTCTTTATTGGGTATACTAATATATACTTTTTTTAATGAAGAAACATTCATAGGACTTTTCCACTGCACAAAATATTCTTTGTGCGTCAGAGAAACAAGTGCTTCCGTTTTTGCTCTACAGCATCATGTTGAAGAGTAATTAGCTGGTGAAGTGGATTTACTTATTGTAGAGATAACGAACGTTATCATGTGCATTGTAATGTTCCAAGCGGATGTTATAACAAATGTTAGTAGACAAAATCAAATGGGCTTACATTCACGCTGTGGATATACAAACGGAAGACAGAAGGCAATGAGAAGATATAGTTCAGCCAAAAAAGAAAATTCATTAATTAATCACCTCCATGTCGTTCCAAGGCGGTAAGACCTTCGTTCATCTGTGAGCTTTCTGGCTCTGCATAGACAGCAATGCAACTGACACGTTCAAGGCCTAAAAAGGTAGTAAGGACATCATTAAAATAGTCCATGTGACATCAGTGGTACAACTGTAATGTTATGAAGCTACGACTACTTTTTGTGCGCAAAAAGAAAACAATGAAAAAATTTCTTTATTCACTAATTTCTTCTCTTCTGTGTCAGTCTCTGCCACGCATTCATGAGAGTACCACAATGCACGAATGAACTCATGACGTGAACTCAAAACGTACCTGTGGGAACTTTTTCGCAAGACGCAAAATGCATACAAGTAAGTACATATCACTGCAGTTTCCAACAGAAATGAACATTAGAGGCAGTAAAACAGCAAGCAATTGTAATCGTTTTTGTACACAGTTATGATTACAGCTCCATATGTTTTGCTTTCCAGACAAAACAAGTTTGCCCGGTAGCTCAGCTGGCATGGAATTTGACTTGGGTATGAATCCTGTGAAATTACACATGATGAAAGAGCTGAAAGACGAGAGATTGAAAAACAAGCTAAAATGGCATGATTGTGATTGTGTTTTTAGGTCACATTCACTTTTGTTTATACCATCAGGTAGGCTTAGGTGTAGTGCAGATGGTACGTTACTTTAAAACGTCAAGGAGCATTAGAGTTATAGCGCCATTCAATGGACATTTTAAGTCAAAACTGTGGTGACATGTACAAAACCATATGTACGTTCATCTGTTCCGGGGAAAGAAACCAAACACTCTTTTAGCGCCACTCAGTGGACATTTCACATCGAATACGTCACAAAACATACATGGCGGTACGTATTTAGCATCTTGCGAAAACATTCCCACAGGCAAGTATTCGTCATTAGATCAGGTTGCATTTGATATAGCCTACTAGCCGGGACTTCTTCTTTATGTTTACAGGCGTGACATAATGACGCGTCATGCTATCATTTCCCGCAAAAACCTAACAGTACCACCAAATTAGAAAATATTATTTAAAGTTTACCGTTGTGAATTTGCTTAAAATTTGTATAAATCCTTGTATGTATTTGCTCAAAAATTGATTTCAGATCATTATCAACCAAAAAAAAGGTCAGGTAGAAGTACAATGTACAATGAAAGTCAGTGGGGTCCAAAACTTTTGCTGTATGGGAAAATATAAAAATATAAAAAATATAAAATATTTCTTAAAGGGGATATCAGATGCCCATTTTCCACAAGTTGATATGATTCTTTAGGGTCTTAATGATAAGTCTATACCATACTTTGGTTAAAATTTCTCAATGGTAATGTAAGAAACACCCTTTTTACCATGTCAAAATTAGCTCTGCAGACATCAGCCCATTCTGTTGCATGTTCCTTTAAATGAAAATGAACTCTGCTCGCCCCGCCCTGTGAAGTGAAGCTGGATCACAAATGATTTGCACGAACATAGACGGATATATGTAGGCTGGGAGGCGCATTCCCTTCACAAACAAACATAATCCACTGCATCTACAGTGGCTCAGATGTCGGGAATAAATGACGACCACTATGTTCATTATTACATCCAACAACTCAACACCTCAATCGCTTAGGAGCCATTCTTGTCTATGTTCCTGCTCCGGCATATGAAACATGTATGTTCCACAAAAGAAACTTGAGGTTCCCTTTAAAGTCCACTTCCAGAACAAAAATTTACAGATAATGTACTCTAAGATGTTCATGCCTTTTTTTCTTCAGTCGTAAAGAAATTATGTTTTTTGAGGAAAACATTTCAGGAATTATCTCCATATAGTGGACTTCAGTGGTGCCTGTGAGTTTGAACGCCCAAAATGCAGTTTAAATGCAGCTTCAAAGAACTCTAAACGGTCCCAGCCAAGGAAGAAGGGTCTTATCTAGCAAAATGATCGGTCATTTTCTAAAAACAATAAAAATGTATATACTTTTTAACCCCAAATGCTCGTCTTGTCTAGCTCTGTGATGCGCATGCGTACTCTGTGTAATCCGGGTCAATAAATTTAGGTTATGTCAAAAAACTCCCATCTTATTTTTTCCTCCAACTTTAAAATCGTCCTACATCGCTGCAGAAGTACCGACCCAGTGTTTACAAAGTGAAAATGCAGGTCAAACGCCCTTTACAAAACAAAGTAAAACAGCAATATTGGACTATTTTGAAGTTGGAGATGGGAGTTTTTCGACATACCCTAACTGTACTGACCCGGATTACACAGAGTACGCATGTGCATCGCAGAGCTAGACAAGATGAGCATTTGAGGTTAAAAAGTATATACTTCTTTTTTTTTTTTTAGAAAATGACCGTTTCGCTAGATAAGTCCCGTATCCCCCATTGAAGCTGCATTTAAACTGCATTTTGGACATTCAAACTCCTGGGCACCATTGAAGTCCACTATATGGAAATAATTCCTGAAATGTTTTCCTCAAAAAACATAAAAGGCATGCACATCTTGTTCATTTTTGTTCTGGAAGTGAACTAATCCTTTAAGGGGCACATAAGCATATGGAGTCCAAGTGAAACGCCAGTAAAACGCCTTTATGCGTCATTCAGCATTGTTTTATTTACATAATCAGCCATCAGTTGCATCTCCCGATGGATGTGGAAGTGTGCATCCCTCAGAGCGTATAATCAACATGCGATGCTACGATGCACAGGGATGCCCTCCGAAAGGCCATCCGAGAAACATCTATTTAAATCAGCGAGTTTCGTAAGAAGTCACAGAGTATTCTACGTTTTCAAAATCTTAATTACCTTAACCAAAAGTTTTCCTTCCTACAGATGATTGTAGAAGGCTAAAAAAAGATATTCTTAGAACAATGTCATTAAAGAACTATCTAATTGGTGTGTGAAAAGGTCTGCTTGCTCTTCTCCATCTACATCATTATGTGGATATTTCAACACATGGTCGTACTTTTTCATTAGGGACCGCGAGTTGCGAACCTAAACAAAGGCGCACCAAAGTCATCTCCTGCACTAATTGGCGTTCATTAGCTCCAAGGTTGATACTTTGAGCTCTCTCTGCGAATCTCAGACTAAATAGATCATCAGAGGATTGCACCCATCAATCAGTTTGATTTACCCTGTTAATTAATCACCATTATTAAACTTGCTAATTGTGCAAAAAGAATAAACGTAAGGCTCCATTGTGCGTCAAACGACTCTTGGTTGTCAAATCATGTTTCATTCACGCACTCAAGGCGGGGGATGTTTAAAAATGCCTTCATTTTGTCTAACCCATTCCTATTTGAACCCACCTGAATTTACTTAATTAAACATTCTAGATTTACACAAACGCACGGTCATGAATCAATCAATTCCATGCGAGCATAAATCGAAATGGCACCTCTCAGCAAAAAAGCTTCATTTAAGGTTTGTCGAGCAAAGAGGCAAAGATATTGAGATGCTCGGCTGAGCTCTCGTTGCAGTGAGCGTACTGTTTATTTTTCACTTGTTGAGAGCAGTCATCAGCGTAAGTGATTGCAGTCAACAAAGCTGACATCTTGTTTGGGAATGAATGACAACAGATGTCCATGATCAATTAGAAGGAGATGCCAGCGATGGCGAATTGGCCGTGGAATTTATCGATATATGAGTTACGGGCTCTCGTCGGATGAGTCAGCCTCTCTCAAGAGACCGGCGCACATCTTTATAGTCTAGGCTTAAAAAGTGTTCCCTCTCCAGGCCTCTTTCCAACTTTTACCATCAAGAAGGGAAAAGACACAGCTTGATGTTCTCTCTGAAATGAGGACAGAATATGGCACTGAATCAATAAAAATGTCGATCCGCTAAAAAGAATCTCCCCCGGCCTCTGAAAATGAAGGGAATAAATACAGTGGATTGAATTTTCCTTTGACGTGTCGAAAAATTGAGAAGGTCTCCAGCATCTCAGGAGAGCCAGCGTTCTCTCTGAAGTGCACACTTAAAGCTTTATTATATCGGTTTATGTCATTACTGAGCGAGGACCGCGAGTTGTAAAAAGAAGAAGCTCTGTTTTGTCCTAATTGTATTTTCACGCAGCACATTAGCAGTTCATTAGAGCAATTAATGGAGATGTTGTTTATTGCATTTACTGCAAACATGTCACAACACACATTAATGAGCAATAATAATCTATTTAAATTAGAAGAACTATTTATTTATAAAAACACATATTAGACTATGATTTTAAACACTGAAAAGAGCGGGGCTAGTTGTCACAGTTTTATATACTATTTAAAATTTTACATATTTAAAAATGCTGTTTTTTTGTTTTTGTTTAGTGATAGTTGTTCATGAATCCCTTGTTTGTTCTGAACAGTTAAACTGCCTGCTGTTCTTCAGAAAAATCCTTCAGGTCCCACAGATTCTTTGGTTTCCAGCATTTTTTGTACAGTATATTTGAACGCTTTCCAACAATGACTGTATGATTTTGAGATCCATCTTTTCACACTGAGGACAACTGAGGGACTCATATGTAACTATTACAGAAGGTTCAAACGCTCACTGATGCTCCAGAAGGAAAAAGTATGCATTAAGAGCCGGGGAGTGAAAACTTTTGAAACTGAAGATCGGGGTAAATTTAACCTATTTTGTCTTCTGGGAAACATTCTTAAGGGCAGTACTAAATGAAAAAAATATGATATTTAGGCAAAATAAGAAAATTGTACACATCCTCATTCTGTTCAAAAGTTTTCATCCCCAGCTCTTTATGCATTGTTCTTCTTTCTGAAGCATCAGTGAGCGTTTGAACCTTCTGTAATAGTTGCATATGAGTCCCTCAGTTGTCCTCTGTGTGAAAAGATGGATCTCAGAATCACACAGTCATTGCTGGAAATTACAGAAGGTTCAAACATGCACTGATGCTCCAGAAGGAAACACAATGCATTAAAGAGCTGGGGTTGAAAACTTTTTATTTGAAGATCAGGGTAAATTTAACTTAATTTGTCTACTGGAGAACATGTAAGTATCTTCTGTAGCTTCTTAAGGGCAGTACTAAAAGAAAAAAATATGATATTTAGGCAAAATAAGAAAAATGTGCACATCCTCATTTCGTTCAAAAGTTTTCACCCTCAGGCTCTTTATACATCGTTTTTTTCCTTCTGGAGCATCAGTGAGTGTTTGAACCTTCTGAAATAGTTGCATATGAGTCCCTCAGTTGTCCTCAGTGTAAAAAAGATGGATCTCAAAATCACAAAGCCATTGTTGGAAAGGGTTCAAATACACAAAAATGCTGAAAAACCAAAGAATCTGTGGGACCTGAAAGACTTTTCTGAAGAACAGCAGGCAGTTTAACTGCAGAACAAACAAGGAACTCATGAACAACTATCACTAAACAAAAAAACACAGCTGTGGATCATTCAGGTAACAACACAGTATTAAGAATCAAGTGTATGTAAACTTTTGAACAGGGTAATTTTTATAAATTCAACTATTATTTTCTCTTGTGGACTATATGTAAACATCTTTTATGTGAAATATCTTATTCAGGTCAGTACTAAATAAAAAAAATAACACGCATTTTGTACGATCCCTCTTATTTTGGTCAATAATAAACATTTTGCAGATTCTGCAAGGTGTATGTAAACTTTTGACATCTACAGTATAAGTAACTTTTTGAAAGGAACTTGCTCCAGTGCCCCTTTTTTCAAAAAATCTGAGGGAAAATTCTCAACTGTTCAATGTGTTCTCAGAGAACAGACTGGCTGCTTTAAAAATGTTTCCACAAAGCTCTTAAATGAAAGAAAAGAACACTTTGTCTGTCCTTCTTCTTCCTGAAGAGCTGTTCTTATATTCTCACAAAGTTGGAACCTTTAAAGAAAGCACCCACATATTCAATGTCAAAAGAGATGCATTTATGACGTTTCAGTCTATAGGGACCAAATCTGATTTGATGTTTAAAGAATTTAAATCAAGCTCACGTTCAAAATGGCCTTAAGATGGTTTCATTTATTCCATCCATAAAGTGTGTTAATCTCCTATTTTATGAGTCAAAATATGTATGCCAAAGAAGCATGGCTTAAATCCCGTTCTTATGGGACAAAAAACATCTCTGCATTTTCTTGCCCCGAGGAAAAGCTGTACATGTGCATCTGCATCATAATGCGGCATTTGTTTCACGTGCCATGTATGTACATGAAAAACAAATCTGTTGATGTGATTGGCAAATCCACACCTGGTGAACTGCGTCACATCTAAAAGCAGTCGAGACTTGAAAGTAGTCTTGGAAGTTGGGTTTTTAGAGCTCTGCTACAATGTGCATCAAGTTTTATAGAGCTCCAGAGTAATTAAAGTGTAGGTTGTCGATTTCTCATGATTATCTCTGTTCAGTGAACTGCAACATAAACGACTCCGTTGGCAATACTGAGGGAAGACTAGAAAGAACAATAGCGGAAGTGAAGTCATGACTCATGAGCAAGAAACGCAC
Organism: Labeo catla; assembly: GCA_012976165.1. Lineage (NCBI taxonomy): Eukaryota > Metazoa > Chordata > Actinopteri > Cypriniformes > Cyprinidae > Labeo > Labeo catla. Next base: position 2,478,412 of record VONZ01000029.1, on the reverse strand, counting down.
TGTGATTCACACTGTGAACTGCATCAAATTGCAAACAGTATATTGCCACAGGGCTACTGGACTGTACTACACTGTTTTCCAATATAAACCAGTATTCCTTAAAGGAATAGCTGACCCAAAAATGAAAATTTGCTGAAAATGTACTCAATTTTGAATTAATTTAGCATTACATCACTTGCCCAATGGATCCTCTGCAGTGAATGGGTGCCGTCAGAATGAGAGTCCAAACTGGAAAGCATAACAGTTAGGGCTGGGCGATAAATCAATAACGATAATTACTGCACAATATAAACTTCCTCAATAAACGATAACAAGAGTTCGATAAATGTTCGATAATGTTTATGCAGCAAAGGTGGAACAAAAGAGTGCTAATCAAAGCGCGCCACTCGGTCTATACGCTCGGATCAAAGTTCAAACTGTGGCACTAAATTTAGTGAAGACCACAAATGACAAATGAAACAGCGCTGATAAACAGGAGAAACACTGTGCACAGCGATAGAATCGGAAAGTTTTTTAATCTACAAATTGCCATAATTTACCATATATTTACTGTAGTAGCACTGACTGCATAGTGGTATTGTCAAAAATGTGGGTATATTTGTGTTGATTTTTATTATTAATGAAGAAATGTATTAAATGTATTGAAGGAGGAGTAATGGAATATAATTACAGTATTTTTTGTGATTAAGCGTTTAACGTTTATGCATGTATACTAAATGTATTTAGACTGTTGTTTTTTTTATACAAATACCTAGGAACCATATTACATTTTACCATGCTATTGAAGTGCTATATTTTTTAACTGTGGTTAATTAAAAAAAAAAAAAGGCAGAATAATTAAATTTCACCATATAAAAATTAGGTTGCTATAATTTTTACTGATTTTGATAATGAACATAAATCTACATCTGCATCCCAACTCAAGCTACTATCAAATGTGTATTTCTAAGAAACATTTTTTTTATATATATTATAATTATTAATATTATGAGGTAACACAAACCTGTTTCTTGATTTGAAACACTATTACTTATCAAAACACAGCAAAACTAAGAAATTCTTATTTTCTATTAAGATATTTATTTTGTTAAGGAAAAATGACTGGAAAAAGTGTGAAGAATTCAAAAAACATGAAGTGTTTGTCATGTTCTTACCATAAAGAATATTTTAAAGCTACATTTAACCGTTAATAATATATATATATATATATATATTTGGACATTTATTGTGATAATTACCAGTATTGACAGATATGAAAAAAAATTATTGTGATTATTATGATTTCTAATGCATGATAGGGAAAAAGGCAACAAAGAAAGTCTTTTGTGACAAAGGTCAGAACTCATGTTATCATGTAAATTTTTTAAGTTGCATATATTAATCTATTACTTTTCCTACATAATTTCTATCACAAAAATATGGTAAAATATCTATTTAGGAGTCTTAGACGTTTCCAACGATGTAGTTTGTCATGATTAGATTAGGATTTATTTGTAATATGGTGAAGTATTGAAAGGCATCCCACCTGGGGGACGCTTTTGCCAGTGGAAAAAAGTCCATCCCCTATTGTCCTCTTACATCAAAATCCACCAACATATTTGTTTAGAACTGTTTTTGCTTGTACTGTAAATGGTGCTTGATTTGTGCATATTTCTCTTCTGATTCAGACTAGATGACTTTTCCACTGAAGAAAGCAAAAGAACTTCTATTTTAGTCAAAAGCAATGGTTTGAAGTTAAAAATGTCTTCATGATGGATTTGTTTATTACAAACATGCAGCTTTTCACTTCACAAGACATAAATTGATGGATTGGAATTGTTTTTATCAGCTGTTTCTGATGGCACCCATTCACTGCGGAGGATCCTTGTCTAAGTTATCCTTTTGGTCTTACCTCAACCAAAAATTAAGGTAAATAAGTGCTCACAGAATGTTAATTTTTGAATAAACTGTCCTTTCAGTTTTCAATTCCGGTTAAACACTATTAGAAAAATAGGTGAGCTGTCCAGCTGTGAGCTGATGTTTTTTTCAATCTGAAGTTTAAAAGCAGTCAGCACACAACCCTGAATGAAGAAGCCGGAGAGAAATCAAGCACGCGTCGCCCCTGGCCATCGCTGCTAACCACCTCTAGAGCTGTGCGACAATGTAAACGTGAATCCACCGCAGTGGCATTCCCAGGAGCTCATAATAATATCTATAAAGCACAACAGGAGTTGACACACGGAGCCTCTTAACACTCTTCAAAGCAATGACTCACCAGCTTTTATTTAGAGTAGATATGCAAATCAGATGCCGCAGCCATCACCACATTCTCTCCTGAACCCTTGACAGAGCATTAATCACGCCATCCTCGAAACGTCGCCCGCCGCCCATCGTAACGTCACAGACACCTGGAGATCAGTTCATTGTGTTTTTTGTGGAGCCAAAGAATGTGTTAAATACGTCTACAGGCTGGTGTGGACGGACACAAGAACATGATGCATCATGTGCAACTGCTGTTTTTAATACAAAGACGTAAAAGAAAAGTTTCACATTATGACTGTCAGGATGTTACATAATTATATTCTAATTAACTTCGAACTGGAGCAAAATTAAGATGTATTGCTGCATTCAAGTTACATTGTACAATTTATCTGAATTAAAAAACTGCAGTACATTCTAGTGACAAAAGCCTTCTTTGTTTTAGCTTCGAAGGGCTCTACACAATCCCAGAGGAATAAGGGTCTTATCTAGCAAAACAACCTGTCAGTTTTTAAGGAAAATACAAATTTATATACTTTTTAACCACAAATGCTCATCTTGCACTAGCTCAACCTCACACATTACGCAATCACGCATAAGTGACATAGGCAGAAGTACCGACCTAGTGTTTACAAAGCGAACGTGCAAAGAAAGTCATTTACAAAAAAAGGTAAAAACAACGATGTTGGATGACTGTGAAGTTCACTTTTAAAAATAAAGGTGCTTGTTGTGTTTGGATTCCTGTCACACTTGTGGTGTTCCCGGTCAAAAATGACTGGACACCAAACAACTGCTAATAAATCTCTCATGCTATATTATCACCAAATATTGGATTCATTCTTTTTGTCAACTTGTTTTCTTTCATTTAGGACTGGTTTTGTGTTTCTATTCGCATTTGATTAATCGTAGCCCTCATTTATCTGTAGGTACCGTACACTGTAGGTTTGGCGTCCAGTCATTTTTGACCGGGAACACCACAAGTGTGACTTTGTGCAATTTTGTACAGTTTTGCCTAGTTTCAGATAAATGAGGCCTACGATTAATCAGATACAAATAGAAACACAAAACCAGTCCTGAATTAAAGAAAACGAATTGACAAAAAGAATGAATCCAGTCTTTCGTGATAATATAGCATAATAAGAGATATAAGCAGTTGTTTGAAGTCCGGTCATTTTTTACCAAGTTTGACTAGGTAAAATAAAACCCACAAAAAATTACAAAAATTTGAAAAAAATTTCAGAGAAGTACTTATACCCTGTGTGAACAAAGTCGATAAGTTTGAGTCCAATGCGATAACATTAAGTGGTAATTTTGAGAAAAAGAAAATATTTTCTGGGTCGATTTGACCCAAACACAACCAAAGGGTTAAAAGCAGCTTTTTAAAGCACCTTTATTTTTAAGAGGGTACCCTAACTTTTTCAACCAAAGTACACAAAGAACTTTTCCAATGTGACTTTATGCGTGAAGACGCACATGAGCATCGAAGAGCTAGTAGTATATATTTATATACTTGGGAGCATTTGTGGTTAAAAAGTATATAATTTTTTGATTGTTTCACTACATAAGGCCCTTATTTCTTGGCTGGGATCGTTTAGAGCTATTTGAAGCTGCACTGAAACTGCAATTTGGACATTTTCAAGAGTGTACCGTAACTTTTTCAATTAAAGTACACAAAGAACTAACCGCACGTGACTTTTCCAATGTGATTACGTAACGTGTGAAGACGCACATGAGCATCGCAGAGCTAGTAGTATACGAGTACTCGTGGTTAAAAAGTATATAATTTTTTAAGAAAATAAATGATTGTTTCACTACATAAGGCCCTTATTTCTTGGTTCGTTGGCCACCATTGAAATCCACTATATGGAGAAAAATCCTCAAAAACTTAATTTCTTTGCGATTGAAGAAAGAAACATATGAACATCTTGGATGACTTGGGGATGAGTAAATTATTAGGACATTTTCATTTTGGAAGTTTACTTCTTTAAGAAGAAACCTCCCAAATAGGACTTGAAGGAGAAGTGCAGAGATGATTTAATTAAATGTTGAAGAAACTACAGTACAGGGAAGGGTCAAATGTAAAATTCAGTTCAATGAGAAGGTTCAAATCACAATCAGAAAATCTGTAAATGGTAAGACAAGGAGAAAATGAGGAAATAGGTAAAATAAGTCACAGAGAACTGATTAATTAATTTACTGAACACTCAGTTATGCTCACTTAAGTTTTTGAGACAATCACTTGAACCATAATTGACATGTGGCTAATCACAGGCAACAGGGAAATGGCGTCATTTCCATTGATTGGTTGATGGGACAACAAGTGCGCTCACAGTCCTCAAACCACCGCAGACAATTTTGAGCTGTGACATCTGAAGCAGCAAAGAAAGGAAAAATCCATTTTATATATTTCTTGCAACAAAAAATATATATACAGATGCCACTGAGTGGGAAAACGACAAGGAAAAGGAGAAAACATAAATGTGATTTTAAAATACAATAAAATCTAAAACTGTTACTGTATTGTTTCATATTTTTTTCTTTTTTTATTATTTTTGATCAAATGCATCTTTTATTTTAAAATGGCTTAAATCTCCAAATTACTTTGTACATGACGTGATTATTCAAAATATGATTAACTCATTATCGAGTACTAAACTTTATCACACAGTCTGGGGTAACTGAAGTGGCTCTAATTTATTTATCTCTCAAAGACTTCACTGCACTTTTTTGTCGTCATGAGTTTACTGAATCATAAGGTCCTTTGCAACTGTGGAGACAGCCAGACCTTTTCAGCGCTTGGCGTTATCTTCCTGCTGTAACTCTGATGACAATCTTCAAGTGCCTTTTTCTGAACTTGAGCTTCATTTTATTGGAAGCCAATTAAAAACTGAACTACGGTAGGGGTCAGTCTGCTGTTCATCCAAAACTTCTTTAGCACTCACCATCCCAACAGAAAATCCAATTTGAGACATATTCCAAAGTATCCTAGTGACTTGCCCATATTTTAATTGCAGGTCCGCCGGCAGGGACAACTCTTCAGTCTCTCACCAAGGGGGTTAAAAAAACCCAACATTTCCCAAGCACTAATTGTATGGGCTTTGACCACCATTTAAAGCAGGAACAAACAAGTGCAGCCAAGCTGGAGACTTTTTAATGAGGCATGCGGTCACAAAATTATAATTTTATATTACAAATTTATATTATTAAAATAGATGTTTACATTTTCTTGGGGGAAAAAAATGCTAGGTTGGTTGCTAAGTTGTTCTAAGTGTGGGTTAGTGTGTTGCTATGCTTTCTCTAGGGTATTTAGATTTGCTTAGTGGCCAAGAGCCAAATTCAAGGTCTCTGTAAGCGTGTTTCCATTACCCTTCAAATTGCACAAATTGAAATTGTGAATTGAAAATATCCCTAATGGAAAAGCGTCAATTTCGCTACGTCTCTTTTGATTAAAGTGCTCCTATTATGCCTTTTCAAATATGACCTTTCATGCAGTGTGTCATGTAGCTGTATATGAACATAAATCTGCAAAGTTGTGAAACCGACAGTGCACGATAAATAAAGTTACTGCCTATCAAACTGCTCACAATCACCTGAACGAATCGTGAGGAATTAAAATCTTTTTCTGTTACGGCTATACGTCACGAACACGTTCGCATAATATCCGCCCATGTTCTGCGTCGCGAACAACTTGCCTGCCCACAAAAACAGTAAAATTTTAATGTGGTTTATGTCATGTCCAGAAGACGCTGTATCCTATGTTGTGAGAGTTAATTTGTTTTATATTCACCTCCAAAAGATGAATCTATAAAGATTGTATTTTCTAGCAATCGTTCAAAATACGTAGTTGTGTATGTTATGTTGCGTAACAACCCTGCACATGTCTTGCTAACCAGCTAACTCATGCTTCTGTAGTTCTGTTGTTCAGCTGTGGACCCACTGTATTCTAAAAATGTGTGACTGATGCAGCTTGACTGTCTGTCTGTCTTATTAGTTGGAGTAATGATAAAGGATGGCGCACAAAGTGGCTTTCACACTGCATGCGGAAAGCGCTGTGCTATGAAACCCATTCATTTCAATTGCCTCCACCGAGCAAGAACGGCTTGTTGCTGCGTTGACCAAAGCGCACGCGCAGCGGAGCACACCACGGGCGCACAAGACGCGCACGCCGTGCTCAAAGGAGTTGAACTTTTGCCGTTAGCCGCCTTAATCCATTATACAATGTTGAAGTTTACAACATAGAGGTGTGCCCACTTCGCTTAAATAAGCAAATTGTGAGTACTTTTTTCTCCGGTAGTCCATGTTAACTTCAGTCTTTTCATCGTCAGACTCCAGCTCGAATTGGTAAGGTAAAAATGCCATCTTTTCTATGTATTGACAAGTATCTAGGGCTGTCATTCAGTTATGGCAACAAGCGTTTTGTTTTCAGAGACGTGCTGTATGCGGTAGACCAATCATAAAGGACTGCGCCATCTGACCAATCACAGCAGTGAGGGCTCACGGAAAGGAGGGGTTTAGAGAGACTGATTCTTTGAACTGCTTCGCATGAGTTGTTTACAAATCATTTAGAAATGAGGTCAAATTAAATCTATTTTTGGAGAAAACTAAAGTTTTTTGACCTTGCATACATGTAAACCGGTTTTAAGAGTTTTATAAAACAATATTAGCAACCTTTAAAATGGCATAATAGGAGGACTTTAAAAATAATGGGTAGTGCGGTGGCTGCAATGTACATAAACCAACACAAATATACCAACATCGGTCGTCATCACTTATTGTGAGAAGAAAAAATTACATTTTAGTCGTATAACATTAGTTAATGGAAACTGCGTCATTTTGCGATAGTTTTTTGCAAAAGTTTTGTGCAAATCTGTAATGGAAACACACTTTGTGATATTCTGGTCCTTAGACCTGACTCTCTTTTTTAATAGCTGGGTTTCCATCCGAAGTTGCAAATTTAACTCAGTCAAAACGTGCATTTCCGTTACAGATTTGCGCAAAAAGTTATAGTGCATTAAAGAATGATCATGTGATTTTTAGATATGCCAAGTGAGCTGTAATGTATTATCTTCCAAGTACCAAGTATCTATCCAAATCATGGGTATGATTACTTTTGTTATTGTTAACTAAAACAAATTATATTAAAAATAGTTTTCACTGATTGAAATTGAGCTGAATTAAAATAAAATATTAATTTTACTTGATAAACTTTAACAACTACAATGAAAAACATTTGGTGTGAAAAAAATTCACAAATCCTAGTAAATTTCACAAACAGTAAAAAAAAAAAAGTTAGTAACATGCTAAATTAAACTTGGAGTTTTAAAATAGAAAGACTAAAATAGTATTTTCTTGTAAAACATACTCCAATAATCTTTGTGTCCATCTTCAATTTTCAAAACCTTTTTGGAAAAAATAAGTTCAAGTACTAAAACTACTAAAAATATAAAAAAGGTAACACTTTACCTTTAATAAGTTTCATTAGTTAACTACATTAGTTAACATCAACTAAGAATGAACAATACTACTACCTTAATAAATGCTGTACTTTATCATTTACTAATGCATTAATAAAATCATAAGCTGAGTTAGTTAACTTTAGTGCATGCACTGTGAACTAACATAAACAAACAATGAACAACTGTATTTTTTTATCAACTAACATTAACAAAGATTAAGAAATAGTGTAATAAGTGTATTGTCCATTGTTCTTTCAGGTTAGTTAATACATTAATTAATGTTAACAAATGACACCTTATTGTAAAGTATTACCTAAAAAATTAATAAAAATGACAGAAACACATTAAAAAAAATTCAAAATTCAATACTTCATAAAAAGTACACAAAAAAAGTTGTTTCAAGTTAAAAAAGTAAGTGTTCGCGCTGCCTTAAAATTTTAGGTTTAGTCAACATAAAATGTTAAGTTGTACTACATGAAAACTTAGATATTTAAGTTGAGTAAACTTAAAATTTTAAGTTGAAACCTTTTTTTTAAGTAGTTTTATTTACAGTGTAGTTTCTATAAAATGACTTAAAATGAAAACTGAAAACACAAGCTGATACAAAATATAAATAAATGACATAATAGTAAATACATAATTCGCTCCTGTCCTTAGGACAAACAGTGAGGGACAGCTGTTCAAACCCTTAATCAGAAATATGAGCAACGTTAATATAACTTTCTAAGACTTAATATATATATATATTGCACCTCCTATTTTGAGAGCTTCAGTGACCACTTTTTAAATCAATTACCACTGCAACCAGGAACCCACAGCTAATTGAATAATGTGTGATCTTCAGCTATTCTTAGATTTTAGAATGAGACATTAACGCCTATGCGTTAAAAAGCAAAAGTGAAGCTCACAGCACCCGACTTCTGCTTTTAGCTCTGTAATCTAATTTTGAAATATGAATTAAGTTGAAGGTGTCATTTGCATAACAGGATGTCTTGCATGCACATAATCTAAATTATTTATGGCAAACCAGAGTGGCACTGGATTTTGCATCATTCGGGAGCTTTCATGCTCAATGAAAGTGACGCTTCAGCAAGTTAGCAAATGTGGCGGCTCGTCTGAGCCAAGAGCATTACACCTTACATTAATCACTGCCAGCAACTGATCTGGAATATTTGGTGCCAGAACATCACAGGTGACACTGAAGTGTAACAATGCTCGAGGATAATTGCCTCATTCTGCGAGCAGCTTGACTGACTTCTGAACTCTGACAGGTATTGACCATTCCAACTGACAGTTGTTCAGTGGGGCTTCTTTAAATGACTACATATACAGTAGCACATAATTGCGCTTGCATGCAGACAGGTGCGTGCCTGACATTATAGAAGGACCAAAGCAAGTGAAAAAGGTCAGGTTTGTCACATAGCATCGCGTTTGCACAGTTGTCGCCGATCCGTGTAGCCAAACTCCAGCTGTGTGGGAGTTTTGTAAAAAATATGCTGTTTAATTAGCTCGGTAAGTGCGTTAAAATAGATGATTCTCGCTGTGAAGGGTTAAACTGCTTTGGGCTCAACTCCTTAGGGGCTCCTGTCTTAAAATTAGCTGCTGATGAGGTATCAACAGAGACTTTCACACTTTGAGTTTTTTTTTCTGATATTAGTCACTTTGAAGTCACCACATAAATTAACAGATGGTCTAACAAGTGCAGAAATACAGCACTTTTTAAATCCTCAAAGGTTGTTCATACATGAAAAGAGTTGTTTTTTTTTTAGAGGACTGGAATGACTTAATGAAAAGTCGCAATCAAACTGTCTCCATACTTGATGCAACTTTGCACGAATCTGAATGTGGAGTGTAGGGTGAACGTCACTTTGTGAGCGGCCCCTGGAGACGCGAGAACCGCCGTAATGGCCTCGGAACATCTCTCAAAAGGCTAATTTGTCACTTGTCAAATGCATATTTGGTGAGAAGTAATTTCTTTCAGATTTGCCTGTTCCCAGCGGTCCTACTCTGTCAGTTCACATAGTGTCAGAAGAGGGTGTGCTGACGACCAATTAGATGTTTAAAACTCTCAAACCACCCTCACATTTAGATCGCTGAGTTAAAACGACATCTTTGCATGATTGCACACAGCTCAATCAAGTCTCTTTGGCTACTAGCTACACACCAACCAGGTGTTTAATATTGGGAGACTGGAATTAAAATAGTAGTTTCTTTAGAGGGAGATGGACTTCAGAAAAGAAACAGACATCAAATTTAGTTACTTCTTCAGCAGCTCTATTAGAAACTCCTCTAAAATGAATGCCATGGTGTAAGAACAGTTGAGGTCAAAAGTTTACATCCCCCCTTCAGAATCATTAAAAATGTTAATTATTTTACCACAGTAAGAGGGATCATACAAAATTCATGTTATTGTTTATTTAGTACTGACCTGACAAAGATATTTCACATAAAAGATGTTTACATACAGTCCACAAGAGAAAATAATAGTTGAATTTATAAAAATGAACCAGTTCAAAAGTTTACATACACTTCATTCTTAATACTGTGTTGTTACCTGAATGATTCACAGCTGTGTTTTTTTCTTTGTTTAGTGATAACTGTCCTGAACAGTTAAAGTGCCCGCTGTTCTTCAGAAACAACCTTCAGGTCCCACAATTTTTTTGGTTTTCCAGCATTTTTGTGTATTTAAACCCTTTCCAACATTGACTGTATAATTTTGAGATCCATCTTTTCACACTGAGGACAACTGAGGGACTCATATGCAACTATTACAGAAGGTTTAAATACTCACTGATGCTCCAGAAGGAGAAACAATACATTAAGAGCTGGGGGATGAAAACTTTTGAACATAATGAAGATATGTACATTTTTCTTATTTTGCCAAAATATCATATTTTTTCATTTAGTACTGCCCTTCAGAGGCTACAGAAGAAAGTTACATGTTTTCCAGAAGACAAAACAAGTTCAATTTTCCAAAAAAAATTACCCTCTGGCTCTTAATGTTTTGTGTTTCCTTCCAACCTGTTTACCTTCACAGACATAACCGACTGTGTTTTTGTAACATGTGTTTTTTTTAACATAAACTTGTGTGTATTTGACAGTTTAAGTGCAATAAGACATGAAAGAAAACTTAGTTTAGTACTCACATGCTGTGTGACAGCCGCTTTCTGTTTGCATGCTATGTGCGGATGTGTGTGCTTAGAAAACCCTATATCAAAAGTTAAACTGATATGGCTTTAAAACACATGATTTTAGCGAGATAGACATGATAATCTAAACCAAACAGATGTTTTTTTTTTGGCAGAGCATCTGAAATATGAACTGTAATGTTGTAGCCCTATTCTAGAAAGGGGGGCGGGGAGCAGCAGCTCATTTGCATTTAAAGAGACGTGTGAAAACAGCATGATCTGCTTCAACTCAAAATAGGCATTTTTAAAATGATATATTAAATGATCTCTAGGGTATTTTGAGATTAAACTTCACAGACACATTATGGGGACACCTGAGACTTATATTACATCTTGTAAAAAGCAGCATAAGGTGCCCTTTAAAGCTGAAATCTGTCAACACAGTCTGTGAAAATGGTGCATAACAGTTTTTAAATTGTGAGCCAGTGTTTCCTGCCCACAACAAACACACTATTAGTATATTGTAAGATTTGTGATTCGCAAACAAATGACTTACATGAATCAGATTTGTTAGGAGTCGTTAAATCAGCCTCACTTTGTGAATCATTCAGAGATGTTACTCAAAGATGAGTATATTAAATCTAATATTTCACAAAATTGATTATTTAGCATAGTGAAGTGCAATTTTAAAATTGAAACAATTTTAGAGGAAACTAAGTTTGGGAGTAAATAACATAATATTTGACTTTTTCCCAAACAGGCAGCAATAAATTTCTAATTTTGAGATCATATTTAACTTGATTACGTTAAATTTTGTTTTCTGAACTTTTAATATTAGTCTTTATCTGCATGTTCACTCATTTTATTATTTTGGTTTTTATTGGTTTTTTTTATATCTTTTATATTGCTATACATGTTTTTGTATAGCACGTCTTGAGAAGCTGCTTTTGAAGGCGCTATATAAAATAAAGTTTATTATGATTGTACTATTTATGTGGCACTAATATGTTCACACAACTACACCTTGTAGTTCAGGGTTTGATTAGCATGGCCTGTTTTGCCCCTGCTGGTACAGTAGATGCCATAAATATATCACTGTTTCATTAAATTTCATCGGCCAAATTACAACCTGACTAACCTCCAATTAAACAGCAATTAATAAGGAGAGCTTATGACCTCCTGCCTGAATCTTTGGTTTAGCATGCTAGTCACTTCAAAGGGAATTTCTGTGGGCTCTCTTCCCAGAGGCAAACACCGAATATTTGCATGTGTGATATTTCCATTTTGTCTTGCACTCTGGCTGAGATTATGAGAATATAAAAAGAGTTTAGCCCCAAGCTTTCTGACAAGCTTGGGTAATAATAGTCTGATTTCTCAGCTTTATTGACACTGTGGAGATTAGTCACAGTATTTGAGAACAGAGAAAAGTGGGGAAAAAAGTGAAAATTTGTCTTGTGGCTAAAATATTGAGCTTGGTGAATGATGTCACTGTTTTTTAATGAGGCCTTGAATGGCGGAGGGGTTAGGGATGACCTCTGTGATTAATGCAGCTTGCCTTTATAGTCAGTCCAGGCCACAGCATGGAAGCGCATGACTTCCTGCTGTAGCAGCATGTCCTAGATGGATGAAAAAATGTTCGAAAAACCTTGGAATGTAATTTCAAGGACGCACGCTCGCATGCTGGGATTTTCTAGGATACCAGCCAGATCGTACAGGATGTTAGCCATGGCAAATGCGGCCAGAGTCTCTTCCATTTCATATCTGATCATGTGAGAAGAAGCAGGTGCTGTAATACCCCACCAAACACGTAACATCATGTGAGAGAAGACAATAGAGCTATACATTGAGGTGCTTACCGCAGGATTCATGTGTTATTTTCATTTTTTCTCAGCTGGGAAACTAAAAAAATGTAAGTTTTAGTTAAAGGGGTCATCGGATGCCCATTTTCCACAAGTTGATATGATTCTTTAGGATCTTAATGAAAATTATATAATATACTTTAGTTAAAATTTAGGTAGTGGTAGTGTAAAAAACACACTTGTTACCCCAAAAATGCTGTTTTGTTGCATGTCGCTTTAAATGCTAATGAGCTCTGCTCACCCCGCCTCTCTCTTCTGTGGGGTGATGAGCAGACTGTAAACTTTAGCCAGTGCTGCCAAGTCCACGGTTTTCCCGCGAAATTGGGCTATTGTCATACTATTGCTGCAGGTTGTTTAAGGTAATATTTAGCAATGCCAATTTTACCAGAGAAAACCCATCAAAAACCATATATTTTGCATTACACATTAAACAGAGTTAAATCTATCAAATAATTTGACTAAGCTCAGTATCGTATAACTCATTAAAGGATTAGTTCATTCCTAAATAGGATGACCATACATGCCATTTTTACAGATCCATGTCCTGCGCGGGAATTTTATATTGCCTAAAATATCCAGGATTTGGCTGTTTGCGCTGCGCAGACCAATTGTTGTATGACATCCGTGAGAACTATAAAGAGCAAACGGCTCCAGTACTTTGATGTCATACAACAATCGGTCAAAACAAAGCACTTCAAGTCGAAAAAACAAAGAACAAACACCTAAAATGTACACATATTTGCATCGCTTTTACTGTTATCACACTTTTTCATGCGCCATGACTGGTCAATGTATAATGCCTGCACAGCACGCTATTGGTCAAACTACTTTTCGATCATTACCTTCAGAAAGTATGAAAACATCAAACAAAGCCAAATATAGAAATCCTGGCCAGGATGTTTCCCATAAAAATGGCACGTATGGCCACCCTACTCCTGAATTAAAATTTCCTGATAATTTACTCAACCCTATGTCATCCAAGTTGTTCATGTCTTTCTTTCCTCAGTCGAAAGGTTTTTTAAGAAAACATTCCAGGATTTTTCTCCATATAGTGGACTTTAATGGGAACCAATGGTTTGAAAGTCCAATTTGCAGTTTCAGTGCAGCTTTAAAGGGCTCTACACGATCCCAGACAAGGAATAAGGATCTTATTAAGCGAAACAACTGGTCATTTACTAAAAAATGTAACATTTATATACTTCTTAACCACAAATGCTCATCATGCACTAGCACAACTTCACATATTACATAATCTTGTTGGAAAGGTCATGTGTGATCTAGGCGGAAATACCAACCCAGTGTTTACAAAGCGAATGTGCAAAGAAAGTCAAACTCCCTTTACAAAAAAAAAAAACAACAACGTTGTCAGACGATTTTGAAGAAGGAAGAGAAAATGAGATGGAGTTTTTCGCCCGTACCTTTTTGAACCGAAGTGCACAGGCGAACAACTGCATGTGACCTTTCCAACGTGATTACGTAATGCGTAAAGATGCAGAGCTAGTGCAAGACAAGCATTTTATGGATAAAAAGTATTTAAAAAATGTTTATTCATCAAATAACTCATTTCTTTGTAAATTGTTTGTATTTTATGTAAAGTGTTGTGTTCTATTTAATGCAACAGTGCATCTATAAGCTATTTACAGCAATGTGACTCTATTAAAATATTACTTTTGTGACACCTTATACTGGTTGCTCCAATAGTTCCCCTTAGTTGACGGAACAAATATGAGATATGATTCAGTGGGAAATCACGGTCTGTGGACTTCCTGACACAGTTTTTCCTTCCATGTGATTCCGTCTAATTGGATGTCCCAGGCCAAGCGGGTCTGTTTCATTTACATAACACTGGACTAAAAATACAAGAACACATCCAACTGAGAGTCTTTCGTTATATGGTCACTTGGATTAAGTCAGACGGGCATGAAATCATTGCCCTTTTGTTTGCTTCTCTTCTCTGCTCATCATGCCCTCTGTTTGTGACAGGTCAACAGCAATCTCCCTGAGAAGTGGAAAGCCAACACAACAACACTTTACCTTCCATTTAGGAGATGTCGGTGCCTACCGTTTCATGATTCACGGATCACCGAAGGTGCAACCAGTCAGAAAGTGTTACAGGGAGAGCCTGATCACTCCCACCACCAACACAATGACAGCGTGACCTTCAGGTATATGTGCATTCTCAAAAACTGATCATGTTCTGCTGCGGAAATATACCACTTAAAGGAACAGCTCACCCAAAAATAAAAAAAAAATGGTGAAAATTTACTTTGTAAATAAGCTTGTTTCACTTGCTCACCAATGGATCCTCTGCAGTGAATGGGTGCTGTCAAAACGAGAGTCCAAACTGCTGATAAAAACATTACAGTAATCCACAAATAATCCACATGACTCTTGACATACAGTAAAAAGCTCCATGTTTGTAACCATGCTTTTGTAACGCAGTGCTTGATCTGTGCATATTTCTCCCCTTATTCAGATGAGACGACTGCTTCACGGAAGAAACCAAAATTAGGGATAGAAGATTCGTATTTCGTATCAGCTTTCCACTTCATATGATGTTAATTGTTGGACTGGAGTCGTGTGGATTACTTATGCATTATTTTGATGTTTTTATCAGCTGTTTGAACTCTTATTCTGACCCATTCACTGCAAAGGATCCAGTGGTAAGCAAGTATTGTTAAACTGCTACATTTCTCCAAAATCTGTTCCAATGAAGAAACAAACTCATCTACATCTTGAATTTCTTGAGAGTGAGTAAATGTTCAGCACAGTTTTATTTTTGCATGAACTTTTCCTTTAAGACCATGATAAATCCAATAAAATAAGCCTTAGGGAAATTTAAAAGTGATTTGGCATCACACCTTGGGAACACCTGGATTGCAATAACATAAATTCACTGAACAAAACACACGCACATGCGTGCTCTGATTATAAAACAAGCACTCAATAACCCTTCGTGCAACTTTGCGTGCGTCACCAAACAAACAGTGGTGATGAAAACTTCAAACGGGACATGGGACTTCACACGAGGACCTAAACAAAAACAGTTTGCGGCTGTTAATATTGCGTTCACCTCTCATTAAAATTCTCGCCGTCACTCTACCTGCAGGCATACGCAAGAACGTCATTCCTATTCTCATTTCCATAGCTGTCAGAAGCTTCACTTCCACAGGAAGCGTTCAATACCGGGTGTAATTAGTGGTGCCCAAAATAAAACAGTGCCATTTGGTGATCTGTTGACATTGTTAAATGCAGAATCACAGCTTTGGGTGCTGTAACAAGATTCTTCACATACCTGTAAGCTATCTATAGTAAACAATTAGAGAGATGTTGTTCAGCTTTGGGGTTCTCATCAAACAAATGGCATTTGATGCTTTGCTTGTTGCTTTATCATAAAATAATGCCTAACCACACAAGCCAGATGTCAGTCATAATTAATCTACATTTTCACATGGCGCATGTGTGATCAGGCTCTTATAGTCAGGAAATTGCTCTTGCTGTGACATGAGTTTTATTTCAAAGGCTCTATATTGGGCATGTTAATGAATTTATTGCAGCTAGCTGCGATCCGTAACTACATCAATTGTCCTGCGTGCACTTCCCCGCAGAGCTCTTCAAACTGAGACAGCCCTTGGATGCCATGGCTTAAGCTTTATCGCTCTCTAAATATACATTGCCTGAATTGCTATACATAGGTCTGACAAAACAATGGGAATCAAGGCACTCTATAGTTGACAAGCATGTCAGCATGAATTCACATCATAATGCTCTGACATCAGCTTTCTCCTGATTTTTCCTGCAATGGTCTCCCACATAACCGCATTGTTAAAAAAGAAGAAATTAAAGCAATGCAGTTGCACGTTAAGCTTTATTAACAGCATATGTGGAATGTTTTTGATTACCACAAAAAAAACTATTTCATTAGTTTGTGAGGAAAAAAAGGCAGAGAATAGACATCTATGGGGCAACCGTTGTACCGTTATGACTGCACCATCGACACATTTTGGTAACACTTTACAATAAGGCCCCATTAGTTGATGTCAATAATGCAATAACTATTGTTAACTAACATTGAGCATTTTTTACAGTATTTATGAATTTTTATTCATGTAAGTTAGTAAAAATATAACTGTTAGTTCATGTTAGCTCAAGTCTAATGACTAAAAGAAATGAACAGATATAACTTCTGATTGACATTAAGTTTAAAAGATACTTTAGAATTATTTTGCATTTCAGGTTCATGCTAACTAATGTAGTTAACTAATGGAGCCTTATTGTAAAGTGTTACCCACATTTTTATTTGCTTGTGATTTATGAGGAGCACTAAACGCTATTATAGATCAGAGATAACTAGTCAAAATTAGCATCTGTAGTAATTGACAGTTGCTGTCAAGACAGTGTTCTCACGACGCGTCATATTGGTGGCACTGAACGTGAACAAATGAAACTTGCATATTTTGCTGCTTTTTGATGCAGAAATGGTTAATTATTGTCATGATTTAGGCTGTAGTAATTGGTTGGACTGGAAAACACATTTGGAGTACTATAGACTGCCAAAAGTTATAACAAATCAAGGAGAAGAGTGCAAAAAAAACTGTCTGAGGAACAAAAGGTGTTTGTGGTTGGCCAAACTGAACCAGGATTTCCAGGGCAAGAATCTTGACAACATTTGTGATTGCTCTTATCATTTCCGGTCAGGTAGGTGAAATATTAGCCTAACATCTTAATTAATACTGCTCGTACATATATTTACCACCGATTATCTTTGGTTTGTCAAACTATTGCATCCTCTCCTGCTTACTAAATCCTTCTCTATATGATTTAGCAGCTTCCACACGTTTTTTTTTTCCCTTGGTTTAGACATCATTAATTAGCAGTACAACATATTCAGGAGATTGCATTAGCCATGCAATCCATACTGTTATTTACATATCCGGGTAATTAACCAAACCCTGTCACAAGTGCAAACCCTCTATTGGGAAACAATGAGAAAAATAACAAAGTGCAGTAAATGGTAAAACAGTTTGAACTACAAACCAGTGTGTTCATAATTAATATAATACATTAAAATAACAGGGTAAGACACATCTATTTGCAATACACAACAGCAACAAGCTGTTTTGTACAATAACTGGAAGACCGAAAGCCAGACCAATAAAATTTACAAATGGTGTATTGCCGACTCTAACGACAAAAATAAAATGGACAATAACAATAACTTGCAGTTTAGTAAGTGAGTCACACGCTGATAATAACCAATAATCTGATTCAAAACGCTTAAAATCTCATTGCTGAGTTTTTTGAACTATTCATTAGGAGAACTGACTCATAAGCAGGAGCGTTTGTAGCCTTGTTTCAGTACTGGCCCACAGGTTCCCTCATAAAAAATGTCCATATCCATATTTTGGTTGATACTCCTATTGATTTCGTTTTGGACATACAGATTTGAATTCTTTACCTGCAGTACAGTGTTTGTTGTTTGTTCACAGGCTGCGCGGGTAATAGAGAGCTGCGTCATCGCTGAAAACGATGATAGAAGACATATTTGCATTTATACAATGGGTAAATATCGCCTAACGCAGCGATATTTTTGTTTTCTTTTTCTATACAGCATCCGTTACGCTGTTAGAAACCGCTGCAAACGATTCAGTTGATGAGTGAACTCACCGAATGATTCAAAAGTGAACCGCGAACAATTTCAAACCGATCAATTTTGACTCTGAAACAGCTCAGAAAATAATTGCTTAAATATTATTAAAGAAAATGGATCCCATGTCGATATACGGTAATCTCTACTATCAAACAAGGATTTATAAGAAATATTTTACTGGGGCATGTACCTCGATAAAGAGTATAGCGACGCCCCTGTTCATAAGAGTCATTTGTTCGTGAATCGAACAACGCAGGGCAAGTGCATGTTTTTGCGTACAGCTGGTGAGGAGAACCGACAGTGAAAAGCCGTGCAGGAAACGCTGTGACCTGGATGTCCCATCTCAAAATTATGCAATTACAAGTTGTGGGCACCAAAAACGTGTTAAATGAAATTGAAAAACTGCGATATGTTGGCGTGCTGCTAAGACCACGATGTGACTGAACTCTGGGAGTCGGCGCAGGTGAGTGTGGTATTTCTTTTATAAAACAGTTCATTAAACAAGTTTTTGAAGTTCAGCAACTTACATTTTTGATACAGTGTCGACAGTTGATTCGTCTCCTTTTGCTGCGCCAACGAAAATAGTTGCAAACAATGCCACAGGAGAATGACCGTTACACATTCCAATTTTGTCCTGAATGAATCATTGCTTTGAACGAATCGGTTTCAGGAATGATTCAATGATTCACTTTTCGCCACATGTTGGCGGAGCGATGTAACCTTATGAATTAAATGATGAATAAAAAAAACGCCTGTTGTTTTTGAACAGTAATATTTTTCATGTTTTTAAAGAAGTCTCTTCTGCTCACCAAGCCTGCATTTATTTGATCCAAAGTACAGCAAAAACAGTAAAAATGTGAAATATTTTGACCAAATTCAAATAACTGCTTTCTATTTGAATATATTTTAAAATGCAATTTATTTCTGAATATATAGTGAATATTTAGCCTCATTATGCCAGTTACATGATTCTTCAGAAATTATTCTAATATTCTGATTTTCTACTCAAAAACGATTATTATTGTTGTTGTTATTATTATTATTATGTTGAAAACAGCTGAGTAAAAAAAAATGTTTAGGTTTTTTGATGAATAGAACATTCAGAAGAACAGCATTTTTCTGAAATAAAAATCTTTTGTAACAATGTAAATGTCATTATCATCATTCTTCATCAATTTAAAGCATCCTTGCTCAATAAAAGTAATCATTTCTATAATTAGAAATTACTAAATTACAAAATAATAATTATAATAATAATAATATACTGATTTCAAGCTTTTGAATGGCATAGTATGTAATGTTACAAAAGCATTTTATTTTAGATAAATGCTAATCTTTGGATCTTTTTATTCATCAAAGAATCCTGAAGAAATTTACTCAACTGTTTTGAATATTTATAATAATAATAATAATAATAATAATAAATGTTTCTTGAATAGCAAATGATTTCTGAAGGATCATGTGATACTGAAGACTGGAGTAATGATGCTGAAAATGTAGCTTTGATCACAGGAATAAATTACATTTTAAAATATATTCAAATAGAAAGCAGTTATTTAAAATAATAAAAACATTTCACAATATTACTGGTTTAGCTGTAATGTTTAGAGACTTAAATAACACTAAAAACAAAAAACTTCTGACTGGTATTGTATGTTTATGCTTAAGAATAAATTTTCACTTTGTAAAACTGATTTAGCCTGTAATATTCTTAAGATGTGTCTTGAATTAACTTTCTCATTTAGAAAGGATGCTACAGTGCTAATTAACATTTAGATTGATTAGGAAGTATATGAGCATGCATTTTCCTTGCAGTGTATTATTTTGCATGTCTAAATGAAAAATTAATTAGTTTTGTTTTTAAATGTTTGAGACCAGAATGAAATGAATGTCACTTAAGCAGATTACGTCAAACAATACTCAGGAGAATCTCAGTATTCAAGAGAGATAAAAGAATATCCTTAACCTTGAATCAGCACACTTATGTCACATTGCAATTGCCTCAAAAATTAGATGTTTTTTTTTTCTTTTTTCTCCAGACCCTCTCAACGCCTCGGAGGGAAGAGTCTCTTCTCTTCCAAATGATCTTCCTGTTTATTCTCTATTTGATTATGACAAAGGCCGATAACCTTTTTGAGCTGGAGCACAGCTGCTTCACAAGCCGTCAGAGGAGAATCTATTAACTACGGCCATACGGATGGAAATGTTATTCTCAGTGCTGTTGCCCTCTGAGTCTCTGGGGATACAGCAGTCAAAAGTACATACCCCGAGTCTAAGAGGAAAATGAGACTCGGTCTTCATGCTGATGAGGAGAGGAGCTCACAGGAAACACAGAAGAGGATATCAAATCTCTCGCCAGCTCTCCTGGACCACACCGTTCCTCTCTGAGGGTGGGGGTTGCTCTTCAAAGCACTTCTGTTCTGTCCTGTGACTGAAATAATTACCTGTGCTGTATGAGTAGACTGAATGAAAGCAACAATGGAGACATGGTTCAGGGAAAAGGCAGTCAAAGGAAAGTTTTGTGTGTGTGTTTGTGTGGGGTGAATGGAGCTGCTGTCATTCTCTTCATCTCTCTGTTTGTTAAGAAACATTATCGTCTAATATTAAGTTAATATAAATCTAAATGATTCATTTTGTTCAACTTATTAGCCAAGGGGCTGACAGCAGAGAGTAAATGGATGAAAGCTGAATGGGAAAATATTAACAAATATCGCAGATGCTTCTACATTTAATGTATCTAATTTACACCCCTTTATTATATTCGGTAGCATCTTGTAACTTGGTTAAATAACCACTTGGTGCTATGTTCAAAATCACTAACTAAAATTGAAACAATGGCGCCACCAAGTGGATAACAAATGAACTCTTTTCAGAATGAGAACGGTTCGGTTTCAAGACCAAAAATAAACCAAGTGGCGGGAAAAACCCCGAAACATTATAATATATTTATATGTAATATAATATAATATAATTTAAGGACAGAACATATGCTTTATCGAGATTGAAGAGATTCAGGATTTTTATTTGTCACATACACAGTTATATAGAGAATATATAACCGGCAGTGAAATTTAAATCAGGTCCGCTCCTTGGACTGCTATTATTTATAAATAATATAATATAATATAATATAATATAAATGTTATTGACGTAATTGATGTTCAGTTAATGTGTGTTAATTATATGATCATACATGCATTTAGATTTTTTAAAAACATAAAGTAAAATCTTATTAGGAAATTGTTTATAGTACCAGCAGTGAAATGTAAATCAGGTCCGCTCTATAGACTGTGCAATTATTTATAAATGATGTAATATAACATAATATAATATAAACATAATTGACCTAATCGATGTTTAGTTATTGAGTGTTAATTATATGATCATACATGTATTTAGATTTTTTTTTTAAATATTATAAAGTAAAATCTTATTAGGAAATTGTTTATAGTATATTATAAATTAAATCAAATGTGCGTATAAAATATGAACTGCTTTTCATAAACACGCCTCCATAAACATCCAAAACCATATATAAATTAAAAAAATTTATTATTTTTTGAAAAAGAAAAACCCTTATGAATATGAATTATATTATCCTAAATATTTTTGTTTTGTTTGTAATGTGTTTTAACTATAAATCAAATTAAATTTATTCTAAACCTGTACATAGATATAAACACACACACACACACACACACACACACATATATATATTAACGTGTGTGTGTGTGTATGTGTGTGTAAATAGTAGTAGTAAATTAAAGTTAAAGTACTATTAAAGTTAATAGTAGTAAATAGTGAATAGTGAAGTTTTCAAAACTAAATTAAATCGAACATGCATATAAAAATATGAAATGCTCCTCCCTAAACATGCAATACCGTATATAAATATTTTTTTTTAATGAATTTTTCCTCTTTTTGAAAAGAAAATATATATATATATAAGTTTATATAGTATATTAGTATATAATAGTATAATAGTATATAATATACATAATAATTTATATATTTTATTAATATATTTTATAATAAATATATTTTATAATAAAAATATATTTTTCAAATTTTTTATTGTTAAAATATATATTAGTTGGATATTGTTTGTAATGTGTTACACCTATATATCAAATTAAATATCTACATTTTTCCAGTTTTTATTTGCAAACTTGTAGAGAGAGAGAGAGAGATTTAGATAGATATAGATATATAACTGTGATCTTCACTAATGTTTTCAAAACTTCACTAAACTTACATATCAAATTAAACTGGTCTATATATCATATATCAGCTAAGTTCATTGTAGCATATAAAATTGTTATATTTGCTAAACTGATCATAGTAGTAAATAGTGAATGTTGTACATATATTTAGATTATTGTTAACTAAAATATTAATTGCATTTTTTTGTAATGTGTTATAACTGTATATAATTTTTTTTCAATATTTCTAGTTAACTTTTTAAATTGCAAACCTGCATATAAAATACAAACAAATATATATCATATATATCAGCTGTGGTCCTTGTTTTGTATCTTAAAATGGTTTAAACTGGTCTGAAACTTAATTTTAAGCAGTTTAGTATAGCAAGCAAAATCATTCCCTTGTATATCGAAAATAGCACAACTCCATTGTTATACTGTATTGTTATCTCTTTCAGCAAGCCTTTGTGATGCACTACAATGATGAAGGAAGATGAAGAACAATCAGAGATGCTCAGCAGCGGCCTCACAGTGATGGTGCTATAGCCTGCTCAGCCAATCACTCTCCGGTATGTAAATGAGACAGGAGAGCATGCCTGCTGATTGGTCCTTCCCAGACTTGCCATTGCCCTCATCAACAGGCTCTCTTCCTTGTTGTTGTTGTGCCATCATTGAGGTCCTATGTGTGTGTGTGTGGGCACAGGGAGGAGCCGAGCGCCTCTTTCTATAGCCGAGAAGGGGCGGGTCCTGCCGGGAGAGGCTGAGAGGAAGACAAGAGCGAGTGGGCGGGATCTAGACCCAGGCTGGAGTAGAGCATCCCTGACCGCGGCTCGGCTAACGGCTAGAAAAGCGTCTCCAGACTGATGCTGAGTCAGGTACAGGTGGAGTCACATTCTGTTTGGCTTGGACCCTCCAGAAATCATGGAGGAGCTGGAACATACCTGTCCACTGCCACGAACGGTGAGATATATGCGTTTTGTTGTTGTCGAGGGCATCTGAGAGACGTTGAGGATCACTTTCTCTTTGTTTTCAGCCTGTGTTTATCTGTTTTTGTCTTTGTGTGCTGCTGTCCGAGTGATGTTTAGCTTGTGAAACTGCAGTTAAAGTGAGCTGTTTTGTTCTACTGCCTTGACATATTGCTGCTTTAATCCTCTGCGTCTACCAGATGTTGTTTTGAAGTGCGAGAGCCAGCGCTTTGGTGGGATGGTGCTGAGCTAATGTTACAGACACCATCCAGATTGCGTTTATCAGCAGGTTGCCCTTCTGTGATGTTGCTCCTCCTTCTCACCTTGTACAGAATTCTGGGAAGGGTCTCCAGCATCCTTTGAAACACTGTCTCCGTTGCTATGGGAATGAATCCATGGAGATTTTTTCCTCCAATGAATAATCAGATATCACACCTACATTGCATTGGATATGTAAATGCATATGTACCAGCTGGGTCTGTTTCTTGCAGGGAGAAGCTCTCACTGGGCATTTCCTTTAATAGACAGATGGTCACTATTGTCCCAAAGGTCACTGGAAGGTTAATGCAGAAATTGTTTTTTAATATTTCTGTAATGTGTTTGGCCCGGAGTTCATTTGAACAGCATCTGGTGCCTCCACCCACATGTTTACAAAACACTAGGAATATGCCTCAACGGTGATTTAAGTAGCTGTGAGGTTTTAAAGGGACAGATCCCCAAAAAATTACAATTTTGGCATTATTTACTCACCCTCATGTCGTTCCAAACCTGTATGAGTTTCTTTCTTCTGTTGAACACAAAAGAAGATATTTTAAAGAATATTGATTATCAAACAGTTGACAGTAGCCATTGACTTCCATAGTACGAGAAGTAATACTATGGAAGTCAATGGCTACCACCAACTGTTGGTAGCCAGCATTCTTCAAAAATATATATTTTTGTGTGTTAAGGAAGATATTCATACAAGTTTGAGTAAATGATGACAAAAAAAAGATCATTTTGAACACAATAAAAGCATTTTTTTATCAGTCTGATATTGTTACCTTTTCCATTTTTGTTGTTTCATAAATTAATTTTCTCTTTAAATTAAGCAAAAAAAAAAACATTAAAAAAAAACATTATATATCATATAATGATGTTATAAACTATAATATAATATAACAGATAATATAATATAATATAATATAATATAATATAATAAATTTTAGCCATTGGGCACAATAAAACCACATTTTAATGGTTTGATATTTTTGCTATTTTTGTACCTTTTCAATTTATGTTGTTTTATGAATTTAGTATGTATTATATATTTGACCCTGGACCACAAAACCAGTATTAAGTAGCATGGGTATATTTGAAGTAATAGCCAAAAATACATTGCCTGGGTCAAAATGATCAATTTTTCTTTTATGCCAAAAATCATTAGGATATTAAGTAAAGATATTTTGTAAATTTCCTTCCATAAATACATCAAAACTTATTTTTTGATTAGTAATATGCATTGCTAAGAATTTCATTTTGACAACTTTAAAGGAGTTGAATTTATAATTTTATAAATTTTCTCAATATTTAGATTTTTTTTTTTTGCACTTTTAGATTGGATCAGCAAAAAATAAATAAATAAATAAATAAATTAGCCTAGCCTAACTAAGAAAGTTCAAACTTGATTAAAGACAAGTGAACAGCCAGTAAAAAATAAGAACAAATAGGCTACACAAATTACAAGCATAGATAAATACAACAGAACAAAATTACGAATTAAGTATTCGGGTACAGAAATGCAATAATTAAGTGTAAAATAACACTGGTTGTTCAATGCATAGATTAAATATAGATCAATCTTTGTTAAAACTGTATTTTGTTGTTCGATTAATATTAATGAGGTATTTATAGGCTGCTGTCCCTTTAAGACATTGTTGCCAAGTCCGAGGTTTTCAGCGATTGTTTTTGATGTCCACGGGTTGAAGCGACATCAATAACGTCATATTTAATTAGGAATTTACTAGGGGAACCCCGACAAAATAAAAGTGTATTTTATCCCCCATAACACGATTTTTAACGGAGGACCCCCTCAAAACGCGACTGGGCTAGTTTTGGACTAGTTTGAGTAGCAATTGGGCGGGTTTTGTTGTGAAAACCTGGCGACCCTGCTTTAAGACGTGATGCACGGACACATCCGATTTCATTCCTAGTTGTTTTCGTTCACTTAAACTTAAACTTAAAATATCCTGTCGAGACGGATATTTTGTGATATTTTTTATATGTTATGTATCTGTCCAAACGCAAGGAGTTGCGAAAGAGCATTCAGTTCGGTGTTCCCGCGCTGTGTGAAATGCGTTTCTCTGCGTGGGCGCGCTTCACGTGTGCGGCTGTACAGAAAACGACGCCATAGTAGCGAATCGCGTTCTCTTTCTCTTCTTAAAATCATTGTAAACAAGTACAAATGATTAACTTTCACTCTATTATGGTTACATTTTAACAAATAACACCTGATTTTTCCGGTAAGAGTGGGCGCGGCCATTTGTAGCCTAAATTTTATGGGTCTGGCTTCTGCATTCGGTTAGCTGTACAAAACAGCTCTTTTTGCTGCTTTATATTGCAAAGTGGTGTGTCTTATATTATTTTAATGTATTGTTTTAATTCTGAACACACTGGTTCTGCAAACAGTTTACTGCACGTTGTTATTTCTCTCCTCATTTCCCTATAAAAGGTTTGCACTTGGGTCCCGGTTTGGTCAATTACCCGAAATGCGCAGCCATATTAGAGATACTCGGATGTAAACAACAGCATTGACTGCACAGTTAAAGTACTACTGAATACGTTATTCTGCTCATTTATGCCGTCTAAACCACAAAAAATACGTGTGGAAGCTGCTAAATCATATAGAGTGGGACTTAGTAAGCAAAAAAGGGCATAATATTTTGAAAAAAACTAAAGTTAAAATGTGGTAAAGATACATACAAGCAGTATTATTTAAGATATTAGCCTAATATTTCACCTACCTGACTGGAAATGATGAGAACAAACACGAATGTTGTCAAGATTCTGAAAATCCTGGTTTAGTTTGGCCAACCACAAATGCCTTTTGTTCCTCAGACAGTTTTTTTGCACTCTTCACCTTGATTTTTTGTAACTTTTGGCAGTCTATAGTACTCCAAATGTTTTTCCTGGTCTGACAGAATAGTACAGCCCAAAACATGACAATAATTGACCATTTTCAGCAGCAATAATCAGCGTGTTTACGTTCGTTGCCGCCAATACGGTCAATTGATGAGTTGTCGGCTAATGAACTGGAAGTCTTGCCTATAGGCTTACTTCCACATTGAAAAATAATAAGAATAAAGTAAGTTTTTGATAACAAACCCCATTCTCCCCCATATGGGATATTAGTGGATCTCTTTCTGAATTATAAACTCCATGAAAGATGCAGAAAATAAAATCCCTGCCTCCCTCCCATACATTGAAATTCAGAACCATGTGTTGTCACAATGTCTGTAGGCCTATTGTTCACTGTTGTGCTATAACCCGTGAGGAGGTTTGAATGGATTGAAATATCTGTGTAATGTATGTCTGTTTCTATCCCCCCTCTGTGCTGCTATGCTGTGGACGAATGATTTGTCTTAAGTCAGTGACATTAGAGAACCCTCTACTGGACAAATCAATACCCGCTGTAAAGAGGCTGTTACACAGATTGTCTTGAAATCAATACGTCAGATAATAACCTCTATTCGTACAAAAAGGGAAACATTTTTGAGAAGGGTAAATAGGATGTCATGTCAGGCTTGTTTAAACATTATTTTATTTGGGAAGCTACAACGTCTGTTTATTTCTCATCTTTTTTTTCCTCAAATCAATGTATTCTTCAATCTTCTCTGCAGACACTTATAGAACCAGCCATATTTACGCCGGAGACGAGTTGTGAGTGTCGGGCACCACATGAGAAGCTGACTGTAGAGCAAGCTCGACTTGGAACGCCTGGTCAGTCTGTATTTTCCCTGTTGAGTTATTAGAACGAAACAGAACACCAAGTTAAAAATTACCTTTGTAATAAGGTCATTCCTGTTAGGCTATAACCTAAAAAAAAAATTAATATGCTTGTTTCACGTAGTGCTAGACACTCAGAAATATGCACTCAAGCTCTTAAATATTAACTTAAATGTAACTTTTTTTAAAGCTTCTAACTTCATTCATTATATCTTGATTACTTACATAATCACAATAAAATAAATACACACACAAATGGGGGTCAGTAAGACTTTAAAAAGAAAAAAAAACAGATATTTTAATGCTTTTTGTTATTTTGAACTCTATATTCTTCGAACCAACCTGAAACTTTTGAGTGGTATACAGTGTATTTGTTGAATATTTTAAAAAAATATTTTGCCCAATATATTAAGACATACAGTACATGATGAGAACATCTATACACAATCTATAGACAAGCAAGACTTTAAGTCCAACATCTATAGGAGTTGATTTACTGAAACATAATAAGAACACATGATAAACTAATTGTGTAAGTGTATGTGTGAAAAAAAACAACAACTAATATTTGAAAGCTCTTTTTGGTTTTGGGCCCATTTCACAAATCCCATCAAACATTGATGACTTAACTAATCCCATATCAGTGTCAGAGGAAAATGTAGTGCTTGTAGGATAGTCCACCACTGGGATTGGACTCAGCAGGACTAGATTCAGGGATTCCCTGTTCATTCTGTGACCCAGATTCTCACAGCCACGGCTCACAAAGCTCTCACATACCAGAGTTCTGCTGGCCAATGATCACTGAGCTCTGCTATAGTGGAGAAGAGACAAAAGGAGAAAGGTTGAATGGTTTTTGATGTCCTTCAAGGAGATAATGGACTATTTTAAGTTTGTGAAAGTAAAAATGAGGGGAAAAAGTGAGCGGTGCAAAATAATGGTTTTGCCTGCTCTATTCATGTCTTTTACTCTGTCTTGACTAACAGCATTTTTGTTTTTGAAGTCTCACCAAGGCTGCATTTATTTGATAATAAAAACAGTAAAAATATTATTATTGTGAAATAATGTTACAATGTACAACAGCTGTTTTCTATTTTAATACATTTTAAAACATCATTTATTCCTGTGATGCAAAGCTAAATTTAATAGCTAAATTTTCTGCATCTTTATTTCAGTCTGCAGTGTCACATGATTTTTCAGAAATCATTCTAATGTGCTGATTTGATGCTCAAGAAACATTTCTTGACACAAAGTCAAATTTCATGATTTGATTCGATTCATTATAGATTATTTTGAATATATATCAGGTACAGTACATGACAAATTTTCTCAAGGAAAATAATCAACGAATGCTGAAAAATATACATGAGAGTCAGTTGGTACTACATTACTATAATATTGAGGGTGAAATGAATTGATTTCTATACAAAGTTTTTATAATAATAAAGTTACAATTACAATATATTTCTACTCAAATTCGTTTTTTGAAATATAAACATAAATGGTGACTGTCATAAAAACTTGACGGATTTATTCAAACATAAATATTGAAGAACAGTAAAAAAAAGATATATATATATATATATATATATATATATATAGTGTATTTAGCATGTATTTAGCAAAATGCTTCTCTCTAGAGTTCATTTTTCTAGCTGACTAACGAGTTCATGGTTACCGAGTAGCCTATGTTTTTTTTCTGAGGTAAATGTGACTTTACGTGATATATTGTTTACAAACTCTTATATTGACGTCTTTTCGCGGTTAAAACACGGATAGAGCGATTACATAAGACAGGATACAAATTTCGGTAAGTTGACATACCTTAGGATGTTTTTCATGTTTATTTTGTGCTGAAGTTGGTTTTAAAGTGAAGGAGACGATCAGTTCACACTGCCCTTCTCTTGAACTGAGGCGCTACAGCGATCTGTCACTTCACATTAAACAGCGCCAAAACGGCATTTTTTGTTTGAATACTGTACTAAAATGGACAGAATTTGAAATCTGAGACTTCGTTTTATATCAAAAGTAATAAATCACAAAGCTAATTCGCTAGGTACGCTAATGTTCCCTTCATTAACTGAAAACAGGCTAGACTAATCGATTCTTGGGATTTAAGAATGATATCGTTTCACAAAAAGGAGAATCGATTAAAATTAAAAAATCGATTTTTTTTGTTTACCCATCCCTATTTCTTAATATTATCAATCCTAAAAAAGTTGAGCTACTTAATATTTTTGTGTAAACTATGATACTTTTTTATTGATGAATAGAAAGTTCAAAAGAAAAGCATTTATTTAAAATAGAAATCTTTTGTAACATTATAAATGACTCATCAAGTGTCCTTGCTGACAATTTCTTTAAAAAAATACTGACCCTAGACTTTTCAGTGGTGTAAAGTGACATACTTTCTTTGTGTTTTGTGTTTTTGTTTCTGTAAAAGATTTCAAAAAGTGTCATGATTTTTTCATTTTCAGTGGACCGGCCGGTGCGAATCTATGCAGATGGCATCTTCGATCTTTTTCATTCTGGTCACGCTCGTGCCCTGATGCAGGCTAAGAATCTGTTTCCTAACGCCTACCTTATAGTTGGAGGTATAGACACGTTTAATTTACTGATTACTGATCAATATTCTGTAGAAGATGTTGAATTATGAACTTTGTGGTCATAAACTGATGAAATATGTATGTGTGTTTGTGTTAAGTATGTAGTGATGAACTCACTCACAAGTACAAGGGCTTCACCGTAATGACGGAAGACGAGCGATACGAGGCATTGAGACACTGCCGCTACGTCGATGAGGTTTTGCGTGATGCGCCTTGGACTCTGACTCAAGAGTTTTTAGAAAAACACAAGGTCAGTTATTTACATCCCAGCACCGTACCGCTCTCATAATTCCCTGTGGTTAACCCTTTGTTTCGTATTCTCCAGATTGACTTTGTGGCGCATGATGACATCCCGTACTCCTCTGCTGGCTCTGAGGACGTGTACAAGCATATTAAGGAGGCAGGTAAAGAAAAGTGGCCTTCGCTTGAGAGCATGTGTGTGTTTGTGTTTCAGAAAAGATCTAACATGTGTGAGTGTCTCAGGTATGTTTGTGCCCACTAAAAGGACAGAGGGGATCTCGACGTCTGACTTGATCACCCGGATAGTGAGAGACTATGACGTGTACGCTAGACGCAACTTGCAGAGGGGCTACACCGCTAAAGAACTCAACGTTAGTTATATTAATGTAAGTAAATTAACTTAATGAAGGATCTAACGATCCTCGAATGCAAAGTCTGTGTGTTATGCTTCAATTTTGCTGACTAGTTTTTTTTTGTTACCAGACAAATGGGTATTTTCTGGCAGGATGTTTTCAAACCTGGATCATTACTTCAGTCACATGATCCTTTAGAAATCATTCTAATATTAAGTTTCGCTGCTCAAAAAACATTTATTATTATTATGTTGAAAACAGCTGAGTATGAGTTTTTCAGGTTGCTTTGATGAATAGAAAGTTAAGAAGACCTTTTGATCAATTTAAAGCATCCTTGCTACATAAAAGTATTAATTTCTATAATTTTGTTCGAAAAAATATATTTATACTGACTCCAAGCTTTTGAACGGTATAGTGTATGCTGTTACAAAAGCTTTTTATTTCAGATATTTGGATCTTTCTATTCAAAGAATCCTGAAAAAATACTGATAATAATAAATTAATAATAATAATAAATTATAATAAATGTTTCTTGAACAGCAAATCAGCATATTAGAATGATTTCTGAAGGATCATGTGACACTGAAGACTGGTGTAATGATGCTGAAAATTTAGCTATTAAATTCATCACAGAAATAAATTACATTTTAAAATATATTCAAATAGAAAGCAGTTATTTTAAATAGTAAAATATTTCACATTATTACTGCTTTTGCTGTATTTTGGATCAAATAAATGCAGGCTTAATGAGAAGAAGACAATTCTTAAAAAAAACATTAAAAATCTTAATGTTCAAAAACTTTTTACTGGTAGTTTATTACTTGAAGTAAAAAAAATATTAACTGATATAAAATAAATTAAAATAAAAATATAAAAACTTATTTTAGCTAATTGTCAGCTAAGTTAAATAACCAAAATAGCTCAAATTAAAACATCATAAAAATAAAAAGAATAAAAATGACAAATCTAAAAATCTATTTTAAAAAAAATCAACAAAAATAATAATGAAAAAAATAAATGATACTAAAATAACACTCACCTCTAAAACAAATGGATAAAACATTTTCCTTAACCACTATTCAGAAAAATATTGTAGATATTTTATTATATATAAAATTTATAACAAATATTTTATGTATTTCTTGTTTTTGCAAATATCTTGAATTATTATTAATATTTTGGTGTCACATCACAACATTTTACAAACTGAATATATTTTGTTAAATAATGTCTCATTTGCATATTTAAACCTAACATTTTAGAAAACTTGTAATACAAAAAAATGTTTGCAATTATCAATGCAATCAATCAACTGGGTAAGTAAGGTGATAACTATTAGTTAATTTTTTACCCTATTCACCTGCAGTGTCTCGCCTTAAAACAATCCTGACTTACTTTGAAGAATATCATACATAAAGTAAAATGTGTTTTGAATAACCTTTAAAAGGATAGTTCACCCAAAAATGTAAATTCTGTCATTAATTACTCACCTTCAGGTCGTTCTAAGACCGTACGACCTTCGTTCATCTTTGCAACACAAAATCTGAGCGCTTTCTGACCCTGCATAGACAGCAATGCAACTGACATGTTCAAGGCCCAGAAAGGTAGTAAGGACATTGTTAAAATAGTCCATGTGACATCAGTGCTTTAACCTTAATTTTAAAAAGCTCTGAGAATACTTTTTGTGCAAAAAGAAAACAAAAAATAACTGTATTCAACACTAACATTTAAAACTCTTTTTGGACAGGAAAAGAAGTACCGTCTGCAGAATCAGGTGGACAGGATGAAAGAGAAGGTGCGGACCGTAGAGGAGAAGTCCAAGCATTTTGTGTATAGAGTGGAAGAAAAGAGCCACGATCTTATTCAGAAATGGGAGGAGAAATCACGAGAATTCATTGGGAACTTTCTAGAGCTCTTCGGTCCAGATGGAACATGGGTAAGCAAGATAAGACCATTATCACTTCTTTTTCCAATCACACTTACATTTTTCTGAACATGACCTTTTCATTTTTCCAGAAGCAAATGTTTCAGGAACGTAGCGGACGAATGATCCAAGCCTTCTCTCCACGCTGCTCACCCAGCAACAGTCCACCAAGGGACTTCTCCCCATCCCGCTCTCCATCACCTCCATCCCGCTGGGCCATGCCCAGAACCTCACCTCCCCCATCCCCAAAGGGCGCCTCGGCCTCCATCAGCAGCATGAGCGAAGGCGACGAGGACGAGAAGTGAGGAATAAACCATCACACATAATAGACTGCACTTTACCCACAAACACACATTTACACACACTGGCAGCGATGACAGGTC
Source organism: Labeo catla (assembly GCA_012976165.1). NCBI lineage: Eukaryota > Metazoa > Chordata > Actinopteri > Cypriniformes > Cyprinidae > Labeo > Labeo catla. The sequence continues at coordinate 2,445,427 of VONZ01000029.1, read as the reverse complement.
AACTACCCTCATGGGAAAATTTAAAGTACTGTACACAACACAGGGTTGTTGAAGTCCTGTATAGTTATGCTGGCATTACAGCAAATATTTGAAAGCCATTGCAGCCCTAAAACAGAACCTGAGAGGAGATTTAACAAACAGAGGTGGGATTCACTAAATCAATTGCGGCCACTGTTTGTTTTTGTTGTTTTAGCACCAACAAATTCGGTTCAGTTCAACCAAAAATCTAAATTGTGTCATTAATTACTCACCCTCATGTCATTCTTAAATCTGTAAGACTGTCGTTCATCTTCAAAACACAAATTAAGATATTTTTGATGAAATCCAAGAGCTTTCTGACCCTGCATAGACAGCAACGCAACTGACACATTCAAGGCCCAGAAAGGTAGTAAGAACATTGTTAAAATCATCCACGTGACATCAGTGGTTCAACCAACACGGAAGAGAAGAAATTGTTGAGAAGAAATAAAGTCAATATTTTTTATTTCTTTGCACACAGAAAGTATTCTCGTAGCGTCATAACATTACGGTTGAACCACTGCTGTCACATGGACCGATGGTGTGCGGACCCTATTGGAATTGCTCAAAATAAATAGCATTTGTGAGAGCCTAAACATGCTCAAACTCAAAAATTTACATCTCATATGGGTTTCAGAAGTGCGTGTGGCAAAATGGCTAAATGGCACCACCTATAAAATTTCAACAAAGTACCCTTCGAGCTGTTTCACATACATGTACGAAATTCGGTAGACACATGTAACACACCTACCTACAAAAAAGTCTCATGATACGAAGTCCGAAACTCAACAGGTAGTCTGTTATTTTGAATGTTCTCTGCAAGTTTTGTGGCGTTTTTGCCATTTTCAGGCGTTGTATTTAAACAAACTCCTCTCAGAGATTTAAACAGATCATCTCCAAATTTTGTCAGTCAAATCTAAAGCCCTTTGTGATGTTAAATTGTGAAGATCTTAATTTTTCGTTGAAGCGTGTGTCCGTGGCGGCCTGACAAACTTCGATGTTTCGGCATGAAAAAGAAAGTTGTTATAGTTCAGGTATACAATGTCCGATCTGCACCCAAATTCACGTTTGATAAGAGTCCTGTCTTGGACATATACCCATGCCCAAATTCAGTTATAGTCATAGCGCCACCTGCTGGCAACAGGAAGTGTCATGTTTTACGCTCTAACAAACACCTCATAGAGACTTAATGACGTCAGCATTATATTTGGTCAGGCTAATCTAAAAGGCCTTTGCGTTGTTAAATTGCGAAGATCTTGAGTTTTCGTTAAAGGGCATGTCCGTGGCGGCCTCAAAGTCCAAGGTTTAACCATGGGAATAGAAGTTGTTGTAACTCAGCCACACAATCTCCGATCTACCCCAAACTTCACCCGTTCGAGAAGAATCCTGGCCTCGAACACATCAGGGTTGTCAAGTTTTCATAACAAAACCCGCCCAATTGCTACTCAAAACTAGCCCAATTACATTTTGAGGGGGGTAAAATAGACGGGATATTTTTTGTCAGGGTTTCCCTGGTAAATTCACATTTTAGGGGCTAAATAACAAAATCAAAAACAACCTGCGGCAACAGTGTGAAAGTAGCCCGATTCCATGGGAAAACCACAAAGTTGGCAACACTGGAACACATCTGTTATAATCATAGCGCCACCTGCTGGCTATAGGAAATGACTTGTTTTGCACTAACTTAAACATGCAATGTCCAATCTGCACCAAACTTCACATGTTTGGTAAGAGTACTGGCCTGCAGACATCTAAAGGCAAATATCCAGTTATAGTCATAGCGCCACCACCTGGAATCAGGAAGATTGGCACATATAAATGACTTTAACGTGTTTCTTTTATATTTACCACTTGAAATGCATATTGCTCATCGTTCACTGTTTTCCTAAAGCCACCGGCTGGTGGTAAGCCCGGGTGCGAGGGCCTTTTTAACATAATTTAACAATGTCCTTACTACCTTTCTGGTCCTTGGACATGTCAGTTGCATTGCTGTCTGCGCAGGGTCAGAAAGTTCTCGGATTTTATTAGAAATATCTTAATTTGTGTTCTGAAAATGAACAAAGGTCCACGTGTTTGGAACGACATGAGGGTGAATCATTAAAGACAAAGTTTTAATTTTTGTGTGAAAAAAAAGCCAAAAAAGTGTGGTTTGTGAAACAGACACTGATTTTTGCACTGAAATATTGTGAACAAATATGGCGCAACTTTAGTGTATTCACTATAAAGGTTTAAAAGGATGAGGACTGATTCTGTCGTCTATTGCTCAGGTCTGACTGGAACACTGGGACTGTCTTATTGTAACATACTTTATGTACATCAATCCCTGTTTATTGTTCTCCAAAAAATGATGTCTGATCCACCTCATAACTATGTGTCAGCGCACCCATGAGGAAGCCGCTAGCATTCACTGAGCTGTCTGTGCATGAATGTGTTTAGTTCTCATTAATAGTCATAAACCTGTGTGTTACTGCAGGCTTAACCTCAAAATAGAGCATTTTCTTTGCAAATCTATGCCACTATCAAATCAAATGTCTTAAGAATAATACATCCAGAAGGTCTAGTGGCTTTTAGATAAATTGTAATAAAATTAACTCAAACTAAGAGACTAAAAATCATGTAAATTAGGGAATATCACGTCAGCCAAAAATGAAATTTGCTGAAAATTTACTCACTCATTTGCTCAGGCCATCCATGATGTAGATGAGTTTGTTTCCTAATCAAATTTGAAGAACGGTAGCATTACATCACTTGCTAACAAATGGAAACACTGGAGTGAATGGGTGCCGTCAGAATGAGTCCAAACAGCTGATAAAAACATTGCAATCCACACGATGTCAGTGCATCAATTAATACTGTGTAAAGTGAAAACCTTAAAAAGTAAAGTAAAACCTTACACCTGGCGTTATGGATTGTGATGTTTTCATCAGCTGTTTGGACTCTAATTCTGACGGCACCCATTCACTGCATAGGATCTATTTGTGAGCAAGTGATGTAATGCTGAATTTCTCCAAACCTGTTGCAATAAAAAAAACAAACTCATCTACATCTTGAATGGCCTGAGTGTGAATAAATGTTTAGCACAGTGTAATTTTGGGGTGAACTATTTCTTTAAATCAGTGCTGCTCAATCTACCAGCCGTACATCATGTAATGTCTTCCTGTCTTGTCTAGGTATGTCATTATATGTATGCCAGAGCCATTTCAATTTACATCTGCACTGAAAAAAAAGGTCCTTTTGTTTGTATGTTTTTTCTTTTACATTAAAACTGGCTTAAAATGTAAATAATAAACTGAGAAACAACAACTTTCAGCTCTGAGATTAATGTACACATATTAATGGTAGTACTGGAAGATCTCTTTATTGTTCTTTTTTTATAGGTACTTCAGATGGAATGTCAACAGATCAATATTATGATGATTTACGCGTCAGTGTCAGCATCACACAAAATCATCTAATATATAACATATTTTGTATGTTCAGAACAGCATTTATCTATAAGCAGTGGTGTTTAACATAACAAAAAGAACTAAAAACACTAATAGTCTCACAAAAACGTCCATTTTTGAAGATACAAGATGGTTGCATGACAACACTAAAATATCAGGAGTTTTATCGCCGGTAAACATTTTCCTAATGTGCCGTATGCATGCAAAAACTAGAGGATACTGGCAAAACCAACGACTATTTGAGCTTGACAATGACACACGAGATCGCGAAGGCTTTTTTTCACAGGAAAATGCTTGCATACTTCATTCTGCTCTTCTGAACGCTTGGAGTTCAAGGCATCAAAGTGCATTCTTCATTGACGTATTTGAACATAAGAACTAAGAAACCATATTACAAATATTTTAAAATAAATACTGAAATCTACGCTTCAATAACATGAGAAAATGTAAGGTACTGTATGTCTCTCAAAAATGTTCTTGAGGTCTCACGAGACCTCCAAACACAACACAAACCAGCATTAAGACAGATGTAGATGTTTCAAATGTTTGCTAAGGAAAGATTCCGACGTGGAACAGTAACAGAACATCTGATAAATGTACAATCAGTCGGTATAAAACAACAGCATGCCTGCGGAGTTTTGATGGATGAATCCCATGAACGTGAAAAAGAAAATGTACAAGATCGCATTTTAGCATCTCAAAAAAAACAAAAACAATTATATATAAATATATATATATATATATATATATATATGCGTGTGTGTGTGTGTGTGTGTGTGTGTATAAATATATATATATATATATATATATATATTTTTTTTTTTGCGATGCTAAAATATGATTTTGACTCACCCTGGAGTGTTGCAGTAAAACTACCAACTACTAAACAAAATGTTCATCTTATGGAGTTTCGAATAGCAAAATTATTCAAATAATAGGCAAACTCACCTGACTATAGAAATATCCTTCAGGTTTACCTAAATATACTTGTGCGTACAAAAGAACCATTGAGTTTTTGTTTTAACTAGGACACAGTGTCACAAACTAACTAGCCTGGGCGGAGTTAAGTTTGTAGTTAAGCATTGGTTCCTGTGAACCAGACAAGCTGTCCTGTATTTCTTACAATCATTGCAGTCCCAAACCGTATCTGCGTCTGGAATTATTTTAAGACGAGGTCCTCTGAACATTAATTCCATCAAAAGGAATGTCTGAGAAATAGTGGTATAATGAAAATAAATCATGAAATTTCTTCTGTGCATTTTTCTCACTCACATGTTGCTGAAATCTAAACATCTCAACTCACATGTAAACATCTCTGCAAGCGATTTGTCTATCAACTCTATCAAATGTCATCATGCAGGGGTTATAATGTTGTAAAACCACTATCTGCTTATTTAAGATGAAAAAAGAATAATTAATTACTATAGCACGAATGCTATAATAGTGCATTCTTCTTCAAAGTTCACCACCGTGTCTCTTCATTTACATTAGTTCTGTATTGCTGACCTGTAAGTGAATGTAGGTGATGTACTGCAGCTAACTGCACTGAGGCCCAGCTCAGAATCAGCACATCCCTACACAAATGCACAAAGTTGGGAAAAAACTTGAAATATATGGGGGTCAAATAAATAAATAAATATTTGAAACTACGCTGGTTTGTTTAAAAGTGCATTCCACCATGCTTGGAAATATCAGTTTATCAGCACATTCCTCCACCCCCCCTCCCAAAAAAAAAAAACATTCGGGTGCATCTAACAAGCAAAATATCTGCTCACATTTCACCCAAAATATTAAAAGAAAAATAAGAACCATTTTGCATTAAGAAACTTATTTTTAGGATGACTAAAATTGTTTGCATTATGATATTTTCATGAGAATTAAGCACATTTTTCATCCTCAAATTTTCATTACTGTAACCCAGCAATGAAAATAATCTCATCTGGACAGATTTTCTTCCCCCAATTAAAATCAGAATGAAATAAATACATTCTTAAAAATGTAAATACCTTAAAATTCTATTACAAAAAACAAACAAAAACACATATATACATAATTTTAATAATTGCAATATAATAATTAAAACAGCTTTATAATTAAAAAAATTATATATATATATATATATACAATTTTGAATTATAAAGCCATTTTAATTATTATATTATATAACATATATATATATATATATTTATATATATATTAGTGAAATATATTAATTTAGAATATAATAAATGTATAATTGAAAAATTAAAATAAATTATTTTGAATTATAAAGCCATTTTAATTATTGTACTGCATCTATTAAAAAATATATATATATATATGTAAGTAAAATGTATTATTTTGTAATTGATAATTAATGTATAATTTAAGTAAAATGAATTATTTTGCACTATAAACCCATTTTAATTATTATACTGCATTTAATTAAAATATATATACATTATCTACTAAACTATACATTATAAATATATTTAAATTATTTTAAATTATAAATATATATATATATATATATAGTAATTACCTAAAATGTAATATTTTAATAAATGTATATACATCTTAATAAATGCAGTATAATATACATTTTATTTATAAATTAAACATTTATTATAAATCATAAAATAATAATTTTATTTTATTTATGTGTGTACATATACACACATATATATATATATATATATATATATATATATATATAAGTAAAACATATTATTTTAATAAATTTATATACATTTTAATAAATGGAATATAATAATTGAAATGATTTTATAATTTAAAATAACCATAAAATAATACATTTTACTTATGTATATAGTACAGTACAATTAGTCATTTTTTGCATTTTATATATATATTATATATATGATTAATTGTACTGTGTGGTTTCATTTTTCTCTAATGCAAAATATAATTTCAGATTTTTCTTTTAATTTTACGGGTGAAGAATAACCTCAACGTGTTCTTGTAGTTTTGAGTTTAACCAAATTATTTCCATTTTCCTCAGAGCCTTTTCAAATGATTTCTCCATTAGTCCACTGCCTAAAAAACAGGAGTCGTAGCCACAGAAACAGTGGACAAACGCTCTCTCTAGTGCCTGTGAATTTGTGAATGGCAGAAAGAGAAATGCTCTTTGTTTTGACCATCTCAACCTCCAGGCGTCCTTCTGGCTGTTTTAGAAAATGAAACAGGGAGGCTACTTTGTGGCACGATTACAAAACACCCCGGACACAAATGTTCACTCTCTCCTCTAACTACCCTGGAAGACACTAAAAGGAGGTTCTGTATCTTACGTCTGTAGCTGCACAAGGGAAGAAGGAGAAGAGACCTAACGACACTTCCATCATCAGCTCTCCTGCTCTGGAAATGCTAACAAGTATAGAACACTCAGCATCGATGTGATGTTGCCATGGCAACTGAAGCTAGACTAAAGACGGCAGGTCTGTAATGGGTGCAGTGGGACACGGATGGGGTGAGTGCGATTATCTTTTGGCCTTGTATTTTGAGGCATCTCGGGGCTCTTTGCTCGGGTTGCTCCAGTCATCCGCTCCTGGGCCTCCTTGATAGTGTCGCCAAGCAGATTTGTTGAAGACGGGCAGACGCTCAAATGATTCGCTGGAGAGAGCCTGGTCAGAGAGGATGATGGGGTGGATGTCATTCAGAACCCATGTGGGATAATTACGTGAAGTGCAAGTTGAGAGCTGTTTTTACCTTCAGGTAGATGACGGCATCGGTCCCTACGCCTTCCATCGAGTACAGTTTCAGGTCTCCTTGAAAGTAGCGGGCGTACAGTCTGGATATTGGCAAACCGTGTCCAAATCCAGCCTAGAGAGCGTGGAGATCAGGTTACAGAGGACGAAGCTAGACTTAGGGCTGTTGTTCAAGGTTAAATTCGGTTGGTTCTCTTTCTTTTAGTCACTCTAATGTCATTCCAAACTCTTATGATTTTAAAGAGACAGTTCACCCAAAAATTAAATTCTGTCATGAATTACTCCACCTCATCAGCCGATGGTGACACAGAAGAGAAAGAATTGTTGAATAAAGTCGTTATTTTTGTTTTCTTTGCGCACAAAAAGTATTTTCGTAGCTTTGCACCATTACGGTTCAACCACTGATGTCACATGGACTATTTTAACAATGTCCTTACTACCTTTCTCGGTCTTGAACGTGTCAGTTGCGTTGCTGTCTATGTAGGGTCAGTGCAGCTCTTGTATTTAAAAAATATCAAAAATATCTTAATTTCTGTTCTGAAGATGAACAAAGGTCTTACGGGTTTGGAACTACATGAGGGAGAGTAATAATGACATTATTTTCATTTTAGGGTGAACTATCTCTTTAAATCTTCCAAACAAAAAAAATTAATAAATAAAATAAAATATGAAAGTACATAAGACTTTACAGTGCTGTGCTGTATTCTTTTAGAATGATTTACATACTATAATAATTAAATTAAATTTTAATTTTAGTTCCATGTTTTAGTAACTTTGTTATTTTTACTAGTTTTACTATTTAGCTTTAATTTATATTTCAGATTTAGGTTTAGTAATTTTTACTTTTCATCTAATATTTATATTTTTATTTTAATTAATGAGTTTATTTTAATAGCTTTTTTAGTTTTAGTTAGCAATAGCAAAACTGGTTCTGAAACAATATGATAGCTTTGGATAAAAAATGTCATTGATTAATTGATTAAAAAAAACGCCAGGTTTGATCTCAATAATGCCATTATATAACTGACACATAATATATGCATTATGTATAATGCAATGTAATACAATAAATTACTTTATAAATAAACTACCAGTCAAACGTTTTTGCACAGTAAGATTTTTAATGTTTTTAAAGAAGTCTCTTCTGCTCACCAAGTCTGCATTTATTTGATCCAAAGTACAGCAAAAACTGTACAATTCTGAAATATTACTATTTAAAACAACTGCTTTCTATTTGAATATACTGAATGTAATTTATTCCTGTGATTTCAAAGCTGAATTTTTAGCATCATTACTCCAGTCACATAATCCTTCAGAAAACATTCTTATATTCTGAGCTGCTGCTCAAAAAACTTTTATTATTAAAATGATGTTGTTATTATAATTATAATTATAATTATTATAAAACAAAGAAACATGAAAAAATGAATGTAAAGTTCAGAAGAACAGCATTTATCTGAAATAGAAATCTTTTGTAACATTATAAATGTCTTTATCATCACTTTTGATACATTTAATGCATCCTTGCTAAATAAAAATGTTAATTTCTAACTTTTTTTTTTCTAAAAAAGAAAAAAATACTGACTCCAAGCTTTTGAATGGTATAGTGTATAATGTTACAAAAGCTTTTTATTTCAGATAAATGCTGATCTTTGGATCTTTCTATTCATCAAAGAATACTGAAAAAAATGTACTTAACTGGTTTAAATACTGACAATATTACAATATGACAATAATAATAATAAAAAAATGTTTCTTTAACAGCAATATCAGCATATTAGAATGAATTCTGAAGGATCATGTGACACTAAAGACTGGAGTAATGATGCTGAAAATTCAGCTTTGATCACAGGAATAAATTACATTTAAAAAAAATATTTACATAGAAACCATTTTTTTTTAATGGCAAAAATATTTGTTTATATCTGTGTTTTGGGTCAAATGCAGGCTTGGTGACCAGAAGAGTTCCTTAAAAAAACATTAAAAATCAAAAACTTTTCACTGGTAGTATACTGTATTACATTACTAAATTAATGCTTCCTCTAAAAATACTAATTGTACTACAAACCTTCATTTTCTTTATGTAAAATACAATTTCATATTTTTTCTTTTTATTTTGGAGACAAAAAATAACATTCTTGACAGGTTTCATGAAATTTTGAGTTTCACCAAAATATTTTAGTATAATAGCAAATAACTTAAATTTGGGTCTGTTTGGCCACAGAAAACTGTAAAGTCATTTTCAATGCATGTTATTTTGTGTGTCTTTTTTGGAAAGTATAAGAGCAGTATTAAAGAGATAGGTCACCCAAAAATGTGACATCATTTATGTCATCCAGTCCATGTGACATCAGTAGTTCAACCTTAATGTTATGAAGCTTTGAAAATACTTCTTGTGCACAAAGAAAACAAAAATAACAACTTTATTCAACAATTTATTTTCTTCCACGTCAGTCTTCGATGCGCATTCATGAGAGTACAGTGACGCATACAGAAGAAATTGTTGAATAAAGTTGTTATTTATATTTTCTTTGCGCATAAAAAGTATTCTCGTAGCTTCATAAAATTGCGGTTGAACCACTGATGTCACATGGACTATTTTAACATGTCCTTAATACCTTTATGGGCCTGAAACGTGTATGCAGGGTCAGAAAGCTCTCGGATTTCATCAAAAATATCTTAATTTGTGTTCTGAAGATAAACGAAGGTCTTACGGGTTTGGAACGACATGAAGGTGAGGAATTAATGACAAAACTTTTTTGGGTGAACTATCCCTTTAACATTCTGCTAAACGTTTCACATTCATATAAAGTCATACTGGTGGTTTTCCAGCCACATAAGGGTGACTAAGTGATGACAGGATGATTTTTTTTGTTTTGAGAATACCATATCCACACTTCCTTACCAATGGCACTCGTTTGGAGTCCAGACTGGGTGTTGGTGCAGTCGAGTAGGTGTAGTTGAACAGCCTGTCAATCTTCCGTAAAGCCACACCCCCTCCCCTATCACTGATCTATGATGAAAAACACACAAAGTTTAGGATCAAGGCATGTCATGTGTACGTGTTTGCAAAGAAAACTGATTTGCAAGCAAACTGACCTTCACAGAGAGATCTTCCTTCCCTAGGGTCACTTTTGCTTTTATAAGAGGAAGACCCTCCTTACTGCCCTCGTGGAGCTCATTGGTGGCCCGCATTGCGTTCTGAAAACACAAACACAAGCTGTTACAGCTATATGTCAGAGCCTTGGGAAATAACACAAACGATAAGGGCTGCTAATTACTGAATTGCGTAATACATGCAAGTACTTGATATATCAAATTCAATACGTATCTGCAAGTTTTAGAAACATACTGTACCTTAAACAATTCAAACAGCATGTGGAACAGGTGTGAGGGAACATACACAGCCTGGATGGGCTTTTGAGGAGCCTTTGCTACATAAAAAGTAACATATTGTACTATTTTGGAGCTCTGGAAGTTTTAAAATGATTTAGACATAAAGTAACTCTGAAACAAACATTATATAGAGAGTTTTCAGAGAATAAGAAGGATATGTACCATTGAATTCCTCTATTTTGAGTTCAGGGGCAGCTGAATAATATTGCTCACACACCATCTTGGCAGTCTCGTATGCATCTGAAAACAACATTAGGCTGAATCAGTGAAGCACAAAATCCAAACAAAAGATAAGGATGTTTTTCCTTCACTGCCATTCAAAAGTTTGGGGTTGGTAGGATTTGAAAAAAGTCTCTTATGCTCACAAAGGCTGCGTTTATTTGATCAAAATACAATAGAAACAGCAATATTATGAAATCTATTATTACAATTTTAAGTAATTGGATTCTATTTGAATATATTTTAAAATGTAATTTATTCCTGTGATCAAAGCTGAATTTTCAGGATCATCACTCCAGTCTTCCGCGTCACATGATCCTTAAAAAATTCTAATATACTAGTTTACAAAAACATTATTATTATGTTTAAAATGTTTTGCTGTTTAATATTTGTGCTAATCTTTTTTTAGTATTCTTTGATCAATATAAAAGTAAAAAAAAAAAATCATAAAAAATAAAACAAAACAAAAAATAAAATAAAATAAATAAAATACACCCCAAACTTTTCATAGGTAGTGTTTGTGACAAAACAAAAAAAATAAAAACTCTGAACCTACCAGTCACCACCTCAGCAACATTGCAGTTGGGATCAATACTGCCAATGTGTTTTGGATGGGCTGGGTTGATGTCATTGCCAAAAAGGAGAGCTGTAATAAAGAGAAAAGCAATTACGATAAAACTTGATGAAAAGCTGTGGACCAGTAAGTGGTGTTTTTCTTAGCGTCACGTACTGTGCTGGTTGATGAGCATGCGAAAAGAGATTCGGTTGGTGTAGAAGCGGTCCAAAAAGTACTGGATGTTGGAGCTGACGAACGGATCGAAACCGAACTTCTCTTTATATTCGATCACACCCTGGGCCATAGTCGGGACCACATCATTGTGTCTGTTCCTGATCTCAATAAGAGTCTCCAGAAAGCTAGAAAAACATTGATAGGTTAAAATAATAATAATAATAATAATAATTTGTAGATAAATATATAAACAACACATTTTTAAATAAATATCACAATATTGAAATTCTGTCTGAGATTGATAAGTTAGTAATTACTTTCATATAATGGTCAATAGTAAAATACTATACTACTAGATTTTTATTTTTTGTTTTAAGTCTCTTCTGCTCACCAAGCCTGCATTTTTTTGATCCAAAGTACAGAAAAACAGTACAACTTTGAAATATTTTTAATATTTAAAATAACTGTTTTCTATTTTAATATATTTTAAAATGTAATTTATTCCTGTGATTTCAAAGCTGAATTTTTAGCATCATTACTCCAGTCACATAATCCTTCAAAAAGCATTCTAATATTCTGATTTGCTGCTCAAAAAACATTTATTATTATTATTATGTTGAAAACATCTGAGTAGAATTTCTTAGGTTTCTTTAATAAATAGGAAGTTCAGAAGAACATCATTTATCTGAAATAGAATTCTTTTGAAACATTATAAATGTCTTTATTATTACTTTTGAACAATTTAATTCAGCATTTCATTTCAGATAATTGCTGATCTTTGGATCTTTCTAATCATTAAAGAATCCTGAAAAATGTACTCTGTAAAATGTAAAACTGTTTTAAATAGTCATAATAATAATAATTGAACAGCAAATCCGCATATTAGAATGATTTCTGAAGGATCATGTGACACTGAAGACTGGAGTAATGATGCTGAAAATTTAGCTTTGAACACTGGAATAAATTACATTTTAAAACATATTCAAATAGAAAGGAAAATATTTCACAATATTACTGATTTTTCTGTATTTTAGATCAAATAAATACAGGCTTGGTGAGCAGAAAAGACTTCTTTAAAAAACATTAAAAATCTTACTGTTCAAAAACTTATGACTGGTAGTGTAAATATTTTTGCTAGAGCAAACTGTAAGTAAACCCAAATCTTTGCTCTATTTTGTAGTTTTTCCAAGTAATTTACAGTATTTTGTATGAATAATAAATGCCATTGTATGTAGAAAAGGCATGCGAGTAGGCTTCTTCCCTTTTTTTTTTTTTTTTGCTGACCCAGCATGCATATTTGTTCTTTTCCACTGTCAGGGCAGCTTTCAGTCATTATGCCTCTGTTCTCAACTCTGGCCTGAATTCACCTCTCGTGAAAATAGCATGCCGTGCAACTGCCTGCAGAACAAGACCATCTAGATGGCTCACAAAAAAAAAAAAAAACACCATAAAAAGAATCCTACTCACTCATTCAGGGCATGTGGGTCTTCTGGCTTCCTGTTCTCAAACTCTAGCAATTCGAAAAAACTTTGCATGTACCTGTGGAGGGAAATTGACATGGCTCAGGCTCATGAAGTGTGTGTATCTGACATCCTACATTTTAAACTCATTTATACTCACCATTTCTGCACAAGTTTGACTGAAGGTTGACTGAGGAGCTTGTCAGGCAGCAGATTGACTTCTCTCATAGTGTTAGCCAGACGCACCGGAAGCTCCTTCCGCAGGAACATGTAAGACGTCTTCTCACATGCATTATCCCTACCTGAAATTCCAGCAAGCAAAAAACAAACGTGTGAGAAAACAGGAGCGGCCGTCAGTGATTACAGAAGGGAAAGTAGCGAAAAATGCTTTATCATCCATACCAGAAACTCGAGACACCTGCAAAGTACTAAACAACTCATTAATCAGCCTGAACACACACAAACCAATTTCAAGCATTATACGCCACATAGCAAATCTTAACCGCTTGACTGTTTGTGTCGTCGCAAAATGTAAACTAAACTAGCAGTAAAAAGTTTTTGAACAGTAAGATTTTTTGTATGTTTTTTAAAGAAGTCTCTTCTGCTCACCAAGCCTGCATTTATTTGATCCAAAATACAACAAAAGCAGTAATACTGTGAAATATTATTACTATTTAAAATAACTGCTTTCTATTTGAATATATTTTAAAATGTAATTTATTCCAGTGATCAAAAATGCATTTTCAGCATCATTACTCCAGTCTTAAGTGTCACATGATCCTTCAGAAATCATTCTAATATGCTGATTTGCCAAACCGTAAGTCATAGAGACTTGAAACTTGGAGGGATGGTAGTACTCACACCACCTACGATGTGGCCAAGGCTCGGCCCAATCGGCCTGACGGTGGCGCTACAGTGAACAAAAAAACGAAATCGCTCATAACTCCTAAACCATCAGTTGCAGGCTCAAGTGTCTTATGTCTTTGGAATCCTTGCCTTGCGTCGGTCAAAACACACAGATTCGATTGTGAGCCTGGCCAAATTTTCGGGTATTTTGCTTTTTTGCCCAATTAAAACCAAACTAGTGCAGAAACATTCCCTGGAGAGTGAATATAAAGGTAATTGTCAAAAAAAATAGAACTTTCAACATGAAAATCTTGGTCCAAAGTGCCACAAGTGGCTACAAGGACATTTGCATAGCTCAAAAAACATGGCCGTAATTGGCCTACAAAGTTTGAGCACCGGTTAGACAAGGTTAACGTAGGCTGATTGGAACGAATCTCGGTGGGCCCAAAGGCCTGAGAGCAATTTTCAAGGGCTTTGTGCAGTTTTTCACACATACGCACAATATTTCTATCATACAATAGAACTCCTCATTCTGGACAATTTTGCCTCTAGAATCACTGCTGTCAATCAAATTGTTTGTTAAATAACTGAGAAGATGTAAAAACCCTACTTTTGCGAACTAGTCCTAGGTTTTTCACTTAACTTGGAAAAAAAACACTAAAACACTGCAACTGTTTGGACTCTCTAGGCCAATAATTAAAAAAAAAAAATGTTGAAATTTACCCTTTGGAAAGCTATAACAAGGTCGTTTAGAAGAGAGGCCTGTCCAAGTTTACCCAAAATCCTATAAAGCCTAAAGGAAAACTCAAAACTTCACGAAACCTGCTGAGCACATGCGACGGGATTCTATACAAGCATGCAAAGTTTTAAGGGGCTTGGATTATAGCTGGCGCTATAAGTTAAAAAGGACTCAAAAAGCTGTATTTCTATGGTAAATTACCTGAATTTGCCAAAAATGCTTTTTTAATCATTCATTTAGGTGGGTACAGCCTTGCTAAATAATATGTAACATGTTTTTCCTTATATGCATAAAAACCTTAAGCGCTTGAACCCCAGTTATTTTGAGCAGCAAATCAGAATATTAGAATGATTTCTAAAGGATCATGTGACTGGATTAATAATGCTAAAAATTCAGCTATTAAATCACAGGAATAAATCACATTTTAAAATATATTCAAATAGAAATCAATTATTTTAAATAGCAAAAATATATCAAAAATCAAAAAAAAAAAGTTTTTTTTTTACTGTACTTTGAATAAAATAAATGCAGGCTTGGTATGCAGAAGAGACTTCTTTACAAAACAAAACAAAATCTTACTGTTCAAAAACTTTTGACTGGCAGTGTGCATTACTGACTTTTTGTTTTTATTTATGTATTGCTGTAGGCCTTCAGAGCGCCTCAATATGTTTTCTGCTGAAACGTCACAAGCAGGTTCTCTATCTCTATAATTTATTTAAGATTGTAACTAATATCATAATTAGCCTTGTTGCATAAGCCTTTCTTTTGACTCATGTCATTATGACAGTCCCTTTTGTGCCATTAGTCCGTGGACTGTTCACCCAAAACTAAAATTCATAAAAACCTGTTATTTTTCCACAGTCATACAGCATATGATTCAATCACAGGATTTTGAGTGAACTATCCATCTAAAAACCAATTTATTGCGACTATCTGTTGTGTTTGACGTCACCTAGGTGTAGTCTACATACTGTTCGTATTATAACACTTCATTTTGTATTTACATAAAGAGCCTCTCCCTCTTATTAAAAGTATACAACTGGATAACGAAGTTATTTTGTAAATATGTTATAATAATATTATAATATGAGATGGTTCATATGCAAACAAATAACATTAAACAAGCAACATATGCAAACAATTAACATGATAAATGACAATAAATATCTGAAGGACAACCATACATGGCATCAGTGAATGTGTAATTATTCTATTTCAACAATTTCTGAGTTTAAATTACATCTTTAAATGTTAACTTAATTATTGTCATACTGTCATGTAAACAGAACCAATTTCCTCAATAACACAAAACAGAAGCGTCCTGCGTGTTTCCTTTCCCAAATGAACCAAGTTCTTGTTTACATTGACAGTCAACAGATTTAAACATACACTAAAACAAAGAGGGGTTATAAAACATACTTCATTTCTGATGCAATCAACATAATCATGCTGCATCAAAAGTAACAAGTGCCGCTGTCAGTGACTGTCAGTATTCACGTGATGGATGCGCTCGCACTTACCGAATTCCAGAAACTGTTTTATTGACAGGGGCGATGGTGAAAACCGTGAATAATATTCTATCTTTGGTAAATGGTCCTTCAGAAGAAATACGTACAGTCTCATTGTGAGGGGAAAATGTGAGCCGACTGAGGCCAGAGACTCTTTATGAAAAAAAGAAAAATCTTTATATTGGAATCATGGCAGGGAGCGTCCAAAAAGTAGAGCTGACCGCAACATCCGAATCCGAAAATTCACCTCCGTTTCATATTATTTCTATAACAGAGCACTGCGTTGAATATAAGTGCCTTGTGTTTTCCCGTACGGCCAATGTTGCGCTAAACAGCACGTACACAAGAGCCAACACACAACCGACCATGATTTTAAACAGCGAGCGCTGTGATTGGCTGAGAAGAATACGGAAAAAAGACGGTGGTTTGTAATTGGTCCATCTAGTTACCTGAATGAAACGCTTCTGTGGGAAGTTAGGTTGCAGAACAGCGGTTCTGAGTTTTTTTTAAATGTCTTTCATGTTGTTTACATTCTGTGTGTGTTTCCTGCAAAGCCAACATTTGATGCTACACGTTTATTATTAATTCTGAGACACATATGACACAGCTGTTTGTCCATAAAAACAGAAACATTAGCTTGAAGGAAAAAACTAAACAAAAACATATATATATATTAAACCAGCTGAAGGGTCTGTTGGTCTTAGCTGGTTTAGAACAATTTAGCTGGTCTCCCAGTCTGACTGACTGAAAGGTTTGTTTACAGCAAAGGAAAACCAGTCTCCTCTTGGCTTATACAAATCTTTACAAATCGTCGTTTTGTAACGTTACTTGTGACATCATCTGCTGGAACGCCACTCTCATGTACATGCATACGACAGTTAGCAGAAGCTAACAGTTCATAAAGTTATAAATATGGATATTTTTCTTACACAAACACATTGATTTACTTTAGAATGCCTTTATGAACCCCCCAGAACTGTATGGATTCTTTTTATGATGCGTGGATGCATTTTTTAGGGCTTCACATGTTTAAACCCCATTCACTGCCATTATAAATATTGGAAGAGCCAGAATATTTTTTTTAATATGACTCAGATTGTATGTCTTCTAAAAGAAGAAGGTCATATACACCCAGGTTGGATTGAGTGTAGGTAAATCATGGGGTAGCTTTCATTTTTGGGTGAACTGTCCCTTTAAGTCATGTATTCTATGATAATTTAACAGGATTGTTATGTTACATTCTGCCACCTAATTGTATGTTTGCAAATAAATTTATTGTGTTGGTTCACAGTTATGTGCAGTTAACACTGTTATTTCAGTACTGTTTATAATATTGTTATAGCTGTGATTGATATTCTGAGTTAGCTTTTATTATTATATTTTAGCTTCATTTTAAGTTTGGTCATTTTTTATTAGTCACATAGCATTATTTTAAAATCATTTTTAATATTTCTATTTAGCTTCAACTTATTGTTTGTTTGATCAATTTTAGTATTTCAAGTTTTAGTTATCATTTCATTTTGTTCCATCCAGTATTTATTTCACCTTCATTTTAAATACCCATTTTAATAGTTCTAGTTTAACAACAACATCAAACAAATGACATGATTACTGGAAAAATCTGTATTCGATGACAGGAAGTGTCAGACTTTACAGTACAATGGGTTTATATTACCATAAAATTTAGCAACATAAATGATTCCTGATCTTTATACAATTCCAAAAGTCCTTTATGCAGCCTATTATCAAGCCATAGAAATCATTTTATCTCAATTCATCAGAATTGTGCACCATGACTCACAAGATCCACTAATCCCTTGTATTCCTGATTCTCCAGATTGACGTACCCAACACAAAGTGTAAACATCAATATCAGAGCCATCAAAGCCATGGCTGAATGGCTCTACAGTCAAATTCTGCATTCCAATAACTCACAGTAACGTCAATAAAAAACAGATCTGGCACAATGTTAGAATATACATACATATATAGAAAATACAAAAATGATCGCAATTGTTCACAAATTACTTTTTTTCAACAAACCAGCCTCAAACACACAACAGTCTCCTCTTCTCAGGCAGTATTGATGGGTGCTTTTAAGGTTAAGACAGTCTTTGTCTCCTCAGCATCATCCAGTTCTGGTATGGGGTCATACTGACGTCTATATAAACCACGGGTCACTAGCGTGATGATGAACATCTCCACGATCAACAGCTGCTGACTCATTACTGCGAAAAGAAATTGGGTGTTTTTAGGAACAATTAAAGGGATAGTTCACCCAAAAATTTAAATTACCACATGATTTAGTCGTTCTAGTTGTACATAACTTTCTTCTTTCAGACGAATACAATCTGAGTTATATTAAAAAAAAAATGTCTTGGCTCTTCCAAGATTTATTAGGGCAGTGAATGGGTGTTGAGATTTCAAAGTCCAAAAAACTACATCCAAACATCATAAAAAATGCTCTAAATGGCTCTGGAGGTTAATAAAAGGCTTTCTGAAGTGAATCAATGTGCTTATGCAAGAAAAATATACTTCTATAAAACCTAAAATAATAAACTAATCTCTAGCTTGTCACTGTCATAAACGCGTTTATGAAAATTTGGCGTTCCAGTGGATGACGTGGGATGTAGGTGATATGTTAATCTAATGAGAAACAAGTTTTGTTTACAGCAAAGGCAATTTTACAATTTTCTACAGCAACATTTTTTTACAAATCATCTTTTGTACTTCTAATTTGTAACCGGGGTTTTGTTTTGCTCTCATCACTGAGCGTCAGCGTTTGTCATTTCCACAGTCATTTACATCCTATGTCATCTGTTGGAACGCCACTTTAGTGTACAACAGTTAGCGGAAGCTTTCTAAAGTTTTTAAAATGGATTTTTTATCTTACACAAATGCATCAATTCACTTTAGAAGGCCTTTATTAACATTCTAGAGCTGTGTGGATACTTTTTATGATGGATTGATGCACTTTATTGGCGTTCAAAATCTCAGCACCCATTCACTGGCATTATAAAGCTTGGAAGAGCCAGAACATTTTTTAATGTAACTCCAATTGCATTCGTCTGAAATAAGAAAGTCATATACATCTAGGATGGCTTGAGGGTGAGTAAATCAAGCAGTAATTTTCATTTTTGGGTAAAAAGTTTTTTTTAAGGCATGTGCTCTATGATATTTTAACAGGATTGCTATGTTACATTCTGCCACATAATGGTACTCACAGTATCCACGGGACTGGGATGGGTAGGGTGGAGCGCAGGCAATAGTCCCATTCATTGCCAGTATGTTGATGATAGCAGTCTGCAGCTGGCTGAGAATCAGCACCAACTATGGATGGACATAGTAGTTGAATCACTGGTAACATTCATTCCAGAAATACTAAACATCAAGGATGTTCTTAAGTTGGAAGGAATAAGTACAAAAAAACACACAAACCTGATACATGGCATATTTCGGGATTATCTTAAGGGTGCGTAATACCACTCGCACATGCATGAACATGATTGCAACAGGCCAAAGGGCGATAATCATGATAACGCCTATAGAGCAGTTTATCCATATGGCTGCGCCACTGGATGACATCTACAGACCAGAGAAAGAAACTACAGTAAGTTAAATAATAAAATTATTTATTAAAATATTTGCACAGTCTATGCACCTTCACTTTTTAATGGGTGAGATCTCTGGTCTCATCCGCGTCCAGTTGTTTTTAGCTGTACGAAGCTTGTTTTGCTGCTTGATATTGCTGCTTGATATTGCAAATTGCTGTGTCTTACCATATTATTTTAATGTGTTATCTTAATTATGAACACACTGGTTTGTAATGCAAACAGTTTTGCTGTTTACCGCACATTGTTATTCTTCTCATTATTTCCCTATAGCGGCTAATGAACTGGAAGTCTCACCCATAAGATTACTTCCGCGTTGAAGAATAAAGTGAATACTTACCTCACCTAAACTGAAGTTGCCATTTGTCCAGAGGACTATAGAAAGGATGCTTAAGAGAAATTTCAGCAATGCAAACTGGTAAGACCCCAGCTTCAATATGAACAGAGATCGTCTGAAAAAGCAAGGCACAATATTTAGGTGTAATTTTGTCAAATTTAACCTTTCAGGTCACATGGACCCACCCATTACATTCAACTGTTTACATTGAGTTTGATAATGGACGTCTTACATAACATTGATATAAAACTAATGATTCCAGGAGCCACAGACTGCTCTTTCTTCCAAATAGGGTGTAATGGCCCTGAGGTCCTAATGTTAGGTTATGAAGTAAGCATGATAAAAACCTCATGTTTGCAAAAGAGTTGAATGGCCAGAGGTGCACTCATCCTGCTGATATCCAGTTGAAGGTTTTAATTAATTGCAAACTTCAGATGTCAGTTTCGTGCAATTTAGCTAATATGTGACACTGTACCACAAAACCAGTCTTAAGTCGCTGGGGTATATTTGTAGCAATAGCCAAAAGTACATTGTATGGGTCAAAATTATTGATTTTTGTTTTATGCCAAAAATCATTAGGATATTAAGTAAAGATTATGCCCAATGAAGATATTTTGTAAAATTCCTACTGTAAATATATCAAAACTTAATTTTTGAGTAGTAATATGCAATGTTAAGAACTTTATTTGGACAACTTTAAAGGTGATTTTCTCAATATTTTGATTTTTTTGCACCTTCAGATTCCCAATTTTCAAATAGCTGTATCTCGATCAAATATTGTTCTATCATAGAAACCATACATCAACAGAAAGCTTATTTGTTCAGCTTTTAGATGATGTATAAATCTCAATTTGGAAAAAATTGACCTTTATGACTGGTTTTGTGGTCCAGGGTCACATATGAGCAATTCATTTACTTCTGTACAGGCTATTGTTCAGGCTGTTCATTTGAAGGAGAAGTCCACTTCCAGAACAACAATTTACAGATAATGTTCTCACCCCCTTGTCATCCAAGATGTTCATGTCATTAAAAAGTGACATGAGCATGGACAGCAGCAGAATTTTTTAATATGTTCTATATTTCATATATTTATGTAACAACATTTCTGTAACACATTTTACATTAAAATACATTTAGAATTAACAATGACTGCTGTACAAAGAGTTAAAAAAAAAAATAAAATAATGTTACCTAATGCAGAGAATAGGCTTGCTGCCATAGTCGGTGTTCTGCAACACCGGTTACGTCACTTGCCCAACGCGGCACCGACCACCACCGTCGTTTTGATTTTTTTTTATAATACAATATTATTAAGTTCAGTTGGAGAACAGACACTACAAATAAAACTGAACGCGGCTGCTCAATGCATAGTGCCGAATTCAGTCGCATCGCAGAGAGACGAGCTGACCGACAAGAAGAGTGAGGTCAGGCGAGACAGACAAGACGATGGTGGAAGTTCTGTATTTTTTATTTTGAAAAGCCTGTTGACTTTTGCCGTGTATCTATGGTGGTTTTCGAAGTTTTTTGGAACATTCGTTTCTTGTTTATTTGGTTCTACAGTGTTTGCTGATTTTTACTTGGTGTAATTTCTTGTAAACGTTCTACGTTTATTATATTTTATCTTATCTATCTTATCATCTTATCTTATCTTATATTATCTTATATTATCTTATATTTTTTTCTTATATACTCTAGACTACATTTTAAGTTGTTATTTTATATTAGGCATATAACATGGTGTAAGCTATTTTTATTCGTTTTGTTAAGAAAAGTTCCATGATTATTTTATAGGCTAAGTGAGTTTAACGTTGTATTTTGTTGTTGCTTGAATGGAATTCAACTGACGGCGAATTGCCGCTAATTTAAAAGTGAAAGTAAAATGTACACTGCGCATTTACACGCTATTTAAAAGCGCAGGAAAGCGAGCAAAAGAGGGAAACTGAAGATATTATTTCTGATGTAGCCAAACAGTTAATTGCAAAAGCGGGAAAAAGTCGCGACTCGCGAGGATACGGGGCTTAAATTGAAATAAATTTACCCAAAACGTACTTATTCTATCCACTAAAATAATAAGATAATATGAATAAAATGAAAAAATATGAATTCTTTGGGGCCAGTGCCGCATGGTTTGAAGCCGCATTTAAACTGCATTTTGGAAGTTCAAATTCAAGGCACCAAATCAGTCCATTATATGGAAAAAAAACCTGAAATGTTTTCCTCAAAAAACATAATTTCTTTACGACTGAAGAAAGAAAGACATGAACATCTTGGATGACAAGGGGGTGAGTACATTATCTGTAAATTGTTGTTCTGGAAGTGGACTATTCCTTTAATGATGTCTCTTACTGACAGTATGTAACTGCGGTCAGGCCAGCCAACAAGTCGAAAAGCACGGTCAATCTAGCCGCCACTTTATTTCGACGGTCGCGCATAAACTGCGTATTACGGTAAAAGCGTCAGAGAACTGATCCAAATGGCAGTGCTCGTCTAGAACGTGATTTTTACCATAGCTCTCATATATATATATATATATATATATATATTCTGCCTCTACTTTTAAAAAGCTGTAAAAATAAAAGTTCTAGATTGCACAGACCACTTTCCCCTCTGATTGAAAGTGCACCTTGCCACAGTGCTAGCAGCACAGTTTCAGGATTATCTGATGTGGAATTACAAAATAAGAGCCCACCCATTGTCATCTTGGTATGTGAAGTGTACTGTAATACCTATCTCTCTGTTATCTTCTTTATATAAAATAATGTTTCTATGCTGGAGTCTGATAAAGTACATGATAGTCCTTAATATTCATTTATTTGTTTAGATGGCAAGGGCAATAATGAAGGCATTTCCAGCTGTTCCCATTTTACAATTTGGAACTTCCAGAAAGGAAATGACCAGTGAACGGAAAACGATGGCTCTCCAGATACTGAAAGCATCAGGTTTGTAAAGCAAGTTCTTGTCTGCTGTGTGCTGGCATATATAATCAAATTCAGCGTTTCTCTTTTTTAGATCTGACTCAATTCTAAACTGAAATACACAAAGCATAAGTCAAGTATAAGATAAAAAAGTAATAGAAAAAATATTTGGTAATATTTTATATTAACTATACACAAACAAAGCACTTAAAATCATAAATAATTTGCAAAGTATTGGGTAATATTTAATATTTTATAAACTTAAGTTAATAGACTATATATAAATAGAGACTTGTTCATTAACTACAATTAATAAAAATTAATTACTGTATATTAACTGTAATTAATTAAATGTTACTGCTTAATTATCTCATATGTATTGAATTAGTTGATTTGTTAATAACTTATTAATGATAAGTAGTTCTCCATTTAGATTAGGTCAAGTAAAATTTGAAAATGTCATTAACTAAGTGCCTAAAACCAGCCTGTATTGGACCTTTATGTCACTGTTCATTATAACGATAACAAGCACATTGAATTGTATATTTTGCAAAAAACATAACATTTTAAGGCTGTCCATGTAAACAAGGATATTCACTAAAAAAATGCTTTTCTTACTTAAAATTTTTGTTTCCAGTCAAAATATCTTACAATTCTTAAATCAAGAAGCATTGTCTAGACAAGTAAAAATTATTGTCTTGTTTTCAGAAAAAAACAAGTCAAAACTAAGCAAGTTTTGGCTAGAAACAAGCAAAAAATTTTGTTTTCTGTTTAAAATAAGATTATTTTGCTTACCCCTTTGGCAGATTATTTTGCTTGTTCCAAGCAAAAACTCACTTAATTTCGAATTGTTTTTTTATTGTTACAAGTACAATAATTTGTGGTGGTCTGTGCAATCTAGAACTTTTATTTTTATAGCTTCTTAAAGTAGAGACAAATCAGTGTATAAATCAGATTTGGGTGGGCTCTTATTTTGTAATTCCACATCAGATAATCCTGAAACTGTGCTGCTAGCACTGTGGCAAGGTGCACTTTCAATCTGACCTGAAAGTGGTCTGTGCAATCTAGAACTTTTATTTTTATAGCCTTTTAAAATATAGACAAAACAGTGTATAAATCAGATTTGGGTGGGCTCTTATTTTGTAATTCCACATCAGATATTCCTCAAACTGTGCTGCTAGCACTGTGGCAAGGTGCATTCTCAATCTGAGGTGAAAGTGATCTGTGCAAATAGAACTTTTATTTTTATAGCTTTTTAAAAGTACAGACAGAGAATATATACACACACACACACACACGCACACACACACACATACATACATATATGAGAGCTATGGTAAAAATCACGTTCTAGACGAGCACTGCCATTTGGATCAGTTCGCTGACGCTTTTTCCGTAATACGCAGTTTATGCGCGACCGTCGAAATAAAGTGGCGGCTAGATTGACCGTGCTTTTCGACTTGGCGGCTGGCCTGAAAACCCATAAAAGGTTTACCTTATTAAAAAAACCCACATCGTTTAATATATATTTTGAAATATGGGAGGGCGCTATTATTTCGATGACGTGAAATGGTTACACTCCCTGAGCTACGTTACGCTCGGTAAAACAGCATTTGGCAGCTTATGACAGCAACAGTCTAATAGTTTACCCCTAGATTCATTATGAAACCGATCTCAGCAGCAGCTTCAGCGTCTATTTATAGTGTAGGGGGCGGGACGCTTCGGATTCTGGAATTTGATTGGACAGAAAGTTTGATGAGAAGCTGAAGTGCAGTGTGATGTCATCAAAATCGTAAGTTCTGAATGCTTACATCTTGTAAACGCAATTTTTTGTCGTTGTTTTGGAGCGCTAAGTTTATCAATGCTAACATATTCATAGTAAAAGCCAAAAAAAATAAATTTTGATTTAATGAGAACCTTAAACCAAATGCCGTACTATTTATTTTTCCCCACAAGGTGTCTAAACGCCACCGGATATTGAGTGAAATCCGCACTGAGAAATTCCTTCAGTGGCTGCGGCGTTATGACAAGCGTCAGCATGTTTACATCCTGCCAGGATGGCATCTAGCGTTTCTTGTCTCTGCCGTTTGTAAACTCTTTTAGTAGCTGTGGTCTACTAAAAACCTCAAAGAGTCTTTAGATAGAATCAAAGAGTCTTTAGATAGTTTTATTCGTCCACATCCTCCCATTCTTTTTTCCTCTTCTTATCGCTAGGAAAGCAGTGAAGACTTACATCATTTCTCTTGTTGACTTTCGACTGAAAATTACAAGCAAAAGCTGCACAATGTGGCATTGTATCAGTATTTTATTTTCAGAGTTGAGGTAAAAATAGCAACAGGTAACCATTTCAGGTCAGTGAAATAATGTCGCCCCTCCATAGTCCAACGTGTATAAACCAATGTGGGTTTTTCAAACAACATAAATCGTTCATGGGATTTCTACTACATATTTCACACATCATTTATGTTATATTAATCCATACAAGTCTTAATACCCAGGGTTCCCTCTGATGGCATATGACAAGCACATTTGAAGGTTTGCTTACGGTGTGACGGCGACGTCTGGCAGGCATGGGCAGCAGCAACAGCAAGGTCCTGTGCTGATCTTAAACGACTTATTCTCTGAGTGTTTGAGAAATGCTTTGTCTCCTCCGACCTCTTCAATCATGAGAATCAGGAACTTGAACATCACAATTGCGAAGTATCTGCCAATTAAGTCCGAATTTAATTTGAAGAGTGAAAACAATGCTTGACTGCTACTGAAATCATTTAATGCATAATTTATACTTCATTTTTCAATGCATTCAACACTGGGGAAGAGTACAGGGTGTGAAAAGTGAACTCACGAGGTTGATGTCATATCAGTGAACATTGTGGCCCTTGGAACCCACATGCCCAAACAAGACGTGGTAGCAATGACCTGGAAAGATTAAGATAAACATAATACCTTGGAGGACGATGAACTTGAGACTCATAATCACTCACCCAGGCAGTAATACACTAAAAATAACTAACTGTACCATTGCTTCAGTTTTGGTCTGGGTGAGATACAGATAAAGCTCATATTTGACATGTCAGTGCTAATTAGGAGTGATGAATTATTAAGAAAACAAATAATAGTTTGTAGGGAGGGATGTCAGCGATAACATGAATAATAGAGCAGATAAAAAGGACAAATATTTGACTAATACTGTAGAACTCACCGGTGCTGCTCCGGTTACCCAGATGATTACGGCTTTCTTATTTGGAGGTACTTTCTTATAGATGTAGACGCATTCTTCAATGAAAACCAGCATGGACACCGTGGCCATAAAAGTCAGCAAAGAGAAGAGGACAATGCCAAAGATATCCAGCTCTGAAAAACACAAACACCACCATCAGAACATCCACATGGCTACATCATTATCATACTGTACTTGTTTAGCATTATCTTAACTTACACTACTAATTATTTAAATGACACTACCAGTCAAAAGTCTCTTCTGCTCACCAAGCCTGCATTTATTTGATCCAAAATACAGCAAAAGCAGTAATATTGTGAAATATTTTTACTATTTAAAATAACTGCTTTCTATTTGAATATTTTTTAAAATGTAATTTATTCCTGTGATCAAAACTAAACATTTTCAGCATCAATACTCCAGTCACATGATCGTTCAGAAATCATTTTATTCATGCTGATTTGCTGCTCAAGAAACATGTTTATTAGTGCTGTCAAACCATTGCAATTAATTGCATCCAAGCGTTTTTGTTTACATAATATATGTGTGTACGGTGTATGTTTATTATGTATATGTAAATACATACATGCATGTTTTTATTTAAAAAAAAACATGTTTATATTTTAAATATATTTATATATAATATGAATTATATTAATATAAACACATACATAAATATTTTCAAAGTATATACTTTATGTGTGTGTGTATTTATATATGTACATAAATATACAGTACACATATATAGTATGTAAATGAAAACGTTTATTTTGATTGTGATTAATCGCGATTAATCGTTTGACAGCACTAATTATTATTATTATTATCAATATTTAAATATTCAATATTTACATTTTTGGGGGGAAAGAAATAATAGAAATGAATACTTTTATTTAGCAAGGGTGTTTTAAATTGATCAAATGTGATGATAAAAATATTTATAATGCTACACAAGAATTTTAAATCAGATAAATTCTCTTCTTATGAACTTTCTATTCATCAAAGAAACCTGAAAAAATTCCACTCAGCTGTTTTCAACATAATAATAATAATAATAAATGTTTTTGAGCAGCAAATCAGAATATTAGAATGATTTCTGAAGGATCATGTGACTGGAGTAATGATGCTAAAAATTCAGCTTTGAAATCACAAAAATAAAAAAAAATATTTTGAATCAAATATATGCAGGCTTGGTGAGCAAAAAACACTTCTTTAAAAAACATTAAAAATCTTACTGTTCAAAAACTTTTGACTGGTAGTGTTTATTTAAAAAAAAAAATAATAAAAAAGACAAAAACACATATCAAAATTATTAAAATGAACATAATTTCAATTATTTTAGGAATGTAGCATGGCTTAAAAGAACAACACTATAGACTCAACAATTTTATAACTTCCCAAAATGTTTTATAACCATCATATCCCTCTCCTTTGAGTGTTTTTACTACCATATAAAACACAAAGCATACCATCTATTTAACAAACAATGGTTTTATCTGAATAATTATGGGTGTGGCCATAAAATGTCAAATTACTGTAAATAAAGTACAAAATATCTTAACAAAATCATTATAAATAAAAGCTAATTCAATATACTAATAGTAAATAAGACTAAATACCAGTTCTTTTTTTTTAATAGTGGAAAATGTACAAATAATATTAAGCTTAATTGTCACATTTTGCCAGTTGTCTTAAATGTAATCACCTTATTTTACTCATTTTGGAACCAAGAAAACACTGAAATAATCATTATAACAAAAGGACAATTCTAGTTTTATAGAGGCAAATAGTTTTATAACTTTACATTTTTTGAAACCTTATAAATCACTTTCTAACTATCCGTTTCCAGTCAGTATGCTGGAAAAATCCAGTCAGTCTTAATTAAGAATTTCGGAATAGAGGGAATAACGGTTTCACAACCCATATGCTGTGCAGTGTGTGGGATGTGAATCTATACCAGCCCATGCATGCTGAAGCTATTTCACATTAGATTGCTTATTACAGAATGACACATTGTACCAGGTGTCTAAGCATTTTATTCTGTTCACTGATGTGATGTTACCCAACTTGCAATTCCCAACTGCCCTCCTGAAGCCTTCGTCAGTCCCGGTGCATGCACTTTCTTGTAAATCGTTTTAACAAGAACACATCTGCCCAACACGTAATTGTGTATGTACACAGTTTGTCTGAGGACAAATCAACCCTTGCGTTTACAATCACGGATGTTACACTAACAGCCTTTCCTTTACTGCAAGTTTGAGTAAAGGTGAGAAGCATTTAAAGAAGAATGTGGGTTTGACACACATACTGTATAGTCAATTATGGTTGAGGGTAACAACATGGAAGGAGCCCACATTAGTGCCATTCAACATTATCAAATCTGCTATGTGAAGTCATGTTCAGGAGCAATGAACCACAGGATAATCACTTCTTAGGACAACAGTGTGAAGTATTAACTATTGGTTTTCATTGGCATTTTTAATCTTTATGAGTTTATGATTATATAAAAACAGAGCATGCCGTACATTTATCAATCAGTGCTTTTATCTAAAAAAAATTGAAGGTTATCAAATTTAAGAGTAAGTCTAAGTACTACACAAGATATCTTAACACAACAAATGCCTTGCTAGAGTACATTAAATACTAGATTATGATGTACCATTACAAAATAGTTTATGTAAATGCTGTTTAACACTTTTTGGGGTAATATATAATAACAATAATAATAATAATAGTGACAATAATTCAGAATAATACTTAAAATACAATATCAAAGAAAAAAAATAATTTATGCCAACTTGGAGACTGTTGGCTATATTATTTAGATAATATGAAAACTAATGTTTTAGGTTTTTTATTTAAATAGTAAAAAATCTGTATAATTTCTGTCATTACAGTTATTGTTACTAAAGTAAAATTCAAGAAAAAA
Organism: Labeo catla; assembly: GCA_012976165.1. Classification (NCBI taxonomy): domain Eukaryota; kingdom Metazoa; phylum Chordata; class Actinopteri; order Cypriniformes; family Cyprinidae; genus Labeo; species Labeo catla. The sequence continues at coordinate 2,416,349 of VONZ01000029.1, read as the reverse complement.
TTAGAATTTAGAATAATACTTCAAATACAATATTTAAAAAAATTCTGAATAATACTTAAAATACAACATTAAAACATAAAGAAATAAATAAATTAAATAATAATAATTTATGCCAACTTGGAAACTGCTGGCTATATTACTTAGATAATATGAAAACAAAATAATTCAGAATAATACTTACAATAGAATATTCATGAAAAAAATAATTTAGAATAATACTTAAAATACAATTTTAAAAAATCATTTATGCCAACTGTTGGCTACATTATTTAGATAATACAAAAACGAATGTTTTAGGCTTTGTATTTAAATAGTACAAAAAATCAGTGTCATTTCTACATTTATAGTTATTGTTACTAAAGTAAAATATTAATTATAATAATAATCATTCAGAATAATACTTAAAATACAATATTCAAGAAAAATTAATTCAGAATAATACTAAAAATACATTATTCATGAAAAAAAAAATCATTTATGCCAACTTATATTATTTAGATATTACGAAAACTAATGTTTTAGGTTTTGTATTTAAATAGTAAAAAAATCGGTATAATTTTTACCATTATAGTTGTTCTTACTAAAGTATAATAATAATAATAATAATAATAATAATTTGGATAATTTTTGATAGTAACTATTTTTCTGAGAATGGTAATACCATGATAATACCATTTACTACAGCAGAACTGTGCTATGGTTACAAGTTTTTACTACGTCTAGTTCATATTTTAATTATCTCATTAATAACAACAAAGATTATACAGTGTACGAGCAACTTTATGTTTGTCGGCTGTTCTAAACACAAGTTTTCGGTAAAATAACATTAAGAAGTAACTTTCCGTAAAAAAACAAATTAAAGATACTTACGCATAAGAACCTCCATAGTGTACGGAGCCTCTTGCCTGCATCGCGGATCAAAAAGTGTGACATTGGACGTTTCCATCTTGACAATCAGCGTTTATTTACGAGATCCAGGGCAAACTATAATCCGTGAATGCCCACTGTCCTCAGCACCTGCTAGTTTCAGCATGCATGCAACTAATAAACTGAGAAGAAAGTAGGCTGGTGTTTTGTACTGCGGTCACGCCAGCAGCACTTTTTTTTCTATTGCGCATCTAATCGCGTACTTACGGTATGGGTGCTGGGAGCGGTCAAAATATATATATATTATTTCTGTATCAAAGCTGATTTTTTTTAGGTTCATTAGTCCAGTCAAATGATCCTTAAGAAATGATTCTAATATTCTAATTTGCTGCTCAGAAAACATTTATTAATATTATTAAGTTGAAAAGAGAGGAGTACAATTTTTCAGGTTTCTTTGATGAATAGAAGTTCAGAAGAACAGCATTTATCTAAAATAGAAATCTTTTGTAATAATAAATGTCTCTATCATCACTTGTGATCAATTTAAAGCATCCTTGTTAAATAAAAGTATTAATTTCCATAATGTCTTTCCAAAAAAAAAAAAGAAAAAAACAAAGAAAATAAACTTTTTTTTAAGAAATGCTGATCTTTGGATTTTCTATTCATCAAAGAATCCTGAAAAAATGTACTCAACTGTTTTAAATAATAATAACAGCAACAGCAACAACAATATATTATATATTATTAGCACCAATATATATATAATTATAATACATTGTTTCTTGAGCAGCAAATCAGCATATTAGAATGATTTCTGAAGGATCATGTGACACTGAAGACTGGAGTAATGATGCTGAAAATTTAGCTTTGATCAAAGTAATAAATTACATTTTAAAATATATTCAAATACAAATGAGTTATTTTAAATAGTAAAAAAACAAAATCACAACATTGCTGCTTTTGCTGTATGTTGGACTCTTAAAAATCTTTCCTTTATAGGTTTGCTCATTCTTTCACTTGATTCCTGTTCACAGTCACCCTGACTATTACTGTATTAATTTCCAAGTCATTTTATTGTACAGTTTTGGAGAAAATTAAAGGCAAATTCACCTCAAGCGTAAGTGCATCCTAGCGCTGTCACCCTGACTATTACTGTATTGTTTCTCATGTCATTGTTTTAGAAAATATTAAAGGCAAATTTACCCAAACCATCTAATTGCATTTTAGCACTTTTACATCATGTGCCATTTTCAAACAACTTACAGCTTAACTTTACAGTTTCTGGTAAAATTAAAGGCAAACTCACTATATAAATGTTTTTGGAGTATATTGTTGCACTCGTATCCCATTTTCAAACACAAAGGTTCAGGTTTTGAAAGAATTATTGTGTAAACGTACCATACTTAATACCGTATGAAACTGAAACACATTTTCTGTACAGCATTGAACAAAATTGCTGGGAAATACTCTCCTGGCGTAATACACACAACCTCTTCTTACATTTTAATTGTTATTGTCACATTTAATTTAGCAAAGACATTATTTTTAACTATGTTCATCACCCCTTTGAGAAGTCTACTAGAACTAATTTCTAACCTTTAGTTTCATTTCTGTCTTTGCTATTATAGCCCTGAGGTTGTTGTATTTGTTTATAATGATTATGCCTGCAAAGCTAGTATTTGTTTTGGTGTGTTTATTTTTAGCATAACCGTTAGAATATTGAATGAGCCTGCATAGCTGGATTGTCTTGTTTCTCTGTACCTAAATATGTTTTTTTGTGTTGTGATGTAAAGTTGTGCATCTTAAAGAATAACAGCACTTTGGGCATGCTGTTGTACTCATGTACAACCCATCAGACTGCACAACCGTTTCTACTGTGGCTTCAGCACCTGTGGACATTTATTGACTCTTCTGCACACTGATGCACACACCTAAAATCATCTTATCATATTAGGCTTTTGTTTTATTGCATAAAAAGACTTGGAAAATTACCTTGGTATATTACCTTGACACAATACCATTGACACACGGTAGCTATGCCTATTAGAAGCTCAGAAAAAAAATTAATAAAATGTTATGTTTTTACAATGCATCACACAGACTACTTAGACACTATGACCAAAAAACTGATCTTTTTTTTTTTTAAATCCTTTTTTACCATGAAAATTATTTTTTTGTAAAAGGAATGGTCACATGTGACTAATTTCTTCCAGGAAGGATGAGGGGCAAATAAAGCATGTACAGTATGAATATCATCACTGTAGCTTATTCCTGCTTAAAGAAATAAGCCATGTTGCAACTGCCCCTCATTGCACCCGTCCTCACTGTCCCCTACCAAACTCAATAAACATGTTTTGTTGTGTTTTGTTTTGTTTTGTTTCATTTTTAGCCTATGTATTATGGTAAAGGCTAGCAAGTGAATCAAGTGAAAGAATGAGCAAACCTATAAAGGAAAGATTTTTATGAGCATTTAAAAATGGGACATGATGCAGAAGCGCTAGGATGCACTTACGCATGGGGTGAATTTGCCTTTCATTTTCTCCAAAACTGTACAGTAAAATGACTTGGAAATTAATACAGTAATAGTCAGGGTGACTGTAAACAAGAATCAAGTGAAAGAATGAGCAAACCTATAAAGGAAAGATTTTTATGGGTATTTAAAAATGGGACATGATGCAAAAGCGCTAGGATGCACTTACGCATGGGGTGAATTTGCCTTTAATTTTCTCCAAAACTATACAGTAAAATGACTTGGAAATTAATACAGTAATAGTCAGGGTGACTGTGAACAGGAATCAAGTGAAAGAATGAGCAAACCTATAAAGGAAAGATTTTTAAGAGTTCAACATGCATTTTTTTACTATTTAAAATAACTGATTTGTATTTGAATATATTTTAAAATGTAATTTATTACTTTGATCAAAGCTAAATTTTAAGCATCATTACTCCAGTCTTCAGTGTCACATGATCCTTTAGAAATCATTCTAATATGCTGATTTGCTGCTCAAGAAACAATGTATTATAATTATATATATTGGTGTTAATAATATATAATATATTGTTGTTCGTGGTGCTGTTATTATTATTTAAACCAATTGAGTACATTTTTTCAGGATTCTTTGATGAATAGAAAATCCAAAGATCAGCATTTCTTAAAAAAATTGTTTCTTTTCTTTCTTTCTTTCAATTTTTTTGGAAAGACATTATGGAAATTGAAACTTTTATTTAACAAGGATGCTTTAAATTGATCACAAGTGATGATAAAGACATTTATTATTACAAAAGATTTCTATTTTAGATAAATGCTGTTCTTCTGAACTTTCTGTTCATCAAAGAAACTCCTCTCTTTTCAACATAATAATATTAATAAATGTTTTCTGAGCAGCAAATCAGAATATTAGAATTATTTCTGAAGGATCATTTGACTGGACTAATGAACCTAAAAAATCAGCTTTGATACAGAAATATATATATATATATATATATATATAGTATGTAATGTATTCAGATTCATTCAAATCAATGAAAAAAAATAAATCTGTAATTGTACTACTATTTTTTACATTCTGAAGGAAAATAGCAAAAAGCAACTATTCTGGTGTTGCTTTATGGTCTTTCAAGAGTTAAATTAGATTTTATGCAGTAATATTCGTGAACAGCAATCTACTGAAAATATCAGCTAAACCATAAAGAAAACGCCGGTCTGACAGCGTCTTCACATCCATTTTGACCGCTTCCATCACCCAATACCGTAAGTACGCGATTAGATGCGCAATAATAAAAAAAAGTGCGGCTGGCGTGACCGTGTATTTTCAAGACGCGGCTGGCGTGACCGCAGTTGTTTACTAGCGGAATCCCAGCACTCTAGCAATCCCAGCACTTGTTAAAGGGGCCGCCCATGCAAGGGATAAATACTGATGGATCACTGAGCAATGAAAATCCAACGCTCTCATCCGACTACACTGCGCATGCGCAATAGCGTCACACTCTCTCACGTAGATGGAAATCAGTGCAGAGTGACAGCGGAACAAACAACTCCCGAATACGATAAAATGATCCGGTAAAGTAGAGAATAGACATTTTATCACCTTAAAAACAGTTTATGTTAGTCACTATAATTAACCGTCAGAGAAAATGACAGAGAAATGCTAAAGAATGTCGTCATTATTGTTGTTTAGTACTAAAATAGTAGTACCAGTTGTGGAAATTTTGTTCCGTGTTATCTGTTTTCCTTCCTGATTTCTACTGAATTACATTACACATAAGGGATGAATAAATAGAATGTTATCAGATTGATAGATTACACTACTTGCAATCTAAAGAAAAACTTAGAGAGTCCAAAACACGTGCGTTTGGAACAGGCTTAAACACTAACTGGGAGGGTTTAGGTTAAGGTAGGTTAACTTCAGACCGACCAAAGTTCACAAGACTGACTCAACACAGGTACACATTTTTACAAAGACTGTTAAAAGAGTATGAGAAGAGTATGTTTAACATGCTGAACTTGTGATTGGCAAGAGTTGAATGGCCTCGGTGCTAATGAGCTGGAAAGAGTTCAGGGTAAAGAACAGCCCTTGAGAACCAGCACACACACACAAACAGAGTGACATTTTATAAAAGGACATTTATTGTTACTTGTTACATATAAGCATGTACTTCATTCACAAAATATCCATGTTAAAATTAAAAAATATGTCTTTGTTTTTATCTCTAACATATGCATTTTAAAAGATGTAATTCCAAAAAAATTCTAACCTCCATCCAGGTCATATCAGTAGATCAAATATTTAACTGTTCTTGACATGCATTGAAGCACAAGGCTTCGGTTTTTTATTTGATTGTAAGAGAAATAAAGAAAATGGTGGAAGGACACCAACACCATGTTTTCTATAATAATGTCATTATGGCTTCACATTTACTTTTTCCTTGTTAATAAAGTATAAAATGTCATGAATGGCAAAAAAGGTTGAGATACACAAAAAAAGAACAATATTATAAAGCCTGTATAAGAAAAAAAAAATATTAAACATTCTTTACCAATATACGCATTCCTTAACACCACAAAAACAGCGACACCATTTCACATACAAAATTACTCGCTGCAATTTCCATAACCACCAGCAACCTATGTAAAGGTGGTCGCTGATGGTAAAAGTGATAAACTGAGATCGCCTCATCACATAAACAGTCAAAAATATCTTGAGGAACTATAAAACCCATCTGGTAATACTTACACGCCATTCAAAATCAGATCTGAGATAGTGAAATTTTCCATAAATGCTGCAGGTGTATAAATAAATCTTATCTGTCTTATCTAAATTCATGAAAGACTGCTTTGTTTTTCTGTACTGAGATATTGTTTTTCTTCTAACTGCTTGATTTACTTGTTTATATGGTGCATTTCCACCACTAAATAAAAAAAAAAGTGATTGCGACTTTTTACCTAGCAATTCTTACTTTTTTTCTAAGAAATGTTAGACATAAACTCGCAATTGTGTTATAAAGTCAAAACTGTGAGATAAATGCAATTCTGAGAAATAAAGTCAGAATTGCTAGATATAAACTCACAATTGCAAAATATAGTAAGAATTGAAAGATAGAAAAATCACAATTCTGCCTTTTTTTTCCTCTGAATTGCATGATAGAAACTTACAACTGCAAGAAATAAAGTCAGAATTGCCAGATAACTTGTTTTTTTCTCGCAATTGCGAGTTTACATCTCGAAATTCTGACTTTTTTCTAACAACTATTTCTCGCAATTGCAAATTTGTATCTCACAATTCTCAGAAAAACAATCAGAATTGCGAGATATAACTAACACTTGCTAGTTATAAAGTCAGAATTCGCGAAAAATAAAGTCAGAATTGCGAGATAAAAACTTACAATTCTGACTTTTTCTTGCAGATTTGACTTTTTCCTCACAATAGCGAGTTTATCTCTCGAAATTCGGACTTTTTTTCTCTCAACTGACTTTCTCGCAATTGCAAATTTGTATCTCGCAATTCTACCCTTTTTCTGGCTATTGTGTGTTTCTGTCTCACAATTCTGACTTTTTTCTCACAATTTCTAGATTATATCTCGCAATTCTCAAAAAAACAGTCAGAATAGCAAGATATAACTAGCACTTGCGAGTTATAAAGTCAGAATTGTGAGATAAAAACGTACAATTCTGACATTTTCTTTCAATCGCGAGTTTATCTCTCATAATTTGGACTTTTTTCTTTCAACTGACTTTTTCTCGCAATTGCGAGTTTGTACCTCACAATTCTTTTTTCTCAGAATTCTGAGAAACTTGCAATTGTTAAAAAGTCAGAATTGAGATAAACATGCAATTCTGAGAAATAAAGTAACAGCTCTGAGTCAGTATTGCAACATATAGTGACAATTGTGACTTTTTCCTAAGAATTGCATGATATAAACTCACAACTGCAAGAAAAAAAAAAGTCAGAATTGCAAGATAAAGTATCTCGCAATTTTGACTTTCTCGTAATTGTGAGTTTATATCTCGGTATTCAGAATTTTTCTTGCAATTGCATCTCGCAACTGACTTTTTTCCCTTCACAATTGTGAGTTTGTATCTTGGAATAATAACTTTTTATTTCAAAATTTACTTTCTCGTAATTGCGTGTTTTTATCTCGCAATTCTGACATTTTCTCGCAATTGCAAGTTTGTTATTTCATAGTTCTGACTTTTTTTCTTGCAATTTATGTTTTTTCCTCGCAATTGCGAGTTCGTACCTTACAATTCTTTTTTTCTCAGGATTGTTAGAAACTCACAATTGCGTTAAAAAGCCTGAATTGTGAGATAAACACGCAATTCTGAGGAATTTAACTTTTTATTTTTTATTGCAAATTATAAAGTCAGTATTGCAACATATAGTGACAATTCTGACTTTTTTCTAAGAATTGCATGATATAAACTCACAACTGCAAGAAAAAAAAAAGTCAGAATTGCAAGATAAAGTATCTCGCAATTTTGACTTTCTCGTAATTGTGAGTTTATATCTCGATATTCAGAATTTTTCTTGCAATTGCATCTCGCAACTGACTTTTTTCCCTTCACAATTGTGAGTTTGTATCTTGGAATAATAACTTTTTATTTCAAAATTTACTTTCTCATAATTGCGTGTTTTTATCTCTCAATTCTGAAAATTGTCTCCCAATTGCACGTTTGTATCTCGCAATTCTGACATTTTCTCGCAATTGCAAGTATGTTATCTGACAGTTCTGACTTTTTTCCTCGCAATCGTGAGTTTGTATCTCGCAATTCTGAGTTTTTTTCTCGCAATTGCGAATTTGTATCTTGCAATTGTGAATTTTTTTTCTCAGAATTGAGAGATATAAACTTACAACTGCGAGTTATAAGTTCCATTTTTGAGGTAAAAAAAAAAGACTGGCATGTTCTCAGAACTGCAAGTTTATGTTAAGTTTTAACATGCAAATTTAACGCAGAGTTTATATCTCACAATTTTCGCAATTGCAAAAAAAAAAAAAAGTCAGAATTTTGAGATAAGATTTGCAATTATTCTTTTTTATTTAGTAGCGGAAACGGGCTTCCATATGTTTCACCCTCATTTACAACAAACACTCTAGAACAGCGACATTCAAATGCGCACTTGCGCGTAACGTTATGTCTTGATTTGTCAAGGCATTGCTTTAGAAAAGTCAGAACACACACAAAGCAATCACTGCAGTTCACATTGTAGTACACAAACACATTTGGATTTCCACACATCAGTTCCACGTAAGCTCACGCTACAGTCACAGCTGACGCAATTATTATTCCACACCGGACCAAAGTTTACAAATGATAACTTACGACAAATATAAATACACAAAAAGAACCTTTCACCTTTGCAAAAATGGCTTAAAAATAAGTCTTCTGAATCTATAGAGCTATTCACAATGCTTATGTATAAAATACAAAAGGAAAAAAGGGTAAAAACATAATTTGATCAAGGATTGAGACTATAATAAAGTCTGGTGATACAATACCAAAGACCACTGACCGGGTAATACAATATCAAGCAGTGTAAATGCCTCCTGCTGGCCAGTTCTGATACTGCAGGAGGAACCTACAAAGATTTTCTTTTGGTTTCCAAGATGACACCGGCTACACTGCATGAGCAGAGAGGTATTACTGACATTTTGTAAACACTCCTGTAGAGTTCAGAGCTCTGGTATTAAGCCCTTTATTTGGCATACGTAAAGTGGCCAACGTGTGCACAACATTTCACACCAAAATCATCAACACGATGACAAAAAAAAAAAATAAAAGTGACCGTAAGTGGAGCAGCTTAGTCTTTTGCAGGCATTTTTTCCTTTGCCTAGACACACTCGGTTGCACTTTGTGAACACGTGTGTGTTTGTGTGTGTATATATATATATATATATATATATATATATATATATATATATATATATATATATATATATATATATATATATATATATATATACATACATATATCTTAAAAGAATGTCAATGAAGTTAAAAAACGTATAATATTCCAAAACGTAAAAGTGCGAATGAGCACCTTGCGCTCTGCATCACACTCTGTGGCACACAGAATTCCAGACGAGCTCAGTCACTTGGTACGGATCCAGAAAATAAACCGTTTCCCACCTTTCCCCTCAAGTAAACAGCAGTTGGTACCAGATGTGGTGCATTTCCTGGTAAACACTTGAAGAAGAGTTTTGAAATTACTATCACCTGTATCAATTCACATGCACATGAAATCTGCATGTCTCACGAAGGCCTGAGCAACAAAACAGTTTGCTGTGCAAAAACAATGGACGTAAAAGACATGCGTGCAAACCTCTTTGTTAAAAGAGTGCAGCTACTATAGTTGAAGAGGACTGGGAGTAATTTTACAGATGTGAGGACAGACTTGGGACGCTCTAGAAGCGATGACGAAAGGAAAGTGTTCAGGAGCTTTAAGAGAAAAAGAGCTGTTTAAGGCATCAGCTTTGATGGCTGTGATTCTCCTCAACAGTCCCCAATAGTGGGAGTCAAAGGCACGAGACCACTGAGGACTCACCTCTCACCAGCTTCAGTCCTGGAGAAGGAAATGACATCGGAATGGTCATAACTAGCTTAAAAGTTTGTGGTCAGTATATATATTAAATGTCATTTATTCCTGTGATGGCTGAATTTCCAGCAGCCAGTCTCCAGTCTTCAGTGGCATGTGATCCTTCAAAAATCATCTTAATGACCTTAACGAAGTTCACTTCCAGAATAAAAAATTCCTGATGATTAACTTACCCCAAAGTCATCCAAGATCTTTCTTTATTCAGTTGAAAAGAAATTAAGGTTTTTGAGAAAAACATTCCAGGATTTTTCTCCATATAGCGGACTTCAATGGTGGTCAATGGGTGGAAGGTCCAAAACTGCAGATTCAATGCAGCTTCAAAGGGCTCTACATGATCCCAGACAAGAAATAAGGGTCTTAACTAGCAAAACAATCAGTCATATTCTTAAAAAATACAAATTTATATACGTTTTAACCACAAATGCTCGCCTTGTACTAGCTTGACACCGTTGAGGTCCACTATACAGAGAAAACTCCTGGAATGTTTTCCTCAGAAACCTTGATTTCTTTGCAACTGAAGAAAGACAGACATGAACATCTTGGATGACATAGGGGTGAGTAAATTATCAGTCAATTTTCATTTTGGAAGTTAACTTCTTTAAACTTTCAATCATAGTGTATATATTAAATATTTTACAAATAGTGCTTAAAGGAATAGTCCACTTCCAGAACAACAATTTATAAATAATGTACTCATCCCCTTGTCATCCAAGATGTTCATGTCTTTCTGTCTTCAGTTGTTAAGGAATTATGGTTTTTGAGGAAAACATTTCAGGATTTTTCTCCATATAATGGACTCCCCGATTTTGAACTTCCAAAATGTAGTTTAAATGCAGCTTCAAAAACCTTTAAACGTTCCCAGCCGAGGAAGACGGGTCTTATTTACCAAAACGATCAGTCATTTTTTTTTTTTTTCCAAAAAATAAAAATTTGTATACTTTTTAAGCACAAAAGCTTGTGTAGCACAGGCTCTGGGATGCACATTCTTGAATGATTCGTTCATTTTGAACGAATCTTTAATGTGACTCGGGAAGAACGAGTCGTCTCGGAGAGTGATTCATTTAGTCGCGCATGTGCAACATCCTATTAGGTTCTGTACTGGAATTAGTTCACCTGTTTCGAGTCTTCGGGTTTTTTGAGTCGTTTCATCTTATGGGGCTGTCACGTGATGAACAAACGACTCAAACCCGAAAACTTGTCAGATAAGAGGTGAGGTGAGCTAATCATAGACTAAAGACCCAGGTAAACAATGAATTAATCTTTTCTGTTTCTTATAGCATTATAGTTTTGTTTTGTTTGTAGTGTGATCAACGTTTGTGCAAGCAGTAGATGTGTTAGGCAGGTAAGACGTAACATTTTAATTATATTTTGCTAAAATGAACGAAATGACTCGAAAAAAGATTTGTTAATTTTGCTGAACGAGACTCAAAGGTCCGAGTCGGTAAAATGATCCGAACTTCCCATCACTACTACGAATCACTTCTAAGTTCATCGTCTGTGTACTCCAGCTCAAGAAGGTAGAGAATGGTGGAAAACTCCATCTTTTTTTTTCCTACAACTGACATTGTTGTAGCTTTTTGTTTGTAAACAGCGTTCGACTTACACTTTTTTAGTCTTTGCGCATTTGCTTTGTAAACACTGGGTCTGTAGTTCCGCGTGACCTTTCGGCATGATTCAATACGCAGTGTTGTGGACGTGCGTCTCAGAGCCTGTGCTACACAAGCTTTTGTGCTTAAAAAGTATACAAATTTCTATTTTTCGAAACAATCGGTCATTTTTTTCGCTAGATAAGACCCTTCTTCCTCGGCTGGGACTGTTCAGAGCCTTTTGAAGCTGCATTTAAACTACATTTTGGAAGTTCAAAATTGGGGGCACCATATCAATCCATTATATGAAGAAAAATCATGAAATGTTTTCCTCAAAAACCATAATTTCTTTACAACTGAAGACAGAAAGACATGAACATCTTGGATGACAAGGGGGTGAGTAAATTACTTGTAAATTGTTGTTCTGGAAGTTATCCTTTATTGTGAAATCACCTTACCTGGCTATGACTCGCTCTCAATGGAGATCGTGATGGCCTCACTTTCGTCTGAAAGGCAAGATGACAGTTATCCTTGAGGCTTTTTTACTCATTCATTGCTAAAATGCAGCAAAATATGTAACCTACCAGACTTTAGGGCGTCTGTCTCTTTGTGATCTTCTTCAGTGTGGTAATCGTTGCCTAACAGACGGTTTTGTGACTCACTGAGAGGGGTGGTTTGCTCAGCAGACCCTTCTACAGCACTGAGAGAAAGAACCACACTGAGAGTTACTACTATTCAGTGTTTCACAAACACTGTCCCCAAATAGTGAGAGAAGAAATGGCTCCTCACCCTTTATCCAACCCGGCAGGCTGAATACATTCAGTGGGCTGCTCTGGATCAACAGTTACCAACCGTGTCGGAAAAGAAAAGCCGTCTCCTTGACTATAGCAGAAAAAAAAATGTTAATGCATCTTTTAATAGACTATTTACGTAATTTTAAATTTAGATTTTTGGAGGAAATTGTGGTGTCTGAGCAAGCAAAACTAAAATATACCACTACTGTAATGGAAAGGCTGAATTTACAGCAGCCATTACTACGGTTTTCAGTGTCACATGATTAATGTATGTGACCCTGGACCACAAAACCAGTCATAAGGATCAATTTTCTGAGATTTATACATCATCTGGAAGCTAAATAAATAAGCTGTCATTGATGTATGGTTTGACCGGACAGGACAATGTTTAGATTATATACAACTATTTGAAAATCTGGAATCTGAGGGTGCAAACAAATCAAAATATTGAGAAAATAATCTTTAAAGCTGTCCAAATTAAGTTCTTAGCAATGCCTATTACTAATCAAAAAATACATTTTTTAATATAACTCCATTGTATTGTATTCGTCTGAAAGAAGAAAGTCATATACTTCTAGGATGGTTTGAGGGTGAGTAAATCATGGGGTCATTTTAATTTTTGGGTGAACTATCCCTAAACAGCTGCATTAATAATAATATGTTAAAATTTAGATTCACCTGGTAAAGACAGGAAGTAGCCAGTACTTCTTCTGGTCCCCGAACACCTGAGCAATGTTCTTGCTGAAGCCCAGGGAAAATCCATTTTTATCAGGGCCATTTCTGAAGACCGGGGCTCTGAACGCTTCTGAACATAAAAAAACAACACAAAGGAGGGTTAAAATGCATACATACCTTTCAAAAGTTTGGGTTCAGCAACTTTTACTTAGCAAAGATGCATTAAATTTACCAAAAGACATTTATAATGTTAAAAAACATTTCAATTTTCATTTCTAGCAATCAAAAAAATCTTAAAAAGTCAGTTTTCATATTAATCAGAACACGTTTTCAACATTAATAAAAGCATATCAGCATATTAGAATGATTTATGAAGAATCATGTGATACTGAAGACTGAAGTAATGATACTGAAAATTCAGCTTTGCATCACACAAATCAACTACATTTTAAAAGACATTTAAAAATACAGTTTTTACAAACCACATCATGAAATCACTGAGCTCCTGCGACTGAAGCTGACCGAGTGTATTTATGCTTTTTCAAAATAAAATTACAGGGCTTGATGGAAAAACAAGCAGAGAACTGCTTCAAAGACTGCTGGACTGATCTGGTCAACACAAGGAAATCTGAATGACCGGTTTACCAAAATAAATTTGAACAAGCCTGTGCACAGCAAGTCTGCTGTTGTTGCTATGGTAACAATAGTGCGCAAGTTGTCTACAGGCATGACAGCTTCGTTAGAAACATGGATCTATCTACACAGTACATGCAGACAAAGATACGGAGAAGTGAGTATGGTCAGGTGTGTTACCTATGGTGGACCTGTTTTTTCCCACAAGCCACAAGTGGTAAGTGAAGAGTGAAAGAATGCTGATGCAGAACATGGCCGCCACAAAAAAGAGAAACAAGACATGGAATTTGGCGTGAGACTCTGGCAGGTCACTCTGAGAAAGAGGAGGGAGAGAGAAAGGAGAGCTGTGAGACAAAGATCAATAACGAGAGAGACACGGGCAACAGGTCACTCTGACACAGGAACATTAGGGTCACAGGGTTAAGACGACAAAAAACAGTTGATGTAACTCACTGCGCGAACACTGACACATTTACTAAACACTGTGAGGGATTACCTTTGGACAATTCTCTGCCGATTTCCTCCGGCAAAGCTTAGTGCAAACAGAGACAGACTGTTAGACACAGGAAGAGCACAGCGGGAGAGCAAAAGCTTTGGGTGCAGAGAGACAGGCAGGAAGGGATTACAACAGAAAACATGAGCTTGTCGAGACATGCATACCGTTCAAAAGTCTGAAAGATTTTTTTTTAATGTTTTTGAAGTCTCATGTTCTATTTCAAAGAGATAGTTCACCAAAAACTAAAAATTCTGTTATTAATTACTCACCCTCATGTTGTTCCAAACCTGTAAGGCCTTTGTTCTTTTTGGTAACACAAATTAAGATGTTTTTGATGAAACCCGGAGCTTCCTGCATAGACAGCAATGCAACTGAAACGTTCAAGGCCCAGAAAGGTAGTAAGGATATTGTTATAAATGTCCATGTGACATCAGTGGTTCAACCATCTGTTATGAAGCTACGAGAAAATTGTTGAATAAAGTAGTTATTTTTGTTTTCTTTGCGCACAAAAAGTACTCTTGTAGCTTCATAAAATCAAGGTTGAACCACTGATGTCACATGGACTATTTTAATGATGTCCTTGCTACCTTTCTGGTCCTTGAACGTGGTAGTACCATTGCGACCTCTCAAAAATATCTTAATTTGTGTTCAGAAGATGAACGAAGGACCTACGGGTTTAGAACGATATGAGGGTGAGTAATTCACGTCAGAATTTTCATTTTTGGGTTCACTATGCCTTTAAAGGAGAAGTTCACTTCCAGAACAAAAATTTACAGATAATTTACTCACTCACGTTTCACCCAAGATGTTCATGTCTTTCTTTCTTCGCTTGTAAATAAATTATGTTTTTTGAAGAAAACATTTCAGGATTTCCCTCCATATAGTGGACATTTATGGTGCCTATGAGTTTGAACTTCCAAAATGTAGTTTAAATGCAGCTTCAATGGGCTCTAGATGATCCCAGCCGAGAAAGAAGGGTCTTATCTAATGAAATGATTGGTTATTTTCTAAAAAAGCTAAAATAAATTATTATTTGTATACTTTTTAATCTCAAATGCTCATCTTGTCTAGCTCTGTATGAACTCTATGTATTACAGTTCATGACAGTTAGAGTACATAAAAAAAAAAAAACACCCATCTCATTTTGTTCTCCTACTTCAAAATCGTCCTACATTGCCATTTTACCTTTGTTTGTAAAGGGCGTTTGATCTTCTTTGCACATTTACTTTGTAAACACTGGGTTTTTCTGCAGTGATGTAGGATGATTTTGAAGTTGGAGGAGAAAATGAGATGGGAGTTTTTTGACATACCCTAACTGTCTTGAACCAGAATACATAGAGTACACGCAGAGCTAGACAAGATGAGCATTTGAGGTTAAAAAGTATATAAACTGTAATTTTCTTTTTAGAAAATAATTAATCGTTTCACTAGATAAGACCCTTCTTCCTCTGCTGGGATTGTTTAGAGTCATTTGAAGCTGCATTTAAACTGCATTTTGGAAGCTCAAACTCGTGGGCTCCGTTGAAGTCCACTATATGGAGAGAAATCCTGAAATGTTTTCCTCAAAAAACAATTTCTTTACGACTGAAGAAAGAAAGACATGAACATCTTGGATGACATGGGGGTGAGTATTATCTGTTTATTTATCTAATTATCTGTACATTTTTGTTCTGGAAGTGAACTTCTCCTTTAATGTATTCTTAAAATGTAACTTATTCCTCTGATACCAAAACTGAATTTTCAGCAGCCTGACCTCTGAACGGTAGCATAAGTGAAACGAAGGGTGACAGAGTGGACAAGC
Source organism: Labeo catla (assembly GCA_012976165.1). NCBI lineage: Eukaryota > Metazoa > Chordata > Actinopteri > Cypriniformes > Cyprinidae > Labeo > Labeo catla. The sequence goes on along the minus strand of VONZ01000029.1, from coordinate 2,400,405 downwards.
GAAGCCAAGTATATGGGAAACAAACTGATGCATGACATGGAGGAAACACAGAAAGGAACCTGCAGAAATCACATAATGTCCTGCCCTCATACGACACAACATGGTAATTAAAATGTGTATGTGCATGGAAGAAATGTTTGCGAATGAGTACGATGAATGGTGAAGGATCTACTCACTGTCCAGAACTTTATGAAGTACTGGAGGACAGAGGCTGCAATGAATAAGCAGTACACAAGCGAGTAAGTCAGGAACAGGATGAAGAACTTATAGTTAGAGAAACCCACACAGTTATTGACCCTGTGGAAGATTGAGGAAAAGAGAGACGTTAGAAGGGTGTTCCTTGATTTGTTTTCAGCAAATTAAATTTCACCAACAACCTGCATTTCACTCACCATGGACAGTGATGATCCATCTTTAGAACACACCTGTCAACAACAAGAACAAGCACTGAGGCCTTGTTTACACTAGTGCGTTTTCATTTTAAAACGGCTTTTTAAAATGAAAACAATCCATGTCTGCGTTTTCACTGCATTTTATAAACGATCTCAGTCTACACTACACAACCAAAAACACATGTCACATGACCATTCAGGCTGCATACATTCTCAAGGATGTCTCATTTAAGAGAAGAATCCGAAATAAAATCGACTGTTATTCCTTGGGGTGTAAAAATACTGTAATGTCTATTTTTGAACTTTGCAATTAACGGTTACTTTTCTTAAATGAGCCTCCGAAACAAGACGCAAAAAATTAGCGTAAGGTTATTGTTTACATGTTTGTCAAAGATATGTAGAGCGAAAGTGGGCAGCCACAACGTCGTTTTCAAAAGATTCCATTTTGGTCTATTTACACTGAAATGCAACCCCAGAGTTTTCAAACTTAAACGGGGTCTGCAGCGTTTTCAAAAGCCTCAGTTTTTGAGGGTCGAAAACGCCGGAGTAGTGTAAACGACAGGTGTAACTGTAGCAAAGGTTATGTGTTTTAAAAATGAAAATGCACTAGTGTAAATGTACCCTGAGTCTTAAGGTCATTCAAAAAAGACCATCAAAATTTGGTATACTGAGTAGCTAAAATGACACAAATGAAATGGGAAAACAAAACGTCATAAGAACTGATTATGAGACACTACAGCAACTTACATGTCACATGCAGAACAATGATGACATCTGTCTGGCTTGATGACCTGGCAACGGTCACAGTACCGGATAGCTAGAAGATGATGGGGGGAAAAAAAACATGCCAGTTTTAATGTGTATTTTGGCAAAATCCAGGTTAAAATAGACTAAAATAAGGGTAATGATTAATTGGTAATAATAAAAATAAATACATCTGTAATAATAAAATAAGAATAAATAGATAACAGTAAAATCAATAATAATAAATAAAAGACAATAAAACAATAAAATAATAATAATAGTAATAATAAGATATATTTTCTTCCAATATTTTTATTTTTCAAGTTTAAAAAGACTATACAAAATCATTTAATTTTTATATTTTACAATTTAATTTCTTTCCTGGTAAAACTTTTTCCTTAACCCTGGATATTAAGACTAGTGTGTATTAATATAACGGAAACGATGTCACTTGCTGATACTAGTAGTAGAAAACCTATAACAGATTTACGTTATTTAAAAAATCCACATCGTTTTATACATATTTTGTACTATGTGGCCACCATTATTTCGCTGACATGCAGCGATTGCACTCTGTGAACTACTGGCACTACCTGTTGCTACTTTTACCACAACACAACTTGGAAAATAAAATACTGATACGATGACCACAGCTACTGAAAGAGCATACAGATGGCAATGGATATAACCAAATGCCGTACCATCGATTTTTCCCCACAAAGGGTCTGAACGTCCCCCAGATAATGAGTGAAATCCGCACTGAGATGCTCCCTTCAGTGACTGCGGCGTCATGAAAAGCATCGGCATGTTTACATCCTGCCAGGATGGCATCTAGCGTTTCTTGTCTCTGCCGTTTGTAAGCTCTTTCAATAGCTGTGGTCTACTAAAAGCCTCAAAGGCATCAGGGCAAAGTGGAGAGAACAAAGATGCAAGTCTTTAGAAAGTTGTATTCGTCCACAGGCATCTTCTAATTCTTTTCTCCTCTTCTTATCACTAGGAAAGCAGTGAAGACTTACATTGTTTTTCTTGTTGCGCTTCAACTGAAAATTACAACCAAAAGCAAAATATGCATCGGTATCAGTATTTTGTTTTCCGAATTGTGTATTCTGAGCTGTGTTGTGTTAAAATAACAGGTAGCGCCAGTAGCTCACCAAGTGCAACCATTTCACATCATCGAAATAATGTCGCTCCCCATAGCCCAAAATATGTATGAATCAATGTGGGGTTTTTTAAATAACGTAAACCTTTAATTGGTTTTTGAGGAAAACATTTCCGCATTTTTCTTCATATAATGGACTGGTATGGTGCCCCGATTTTGAACTTCCAAAATGCAGTTTAAATGCGGCCGAGAAAGAAGGGTCTTATGTAGCAGAACGATTGAAAAAGAATACAATTTTTATACTTTTTAATGCCAAACACTCGTCTTGTCTTACTCTGCTTGGACTGTTTTTGTTCCGGTTCTTGACAGTTAGGGTATGTTGAAAAACTCCTATCTCATATTCTCCCTCAACTTCGAAATCGTCCTATATCGCTGTTTTACCATTTTTGTTAAGGGTGTTTGGACTTCTTTGCATGTTCACGATGCAAAAACTTCTGCAGTGATGTAGGATGATTTTAAAATTATTTTTGAAGTTGAGGGAGAAAATACGATTGGAGTTTTTCAACATACCCTAACTGTCTTGAGCCAGAATACGCAGAGTTCATGGAGAGAACAGCAAGACGAGCATTTGAGATTAAATAGTATTTAAATTGTATTTTTTTTTTTAATGAAAATAACCGATCGTTACGCTAGATAAGACCCTTCTTCCTCAGCTGGGATCGTTTACAACCACATTTGGGATTGTTTGAAGACGCATTTACCCTGCCTTTTGGAAGTTCAAAATCGGGGCACCATCCATAAAAAGAAAAATGCAGACATGAAAATCTTGGATGACAAGGGAGTGAGTACATTATATGTGAATCTTTGTTTTGGAAGTGGACTTCTCCTTTAAGAGTTTTATAATAAACTAATCAACATTAAAATATAGATAATTTACACAGAACTTCATAATTACAGTGGCTCTTACCAGTAGTTACTTTTGACAATTAAATAACTTAATTATTTGAAGTTTCAAACACATCTCACTTAATAAAATCTACAATCTTGTGGGTATTCTATGTGCTTGAGTCTCTAACCTCCTGCCCCGGTGCGGGTGTAGAGGGGCAGACTGGTAGCCACTCTCTTCAGGATCTCCTGCTGCGTTTCCGGACGCTGTTCCTTTTCATACTGCTCTTTCTCAGATTTTGGTAGACAAAACTAAGGCACAATGCAAATCAATTAGCTCACTGTGTGACAAACCAGCAGCATGTTCCACTTGAACAACAATAGTGTGTAAAATGATACGTATAAAAACATTCACTCCATGGAAACAAATAAATACTGTGTGCATTTATTCATAATGCCTGGATTATCAGTTGTTGTATACCCACTGTACCTCTTTGGAAGGGGTTGCTGGTCTTGTAAAGATAGTTTTCCAGTACGACCACACAAACATGATGAACGACACGTGAAACACAGCCAGGTAGATGGCTGCATGGAACAGAGAAAGTACAGTCATTAACAACAAGACCGCATGAGCCCGCAGAGAAAAGCCTGCCAGAAACAGTCTGAGTATAAATCAGTCACGTTTGTGATTGCTGATGCAGTCTGACTGTGCTTAAAGGCTGTAGTCAGCACAAGCACCAACCAAATAAACCCGTAATAGCCTGATAACTGTGCCAAAGTGACTTTGTACCTTTAGAAACATACACAAAAATCTAAACTCATGAAATGAATGATTTTCCTTTGTATAATACATTGAATAGGTATTTGGTTTGTGAATTTAATACATTTTTACAATGGTATTTGAAATAATTGATTCTTACTGGTCAGTTGGTCATTGGTAAAAAAAACCAAAAAAAACTGCTGTCTCAATTTATGTCTCTTGCATCATTCCACGTTATTTTTATCATGCAATAAAATAATTTCAACTCAAATCAATATTTCCTGTGCATTTATTTGTTTTAAATGTACTAATGTAACTAAAATGCATTGTAAATTGCTTTCAATAAAAGCATCTGGCAAATGCATAAATGTAAATTTTCATGTTTTTGGTAAATTAATGTCAAAGAAACTGGATTACATACAGTCAGTTTATGCAACATCATGACTGTACATTATCCCTTACTTGTCTTTTTCCTTAAAAAAGTGAAGTGAAGGTTTACTCACCTTTTTCAATAGGACTGGGAATAGTAACTGCACAGAATATGAAAACAGAAAGAGAAAAGAAACTGTTTAGCAGATATGACTCATGGCACATCTGCTTTATCACACGTCTGGTGAAATATGATAAACACTTTATATGACGATGTGACAGACTTGAGACTCGACTTTCTGAACATGTTTGCTTATAAACTTATAATACGCATCTCCTCCATATTGAAAATATGACTTGTGTCATTATTTCTCTACGAAACTATCAACAATCTGCTTTATAAATAGGAAAAAAAACATGGACTCGTCGCGAAACATTTCACGTGTTTCCAAATGTAACACTGTAAATATTATTTTATAATAATATAATGTTGTATAGCTAAATATAAATTAACTGTCAAATAAACGAATACAGTTGTCACCACCAAACTGACAAACAATAATAACAGTAATAAACAACATGGTGTAAACCACAATATATGCTCCAATAGCATAATCCTTTTTGTTTTGCTTCCAGTTTAAAGTCAATACGCTAATTAAGCCAGCTCATGTAAACAAATCATTCATTGATGTTTCAGTTCAGTTGCTTCCGGTAGGCGCGTTCCCCTCAGGTATGAATAATAAAGCGCACTTACACAGACACAGCTCCACCACGTATGCATAATACGACCAGCACACCACTAAGGCAATAAATATCACCGGTATCCACGCCAGACCCCTCTGGCAGCATCTCAGTACATGTGTAGGCGCCATCTTTCCCCTTCCTTGACTACAAAAGACGGGAAGGGAGGGATGTGATCCGTCCATCCGTGCCTCACCAACCCCGCCGGTTCGGCTCTGCCTTTGCTCCGCCTCTCATTTCGCAGTACTACGGTGAAGGGCTGGGTTATGAATATTCATGACGTTGCACAACATTCACCCAGTACACCTACCTGATTGGTTGAAAAGCAGACGTTGCTAAGCGGGCGCCAGTCTACTGGCGAATCAATGGCTCTCGAGGTAATATTGATTTAACGTCAGAAAGGCTGCATAAATTGAGTTTTTTCATAGTAGGATTCTTAATTTCGCGCCACAGGGTTAGTTTGTGTTACTAGGCCTTTTCTGGCATTTTCTGTTTTAAACACACATGTACTTAATAAATTATTTATTAAAAAAAAAAAAAAAAAAGTTTAATAATTGTTCAGTGCAGATGTTACGGAAGCCTGTTTCCGCCACTGAATAAAAAAGGTAAGAATTGAGACACCAACTTGCAATTCTTGCTTTTTTTCTCAGAAGAGAAATCTTGTAAGAGATATAAACTCACAATTCTGACCTTTTTCTTGCAAATGCAAGTTTGTATCTCACAATTCTTCTTTTAATGACTTTTTCCTCAGAATTGAGAAATAAACTAAAATAAACAATTTTGACTTTTTTCTTAGAATTGCTTGATATAAACTTGCAATTGTGAGTTAAAGTTAGAATTAAAAACTTTTTCTCGCAAATGCAAGTTCGTATGTCGCAATGACTTTTTTTCTCGCAAATGCGAGTTCAGGTCTTGCAATTCTGACTTTTTTTTCCGCAAATGTGAGTTTTTATCTCACAATTTTCCTCAGAAATGATATATAAACTCACAATTCTGACATTTTTCTTAGAATTGAAATATAAACTCACCATTGTGAGTTATGAAGTCACAATTATAAATTGCCGCAATTCTGACTTTTTTCCTCAGAATTATGATGAACTTGCAAATTCTGACTTTTTTCTCAGAATTGCGTGATATAAATTCGCAGAACTATAAACTCGCAATTCTGACTTTTTTCACACAAATGAGTTCGTATCTTGCAATTCTGACTTTTCCTCACAAATGTGAGTTTACATCTCACAATTGTCCTCAGAAACAAGATATAAACTCACAATTCTGACTTTCTTCTCAGAATTGCATGATATAAACTCACCATTGTGAGTTATAGTCACAATTATAAATTGTGACTATAAAAGTAAAATACATACTATTTAGCAAAAATCTTACAAATTCATACAAAATAGTCAACTCGTAAAATATGTACGAAGTAAAAAAAAAAAAACAAAAAAAAAATTGCGAGATAAAAAGTCGCAATTACCTTATTTTATTTTTTATTCAGTTGCGAAAACTGGCTTCCATAAGTCATGCACACTCCTAATGCATAAAAATGGTAAATTTTATTTCAGTTAAACAAAAAAAGTGACTTGAGACATTATCATTGTCGCTTCTTTTAATAACAAACACTTCTTTCAAGTCGAAAAATACTTGTTTGCACAAAGTATAGAAATTTTTTTCACTATTTGGTAACAAAAAGAGACAAACAAAAATGGGGTATACAAACTTAACGTTCTTATACAGGTTGACATCTATTTGGTACAAGTAACCAGGAAACCAATAAACAGGTCATCTTAATGGGATGGGATGACATTTACAATCACAGAGCATGTGGTTTAAAATAAAGTCACTAAGACGCAGGTAAACTTAGTTCAAGAGTATCTTCAATACCGAGAGCATCTACATTGAAATCCCTTTACGGGTATTCTGTGCATCACAAAATATGCTCCATTAGATCTTACGCAACTCATCAGACGACGATAAACCAAAGAACACAGCATAGTCACAAGGGTAAAAGGGAGAACTGAACAGAATCTCAAAAATCCATTGGCATCCAACAGAGAAAATATATATGTACACATACACATATATATATAAAAATAAAGATCTGAGACACACATCATCTTTATCACGTGACATTTCCCTTTACCCCTATACTGACTTGCTGTTTTATCTCTTGCCCCTTTTATTTCCCGCCGGTGGCTTTTTGAGCTGTAGCAGTGGCCCTCCTGTCCCAAATCCAGGAGTTTGTGTGTTGGAAACGCCAAAGGTCAATCCAGCTGATGCATTGATTCCGGGGTTACTGAAGTTGAAGCCAGAGGTGTTAGACGTTCCAAACCCTGCAAAACACAGATTTTAAAATGTAAGCATTAAATATTTCAAGTTTTCTCATTATTTACTGCCACCAACAAGCATTTAAGCAAATCAAACAACAGCTGTTAACAAACAAACCATGCAAATTTTACATTTCAAGCTCTCTGATATTCAGCGCTTGCCCTTAAGCAGCATTATGCTGATGCATTCTGAGGGAAAGGGTGATTATAATTAAAAGGGAGCTGTTAGTAATGGTTAGCGTTGATGAATGCGGGTAAGATGGAGGAGGGTGCTAACGAACACACCTGCGCTCAGGCTCCCTCCAGATGGCTTGCTAGAGGAAAACCCGAACGACAAACCTCCTGTTGCCACGCCCCCAAACCCAGGGCCGCTACCAAACGCTGCCGAGAGACAGATGGGGGGCATTTAGGTGTTGCGACTACATATATTCCAGAGATAAACTCTCAGACACAGGGTGGGGGAATGGGGGGCAGGAATGAGTGATGAATTATATTTGAGTAACTAGGAAAAACTGATGAAGGAAAAATATGGTTAGGGAAATGTAAAAGAAAAAAATAGTTCTATATACAAAACCAATTTTATAAAACAAAAACATTTCTGCATTATTAAAACAAGTGTGCTGACTGCCCCATATCTTAGACCTACAGGAACTGTTCACTCAAAAACTAAAAACTTCCATACCCTGTATTACTTATTCTTCTGTCTTTCTGCAATACAGCATTATTTTACAGAGCACCAAAAAGCACCATAAACATATTTCAAATGACTGCCACACTATTTTAAGCATCTCCTGAAGCCAAACGATAGCTTTATGTGAGGAACATTTAAGATAATTTTCCTCTGTAGTAATTTGTGAATTAATCAATGAATACAAATTACTAACTGGACAGGTTTCACAAAAAAAAGAGCTGGTTCTAAAGATTTGTTTATACATCAGATTCACCTGGTTCTTAAGTCACTGACTCTATGATCCGTTCGAAGAGGTTCTTGAATTTGCTATGGAAGATTATTTCCACCATGGAATAAAAATAGGTAATTCTGACTAGGCATCATACACTTTTTCCCCTCAGATATAAAGAGATGTATTGTGAGACAAATTAATTCTAAGAAAAAAAAAATATCAGAATTGCAAGATGTCACCTCGCATTTTTGAGAAGAAAGTCCAAATCAATACATACATTTTTACTGCAGTTGTGAGATGGAAACTCAGAATTCTGGAGGAGAAAAAAGTCTGAATTGTGGGATGCAAACTCAGAATTCTGATGGAAAAAGAAGTCTGAATTTTGAGATGCAACCTTGGAATTCTGAGGGGGAAAAAAGTCTGAATTGTGAGATGCAAACTCAGAATTCTGAGGGGGGAAAAAATCTGAATTTTGAGATGCAACCTTGGAATTCTGAGGGGGGAAAAAATCTGAATTGTGAGGTATGAACTCAGAATTCTGATGGAAAAAGAACTCTTAGATGCAACCTCAAATTCAGTCTGAATTGTGATGTATAAACTAAGGTTCTGACAGAGAAAGGAACTCTAAATTTTTGATGTAAACTCAAGACTTTTTTGAGGCAGAAAAAAGGCTGAATTGTGAGGTATGAACTCAAATTCTGATGGAAAAGAAGTCTGAATTTTGAGATGCAACCTCGGAATTCTGAAGGGGGGGGGGTCTGAATTCTGAGATGCAATCTTAGAATTCTAAGGTGAAAAAAGTTTGAATTGTCAGACCTAAACCCAGAATTCTGAGGGGAAAAAGTCTGAATTGTGAGATTTGAACCCAGAATTCTGACGGAAAAAGAAGTCTAAATTGTGAGATGTCAACAATTGTGAGGTGTAATCTCAGAATTCTGAAGGGAAAAAAGTCTGAATTGTGAGATGTAAACTGTCTGAATTACAACAAACTCCCAACTATTTATTTAAAAAAAAAATAAATAAAAAAATCAGAATCGCAAGATGCAAACTCAAAGAACTCAAAGTTGTGAGATATAATACTCGCAACTGTGATAGTCCATTTTCGTTTATTTTCATTCCATGGTAAAACAAAAGCTTCTATAGCTCACAGCTTACTCATTATAGGTGAAAATTATCAGTAATGATTTTTTTTTTTTTTTAATAAGTATGTTTTTCTTCCCCTCTTATAAATCTAACCACTATAATATGGATTCAGACGACTTGGAGAACATGAGCTGTACAACCCAATTTAATGTAGCTAAGGAGCTCACAAGCCATGGTAACTATAAACCGACCTTAAAGAATATATCTACAATATCTACAACAGAAAATGAAGATGAAAAAATTTCAATTTTTAATTTTTGGGTGAACTGTCTTTTTAAGATGGCTGAAAGTCTAAAAGACTTAAGAGTGCAGAGATAGAAAGGGAGAGGAGAGGTTTATCACAGGAAATACCTCCGAGGCTGGATGAGCCCATGCTAGTGCCAATACCCGACGAAAAGGGAGTGCCAAAACTGGCCCCCAAGGGCGCCTGTGGTCCTGGGACAAAAAAAGAGAGCAGAGGAACTTACTCTCACGCACTCTCATATATAGATCCATATTATGAGCATACTCTACAAAAATGCTTTAAACATGCTTTAAAAGCATCTTTTGGCCAAAGTCCTTATTGAAAGTAAGCTACGCAGGGTAAAAACTACATTAAGTCCTAGATCTAACATACTGCTTGTTATGATGTTGAAGCAAATGCAGTATAATAGAATATAAAAAACAGGCACTACTGGCTGGAAATAGCTTTTTCCTATCTATTGTACTAATCTGCTTCAGTTACTTACCTTGGATCCACACTAACGTCTTCCTACTTTGATGGATTTTTTTAATAAATCACTAAAAGTTACAAATTTCCTAAATTACATCTGCAGAGCTGCTGCTACTTAACGCATTACTAAAATATGCTCCTGTCTCGTTTCCTTTTAGCTGGTTTGAATTTGATTAGATTATTAATTTAGAGATGTGACAAATCAGCATCTCGAATGCAGTCTTTTAATCCAATTCATTGAGAAAAATCAATGCTTTATCAGTCAAAAAGAAACAAAGACAAGGGCTTTTCTTTAAAAAACTGATTTATTGTCAATTCAAATTACATTAAACATGACAAACAGTTGAGGACAAACCGATTCCTAATAGTAGCTATGGCATTAACACTGTTTAAACTGATTAAAGCCAACCTGTGCCAAAAATGCATTTCAAACAATAGTTAAGACTAATGCTGTATCTAATTCAAAAGGCACACCATTTTCAAATGCATCAACAAGCATCATCTAAACATAAAAAAATTATAATAATTAAAAAAAACCAAACAATCGATTTATAAGTTAGATTATAGAATTCACTATGTTACTATTTGTAAACAACCAAAATAATAAGCCCCATATGTGTTCCAAGGAATGGAAACGTATACCAAGAACCAGACATGTCTATAAACAGACATCCTGTGTAAGAGCTTTGATAAAGTACCAACACACAAAAGCCACAACTTCCTAAAAGCATTTTGACATGCATTAAGATCATTCGTTTGTATAATAGATTGGCAAATAAAAGCAAAAGAAAGATCTGAGATTCGCAATGGCCCATCGTGGAAATTCACCGACGCTTTCCCACAAAACAGAAGGTGTGTTATGAGAAAAGCTATTTGAAAAGGTGTCTGTAAAGGTATTACCACTTCCACTATTACTCAAAGACGAATCTAAGCATTGAAATAGCAGCTCTGGGCCACCAAAAGGCCAAGAATCACAAAAACTGCACTTCTGAATACTGAAGTTTGGCACAATCCTTCACCGCGGACCCTCAACAGTCCCATAAAGCAGCATGTTCACTCAAACTGAAGGCTTTTGAACACTGTAGCCCTTAAATAAAGTATGAAAATGAATAACGACTAGTGTCCGTGTAGGATGTTTATCTTTTGTGGAAATGCCAGGAAGTGTATCTCACAACTTGTGTATATACATATACTGTGCAACTAATTTAGCCATGCTGTTGGTTTAGCGCACTACATATTTACAGTTCATTTAATATGCAAAAGCACCCACAACAGCCTAGACTTTCTTAGGCACAAAGGCACAGTCCATTTCCAAAAAAAAATAAAAAATACTGTAATAAAGGGAAAAGAACGAAATGTTAATGGCGAACAGTCAAGTTTCAATTGAAATGATTTTGGCTTACGGATCACACTGATAAAGCCCTTTTGACGACTTGTTTCCAGTAAAACCACGAATCAAAAATCTAAAATTCAATTCTTTGTAGAACGAAAACCCAGAATAAGACAATCTGTAAATCGATTCCGTGCCATTGAAACAGCTAACACCATCTCTTACACCTCCGACCTGCTATTATTGCCAGGAAATCTCCATGGAAACCACAAATGCAACCATGGTTACAGACGGATGGAGGCTGAACAAAAAACAGAATTTGTATCACTGAGCTGTCCAATGAAATACAGTAAATGACCTTAATGCACCTCGGAATCAGTAGCTTACACACTCCCTCATACATATCTACACATGCATATGCAAAACCAATGGAAATCTGGTTAATTCAAACCATCACAAGCACAAACGTATGTATTTAGGAATAAACTGACATTGCCTTTCCATAACTAAACCAAACAAGAATGGTTTTGATGAGGAAAAAGCTGAAAATACCAAAATAATACCTGTCGAGTGACAACCTGAACAAATGATACACATTCTGATGTTCTGATAGACGCTCATGCGAAAGCTCAAAACAAATGATTATGAAAATGATTTAACAACAGCAATTAAATGTTTAGTACGTGGCTATTAAATCGCACGTCCACCAACTGAGGGAAAACAGGGAAAGAACCAAACATACACGTTTCTATCCTGAGGTACGACAATCTTTTTTTTCCTGCATAGCATGGTTATCCTTTTCCAAATGTGTTCTATTCCCATCTAAAACATACATATTGCTCAGAAAGCTTACAGTTGTCGTACTAAAAAGTGTTTAAAATATCCACTTTCACATCTACCGTGAAGGAATATAGATGACTATGGGTAAAAAAAACAGAAATAGTCCGCATGTAGCATGTTTGGCTACTTTGTGTAGTGACGGCTACATTAGTGCTGTTGGAATATCAGAGATCATCAATCTTACGACCTTCTGCGCCACTTAAAACACAAGCCCCGCCCCTCTAAAACACAAACAGCAAAACAGAACCACGTCAATATGACAAACCCTTTTCTAAACCTTGATTGGGTTTGGAATGTGTCTATTTAACTTTTGGGCTGTATTAAGAGCATTTGATGCTTTTGCTTTACACTTTTTCTTGGGTGAGGAAAAGAGTTGCGTTGGGCATTTAAAATCTCACAGCACACTAGTTGGCACACATAGATTCATGTGATGTATATTAAAAGAACCCTGTTGCTCCATATCTCCAAGAGACTGTTTTAAAAGCATAAGAAACAAAAATAGACATGGCACTGACTGAATTTATGGTTTATTCTTGAAATCTTTTTGCCCTATCTGCCCTTCTTCACCGCCGTTTCCCTCCCCCTCCTTCTTTCTATTCATCCCTCCCCTCATCATTCTATCAGTCTAGAGGTCAAGAGGTCTAGAACTTGAAGGCGGTCAGACCTGGAGCCGGCTGCTGCTGCTGAGTGAGAGTGGCAGCCATCGCAACGGCTGCTGCGTTGGGAACGCTGCCGAAGGGGGCGGGGCCGGTGGTGACGTGCGGAGAGCTGTGCCATTTCTTGCCGGCGACACGTTTCGACTCGAATATGTCGGTGGAGTCATCGAGGAAGGCTCGTCGGTAGCCCAGGTACTGATGTTTGAGAGTCTACAGAGAAGGATAGAGGAGACTTTTCAAATACAATCATTCTGCTTTTAAGTTTATTATATTCTATATACACACTGTTCAAAAACTTTTGACTGGTAGTGTAAGATTTTGTTTTTTTGTTTTTTAAATAAGTCTCTTCTGCTCACAAAGCCTGGATTTATTTGATCCAAAACACAGCAAAGGCCGATATTTTGTGAAATATTTTTATTATTTAAAAAAAATTTGAATATATTTTAAAATTCATTCCTGTGATCAAAGTAAAATTTTCAGCATCATTTCTTGTCTTCAGTGTCACATGATTCTTCAGAAATCATTCTAATATGCCGATCTGCTGCTCAAGAAACATTTTTTTATTATTGTCAATATTTAAAACCAATGAGTATATTTTTTCAGGAATCTTTGATGAATAGAAATATCTGAAGATCAGCATTTATCTGAAATAAAAAGCTTTTGTAGAATTATACACTATACCATTCAAAGGCTTGGAGTCAGTATAATTTTATTTGGGGTTGACATTATAGAAATTAATACTATTATTTAGCAAGGAAAATTGAATAACAAAAGTGATGATAAAGAGATTTATAATTCAGATAAATGCTGTTCTTCTAAACTTTCTATTCATCAAAGAAACCCAAAAAAAATTCTACTCCGCTGTTTTCAACATAATAATAATAATAAATGTTTTTTCAACAGCAAATCAGAATATTAGAATGATTTTTGAAGGATCATGTGACTGGAGTAACAATGCTAAAAAGATTTAGCTCTGAAATCACAGGAATAAATTACATTTTAAAATACATTTAAATAGAAAGCAGTTATTTTAAATGGTAAAAATATTTCACAATATTACTGCTTTTGCTGTATTTTGGATCAAATAAATGCAGGCTTGTTGTGTAGAAGAGTAGTCTTTAAAAACATTAAAAATCTTCCTGGGGGGTGTTTCATAAAACAAGTTTACCAAATAAGCCAGGCTTATTTTAGTTTGTCTGACTTATTGTCACTTGATTTGGCTCAAAATAAGTCAGACCAGCTGAAATAAGCCTGGCTCATTTGATAAACCTGTTTTATGAAACGCCCTCCTGTTCAACAACTTTTGAGTGGTAGTGTACATTACGAATAAAACTTTGGGGTCATTTTTTTTTATTTTGTTTTAAGGAATTAATGCTTTTTTAGAGAGTGACAGTGACAGTAAAGACATTTATATTGTTACAAAAACCTGTTTCATAAACATATAAATAGTTCTGTAGAATTTTCTATAAAAAAAAAAACAATATTACTACATTTAACTTTTAGTAATATTTTACAACAATTTTTATTCAAAGAATATAGCCTTAGTGAGCGTGATTGTGGAAGCCTGTTTCCACCATTGAATAATAAAAAAAAAGGTAATTTAATTATTTAATTATTAAGAATAATTTAATTATTCTTGCAATTCCAACTTTTTTCCTCTGAATAGTAAGATACAAACTCGCAATTGCAAGAAATAAAGTCAGAATTGTAAAATAAAAACTCGCCACTCTAACATTTTTCTCACAAATGCGAGTTTGTATCTCGCAATTCTGACTTTTGTTGTCAGAACTGTGAGATATAAACTCACAAGTCAAATTGTGAGATACAAATTGCAATTCTGAGAAGAAAAGTCAGAAGTGTAAGTTGTGTGTATCTCACAATTCTGAGGTTTTTTGCAACTGAGAGTTTATATCATGCAATACTAACTTTTTAAACTCACAACTAGGGCAGCACGATAAATCGCTAAGAGCCATAAATCACTGACAAGCTACGCAAAATCACTCTCTTAATAGAATGCAATTCATCTGCGATTACGAGCGCAATTTTGTGTAGCTTGTCAGTGATTTACAGCTCTGTGTATTAATTGCCGCTCCAGCTGAACGCACATGATGGAGATTTACTACTTATCACAGAACCGGCTTTACTGACTAAATGCGCATGACAATCGCATGTGATTTATTGTGCAGCCCTATTCACAACTCTGAGAAAATTCTGAGAAGAACTCTGAGAAAAAAATCAGAACTGTGAGTTTGTATCATGCAATTCTGTCTTTATAACTCGCAATTAAGAGTTTATAGGTCACAATTCAGAGAAAAAAAAGGTGAAAATTGCAAGACACAAACTCAAATTTGCAAGAAAATGTCAGAGTTGCGAGTTTGTATCACACAATGGAGAACAAAAGTCAGAATTACCTTTTTTATTCAGTGACAGAAAACGGGCTTCCATACATAAAAGACTTTTCAAAAACAAAGAAAAAAATTTACCAAGCTCAAACTTTTATCTCTATATACGCAATGTTCAGAACTTACCTTAACATTCTCATGAACACCCTGCAACTGTGCTGCAAGTGCAACAAACGTCTGGTATAGTTTCTGCATGGCCATGGACAAATCTATATGAGAGATCACATTATACAGTCAAGAAAATACCCGAGGTATCTTTCTTTTACATGAATCAAGGCTGTGCATTATTTAGTTGACAGAGAGCACAGAGTAGATTAAAACCTTGAGGGGTGATGTGAGAGCCGCTGCTCTGGGTGGTCAGATGATTCTCCAGTTCTTCAATCTGCTGACGGTACTGCTGTAACTGCACCTCAAATTGCTCCACAAGAGCCCGGAAATAACTGCAGAGAGAAATGGACAGCGCAGATGGACAGTGCATTAGTGGACAACAATTAACAGTAAGCAACTTTTACTGCTTACCACTGGAGTTTACGAGCAGAAACGAAGAGATTCACTCACTCGGAAGGTGCTGTGTTCTCATGCTGGAGTCCAGGAGGAGTCTTCTGGGTGCGAAGTGAGATGTCTGCATTCCTCAATTCCTACATGAATAAAAAAAAATCCTACATGAAGAGTACAATATTGAGCAATGCTCAACTGAACTGTTTGAGATTGCTCTGAATTTTTGCCTAACCTGAGAAGTTTCCAACTTCAGCTTGTCTATAGAAAGTGAATTTCTCTGCAGGCCGCTGGCACAGATGGACAGGAGCTGTCTGAGTGTCTTGATGTCCTCTTGCACTTTGAGAATGGCTTTAGAAGACATCCTGCTGATCTCTTCCTGGACCTGCTTCTGTTCCTTAACAAACTTCCTGTGGGGGGGAAAAAAAAAAAAAAAAAAAAAACTTTAAGAACTAAACCAACTATCTGCAACTAGCAAAAAAACAAAAAAAAAAAACTTTTACTGAAAACACTTACTGAAAGTTGTCCACATCTTGACAGATTGGACCGGGCAGGTTTTCATCTTTGAGGGCTTTGCTGTCCCTGTAGAGACAAAAGGAATGTAAGAACCTTTATAATAAACTACAATAAGTCATAATTGGATTGAAGTGTGCTTCTTACTCTGGTCTGTTGCTAGATAACTTATCAGTGTGCTTTTCAGACGAAGTACTAAAATCTACTCCGCCCAGGCCGAGACTGAGTGCAGGCGCAGAGGTGGCTGCGACAGAGGTAGAAACCAAACCACCCAGACTCAAAGGTGGAATGCTGGAATGTCCCAAACCTGAAACATACACATATTAAATGAGTATAAGAGCAAAAACACCAGTTTGAACCAAACAACTTGATTAAAAAAGGCTGACCTGTCAAGGCGGGGTTGGAAAAGAGACCAGTACCGGCACCAAAAGAAAAACCTGAGGCAGGAGCGGAGGAAGTGGTGGCAGCAGCTCCTCCTAAGTTGAGTGAGAAGCCAGTGGAGCTGGTCTGAGGGGCTGTGGAAGTCAGGACGGATCCCAGAGTCAGGCCTGTGCCTGTAGGCGCAGAGGTGGTGGTCGTCAGTGAGAAAGGTGTAGCGGAGGCTGCTGGCTTTCCAAAGCCCAGGCTGAATCCAGTAGAAGCAGCGGTCGAGGGGGTAAGACTACCTAAGAACACGCAAAAACAAAAATTGGAAATCCGTACAGCATGTCTGACAAACTTAACATAGTTTTCACAGCAAATGTTCTACAGTATACGGCTGAACCACTGATGTTACATAAACTATTTTAATAATGTCCTTAATACCCTTCTGGGCCTTGAACGTGGTAGTTGCATTGCTGTCAATGCATATCAAAAACCTCTCGGATTTAATCAAAAATATCTTAATTTGTGTTCTAAAAATAAACAAAGGTCTTAGGGGTTTGGAACCCAAACATTGGGATAAGTAATCAATGACAGTTTTCATTTCTGAATGAACTCTTCAGTTATTCTTTATTTAAAAAATTACTGTTGTGGACAACAGGG
The DNA here is from genome assembly GCA_012976165.1 of Labeo catla. Lineage (NCBI taxonomy): Eukaryota > Metazoa > Chordata > Actinopteri > Cypriniformes > Cyprinidae > Labeo > Labeo catla. Next base: position 2,383,072 of record VONZ01000029.1, on the reverse strand, counting down.
GGCACTGGAATCAAAACTTTTGAGGCCCACTGGATTATAAAAGTGATAAAACTGATTAAATGTCTTCTAGCTTGTTTTCTTAAAGAATTGCTTACCTAAAGTAAGGCCAGTAGTGGACGCAGCAGCAGCAGCAGCAGCAGCAGCAGCAGGCCCTAAAAGTGTTGAATAAACAGTGAATTAACAAAATAAATAAACTATGACAGAGTCATTTATTATCGAGACACCAAATGATAATAAATTAGTGTTTATGTCATAAAAGCAGCCAAGAACCTGAGGCAGGTGTGTTAAAACTGAATCCAGTAGCTGGTTTCTGTGCAAACAAACTGGACCCAAATCCCAGCGTTGATGTGGTACTGGTGGCGGCCGGTGTGGATGTCGGTGTGCCAAACCCTCCTCCGAATGCGAATCCACCTGTACCTGCAGCAGGTGTGCTGGGAAAAGATATCAGACATTAAAAATCATATGTGACCCTGGACCACAAAACCAGTCGGGTATAGTTGTAGCAAAAGCCAAAAATATATTGTGTTAGGTCAATATCATTAGGATATTAAGTAAAGATCTTGTTCCATGAAGATACTTTGTACATTTCCTACCATATATATCAAAACTTAATTTTTGATTAGTAAGATGCATTGCTAGGAACTTAATTTGGACTACTTTAAAGGCGATTTTCTCAATATTTTGCTTTTTTTTTTTTTGCACCCTCAGATTTCAAATTTTCAAATAGTTGTATCTTTGACAAATGTCCTAACCTAACAAGCCATACATCAATGGAAAGCTTATTTATTCAGCTTTCGGGTGATGTATAAATTTCAGTTTCACATATGCATTACTAACATTACCCCTAATAATATTAAAACACATCTACACAAGTAATACACAGGCATTTCGTCGATACGTTTTTGTGCGCCACTGTAAATGAATGTGAAACCAAAACCTGAGCTTGAACTGTAAACAGCAGATTGTTACTTACTTTCCAACTACAGTTAACATTTTAAGCTGTCATTTTAGACGTATGTTTATGTTTTACACCATAGTTCTGCACAGCTCATTAAAAAATTAGCACATTGTTGAAAACTGAGATGATGTGTCATTATACCTGGTCGCAGCAGCTCCGAATGAAAACCCCCCTCCGGTGGCGGTGCCGGTGGAGCCGAGGGTAGTTGTCCCAAAGTTAAAGCTGGACATTCTGGATTTCAGTTTCCAAAACTTGACAATCAGATGCAAGCGGGACCGACCTCGTGGAGGCCCTAAACCCACTTCTTACGACATAAGTTGGATAATAAAAACAACCACTATTAAATTTGGCTCCGTATGAAGAAAATATGAATAAAAGACTCTAAACGAGTAAACCACAAGCTAGTTTGTTATTTTTAAAACGACTGTAGGCTTCTAAGTACTGAAAACGTTGCTGCACCGTGTTTCCGCGCACAATCTCCTCTTCTTCTGTCTCTTTGTTTTTGCGGTAAAATTCAAACATTATCTGTTTCGACGTACTGCCACCTACTGGCTTGGAAAGTCCATACGAGCACATTTTATTGCAGTGTGATTTACTGAACTGAATAATCTATTAATCTACTCTAGTGTTTGTCTTTTTTCTGTTGTTGGAGTTTCTGTTTATATTCTGCCCACCCTTGCAGACATATATCCACTATTTATTTAATAATACACTGCCAGTCAAAAGTTTTTTTTTTTTTTTTTTTTTTTTTGAAGAATTCTCTTCTGCTCACCAAGCCTGGATTTATTTTATTCAAAATACAGCAAAAGCCGTAAATTTGTGAATTTTTTTTTTTACTATTTAAAATAACTGCTTTCCATTTGGAAATATGTTTAAATCTAAAATGTACCTAATATTACCTAAAATTGATCTAAAATGTACTTCTGTGATCAAAGCTAAATTTTCAGCATCATTACTCCAGTCACATGATCCTTCAGAAATCATTTTATATGCTGATTTGCTGTTCAAAATTATTATTATGTTTTCAACATAATAATATTAAATGTTTTTGAGCAGCAAATCAGAATATTAGAATGATTTCTAAAGGATCATGTGACTGTAATGATGCTAAAAATCGCAAATACGTCTTTTTGTACATATATAGTTGCATTATAAATTTTAAGATGGGCTCCAGCACAAAGATGATTATCAACCTTTTTCTTCAATAAGGAAATAAGCCTATGGTTGAGGTTTCTGGTTTATTATCCGCTATAGGGAAATAATAAGAAGAATAACAATGTGCAGTAAACAGTAGAACTGCACTACAAACCAGTGTGCTCATAATTAAGATAATATATTAAAATAATATGGTAACACACACCAATTTGCAGCATCAAGCAGCAAAATGAGCTGTTTTGTACAGCTAAAAAATGGCTAAAGGTGGATGAAACCGGAATCCAGACCCATAAAATTTACAAATGGCCACGCCCACTTTGACGGGAACAAAAAGGTGGACTGAAAAGCCCTGTTTTAATGAAAGGCTAAGACATGCTAAAGACTTACTTACAATATGCATAATATATGGTTTATAAATTCTGAAACAAGTTATGGTAAATGCTTTGTCAACCGTATGTTATTGAAAATCAACCGAAAAACTAAAAAAGTAGCAAGACGCGTCAGAAAACTACATTTCCCAGAATGCACCCGTCTGTTTTTCACACAGACACGCCCCAAGTAGGAAGTGCTGAGTAGAGCTGCAGAAACTGTTAGCTGCTAGTAGAAGAGATGTTTTGAACGTGGCTTCAAAACGGAGGCGGATTTATTCTTCACTTATTCATCCGATGTATGAACGCATCTGTTTAGGATATTGTCATCCCTTTCTTGTGCTGACCACGCTAATACAGCGACATCATGGAGCACATCCGCACACCAAAGGTACAATTTAGTAAATAGTACAATTCTGCGAGATTTCAATCAGTCAGTGACTTCAAAGTCACAAACACTGAATGTATGCGTCTACAAATGTGTCTTAACTTATGACGTGGTGTCACTATATAAATCGGACGCGCAGCTCTCATTAGTGGTTATGTTTATTTCTATCTTCTGGCCTTGTATTTATGAGCCGAATGCACTAGAATGTAGTCCCGGTGATCCGTATGTGGAATTTCTGCCTTTGTAGCCATTTTGACAGATTTCAAAATCTGTACAGAACCGGTCTGTCCTGAAAGCTTTGGGCCTTGGAGGCTGATTCTGCATTTTTATGTTGTCCTAGGACATTAGAACAGTGATGTAATGAATAAGGCTCCCAAAACTGCCTTACTTCTGAATGTATACTGTAAATTGTTTTATTTGTTGTGACATCATGAATCACTTCATTATTACAGTAACTGGAGTATACTAAACTTTATCTTTTTATTTTTTCATCATCTTCATGTCAGGGTTTTCAGCCAGGAGTCCAGGGCCCATAAAGACACTCAAGTGGGTCTGTTGAAAAAAAATAAAAAATAAAAATAAAATAAATATTTAAATAAATAAGAAAAAGTAAATAAATAAAAATATTGTATATGTAATATTATATATAAATTGTCTTTAACTTTTTTTTTTAATACCTGAGCTAGTGTATAAACTACTGTACAAAGTTTCTACGCACTGTTGCTTTTGTCAGTTTCCTTTTAAAAATCGTACTCACTGTTTGTTTTCTGATGTCTGCTGATTTTATTGCGGTCACAGGAAGTGTGTTGCTTAGCTGCAGGCCAGTTGCTGGGAAACAGAGGCAGATCTAATTGTAAAATACAGTAGTTTTAAATAATATGAATGAATGTCTATTGATGTCTGTGTTTGGTGTCTTAGGCAATTTGGTTTGTTTTCACTAAACTGACCCTCTAATCATGTTTTCCGTTTTAGTGCATGTCCAAATATGTGGTAGGATGGCATTTGTGATAAGATGTTGACTATGATATGCACTACCAATTAATGTGATGTTTGTTAATATAATGCAAAGCCATTTAACTGTAGGAGTCTGTTGTGGTTTATCAGCTTAAAAATGAGCAAACACCCAATTCACACTTTTCTGTGTTTGTTTATTAAATATTTTTAAGTATTCGATTATACTTTCAGCTACAAATCAAAGCGTAGCTCCGTTTAACAGTTTTTCACCATATTTAAATAAATTCCTCAGGTTTTCCTTTAAAATATGTGCAGCAAATGTGAAAAACATGAGTAGATTTTGCTTGGTCCTGCTAGTGAAAGTTCATCTGTTTTGGATTATGCCAAAATTGTATACATATAAATATACACACACACACATATTGTGTAAAAACAAACTTTTATTTTGGGTGCAATTAATCGATTAATCGATTTATATATATTAAGCGATGACTCAGCATCTGTACGCGACACCCAGTTCACAAAATATTTGCTTATACGTTAAACTGCAAATTAAAGTGTAGCTCCATTTAACAGATTTTCACCATATTTAAATAAATTCCTCAAAACATATGCAGAAAATGTGAAATACATGAGTCGATTTTTATTGGTCCTGCTAGTGAAAGTTAATTTATTTTGGATTATGCCAAAATTGTATACATATAAATACACACACACAGTATGTAAGCACAAACTTTCATTTTGGATGCGATTAATCTATTAATCGATTTATATATGTTAAGAGATGACTCAGCATATGTACACAACACCCAATTCACACTTTTTGTGTTTGTTCCTCAGGTTTTCTTTTAAAAAAATATGCAGAAAATGTGAAAACATGAGTAGATTTTGTTGGTCCTGCTAGTTAAAGTTCATCTATTTTTTGATTATGACGTTCCAGCTTCTCTAATATGGATAAAGGCATAACGTTAAACGTTTGGATTATGAAATGTAAGGACAATAAACACTCGTCTGCAATAATATATGGTTTATTTGTGTTCTTCAAGCCATCTCGGGTATTTTCATAATGATATTTGTAAGACATAATCGACATACAGTGTAGAATTTATTGCCTGCCTCATTCTATGATAAGAAGCCACATCAGATCACAAAAGTAAGTTATTTCAAACACTCGACTGATGCTGTGAAGTAAAAATAAGTTATAATTTTCTCTTTTGTTGGACAACAGGTTTAGAAAGGCTTATCATTGCATTTCATTAGAATGGAAGATGCTCTGCGTGTTTTGCTTTTTCAAATACAAGCGGAGAGGTGTTTCCTCATCTCAGCACTTGAAATCATGGGCACACACAGCAAATTTCGAGAGAAATAAAACCGAAAAACCACAATTCACAAGTGCGTATTGAACCGTGGATGTCATACCTAATGGTTCAATATTATATCGAGTATTGTGACATCCCTAATACACACACACATATTGTGTGTAAACAAACTTTTATTTAGGATGTGATTAATCGCGATTAATCGATTTATATATATTAAGCAGTGAGTCAGCATATCTAGTTGACACACAATTCATACTTTTTGTGTTTGTTTATAAAATATTTTAAAATATTTGCTTACACGTCAAGCTACAAATGAAAGCGTAGTTTCACATAACAGATTTTTAGCAAGTTTAAATAAATTCCTCAGGTTTTCCTTTAAAATATATGCATAAAATATGAAAAACGTGTAGATTTAGTTTGATCCTGCTAGTGAAAGTTAATCTATTTTGCAGTATGCCAAAATTATGTACATATAAATATACACACACATATTGTGTGTAAACAAACTTTTATTTAGGTTGTGATTAATTGCGATTAATCGATTTATATATATTAAGCAGTGAGTCAGCATATCTAGTCGACACACAATTCATACTTTTTGTGTTGGTTTATAAAATATTTTAAAATATTTGCTTACACGTTAAGCTACAAATGAAAGCGTAGTTTCATGAAACGGATTTTTAGCAAGTTTAAATAAATTCCTCAGGTTTTCCTTTAAAATATATGCATAAAATATGAAAAACGTGTAGATTTTGTTTGATCCTGCTAGTGAAAGTTAATCTATTTTGCATTATGCCAAAATTATGTACATATAAATATACACACACATATTGTGTAAACACAAACTTTTATTTTGGATGCGATTAATTGCGATTAATTGATTAATCTACTTATATATGTTAAGGGATGACTCAGCATATGTCTGCGACACCCAATTCACATTTTTTGGGTTTGTTTATGAAATATTTTGAAGTATTTGATTATACTTTCAGCTACAATTAGAAGCATAGCTCCATTTAACTGATTTTTACCATCTTTAAATAAATTCCTTTTAATTTTAATTTCCATCTTCAAATTTACAAGATGGAAGATATATTTGGCTTGGCTTGAATTACTCACAGTTTTACAGTTAATCTTAATATGTAACATATTCTTTCCTCCACAGGTAGAACAAGTGAAGCTGCTAGATCGCTTTAGCAACAAGTCTGTCACAGGAACCCTCCATCTGACGGCCACACATCTGATCTTCGTGGAGAGTAATTCAACCAGTGCCCAGGAGATATGGGTATGAAAAGCCCCTCTTAACCGTCTCTAAATGATCTGTCATGATGTGATAAAGAATTCCTGTGTGACCGACAGGGTAGCTAGCTTGGATATACAGTACCACCCTTTTTGTTTACAGGATTATAGAGAATTAGATCATGGGAATGAGGTTACTAGTTCCTCACGTTGGCAGTAGGCATTGTTGCTGTGGAAACCTGTCGGCGGAGCTTGCCCTCGAGGCCAAGTGAATACAAGAGTGTAGGGGAGGCCAGGAGAGGACATGAATACCAATGACCCACATAGCTCAAAATGTGATCTGCCACCTTTAGAGTCCACTGATCTGTCCGTCTCAGTGTGTGAGCATATCGCGGATGATTAACTTTATCTCACCATCTCCTCAGCATAGGAAGCAGATCGGAGGCCGCTGGTTAAAACTGACCAACAAAGTTTATCTTGAGAGGTTTTAAGGGTATTATTCAATTAATCCTTTAAACACATATATATATATATATATATATATTATTTTTTTTTATTTTTATTTTTTGCATGGCAGGCGATAAAACTGGTGAAACAATTCCATTATCTCAAACACACAGTTTTTTATATATATTTATATATATATTTTTTATAAATCATTGTTTATTATATTAGTGCTGTCAAATTGATTAATCATGCTTAATATGTACTATATTAAGTGTGATTAATCAATCTGACAGCACTAATATAATAAATAATGATTTATACACATATATATCGTGTAAACACAAACTATTATTTTGGATGCGATTAATCGTGATTAATCGATTTATATCTATCTATCTACTGACATGTGAAAAAGTTAGGACACCCTATTGAATTCCATGGTTTTCCATATCAGGACATCATTAAAAAAAAACTGGTCCTTGGCTGGTCTTACAATTTCGAAAATAAAACCTCAGATGAACAACAACACATGACAAATTTCACTGTGTCATTATTTACTGAACAAAAATAAAGCCAAAATGGAAAAGCCATGTGTGACAAAGTTAGGACACCCTTACTGTTAACATTGGAATTAAGGGTAAATAACAGTCAAGCACTGCTAATCAAATACCTTTGATTAACTAATCATCAGCAAGTCTGAGCGCCTCTATAAAAGCATAAGCTTTGGCAGTTTGCTGGTCTGGAGACTTCAGGTGTGTGTTAACACAATGCCAAGGAGGTAAGACATCAGCAGTCATCTTAGAGAAGCAATTGTTGCTGCCATCAATCTGAGAAGAGTAATACGGCCATTTCCAAACATTTTGAAGTTTATTCACAAGTGGAAGACATTTAAAACAGACACCTCTCCTTCCAGGACGTCCCAGAAAATTCACCCCAAGATCAGACCATGTAAAGTTCAGAGAAATAGCAGACAGCCCAAGAATGGGGGGGCTCAGATGTCGGGAGTAAATGAAGACCACTATGTTCATTATTAAATCCAGCAACACAACACCTCAGTCGCTCAATTCTTGTCTACCTTACATCATTGCTCTGGCATCGAAACATGTAGGTTAAACTGTCTGAGGTAAGACGCTCATGTCAATCAACTATCGTGTGAGCGGCCTCTGTTAGTGTGACGCCACAATGACAGGCATCTGAGAATAGCTCGATTTGAAAAAGGGACTATTATTAAAACCACTGCATGGATTTTTATCATTATAGGGTAGATTTGTACATACACTGTCAACACACATTAATGTTCAAACAACATGTAAAAGTGAACTTAGCGTCTGATGGCCCCTTTAAATGATAAAGTTCATGACAATACCATTAGAAAAATATGGGACAAAACATCTAAAGTTGGGCCAAAATTGGGTCATGCAACAGGACAATGATCCCAAGCACATCAGCAAATCTACAACAGAATGGCTGAAAAGAAAAGAATCAAGGTGTTGCAATAGCCCAGACATCCTGACTCAAATTCTGTGGTGAGAGCTGTGCGTAAGCAAATGCCCACAAACCTCAATAAACTGGAGCAATGTTGAAAAGAAGAAATTCCTCCAGAACGATGTGAGAGACTGATAAAATCACACAGAAAATGAATGCTTCAAGTTATTGCTGCTAAAAGTGGATCTACAGGCAATTGAGTCATAGGGTGCCCTAATTTTGTCACACATGGCCTTTCCCTCTTGGCTGTATTTTTTTAAAAATAAATAATGGCACTGTGTGATATGTCATGTGATGATGTTTATCTGAGGATTTATTTTCCAAATTTTAAGACCTGCCAAAGACCAGATGATTTTTTATTATGTCCTGATAGAGAAAACTATGAAATTCAATAGGGTGTCCAAACTTTTTAGTGATTAATTGCAATTAATTGATTTATATACACTACCGTTCAAAAGTTTGGGGTCAGTAAGACTTGTAATAGTCTTTAAAGAAGTCTCTTATGCTCATCAAGGCTGCATTTATTTGATTACAAATATAGAAAAAAAACAGTAATATTGCAAAATGTTTTAACAATATAAAATAATGTTTTTTATTTGAACATACTTTAAAATAGAATTTATTCCTGTGATGAAAAGCTGAATTTTTATCAGCTGTTACTCCAGTCTTAAGTGTCACATGATCCTTCAGAAATCATTCTAATATGCAGATTTATTATTAGAATGATCAGTGTTGGATAATATCAACAGTTGTGCTGCCAAATATTTTTTGGAACCTGTGATTTTTTTTTTTTTCAGGATTCTTTCATGAATAACAAGTTTAAAAAGTACAGTGTTTATTCAAAATATAAATATTTTATAACAATGTAAATTATTTATTATTAACTTTTAATAAACTTTTAATTATTAACTTAATACATCCTTGGTGAATAAAAGTATTAATTTCTTAAAAAAAAAAAAAAAAGAAACAATAAAAACTGACACCAAACTTTTGAACGGTAGTGTATATTAATCGATTAAGCATTTGTTAAATGTTTTGAAATATCTAATATATTATCTATCTATCTGTTCTAGTTTTTTCACTCATTCGGTCATTCACAACCATTCAAAAGTTTGGGTTCAGTACGTTTTTTTTTTAATTAATACTTTTATTTTATTTTAATATAATGTGAATATAATATATAATGCATCTTGTTTATACCAGCCATTTGAGCCTGTTTTTACAAGGCCATCCTTGATCTTATTTTAGTTTACAAGAGATCTGGCCTCAAAAGCAGATTTTTGTGACTTTGTTCCAGCGCTTTCTAAAAACTAGCTGGCTGGTTGGAGTACCAGATGTTCACATGACAGTCTGGAACCCAGCTGAAACAAATTCTGCACTCTCACGTGCAGCTTCTTCACTCTCAGGACCGGCTCGCACAAAACGTCTCTCTGTCTGCCTGCAGCACTGCCTTCTGTTCCCCATGCATTATGCATTACATACACACTTGAGTGATCAATGACAACAGCACACTGAGTCATGATGCAAATCGAAATGCAGATACATGCGCATTTTAATAACACCCCATGTTATGACCTTCCAAAAGTGCTGTGTAGTTAATTGAATATGGTAATTGTGTATGCATGTATTAGATTTTCCTTGTCGTGTTATTGCACATTACATTCCTCTTAAAGACAGAGGAACACAAGAAGAGGAAGGAAGAGGAAGAAGAAAAACGAAAGATTTCAACATGTCTTCTGATTTCATGTCTTCAGCAAAAACAGATGCTTGAAGACCAAGGTAGTGGCAGGGAATATAGCAGAAAAACGTAGTTCATCACAACTATAAATGTGTTTCACTAACATTTGAAAACCACATTTTAAACAGTGTCACTTAGATTCTTTGAAAAATGTCTTTACTTCCTTTTTGGGCCTTTAATGTGTCAGTTGCATTGCTGTTTATGCAGGGTCAGAAAGTTTTCAGATTTCATCATAAAAAATCAAAATTTGTTAAAAATTTAATTTTGTTACACCTTTAATAAGTTGCTGTTAAATTGCGTACGTTTTATGATTTCAAATAATTAGACATACGTTTTTGATTAATATTTTTTTTAATTTAACCATTAAAACAGACTGTAGAAGAATTAAAAGAATTAAATTAAAGAATTAAAGAAATTTAAAGAATTAAAAAAAGAAAAGACTGAATAAAACTGAATTTAAGAAAAAATAGAACTGATTTCATAGGGCCTTAAAATTGTAATTTTTGTTAAACTTTTAATAAATTGTTGTTAAATTGTGTAGGTTTCATGCTTTCAATTAAATAGATGTGTTTTGATTCATATTTTTAAATTTAACCATTAAAACAGAGTGTAGAAAAATTAAAACAGAATATAATGGATTCCAGAAAAAGAAAAAAAAAAAAAGAAAAAACTGAATTTGGAAAAAAAAAACTGAATTTAAGAAAAAATTAAAACTTATTTCATAGGGCCTTAAAATTTTAATTTTTGTTAAAGTTTTAATAAATTGTTGTTAAATTGTGTAAGTTTCATGATTTTAATTAATTAGACGTGTTTTGATTCATATTTTTAAATTTAACCATTAAAACAGAGTGTAGAAAAATTAAAACTGATAAAATTAAATCCAGAAAAGTTAAAACGGAGAAAAACGGAATTTGGAAAAAAAAATAAAACTGAATTTAAGAAAAAATAAAACGGATTTCATAGGGCCTTAAAAATGTAATTTTTTTAAACATTTAATAAATTGCTGTTAAGTAGTGTAAGATTTCAGTTGATGTTCATGATTTCAGTTATTATTTTAATATTTTTTAAATGTAGCCATTAAAAGAGTCTAGAAATTTTTAAACTGAAAAAAAAACCATATTAAAAAAAATGAAATAAAACTGGAAAAAATGTGATAAAATCGTGAATCGTGATATTTCTCAAAAAATCGTGATGTATTATTTTTGCCACATCACCCACCCCTAGGCAGAAGTTTCATTTTTGGGTGAACTATTCCTTTAAATTTGGCTTAACTAAATCGACTTTAGTTGAATTGTGTAATTGAGTTCTGTATTTATCCGTTTGTGTGTTCAGATCCTTCATCACCACATCGCCTCCGTGGAGAAGCTGTCCCTCACAACCAGTGGCTGTCCGCTCCTCATTCAGTGCCGAAATTTCCGGGTTGTCCACTTCGTAATCCCACGAGAGCGTGACTGCCATGATATCTACAGCTCCCTGCTCAGGCTACTGAGACCAGGTGGGTAAAATCACATATCTGCCCTCATCAAGAATAAATAGCCTGAAAAGTCACAGGGGAGGCCCTTAGGTCTTGACCACCCTCTGTTCTGTGACTGAACGCAGGATATTGTGGTCATGCGTTGTTGGCTGGAGGTCAGGGACATGTGAGCATCAGTAGCAACTCCAGATGGTCGCCTGAATACTTTGACTTTCATTTTCACCTTTTGTGAAGTTTAACTTTATTTATTCTGTACACCAGTGTCCTACGACGAGCTCTACGCGTTCTCCTACAACCCAAAGCAGAATGACCAACAGAGAGAGGAGGGCTGGCAACTCATAGACCTCGCAGCTGAGTTTGAACGGATGGGTGTGCCATGCGACCAGTGGCAATTGACTGATGTTAATAGGGAGTACAAGGTATGGGAGGCCAAATGTATGAAATATGTTCAATATCACCTTCTCTTTCTTTGAACCAGCAATGTTGAATGTAGTTTAGGATGTGTGTGACCTACAATCGCTCTCACGAGGCTGTGAGGCAACCTAAAATAGACAAGACAAGCATTAAAATAATGTGGTTGGAATAAAACTAGGTTTTAGTCAAATAAGCAAATGTTGGGCCAGGTAGGTACTGTATGTGCTAGTGGTTTTTTATTTGTCAATGAATCTGATATACTTTGATTGTAAATGGCTCGTTTGTTAACACATTTTATGAGTGAATGATTTAGTGGTTCATTCATAATACAAAAAGACTTGTTATCAACTATCTGTATAACAGTGTAACCTAATTAGTGTATGAATCTGAATACATTTTTTGATAGCAACTATAACGCTAATTATAGTACTACTGCTGGTATTGAAATTATTATTAAAACATTATTTGTTATGAGTATTTACCAGAATTTATTTACCAGAAATTTACCAGTAATTCTGGAAAAAAAATAATAATATTAAATGTTTGTTGTTTAAATCAGTTAATTAGATAAGTTTTTGATTTATTAAAATTTAATGAAACCATTAAAATAGAATGCAGAAAATTATTGCAAATCGCAGAATTTGGTAAAAAATAAAACTGAATTGGAGAAAAAAATTAAATTTCATAGGACCTTAAAAATCCAATTTTTGTTAAACTTTTAATAATTTTCTGTTAAAATTGTGTAAGTCATGATTTCTATTAATTAGACGTGTTTTGATTCATGTTTTTTAATTTAAGCATTAAAACAGAGTGTAGAAAAATTACAATGGAAAAAAATGGAATCCAGAAAAATTAAAACTGAATTTGGAAAAAATAAAATTGGATTTAAGAAAAAAAAAAAACAATTTCATAGTGCCTTAAAATGTTATTTTTATTAAACTTGTAATAAATTGGTGCTAAATTGTTTAAGTTTTATGATATCAATTAAATAGACATGCATTTTTTCATATTTTTGAAAAAAGTGTAGAGTGTAGAAAAATTAAAACAAAAAACTGAATTTGGAAAAAATAAAACTGAATTTAAGAAAAAATAAAACCGATTTCACAGTGCCTTAAAATGTCATTTTCTGTTTTGAAACTTATTAAACGTTTAATAATTTGCTGCTAAATTGTGTAAGTTTCATAATATCAATTAATTAGACGTGTTTTGATTCATATTTTTAAATTTAACCATTAAAACAGAGTGTAGAAAAATTAAAACAGATAAAATACAATCCAGAAAAATTAAAACAGACAAAACAGAATTTGGGAAAAAAAACAAAACTGAATTGAATAAAAAATAAAACAGATTTCATAGGGCCTTAAAAATGTAATTTTTGTTAAACATTTAATAAATTGCTGTTAAATAGCTGTTAAAAAGTTTCTTAGACATATGTTTTGATTCATGTTTTTAAAATTTAGCCATTAAAACAGTTTAAAAAAATGAAAACGGAAAAAAACGAATTTTGAAAAAAAAATAAAACAGACTTTGGGAAAAAATAAAACAGATTTCATAGGGCCCCAAAAATGTTATTTTTATTAAACGTTTAACACACCTCTGCTACATTGTGTAAGTTTCATGATATCAATTAATTAGACGTGTTTTGTTTCATATTTTTTAATTTAACGATTAAAAAAGTGTCTTTTTTGTTTTTTTTTAAAATAGAATTTGGAAAAAATAAAACATAATTTGGGAAAAAATAAAACAGATTTCATAGGGCCTCAATTCAAAAATGAATAAAAAATATTAATAAACACTATAATAATACTATATTTAAATAATACCAAAATAATTGTGTTCTTATATATGCTGGGTACTTGTTTCTTTCACTCCCTGGTCTAAATGTACTTTCTTAAAAAAAAATAATAATAATTTCATATTTTAGCATTTTCCACGCGTTTTTAGAAAAAACGCGTGGAAAAGGCTAGCCGCGCCGCTTTCTCCTTCTTTCCAAAGCGCTCTGTAGCTTGCGCTCCCGTTGCTAAGCAACCATGACCTGCGCTCTCAGTGAAGACGCGGAAGTTTCAGCACAGGACAAACGGATTTCCAGCACTAAAAATCGCTTTCTGTAGCTCTGCTACTAAATTTATTTAAAAATGGCTATAGCTGTACAGCTGTGATCAGGGGGCTGGAGCCCCGAATGTTTTTACTTCAGCCCCGAATGTTCTGCGTGTCTTTTTATGAATGAACGGGGCGGACGCGCGGTTTCTTTACTTGTAATACTGATGCGCGTGTGATACTCGCAGTGATTGCAGCGTCTGCCGTTTCGCTAAATGAGGACATAAATACATTAACAACATCTCCAGAACTGCTCTGAGAGTCACTTCATGAGCATTTTACTGTTTCATTTGAGTAAAACAAGCGTCAAATATACACACAGAAATTTACAGGTATTCACGGCAACCCGTCAAAGTAAAAGTTCGGTTTAACTTTATTAACCATTCAGTATAATGTACGTGCCTACTATTAATTAATTAATTAATTAATTAATTAATTATACATTTTTTTCACATAATATTTTTTTCCGTGTTTTAAAAATAGTAAATCCCCTTTATTTGCCACAAATAAAATCATTTTCATTAGAAGATCAATTTATTTAATATTTTATACCTTCATTTAATAACCAGAAAAATACACAACACAGAATTCCGTAAGGCTATTGTAAAAATAAATAAAAGTTGTTTTTATCCATTCAAATAAACAGACATGCTAAAACATATTTGGTAATAATAAAACGTAAGGTGAGGAAAAAATAAAACATTTCATGGGGTCCTAAACGTAATTTTTCTTAACTTTTGATAAATTGACGGTAAATTTTATAAGATTCATGGTTTTAATTAATTACACATGATTAATTACATTTTGATTAATAAAATTAAATTTAACCATTAAAAAGAAGTCCAGAAAAATGAAAACAGAAAACGGAATTAAAAAAAAATAAAAAAAAAAATAGGAAAAAAAATAGGGCCCTATTTTTGCATGCAACTATATATTTGCTACAGTTAAGAATACATCTTCAAATGTATTATTTTATTTGTCTAACATATTTTTGTAAAATTTTGTTACAGTGCTTTGATATGTTTGCTATTTGCAGTGATTACTATTTACTATTGTTCATAGCGTGACAAGGTCTTTAAAACCCAGTTTAATGCCCCCGGACCCCATCCAGGTTCAACAAAATCTTATGTGAGCTCCCACCCAACACCACTAGCCCCTGATGTTTTACAATCCTAGAAACGCCCCTGGCTGTGATCAGCTGTTTCTCCTTCTTGGCTGAGCTTTCAATGTTGTTACGGGAAAGGATGAAGCTAATTGGTTGGTTCTTGTCACATGACCCGCGGTGAGCTTGCGGCATTATGAAAAGTTGAAATGTTTTTCTCGGTGCGGCGCGGACGCGCCTGGAAAAACCGACCGCGTCGCTTCCGTTATGCTGCGCGTCTACATTTGAAATAATAAACTTGAGCGCGCAGAAAAGACGTGATATGTGAACGGCCCCTTATGTGTGAGCGCTCGGTGAGGAGCGT
This sequence comes from Labeo catla, assembly GCA_012976165.1. NCBI lineage: Eukaryota > Metazoa > Chordata > Actinopteri > Cypriniformes > Cyprinidae > Labeo > Labeo catla. The sequence goes on along the minus strand of VONZ01000029.1, from coordinate 2,367,567 downwards.
GAAGCGCTCATCATTGTAGCCAATCACAGTCGTGTCTGTTGAGCGCGTGAACACTATGGCCAATCAGCGATGTTTAAAAATCGGCCAAACAGCGCTCAAATGTGAGCGGGAAATGGACATTTTTAAAATTTCAGTACCGAAAGTACCGAACCCGGTACCTTTTGACAACTCTAAATATATATATATATATATATATATATATATATGTGTGTGTGTGTGTGTGTGTGTGTGTTTTACAACAGTAATTGCTTTCTTTCGTATATTTTGTCTGACTCTTAAATTGTATGTGCTCAGGTGTGTGAGACATATCCAAGAGACTTATACGTACCCATTACGGCCAGTAAACCCATCATAGTTGGAAGCTCCAAGTTCAGAAGCAAAGGCCGCTTTCCTGTTCTAACATACTTCTACCAAGAGAAGAAGGTAAGAATGGTTTATTCCTTCTCTACTCATAGAAAAAGAAAGCCAGTGGTTGATATGAAGGATGCAGGCTCTTTGTTATTCTTTAGCGTTCATTAAAATTATTTTATGTGCAGATGTTTCTTGACACAGTAATGGGCGTTAGTTGTTTCTTCTGTGCGGTGTTAGACAAACGGAACGGAATGGTAAACAGGTAATGGCTTGTCAACGCTCAGAGGCTGATTATGTTAAACAGTAGTTTTGCTGGCAAATCAGGGCTGTATGCCAGCGGCTTTCTCCCAACACCTGTACTGGTCTTGTTAAGTCTGTCGTTCCCCATTCACTCTGCTTTTATATTTATTTTAGGGTGTTGAACATTTCTATTTGTTTGTGTCGTGTCTCCAGGCGGCGGTGTGTCGGTGCAGTCAGCCTCTCTCTGGCTTCAGCGCTCGCTGTTTGGAAGACGAACACATGCTTCAGGCCATCAGCAAGTCCAATCACAACAGCCGATATATATATGTGATGGACACTCGGCCTAAGGTAGAACATCGTCAAGTTTTTTGTGTTCTTCAAGACGGTTGGGTGATCACAACAGCACTTTTGTGTTTTTGTAGTTGAACGCATTGGCGAATCGTGCGGCAGGGAAAGGATATGAGAATGAGGACAACTACTCTAATATCCGCTTCCAGTTTGTGGGCATCGAGAACATTCATGTGATGAGGGGAAGTTTGCAGAAGCTTCTGGAAGGTCTGAGAATGCTGACTTGTGAGAATTTGGTTGATTCTTATTTAATTTCATGAATAGTCAACATTTTTGTTATTGTGTCCTCATAGTGATGGGAACACGATCGCTTTCCATGACTGATTACCTGGTTGGACTGGAAAACAGCGGATGGTTGCGTCATATCAAAGCCATTATGGATGCAGCTATATTCCTTGCCAGGGTAAAACTCCAGTCTTCTTACATGCCCATGATTCTGCAGTATTCAGTGTCATTTTAGTATTATTTATATACTTTTGTAGTATTTATTCATATTTTCAATTAGCATTTATTTTTATATTTACAGTTTTAATTTTATTTTTTGTTTACATTTTAGTAACATCTATTGAGCATTTTTTAAAATTATTTATTTATTATTGTTTTTTTATTTCAGTTTGAGAAATTTTAGGACTTAAACTTATTTCAGTTAGTTGCCAAGACAGCATTTCTTATTTTAATTTGTAAGTTTTTTAATATTTATTTATTATGTGATTTCCACTTCATTTCAGTTACTGAGAATTCTTTTAGTATTTTTTTTAACAATAACAACACGGGTATGAATTAAACAGATTTCTAATCAGTTTCATATTAGGATCATTTTGGTATTATTATAGTTTTTATTCATATTTTGAAATAATTTTTATTTTTATATTTCCTGTTTTCATTTTTTTTCTTTTTTATTAGTTTGCTTTTTAAAAACATATTATGTTTTTATTTAAATTTTCGCTTGAGTTAAACTAAAATGAATTTTAGATTTTTTTTTTTCATTTTATTCGTTTGCTTTTTTAAAGATTTGTACATTTTTATTTTAATTTTAGTTGGAGTTATCTTAGTGCATCACTTAACGAAAATTAATTTTGTTTTCATTTTAATTGATTTTTATTGTTTTGCATTAAAAAATTACGTTTTTATGTTTTTATTTCAATTTTAGTTTTAGTTATTGTATGTCATGAATCTGGTCGGTGACCTTCAGTCCGCTCACCACCAGATGTCGCTCTCGCTCTGTCACTTCACACAGACTGTTACACTACACCCCGGACTATGTATCCCGTCACCCATCGCGCTGATTGCGTCAACACCTGTGGCCAATCAGGCACCCCATATAAGCCCCGGACTTTCCCCGTTACTCACGGAGTATTGTGGTTATTTCATTGTATCGCGTTGAGTTCCCTAGTTCCTGAGTTCCCTAGTTCCTGAATTCCCTAGTTCCCGAGTTCCAGAGTTCCCTGTGTTTAGCTTTCTCGCCTAGCCATCTCGTTTCACCTGTCTCGCCACCTGCCTTTTGGACTCTCGCTCGTTTGTTTGGACTATCCCTCTTCCTTTCCCCCTTCTAATTACGTTCGCCGGTCATCGACCCATGCCTGCTACACAGACTATCCCCACGTCTTGCCTTTGTTACTCCTGTTTGCTATTGTTTCGACCCTGCCTGTTTGCGACCATGTCTCTGTCTAAAACCAATAAAAGCTTTCGAATGGATCCACTCGCCTCTTGTCTCTCTCCCAACATTACAGATTACTCCGTCACACAAGGATCCAGCAGCTTTCCTGATGGACATGATACATGGACACAACCCGGATTTTATTCGGACTCAAACAAGGCCCACGACCATTAGAACACCACATCTGTGAATTTTTGGCTATCTCTAATCATTCTGACCTCCCGGACTCTCTATTGATTGAAATTTTCTGCGATGGCGTTAATGAGCCTTTAAAGGCGAGGCTGAGACGCAAGGGTCCGCGTTCATCGCTAGCTGCTTTCATGGACTATGCCTTATTGACTGTGGGCTCATCGTTTACCGTGGGTGTCGCGTTGGAGCAACGCGACATCGCGGTAACGCCGGCCGTGCAACCCGCTTGTCAAATGGCGGCCGCACCGGAGCACGCTCTCGTAATGGCGGCTACGACGGAGCCCGTTCTCAAAATGGAGGCCGCGTCGGAGCGTGTTCACATAATGGCGGCTACAATGGACCCCGTTCGCAAGATGGCGGCCACGCCGGAGCATGCTCATGTAATGGCGGCGACGGTGGATCTGTTGTTCCAGTGTCAATTCAAGTTACAGCTGCTGTTCCAGAGTCAAGCAAAGTCACAGCAGTCGTTCCTGAGTCAAGCAAAGTTACAGCTGTCATTCCTGAGTCAAGCAAAGTCAAAGCTGTCGTTCCTGAACCAGGTCAAGTCACTGCTGATCTTCACGAGCCAAGTCAAGCCACAGCTGATCTTCACGAGCCAAGTCAAGTCACTGCTGATCTCCATGAGCCAAGTCAAGTCTCAGTTGGTCTCCACGAACCAAGTCACATCCCAGCTGGTCGTCCAGAGTCAAGTCATGTCCCGGCTGGCCGCCCGGAGTCAAGTCACGTCTCGTCTGACTGCCCAGAGTCAAGTCATGTCTCGTCTGACCGCCCAGAGTCAAGTCTCGTCTTGTCTGACACCCCAAGGTCATGGCCTATCATGATGGCCAGCGTGCTGGACCCACCACTAGTGTCAGTGCGGGGTGCAAACATCCCAGTGGCATCAGCACTTTCTAATCCAACCATTAAAGAGGTCCTGCCACCCGCTGCTGCTCTTCCCTTAATGGCGGTTGCCATTTGGTGTGTGTGGGCTGCACACTGTGCTCCTGAGGTCACGTCTGTTCACAAGTCAGCTCCTGAGGTCACGTCTGTTCACAAGACAGCCCTGAGGTCACGTCTGTTCACAAGTCTGCTCCGACAACAGAGGTCCAACAGAGGTCTCGTTTGTTCTCAGAGGTCTGTTCACAGGTCTGCCCCGTCTGGTTCGTCTTGTCTCGTCTGACCAGGTCTGCTCCAGAGGCCTCGTCTGATCACAAGTCTGTTCCAGAGGTCTCGTCTGTTCACAAGTCTGCTCCAGAGGCCTCGTCTGACCTCCTAAAGGGGTCGCGGATGCAACCATCGAGACTCCAGAGGTGGCGGCTTTTGCTGCAGAGCCTCTGGAGGTGGCAGCACCAACTGCGGCTTCCACTGCAGTTTTCCCGGAGGTGGCGGCTGAGGCTGCGGAACCTCGTAAAACGGGGACACCTGTCCTAGGTCCTTGCACGGTGGTAGCGCCCAATAATCCTCACTCAGCCAGAGTACCCATGCCTGGTCCTTAACTGGCCACGGAGGCCGTTTATGAACTCTCGCCCTGTCCTGTCCCGGCCATATTTGGACTCTCTGCTCCCCCTGTCACGGCCACGGAGGCCGCCAACGAACTCTCTGCTTCTCTCCTTGTTCTGTCTGCCTCCTCTGTCCCTGCTCTCCCCAGGTCCCAGTTCAAGACGCGGGTGCTTGCTCCCGCGCCTCCTACTCCGCCTCCTGCTCCGCTCTGGTGGGCTCCTGCTCCGCCTCCTATGTCATGAATCTGGTCGGTGACCTTCGGACCACTCACCACCAGATGTCGCTCTCTGTCACTTCACACAGACTGGTTCACTACACCACGGACTATGTGTCCCGTCACCCATCGTGCTGATTGCGTCAACACCTGTGGCCAATCAGGTGCCCTATATAAGCCCTGGACTTTCCCCCGTCGCCTGGCCATCTCGTTTCGTCTGTCTCGCCGCCTGCCTTTTGGACTCTCGCTCGTTTGTTTGGACAACCCCTCTTCCTTTTTCCCTTTGGATTACGTTCGCCGATCATTGACCCACGCCTGCTACACGGACTATCCCCACGTCTTGCCTTTGTTACACCTGTTTGTTATTGTGTCTACCCTGCCTGTTTGAAACCATGTCTCTGTCTAAAATCAATTGTAGTACATCATTGTAGTACATCAAGTTAAATTAAATGAAAATGAATTTTCTATTTTCATTAAAAAAAAATTTTTTTCATTTTTATTAGTTAGCTTTTTTTAGACTTATTTTAGTACATCAAGTTAGACTAAATGAAAATTATTTTTATTTAATTTTTCGTTTTATTAGTTTGCTTTTTAAAAAAAATGTACTTTTTTAAAGTTTTTATTTCAATTTTAGTGTGAACTATTTTAGTACACTGTTAACTAAACAAAAATGAATTTCATTGCTTTTATTTTTATTTCAAGTTTAGTTATTTTAGTTAATCAAGTTAAAATAAAACGAGAACTAGCTGAAATTATATATATATTATATTTTTATATTTTATTTCATTTCTTACTATTTAACTTAATAGTCTACTTGTTTTTTTTTGTTTTTTTTTTTTAAGTTTTTATTAATTTTCTTTCAGTTTTAGTTTTAGTTATTTTAGTACAGCAAGTTAAACTAAACGAAAATTAATTTTCTGTTTCGTTTTAGTTTTAGTACATTTTCCACCCATTTTTATTAGTTTGCTTTTTTTTTAAAAAAAAAAAAAGAAATTTGTTTTAGGTGTATATATACATGTATGTGTGTATATATATATATATATATATATATATATATATATATATACACCTAAAACAAATTCTTTTAACTATATATAGGTATATATAGGTGTGTGTGTATATATATATATATATATATATATATATGTGTATATATGTGTGTGTGTGTGTGTGTGTGTGTGTGTATATATGTATATGTATATGTCTGTGTGTGTAATATTTTATTTCAGTTGAAGTTTATTTTAAGTAACAAAGTGCCTAAAAATTGTAAAAATATATTACATATTTAAATATTATTATTCTTTTTTTTTTTTTAAATCATTTAACTATAATAACCTTGTTTCTCATAAATGTTTTTGTAATACCAGGCTGTGACTGTGGAGGGCGCCAGCGTCCTTGTGCACTGCTCTGATGGATGGGATCGGACAGCTCAGGTCTGCGCTCTAGGCTCTCTGTTAATGGATCCGTACTATCGCACCATTAAAGGTTTCATGGTAAGAGCCCTTCGTCTGTTCAAGCTGACATTGCCATTTATCTTTTTCCACCATCTAATATATCTTCCACTTGTTCTCAGGTACTTATTGAAAAAGACTGGATTTCTTTTGGACACAAGTTTGCAGACAGGTTAACATGACTCACAGCTTAATTCTTTGACTCTTGATACTTGAAGAGTCTGGAATAACCTTGACGCCTGTTTCCCCGCAGATGTGATCAGTTGGACCCTGACCCAAAAGAAGTGTCACCCATCTTCACGCAGTTCCTGGAGTGCGTATGGCAGCTGACTGAACAGTTTCCTCAGGCTTTCGAGTTTAGCGAGTGGTTCCTAATTCAGATTCACGAGCACGTCCATTCTTGCCAGTTTGGCAACTTCTTGGGCAACAGCCAACGGCAGAGAGAGGACCTTCAGTGAGTAAAACTAACATGCATTCGCTTACTATCCATCATTTCAAGCCACTTACTTCATGTGTATATCATTTCAGGTTGAAGGAGAGGACGTATTCATTATGGGCTCACCTACTGAGTGAAAAGCAGAACTACTTGAACCCTGTGTACAGCCCAAGCTTTGCAGAATCACACCCGGTCTTGGAACCGTCTACCCAAGCCTACCACTTCAAGTACAGATGACTAAGCTTTTCTGTTTATAAATGACTCCTCCTTTATTTAGGCTCTGCAACGGTTTAATCAGTAACCGGTTTGTGTTGTAGGTTCTGGAGAAACATGTACCATCAATATGACCGTTCCATGCACCCTCGGCAGTCCATTCTCAAACACGTCCTCACCTTGAAAGAAAGCAACCGAGAGCTTGAGGGCACAGTTCAAGCCTTGAAGACTGTGAGTTCACCATAGGAACTTGGTTATCGGATAAAAAATTAAGCCTTGAACGCTCATTTCCCATGAAAAAGAATTAGTCATGGATTTCTGTGTGTTGCGGTACCACTAAGTTTCCCCTGAGGGTTTAGAAAATGTTGCGGTAACAAAATAAGGCTGTGAAGGTCTGAAGTACAGTTTGCTCATTGTGTTCAAATAGGATGTGTAATATTGACAGTCCATGCTTTCTGAAGTTCTATATCTATGGAATGATATATTTTTGGAATATTTTTGGAACCTACGACACATTGAATGGAATGAATTTGCATCCCTCACAGCCTCAATATTGTTCACACAAATGAAATGTGTTCTGAGAATATTCAAAATAGAATTTTAATAGAAACAATGCCTTCATGAGCTACTCATTTACATGCCCTTGATATTGCTAATGTCATTCTCTACCAGTTTTGCCAGTGCCTTTTTTTAGTTTTGTCTGACGATTTTAAAACTTACCAACCATATATATAATACTAAAAAGTAATATTAAGTATTCTTAGTATGTTAATACTAAATGTAATACTAAAAACAGTAGCTAATTAACAGTAGTAATACTACTACTACTAATAATAATTTTGTTTTTTGTTTTGATCAATGACGAATGTAACAATAATAATAATGTTACGTTACGGTTTATTTTAATAATAAACCGTAATGACAAAACATTTCGTTATTACGATAAAAGATGACGTTTTAACAAGTAAAAGATGTAATTTTAACAACATAACATCTTGTTATTATGAGAAAGGATGTTGTTTTAACGACATATCTTATTACGAGAAAAGATTTTTTAACGACAACATCTCGTTATTACGAGAAAAGTTGTTGTTTTAATGACATAACATCTCGTTATTACGGGAAAAGATGATGTTTTAAAAAGAAAAAGATGTTGTTTTAACGACATAACATCTCGTTATTATGAGAAAAGATGACGTTTTAACGACATAAAATCTCGTTATTACAAGAACAGATGTTTTAACGACAACATCTCGTTATTACGAGAAAAGATGTTTTAATGACAATTTCGTTATTACGAGAAAAGATGTTGTTTTAACGACATAACATCGTTATTACGAGAAAAGGTATCGTTGTAACGGCATAACATTTCATTATTACGAGACAAGATGTTTTAACGACAAAATCTCGTTATTACGACAAAAGATGTTTTAATGAAAAAGAGAAAAGATATTTTAACGGCATATCTCGTTATTACGGGAAAGGATGTTACTGAAAATATTACTAAAAGATACTATTATTATTACAAATAATAAATTTAATTGTTGTTATTATTACAGCAACAATCATTATGAATAATTTAGTAATTCTATAATTACATACACACACACACACACGCACATAAAAATAATATTACATTTTATCATTTATAATTATAATTTAGCATTTTATAAACTTTTTAAACTTCTTTTCCCAAATGGAAATAAAAACCAAAGGAACAAGAATCATTGAAGCTTTCTGTGCATTTGTCAGCAACTCATTTTGCTTTTGTTATGAACATGTTTTCATGTCTGTAAAGTATTTTTTGGTTTCATTGCTCAAACCTCTTTACTGCCACTGACAGCATCCATTTGCCTCATTCATCCAAAATGACACGCCGTCCTGTGTCTTTGTGTGTTTCCACAGAAGCTGCAGAAGTTTGGTGTGAGCACATCTCCACTAAAGCCCCAGACACCTCCAAGAGAACGCAGTCTCCCTCCCCGACCTCAGTCCCTTATCCTGGGAGCTCCTCTTCTCAGTCGGAAGGAAGTGCAGCAAGAGGAAGATGAGGAGGTGATTGGAGAGGAGGCCAGGGAAGATGCTCCAGCCAGCACTGGGGGAGAACGGACTGTAGAGGGCAGCAGTGCCACAGAGAATGGTTACGGAGAGCTGAAGGAATCATTTGGCTCCAAGAATGAACCGTCCGTGGTCACCTTGGAGTTTGGAGTAGCTAGAATGACCTGCTAAGGACACTTGATTTTGGAAAACTAAGAAATCTAGGAGGACTGGAAATAAATAAGATTTGTATATTCAGTTGTGAGAAAGATGAAGTATGTTTGCTAATGTGTGTGTGTGTGTGTGTGTGTGTGCGCACCAGTGTGCGCAGTTGTTTACTCTACGTGAAGGCACTGCACTCATGTACGATAGACAAAGAAATAATTCAGAGACGGATCCCTTAATGTAAATTCATTGTTATATCTGTCAATTCAAATGTTATTTCTGTCATCATCTACATTTAAAAAAAGCTTGTTTTTTTTGGTTTGCTCGTTTTTTAAAGAATGTCAATAGCACTAAAAGAAAAGATTAAACTAAGAGCTGATGGACTTGTGACTCCAAACCTCCATTTTTTTTTTAGGTGTTTGGACTCAAAACTTAATTTATTCAATTTATTAATTTATTCAATGTCACAAAGATTGATGCAGTCTAGAATGAAGGATGACTGCAGAGATGCCCTACACACAAGTGTCCCATGTGCAGTCTGGTCGATTAGGGGGGTTAGTTAGGAACCCAAAAGGTTAATGTGATGTCATAGGACAGGTCAAAGGTCATTTTTATTTACAGGTGATTATATGAGCTACCAATAAATCATTATGGGTACTAATCTGAAAGAAGAATCTAAAGCATTGAATCATTGTCACATACAAAATAAACGATTGTCAGTATAAACAATATACAATAAAGAATTCTAAAATCACAGTAAACCATTACAAATTAATTATTTAAAATATATTCAAATTATTGTTTTTACTGTATTTATCCAATAAATGTATCCTTGGTGAGCATTAGAGACTTCTTTCAAAAACATTAAAAAATCGTAATTATTCCAAACGTTTAACCAGTAGTGTATATTAATAAAAAATACAAAAATAAATGCTTGTGGCCTAAACGTTTTTTTTTTTACAGTGACGCATTGCTGAAACACACATATTATTTTTTTTCCACTCAATTATGTCATCATAACAATTATGACAATATGTCATTTTAACAATATCTCTTTCTAGTTAAAATGACATATTTTCTCATGATGTTATGTCATTAAAACAACATCTTTTCTTGTAATAACAAGTGTTATAGCTGAAACGACATCTATTTCTGGTTAAAATGACATTTTCTCGTAACAACGAGATGTTATGTCATTAAAACGACATCTTTTCTCGTAATAACGATGTTACGCTGTTAAAATGACTATCTCATTAAAACTATCTCATTAAAACATTTTCTCATAATAACGAGCTGTTATGTCGTTAAAACTACATCTTTTCTCGTAATAATGAAATGTTACGTCGTTAAAACAACATATTTTCTCATAATAACAAGATATGTCATTAAAAGAATTATCTAATTAAAACGACATCATTTCTCGTAATTACGATGTTATGTAGTTAAAACAACATTTTTCGGGTTAAACTAACATCTTTTCTCGCAATAACAATGTTACGTTGTTAAAATAACTTGTCTCGATAAAACTACATCTTTTTCTCGTTAAAACAACATCTTTTCTCGTAATGACGAGATGTTAAGTCATTAAAATGTCATCCTTTCTCATAATAACAAGATGTTGATAAAACAACATCTTTTCTCATAATAACGAGATGTTATGTCATTAAAACTACATCTTTTCTCGTAATAACAAAATGTTATCTTGTTAAAACAACATCTTTTCTCATAATAACGAGATATGTAATTAAAATGACAATTATCTAGTTAAAACGACATCTGTTCTCGTAATTACGATGTTATGTAGTTAAAACGACACATTTTTCGGGTTAAACTAACATCTTTTCTCGCAATAACAATGTTACGTTGTTAAAATAACTTGTCTCGATAAAACTACATCTTTTTCTCGGTAAAACAACATCTTTTCTCGTAATAACAAGATGTTATGTCGTTAAAACGATTTTCTGGTTAAAACATCATCTCTCGTAATAACGAGATGTTATGTTGTTAGAACAACACTTAATTATCTTGTTAAAACGACATCTTTTCTTGTAATAACGATGTTACGTTGTTAAAATACATCTTTTTCTAGTTAAAACAACATCTTTTTTCGTAATAACAAGATGTTATGTCATTAAAATGACAATTATCTTGTTAAAATTACATTTTCTTGTTAAAACAACATATTTTTCTAGTATTAATGACAAAAACTATACGTTTTCCCCATTATTGAAGATATGGTTAAATTTTGTGAGCGAGGTAAGCAATTGTCCGTGCTGCTGTTGCCACAGTCCTGAGAAAAACGTGTTATGTTGTTATTACGAGATATTGTGTGTAAAAAATAATATGTGTGTGGCAGCACCATATTTTATAAACTGATTTGGCATGGTTTTTTGACTCATCCCAGTTAACTATTTTCAACATGCTATGATTTGGGACATACTAATTCTAATCTGATATAATATTTAGAACAGACAGTATGTGTATTGGCATACAGCACTAAAATTAAGCTGATTATAAAAGTGTCTTACATTTTCTCATATGTAGTCCAATGAGGACCTACTGCTTCTTTCTGTGGAGAACCATCTCATAATGTTGAGAGACTGTCTGTGTCTTACGACATTTCCAGATGTAAGTAGTCGTCCGTCATCCATCTTGCATTTGTAAGCACGTCCTAAAATGATTATTGGGCCCAAACCCTCGGGACTGTATTACTGACTGGAAGAGGATCACATAGGCGAAATGGGAATTAGTACTAATCCCTACAAACGTGGCCCTAGACGATAGTCTGCTGCATGCCTGTAAAGACATACACACAAGAGCAAGCGTGAGTGTGAAATGTGTCTACACTCAAGTCTTTTGTCTTTATCTAAACAGGCATAACTCATTGAACTTGATTTGATTAGTACATGGACAAAATCAATACAAAAAATTACAACAATTAAGTGTTTTCCAATGTGTACGGAATAAGTGAAATCTGTCCACATAATAAGCACTCAGGTTCATCCAAATTACCCAAGGAATTATGTAACCACTTATTTTTATAATGGGCACTGTCTGAGTCAGTGTTTATGATGGTTATGTATGCGATTCTTGATAAATTCAGACTATTGTGTGGAACATAACTGAGATTTATTTCCCCACTCAGTATCCATTTTCATGTTCGTTTGAAATGTTTTATAAGGTAAAACCTGTCTATATCCGTCTAAATTTCTTAACATTCTGGTATATTGTAAGCTTTATTGTAAAACTCACCCCTACCGGAGGTCACAATAGGATGTAAAGCTGTGTCACGTGACTCCGTAAGCCGGGTTTGTTTTGCAAATCTGAGCACCGGTGACGGGACGCCCGTGAAATGCATCCGCGGGTCAGACTGTATTAATAAGACGCTAAAGCTGCTCAGCACTTATTACAGGAATAAAGGAATTCTGGTGAGTGAGCGGAGCCTTATAAAAATGTACCATGACATATTTTTCAACGTTTATGAGCCACGGGTTTCCTTGGGAATTTCCTAAGAGTTTTTTTAGAATGGCGGTGTTGGATTTATTTTCATAATCATTTATATTGTAGAACACAGCGTGAACGTTGTTTGAAATTTTATTCACAGGCCTTATTTTAATTATAAAAAACACAAAGAAATTCCCAGCTGACGTAATGATAACGAAACAGCACAAACACTGGTAACTGTCGTCAAAAAAACACATTACTCACATTAATTAATGATTATATCCACCTTATTTTTCGCGTTAGAAATGTTATGTGCGAGCCTTCCGGTCTCGTCACTTCTAGCTATTTTTAGCTGTACAAAACAGCTGGTTTTGCGTCTTGATATTGCAAATTGGTGTGTCTTACCATATTATTTTCATGTATTACCTTAATAATGAGCAGTGGTTTGTAGTGCAGACGGTTTTCCGGTTTATTTCACTTTGTTTATCTTCTCGCTATTTAGCGTCTAATGAAACGGAAGTCTTTAACATCCACAGAAAACGGCTTAAGATAGATACTAAAAAAACTGGTTTTGGCTGTATTTTTCATAGATGCCACTTTATATCTAACAATATAACTTATCTAATCTTTTCATTTTTACCTTATATCTTAAAATGCTATGTATTTCTTATTTTAAACTGTCTCAAATCTCAAATTTTAGTAAACAAAACAAGTGTATGCTACAGAAAATAAAAAAATATCAATATATTAATAAAGAATTTTTCTTCCTACACCTAACTACCCTGATAGCACACGTACATCTCGGAGACGTCATTTTTGACATCTGCAAGACATATTTTTTACTTAGTTTGCTCATCTGCAGTACGTCTATTGGACGTTTCCTATCAGATGTCAAATAGATGTCTATTAGATGTCTTTAAGATGTTTATGATTTAGAATGTATGTAAAACTGACATCTTACAGACGTCTGCCAGATGTTTGTACACAGCAGATGCTTTACAGATCAAGAGATCTTTAACAGACATCTTGCAGACATACGTGTGCTATCTGGGTAAACACAAAATATTTTTGGTCAGAGGACTAAAGTGATTTAAGTCTCATAAGTGTGAAGTAACCATTAATCATGAAAATTATTTGGTTTCAGTGGTTAAAACGAAACCTATTCTGAATTCCCAAACTAAAGTATTTTGACTCTTCATTGTGATTAAGCTATTCACATAAAGACGCTGCCCCTTCTATCTATTAAGCTGTGGTTTCAGATGATAATGAAGACAAAGATGACACAACAACAATGTTTGAACAATCTCTTTTTCAGCTACATATGTTAATCTAGTCTGTGGAAAGGTTAAACACAGTCTGAGGCAAAAATCTTTTATAGCACTCTTTGTCCTCTTTTTGATTGTCGATTCCATTATATACCAGTTCATGAGATTTTTCTTTGTTTTAAAACACTGCTGTTATCATTGTCCCTGATCCAGTCTGGCCTTGACAAACTCCAAAATAAGAGCTGTGCTGTGCTTTGAAGAATCTGCACACACCTTTGTCCTTTTTAGCTGAAGATAATGGGAGGGAAAGCAGCATTGTAAAATCTGGGCAGCACACCCTTATTAGCAAACAGCCCAGCTCTATTCTATCCAAATGTCCTAGTTTGTTTCTCAGGAGAATTTTGTCCTTGGCAGCAACAGGGATGTCACACCAGGGGCGGATGATGTGAGCACTGTGTTTATCTACTGAGGTGAATCCTAAAACGGACTGCAAACTGAAGTTGTTTAAGGTTTCTCTCTTTCTTTCTTCATTCAGTTTCTTCCTGTTGGTCTCTTAACTATACTCATGTGGTTCTGGTTAATTTTTCTCCATGTACCCTCAAGCAGACAGACCTCCCGTGGCCCAAAGAGCGGAGAATGAGTATACAAACCCAAACTGACCCGAAGAAACAACGGGTGTGGTGGCACATTCCGTCCGCCATGCCTCAGGGGCTGCTGACAGAAATGGCAAACACAGGTGGGGAGTTTTGGTCCAGTGCAGCAGACCTGGAACCAAAGCTGAATCGGAGACTATGAAGACTTGACCTCGCTGAAACGGCTACACGGTAGCTTACCTCCACACATACACATACTGCACGCTTCGGCCCCCCCCTGTACATTGTGTGAATGTAGACAGTGTTTCATGCCAGTGAGGTGGAAGAGGAGGCCTGTGTACAGATAGGGGTGGATGAGTGGGCACATGAGTTTCATGGGGATATCTACTCTCTTAAAAGTATAGAAAATTCCTTTTTGTGTGTGCAGGTTCCATAAAGGCGTCATGACATGAAAAATCTAAATTTTCTTGATCTTTTGGCATATAAGAGGTCTTTCTACCATTAAAATATCCTGCAAGTTTCATAGCTTAAAACATCCTCCTCATTATAAACAAAGCATTTATTTAATCAAGCTCCAAAAATGGCTCGTTGGAATCTGAGGTGCAAAGTGACGTCACCCGGGCACAAACATTTGCATAAACACTGTTCAGGAAAACTGTTCACAGGAAAACTTTTTTTGTTGAAAGATAAAGCGATACTAGATCTGACTGCAGCTGCATTGTAAACTGTAAGGAAATTATTTCATAATGCTTTGTCTGGAAATTACCATTTTTTTAACATGTTGTCTAACATGCAATAGCGAGGGGGTGTTGATACAGTTTCCTATGCGATGACGTTAGCCAATCATAACAGTGCCCGAAAACTGGGAAGCCTTAAAGGACACCCCGGCTTAAAAACAGGTCTGTTCAGACAGAGGGTCTGTTCAGAGAGTGAGGGTTGAAAATATTTTTTTTTCCATGTATTTATTTGTTTTTGTGGGAAAAACTTTACTAACATTATAAGTAAACCTCAAGGAACATTAAAATAATACAAAAATCCTTGTCATGACCCCTTTAAATCCAGGTGAGCTTGGCTCATGAATATTAATTAGGTGATGTAAGGTTCACCCAGCAGTCCTAAATGAAAGGTGAGGGCTAGATTACCACTTGCTAATTGCAAGTTTATGCATTCTACTGCCAAAGCGACTATCTGTTAGAGACCTTTGCTTCATTTTTATTTTTATGGTGGTTGCACCACCCTCATCCAGTGTATCTATAAGTCATGGGAAAGTCACTGAAATGCATTGGTTAAAAAGTGTGGGAACCCAGTCTATTAGCTCTGCCAAAATATTTATAACATATAATGTTTCTCACCAAATGTCACCCCTGATGTGTATATTTCAGCCACTAAAAAAAGAAAAGCCAAAAGCTTTCAGTTGTTTAGCTACTATTGCACACAACTGGACTAACTAATTGGTGTTGTGTAACAGTGGAGGAGTGTGGTAACAGGAGTCCCCCTGGGCCCATATGCTGGGGGCAGATGGACTGCGTGTTATTAAGGGGTACGTTGAATATGATCAACCACTCCAGACGGCACAAAACAGGTGAGGACCACCAGCGTGAGCTGATCTAATCTCATTTAAATTTCATCAGCCGTTTCTCTAAACCGTTTCAAGCGTGTGTTGCGAATGCATTCATTATAAGTGAAATGTTTATCTAAATCTGCCTCATGTCTTCATACTTGTAATTTCTCCAATCAGCAGCTTTGCTTAAATCCTAAGTACAGACGCTACAGCAACCACATAACTTGCATGTTTTCTTGAGCCTTTTCATCTGAGGGGGATTTTCAGTGGCTTATTTTCATTTACACTGAGAGGTTTGTGCTTGTTCCATTTATTTCCCCTAATACTCCTGATCGTTAGAGCACTTCTGGAAACGTTCCACATGTGACAAATCCATAATGCAACACTAATTCCATTATGACCCTCATAAAAACATAAGTAAAGAATGCAAAAACTTTCTGTCTATTATGTACACACACGCACAGATATTTGTACACAGTTGCACTCACATGCACATGACGACAATCATGATGTCAAAAAGCAATACAATCATTCTTTACAGCCCGCATGTAGATGCATATCACGCCTCTTCAGAGAGATAGAGAGAATAATTGAGGCAAGAAAGAAGAGAAGGATATGTGATGTTTGCAGTGTGGGGGATGAGGGTGTGTTTTTGTGTACGGAGGGGGTGAGCTGTGGGGGCGGAGAAAAAAGTCCTGGCTCGCCTCCAGCGCTGACGAAAGCTGCTTAACCCTCCCAGTTACCATAGAGACTGTCAGGCGCAGCCACCAGTGAGAGAGAAAGAGAGCGAGGCAGGGAGAACACCAACAAGCGAAGGCAGCGGATAGAAGTGGAGAGGGAGAGGAAAAGGAAAGAAGCAGTTAGAGACAGGGTAAAATAAAGGGAGAAGAAGAAAGAAAGCAAAACACAGAGTGCAGCAGACATAGTGGCCGAGATGGAGGTTCAAAACGAATGCAGTGAACCGCCTCCATGTGATCCTCAGCCACCAGGAAAGCTCAACAAAGCCGCCTTCAAGCTGTTTGGCAAGCGTAAGTCCGGCAGCAGCATGCCGAGCATCTTCTCTGTCAAGAACAAAGGGGAGTCCACCGGTAAAGCCGCTGGCAAGACGCTGGAGCTTGTTAGGAGCAAAACCCATGATGGCTTAATAACGGACGCTCCTTCAGAGCTTGACGGCCACCGGAAAGAGGAGTCTGCCAGTAGCGACCAGCTCCACGCCGGCTCGCCAGATGGTGTGTCCACTGCCCCCCTCCGCAGCTCCATCACTAAGTCTTTCAGCTTCTTCTCTTTACTGCGCCGGAGCAGCAGCCGTGCAGGAGATGGAAATGCTACGGTGGGACGACGGGGACGAGGACTTAAGGGGCTGTTCAGCAGCATGCGTTGGCGGCGGAAGCCCCAGGTTCAAGAAGATTCCTTGGAGGTGGCCAAGGAGGTGAAAGAGGGAGACATTATACTTTCTTCTAGCTCCGGCAGTGTAAAAACTGAGAAGGACATGACACTGACTCTTGAGCCCCTGCCACAAGTATTTGAGGAGACTTCTCTCCCAGGGGATGTGGAGAAATGGAAGGCAACGTCTATGCAGGAATTACAGGGTACTAATGAAGTGGAGTGTGGCAACTGCGGTCCTTCTCTTTCACAAGTCACTGAGGAGTCTCCAGCTCCTTCACCACTCCGAGCCCAAACAGGAGGGCTCCAACGTGATAACCACAGCAGTTCGACACACCTGGCCTCCATTCCGACTTGCGCTTTGACCCCTCCAATGGACCACAGCACAGCCGACCCACAATCCGAGCAATCTGTGGACCGCCTATGTTCCATGTTCACCGATGTCACTTCACTGAAGAGCTTTGATTCTTTAACGGGCTGTGGTGACATCATCGCCGATCCAGAAGAGGATTCTGGGAATGGGGGAAGTGCCACGAGCAGTGGCACCGGTAGCAGTAGCGGGGGATGCATGGGGCGCAGATTAAGTGGAGCCGGGACAAATTCAGAGAGATGCTCTCCTGCCAAGCCTCCACTTCCTCCTCAGGTCAGTAGTCTTACATCTATCCATGCTTCTTGCTACATGCCAGCCCACCAAAGACCACGTGCAGCCCCTAAAAAGCCACAAGGTAGTGGAGTTGTTGCTTATATGGGTGGAGGGGAGGAGATGGCTAGTCCAGAGGGTGTTGATGATGCCGACATGCAGGGTCTATGGCATATGTTGCCCCAGAAGGGCGAAGACTCCCCAGCCCCACGACGTGCCGAGCCTCTCCTGCATCATGCGCCGACCCGGCTTGAGAAGAGGCCACCTCAAGTAAAGGCCCTTGGCCTTAGTAAGATCCCTGTGAGCGGAGGTAGCAAGATGGGAAAGCAGCAACCCTCACGTCCCTCACCTCCCCCAGTTGATAAAGAACTTCAGGATGCCCCACCAAGTGATGAAGGCTACTGGGATTCTCCCACACCTGGCCCAGAGGATGAGGACAGCACCTTCCTACGTCGGGAAGGCTTGCTGAGGGACAGCTGCTCTGGAGATGCACTTTACGACCTCTACGACCCTGACAGCCCTAGTGCTGCTGGCTCAGATGATGACGTGAGCTCACCAACAAAATCTGCAGGTGATCTAAAAATGAACTTGCCTTCCCCGAAATGCTCGTCTTCCGCCGCTTCCTCATTCCGTTCCATGAAAGGCAGCACCAGCCTACCTCGAGACTCCAAGATCCCTATTAGTGTGAGGCAAACACCACCCTCCCATTCTTCCAGCCAAGGTGCACTGTCTTCCAACCTTAGCCCCACTTCAGCCACCCCTCCTAAAAAGACTGATGCCCCACCACGCACTCGAATCCCTGTCTCGAAGGTTCCTGTGCGGCGTTCTGGCAACAAGAGCACCCCCACCTCACAAAGCAGGAAGTAGAGAGCTTGGAGGCCCATCAGATGTTTCTGACAATACAAATCTATCACAAGAGCTTTAGGCCAAAACACAATGTTTTTCGATGTAAAGCAATCAACTTACACTTCTTTGGTTTCACCCATCTACTGAGGACTATATCTTTACTGTGTTTTTTTCATCTTCGAAATTAATTTTTTGTAATGTGTTGCATATTACACCCACATGTAATTAAGAGTTTTGTAGAAGGCACTGCGATATGTAACACATGACATTTATAATAATGTAATCTTAAGTTTTTTTAAACCAGCCTTTCACGGAGGAATAATAAGGTGAGAATGCTGATCCTAAGAAGAATGTTTAATATCTAAAATCTTCTCATTCCCTTCCACTGGATCAGTGAAGCTGTGCTAATTCCTCGCTTTGTCGTCCCACAAGCACTGTGTAAAACGCAGCTGCAATCTTTTATCTCTCCAGTATTTTACACGTAATGAATTCTGAGAACTGTGTGAGATTAAACCAAGCACTTCTGACACTCCTAAATAAAGCTGCATGGAGTCTTGTACATTTAAACTGAATCAGGGAACAGCCTTTTGTTCGAGACACTCTTTCGTATCACACGACGTGACTTCCTATTGATATTGATGAAAAGTAAAACATTCTTTTTACTGAATCTTCACTTTTCTTACTCTTTTTTTATTGGACAAGGACCTCCCTGTGACCTCACTGTGGATATGTGTGCACTGCTTGTTTTGTCTTTCGGAAAACACGACTTGCAAAAAATAAATCCCCGGATCGTGAGTATTCTCCTTTTTCACAGTGATTTGTACCACTCTCGCTAACCTGGACATACTGAGCTGGATATTTTTGAATGTAGCATGACATCACTCTACACCAAGGTCTGTTTAATTTGCCTGCTCACTGCTCAATAAATAAAGGAGAGAGAGATGAAGCCCATATGTATCATGAATTAACTGTCTTCCGTCATGTGACCGCTCTTCTGGAGATGTTATCACCCTTTGGCTCCAAGATTTGGACTGGGATTTCATACTGTAGGAAGTGAGCAGTTACTGCATAAACTGTCTTCCTAATCAGTATTTAAGAAAAAATAGTGATTAAGAAATAGATTTTTTGCAGTATTTGGCTTGATCCACCAGTCAGTTTTTACTCAGTTCTTTTCTCACTACTAGGACATTTTATTTGTAAAATGTAAAACATTTTTCTCTTCAGAAGGCCCGTGACATGCCTTCTTTCTTTTATATGCTTCCTTTCTTTAAATTGTTCTTTATTTAATAAATAAACAACTCTCTGTGTACATCCAGGAAGTGGACGTCTATTGAAATGTGAACGCATGCATCATTTTCCACAAACATAACAGGGCCACGTGGGCAGCTTGGATGTTAGCTGTTTTAATCGCAGAGACGTAAAGAGCATCGCGGTTGTCTTTTTTGCAGCCAGCCACAGTCCGCTGGGATTTAAATCCCACCCGTTAGGAAGGAAGAAGAAAGCTGGTCTGGGTTCAGCTGTCGGCGTGAATCCTGTTGACAAAGGGAGGTGTTTACTGTGGGTTATGGGGGAGAATTATAGGCTTCCATTGTCATGGATCTGTTATTGATGTGGTTTTGGGAGAGTGAGGTGAAAGAAGGAAGTGCGTGTGGAGTGAATACAGATAAGAAAGAGCTATGCTTGATTTAGTGCTTGTTCATTAAGGCCAAGTGGATAGAGACATGGATATGTGTGTGTGTCTGAAGGGGGGATTTGGTGCAGTCCCAACAGTAATGGTGCAGCAAAAAAACATTCACTCCTGAGCAGCTCTCGCTGCAGTGTGGCTTCTTATGTAAAAGCCTTATGTAACACCATAACCCTCTGATATCATCCCTACACATGAGAAAACTGCTGGAATGTGTGTATGTTTGTGTGTTTATGTGTGTAGAGCTATTAACCGCAGTGGTCTAAAGAATTAGTTAGCGTTAGCCATGACTGCGCTGTAATCAGTCAGCTGGATTTACCCTTTAAAATGTGCTTTATCGTTCTGTGTGTGTATGGTAGCAGAAAATCAGACATTACTGCTGTATGCATAAGCAGAGCTGACTGTGATGGTGTATGTGTGACTAATGGTTGGATGGCCTAGTTTTCAAAGACCCGATTCTGTGAATGAGAGAACGAGAGAACAGGGTCAAAGGGAGGAAAACGTGGTTTATTTACAAAAACGCTGGCGTTATTATGCTACAGCAATGGTAAAATCATGGTATATCATGACATTTTATTTTCATATACCACAATTTTGTAACTGTACTTTTCTTTGGTGCATGTTCTGCACAAAAAACATGGTAAAACAGTGGAAAAAATGCATTGTAAACATCTAGAATAAGCTACATACTGGCAGTTGGGACATGATGTGTTGGCGTATCACTGCTCGGTAAGACAGTTAGCATGTGGCTGACGGAAGGGGGTGGCTTAACCTGATGATCCCTGAGCTCATATTCTCATTAGCTCTCATCGCACCTGGAAGCCGGATGGGATACCCCAGGGCTCTATCCTCGGTTTGACACCCGCAGGGGCTTAGAGGGCCTGTTTAATAAGCTCAGAATCTGTTCCAAAACTAGGGCCAGAGGCAGAATCATTAGTGTGGCAATTCGGCAACTCGCGGTATACCGTGAGCGTTCAGAAGTCTCTGTTGCTCACTAAGGCTGGACTCATTTGATTAAAAAATGTAGTAAAATCACAGTATTTTGAAATATTATTTCAAGTTAAAATACATTTTTATCTACACTAATGTATTTTTAAAATGTCATTTATTAATGTGATGGCAAAGCTGAATTTTTAGCATCATTACTCCAGTCTTAAATTAGAAGTTCACTTCCAGAACAAAAATTTACAGATACCCCCTTGTCATCCAAGATGTTCATGTCTTTCTTTCTTCAGTCGTAAAGAAATTAAGCTTTTTGAGGAAAGCATTTCAGGATTTCTCTCCATATAGTGGACTTCTATGGTGCCCGCGAGTTTGAACTTCCAAAATGCAGTCTGAATGCAGCTCATCCCAGCCAAGGATGAAGGGTCTTATCTAGCGAAACGATTGGTTATTTTCTCTAAAACTGACAATTTATATACTTTTTAACGTCAAATGCTCATCTTGTCTAGCTCTGCGTGTATTCTGTGTAGTCCAGTTCGAGATAGTAAGGGTAGGTCAAAAAACTCCCATCTTATTTTCTTCTCCCACTTCAAAATCGTCCTACATCACTGTTTTAACTTTTTTGTAAAGGGCGTCTGATCTTCTTTGCACGTTCACTTTGTAAACACTGGGTCGGTACTTCTGCTGCGATGTAGGATGACTCTGAAGTTGGAGGAGAAAATGAGATGGGAGTTTTTTAACCTACCCGAACTGTTCATGCAAAGCTATAGACAAGTTCAATCTTGTGGGCACCATAGAAGTCCAGTATATGGAGAGAAATCCTAAAATGTTTTCCTCAAAAAAACATGATTTCTTTACAACTGAAGAAAGAAAGACATGTTTCTTTATGTTTCATCATCTTGGATGACAAGGGGGTGAGAAAATTATCTGTAAATTTTAGTTCTGGAAGTGAATTTCTCCTATTTTAAAGGCTAAAATGGCCATAATTATATGGCATATTGTTAAAATTCTACTACTATATCATGAAGTATCTGTGAATTTCTGTACATGTTGCTTTTGCCCACATAATAGTGTAGTTACAACATCTCCTTGTTCCATGTGCTTGTATCCTGTATCCTGTGGCTTTTGTTTTGCATGTGCTAGTGTGAGAGAGTGCCAGAAGAGAGAGAGAGAGGAAGTAAGGACAAAAAACTGTTATGGAATGAGTGTAAGCAAGGGGTCTATTTAGAAGGGGCTTTGCTTGGGTGGAATCGCATTGAATTTGATTACAGTGAACAGAGAGAAGATACATAAGAGCGCATTTATACAAACAAGTGAAAGGGAGGATAAGAAAGAGTGCTGTATTTCAAGACTGAGTGGGGGATTGTCTGAAGTAAACCCGAAATGTCAAAGACTCTGACTATACATTTGTTGGCTGCTATGATCCTAGAAGCTAAATAATTCAGAACATAGGACAACTCTGAACAGCTCGAGTTAAAAGTCCATGGACGGTCTCACTCACGCCCCTCTTTTCTCAGAAACACTCTTTCCTTCATCTCCAGGGGAAACTGGAAGCGGTTGCTTAAAACTTCTCAAGGGTTCGCCTGCTATCCAAGCCTGAACTTTTGTTTTGCACTTGAAGTGCTGTGAGTGAAACGCTCCCTGTTTTTCCCGTTCGACTGCTTTTAGTAGGCAGATAACCTGATACGGAGTAAACGTAGAGACCTAATATCTTTCGCTTTCTCTGCTTCCTCTCTTTCTCCCCTTTTCCGTTCTGTTTCCTTGCTAAAAGTCTATGACACAGAGGAAATTCCTGATTTTCACGCCAAGTGGTTTCTTTCAAAGAATATTATTTCTATCTTTAATTAGCTGAATGATTACTCTAGGTAAATAGAGTTTGTCTAAACTCTGTAGCTAAAAGCACTCATTAACATGTCTAAATTTGGCCCGTCTATGGAGTCACACAATTTGCTTTTAACTGATCTACTCAGCCTCATGTTTTATGAAAAAATTTCCCCCCGTGGAACACAAAAGAATTATGAATATACTAAAGCTGCTCCTTTACTTACAATATAAATGCATGGTGAACACTGGCTGTCAGGTTAGTTCAATCCAGGTACTTCTTCCTGAATTATATATGTATACAGTCAAGGTCAAAAGTTTACATACACCTTGCATAATCTGCAAAATTTTAATTATGCTACCAAAATAAGAGGGTTCATACAAATTTTATGTTATTTTATATTTAGTACTGACCTGAATAAAAAATTTCACATAAAAGATGTTTACATGTATTCCACTGTTCAAATAATTGATCCTGTTCAAAAGATTATATACGCTTAATTCTTAATTCTTTGGCTTTTTCAGCATTTTTGTGTATTTGAACCCTTTCCAACAATGACTGTGTGATTTTGAAACCCATCTTTTGACACTGAGGACATCTGAGGGACTCTTATGCAACTATTACAGAAGATTCAAATGCTCACTGATGTTCCAGAAGGAAACCCAATGCATTAAGAAAACTTTTGGAATTTGAAGACCTGGGTAAATTTAACATATTTTGTCTTCTGGGAAACATTTAAGTATCTTCAGTAGCTCTGAAGGGCAGTACTAAATGAAACAAATATGATATTTAGGCAAAAGAAGAAAAAATGCACACATCTTAATTTGGTTCAAAAGTTTTCACTCCCCAGGTCTTAATGCATGGTTTTTCCCTCTGGAGCATCAATGAGCATTTGAACCTTCTGTAATAGCCATATATATGAGTCCCTTAGTTGTCCTCAGTGTGAAAAGATCGATCTCAAAATCATACAGTCATTGCTGGAAAGGGTTTAAATACACAAAAATGCTGAAAAACCAATCCGATAACAACACAGTACCAAGATACAAGTGTATGTAAACTTTTGAATAGGGTAATTTTTATACATTCAACTAATATTTTCTCTTGTGGATGATATGTAAACATCTTTTATGTGAAGTTTCTTATTCAAGCCAGCACTAAATAAAAAATAACATGCATTTTGTGTGATCCCTCTTATTTTGGTAAAATAATTAACATGTTGCAGATTCTGCAAGGTGTGTGTAAACTTATGAACTCAACTGTATATAGCATGCTAAATGAAAATTGTACCAAACAACAAAAATGTTCAGAAGTGTTTTGTTTCAAAAATTAGGGTCAGCCAAAAACACCCTCTTAGTAAAGATCAGATGATGCTATGGGCCACCAGGAAGAGACCAGAAGAAGAAACTGACTTAGACTTATTGGTTTGGCTGCATACATACTAGGATTGCGTGATCAGAAATCTCTGTTTGCGTGCATATGAAATTATTTCAAAGGGGGTTTGGCCATTCAAAATCTGCACCCTTCATTTCACACGCTTGCCCTACTACACAAATCTCCATGGCAACCTCAGTAGGTCATCCAATGAGAGGTGGAGGTGGGGCCGGGGGGGTGGGGGTTACACGCAGCTGACGGAGAGTTTTAAGGACACTGATTGGAGTGAGAATGGTGCAATGTGAGTTTGTGCAAATTTACACACACTTGGGAGACTCAAATCTCATTTCTCACACTCGCACTCTCATTTCACTGCAGCCTCATGAGAATATCACACCCTTTAGTTACTCTTCGGTTTCAAGCTTTGAAAACAATACTTTGTTTCTGTTTGACTATAATGTTAATATTTCTACACTTTTACACCAACTCTTTCATTCTCTACCATAGGATGATGTCATTTTTACAGCCGTTGTTTCTTCCCAAGCTTCCATCAGCATCAATAATAAATCCACATCACAAACTTTACATGTATAATTCATCCTATCTGAGCTGTGGAAACAAGGTCCTCCATTTCTAAAACAAGAGGAACAAAGTGACATTTTTTGACAAGTTTGCAAGTGAAAAGTGTTGTGAATTATGGCTTGTCTGTGGCGTGAGACGCTAATATACACCACAGTCACTCAAGCGCAGTCTGAACTCAAGCGTGAAGTTGAAGAGGAAAGCCTCCTGAGGTGGATACATTTAAAAAAATCCATCTGATCAATATGCTATCAATTAGCTTTATCTGCCCTGTCAACTTAACATTGTTAAATCCTTCATTCTGGAGAGAGAAAGGGGAGGAAATTATGAGGAGAAAGGGCAAACAATTAATCTCTAACCTATTTGTGCTGAACCGTCACTTTACAGGCACCATTGCAGACATTAATGGGATGTTCCTTTGACCAACGAACCCTCGGTAGTGTCACTGATGGATCCCTGTCATGGTTCAATGAATATAAATGAACCATGGAAAAGTAATTCAGTCATGATTGGTCAGCGTTGTGTTTCCTATCACTGCCACCAACATGGAGGCTCAAGGTCACATGATCTGAGGAAACAAAGGAGAATAAATCACAGTTTGGGAATCACTGAAATCATTTTTTTCCCTCCTTCTAATGTGACATTGAATGGTGACAGCAAAAATATATACACATAGTAAGCTGTAGTCCTCAACCCTGCTGAAAAAAAAAAACAATAGAAACCATTACAGAATTTGTAATGGTTTTATTGGTAATAATGGGAATTGTACTAGTTTCTGCTCGTAATTGGTCCCCTTCTATAGAGTGCTTTCACGACACGCCATCAGTTGGCCATATTGGTGACACTGAACGTAATCAGTGCCACTAAACCGAATGAAACTCGCATATTTTGCTGATTACTGCTGTTGAAAATAGTCAGTTATTGTCAGTTGGGATGTAATAATTGGTCGGACCTGGAAAAACATTTGGAGTAGTGTAGACTGCCAAAAGTGTTTCTTTAAAAAATGCTATTTTATCAGGCTCCAATGTATAGGTTTCTACTTAAGTACTGGTAATTCTAATTGGGCTGAGGCTGGGATTTTACTGTTTGAAGTAAAATTATTTGATGGATGTATAATATGTACTGAGAGCATTCACTCAGTATCATTATCTCACTTTTGACCGAGATGGCTTTTAGGGGGTTTTGCATCTGGAATCCTCATATCTTTATTAATAATGCTTGTACGTATCTTTACCACTTATTAACTTTAGTTTATCAAAATTTTGCACCCTTCCTGCTTACTAACTCCTTCTCTATATGATTCAACAGCTTCCACATATTTTTTCCATGGTTTAGGCAGCATAAATTAGCAGTACAACGTATTCAGTAGTACATTAACCATGCAATCCAAGCTGCTGTTTACATCTATCGCCAATATGGTCACTGAGTAACTGACCAAATCGTGAAGCAAGTGCAAACCCTCTATTGGTGGCTTGTTAAAACCACTAAATCCTAATGGAATATGTCCCAAAACATACTACAGGAAACCATTTTATTGGTTTTAATGGTAAACGTTGATGGTTTGTAATGGTATTTTTAGTGGAAACCATGAGAATTTCTGGGATGGTTTCTATTGTTTTGTTTTCAGCAGGGAAATCTGAAACATCGATTGTTTTCAAATTTAAAATAAAGAATATAAAAATAAAATAAAAAAAGCGGGACTGTACCATATTTCGTTCTAGTACAATGATAACCAGTCTAGGCTGTCAAGACTTCAAGTGACGTTATGGTTCTGTCCATTTGCAGAAAGACCGGGCTGCGTCCTCCCATCTTCCGGAGTTCGTACTTCTGAGGTAAATATGCCAAGTACGAACTACCAAGGACGCAGGTCCTAATTACTAATTTGAACACCACTTTACAAGCTTAACCGACGAGCAACGAAGCGCCGTAACGGCTGAAGCTGACGCTTTAAATCAATGCACTGTCCAGCGCTGATGCAATCATTTAAAACATCGCCAGTTGAAACGATACTTCGATAAAAGATATCGTTTTCCTCAGTGCACATGGCAAACTATTGTTTTCCACAGATTAAGACCTGACATGGGGAATGAAAGCTATAACAGACGCAGGTAACTGTTAAATCTTACAACCTCAGTCAATGTCTATGTTTGTCGATTTCTTTATGTCTCTAACTTATATATTATATATAATACATTAAAGCATATATTTAAAGTACAATAATATTAAATATTGCTCCACATTAGGTCTCAGATATTGTGACACTTTCTTTGAACAGTTAAATTATGTTAATTTTAATTCTGGTAGCTTTAAGATTAGAAGTCCAAGTTTATAATTAAATATTTTAAGGTAAACATATAATGGTGTTTCCACGTGCAGCTGTTTGTTTATTTCACTAGTGTCAATGGGCCATATTGAAAAGAACATGTGAATAACCTCACAAATAAATTTTAAGCAGAAAATCTGAATTTTGTTCTTGTGGTGTGAACGTAGCTTTTCTGTGTTTTTGAGGCAACAGTGATGCTTGTCTGCTGGTGTCATATGTGCTTAATCACTTTCTCTACAGAAAAAGCCCACTCAGCAGACACCAATCAAACACAATCATGGTCCCACACTGGACAGGACAGAACAGGGAAAGGCTTATCTGACACTGCAGCTGGACACCAGCTGGGCCTCTCAACATATATGTGGACCACCATGAAACCCCCCCCCCAAAAAAAAACAAAGGTGGGGCAAAATTACACTCCTTCCACACATACATTTACTAATCGTAGACCCAACCCCCAGGGGTTTGAGGGAGTCAGACCCCTCAAACGGCTGCTTCACACACAAAAGCTTGAGGTCAAGTTCACTTGCGGATGAACTGCCTCAACTTAGTAGAGACGACAGTCACAAAACAGCAGCTGTGACGCCTCTGACATTGAATTATTACCAAGCACAAGTCTCTAACCTGTAATTTCAGCCGCTTAAGTGTAGTGTGCCTTCTTCCATTAACTAAAAAAGCCAGATTAAATATTTATGATTTGTGTGAAAGTCGAAGGCTCAGAAATGATGTCATTCAAAAGCTCACAATACTGTCAGTGTCCATTCTGATGCCCAAAACTTATTCAAATAAGTATGATGTAAATCCAAATGCTAGCAAGTGTGTGGTTTCATTGTACACACGCAGTGTACGTACTTACATTACTGTAGGTAACAAATTCCAACACACTAGCAGGAAATAGAAGTGGCTTCGAATGTCTGTATTGTTTTATAATTCAAGTAACTATGTACACTACCAGTCAAAAGTTTTGAAGTAAGATTTTTAATGTTTTTTTAAGAAGTCTCCTCTGCTCACCAAGCCTGCATTTATTTGATTCAAAGTACAGCAAAAACAGATATTTTTGCTACTTTTGTTTTCTAATAAAAATACTAATTTCTATAATTTCTTTCCTAATATATGTATTTTATTATACTGTTTTAAATAGTAACAATATTACTGCTTTTGCTGTATTTTGGATCAAATAAATGCAGACTTGATGAGCAGAAGAGAATTAAAAAAACATTAAAAGTCTGTGTTAAATGAATAGTTTACCCGAAAATTAAAATTACCTCGTGATTTATTCACCCTCAAACCATCCTAGGTGTCAATTACTTACTTCCTTCAGACGAATACAATCAGAGTTATATATATAAAAAATGTCCTGGCTCTTTCAAGCTTTATAAGGGCAGTGAATGGCTGATGAGATTTTGTAATCCTGTGTAGTGCATCCATCCATTATAAAAAGTGCTCCACACTGCTCCAAGAGGTTAATAAAGGCCTTCTTAAAGCAGAAGTCCACTTCCAAAACAAAGATTCACATATAATGTACTCACCCCCTTGTTCAGTTGTAAAGAAATTTTGTGTTTTGAGGAAATCTTTTCAGCATTTTTCTCCATATAATGGACTGATATGGTGCCTGGATTTTGAATTTCCAAAATGCAGTTTAAATGCGGCTTCAAACGATCCCAAATGCGGCTGTAAATGAAATAAGAAAGAAGGGTCTTATCTAGCATAATGATTGGTTGTTTTCATTAAAAAAAATACTATTTATATACTTTTTAATGTCAAACACTCGTCTACATATGTCAAACATATGTGTGTAATTATTACAGATATATAAATATGAACACATTCATGTATATATTTAAGAACTATTTACAAGTATATATATATATTGTATTTTTTTATCATTTATATTATATATATATATATAAATAAAAATATTTTGTACATAACATTTCTTTTAAATATGTACAATAATTTGTATGTATTTGTATATACATAATAATTGCACACAGTACACGCACATTTATTAGGTAAAGTAAAACCTTTATTTTGTATGTGATTAATCGCAATTAATCGTTTGACAGCCCTTTCAGATTCAGTTTCTAAACTGCGCATCCACTGGACAATTTTTCGGGCGGACCTCATGTATGCTATTTCATGTAGAAAGGAGGTGTATTTGGAGGCCTAATACCATTCCCAAATCTGCAGATGGGGGTCTAAATGCATGTGGAAACTCCCTCAGGATCAACCTTAAGGAACATGACATGTCCGTATGTGTATTCTCTAAGGAGGGACGTCACCGCGTAAGTGCGTTTGAGCGAGAATCTCTCCAGCATCAATTATCCTTAAACAGACAGGTTGACGCTTGAAACCATAGGGGTCCAATTGCTCCTTCCCCCTCTAAAATATTCGGATGCGTTCAGTACATTAATGTTATCATGCTGGAGGCAAGTGCACACAAGTGTGTCCACACGCATCTCATTGCAGGAAGTAGTATGAAAGATCTCCAAAACAACGGGAGGCAGAAATGAAAGAGGGAGATGGAAACAGGATGTTTTATTGGGAACACTGTGGCCTAAACCCCTTTCTAAGAAGTTGCAGTTTTAAAGGGAACAGACAAATGATTTGCTTGGCTCGATTTTGCACCTCCTCACGGGAGAATCCTGCGTGCACGGTGTTCACTCAAAAAGAAGGACAAGTAAAGGACAGTATTCCCACAAAAGAAAACCAAATATAGGACATTAATCATCGCAAGGATGATGTCAGACAACCTAAACCCAGCATTCACATCCTAACAAGGCTGTACATGAAAAAATTAGAGCAGGCCTGCAGGGCTCAACACTCTTGCTAGGAGGATGTTTAAATTATAACGCGCATGTAAATATTCCAATTTGCGTAACGTCTGTTTATCTAGAGTCTTTTAGAGCGCAAAGCAAGTTTATAAGTAATTAGACCTGGAAGAACACTCAATCTATGTGGTAATCCTAAACAAACTGACTAATCTACTCACCACCCCGTTATTACTCAAATCCTTAATTTGATTTCGGTCCAGCGTATCTTGTTTGCCTGCGGGGAGCGAGGTAATATGTCTACACGGGCGACTATATACTCAAAGGCCATAATGAAAGATTTAGCAATGTTATCAAGCAGACAAATGTCATGAACAATATACATCTGCTTTATTTTGCGGTATGCAAAAATAAAGGTGCATGCATGGTAAACAAAAGTATAAATATACATCTCAAATGAGTATGAACAATATTCAAAACAGACTACTGGCTATTTTCACAGATAAATGCTTATGGCTAACATGTTCAGCAAATGTGAATGTGTTGAGAGGCTGTGGCTGTGTGGCCCCCTGCTGGTGGTAGTGAAATTACACTTTAAATACAGTCTGATTGGACTTGTACTAATAAAAACACAAACTGTTACAACTTAAGGACACTTTGTGTTGTAGTACTGGCTTAACTTGAAACTAAATTCTAAGTAATCATAGCCTAAAAAAGGGCCAAAGGCATTGAATACAGTTCATTAAAATGCAAATGTTACATATGCATCATGACAAAACAATCAACTATTATAAAACATACTAAAACCCTAGTTTATAAAAAAAGGATATCCTTTAGAGTCCATGTAATACCTGAACGGCAAGCAGCTTTAGTGTTTCGGAAGTTGTTAGACTTAATAACTGTAGTGTTAAAGTTAAAAAACTCAAAATGCGTTTTATAGCACCTTTGATTAATCTGAATGTTGATTATAAAGGCATATATCAATATAATATAGAACTGAAGGCACTGTGGCAAACACCAACACATGCATCTATACATAAACTCTTTAGCATGTGTATTTCATCTTTGGCAGAACAGCTGACAGCTGTTTATATCATAATGTGTGTGTCCCTGAGGCCCTGTACACAAGGTAGCAAACAGACCACACACAACGAGGCACACTGGCACTGAATATCATTTAACACATTTTTCTCTCATCACACAATCAGACAGACGAAAAAGACACTGCACAAACACAAACATACACACAAAATTATAGGATACGTGCTCTATCTGGGCCGCCAAGTAAAAGTTCACGTTGCATAAAAAAATATAAAGGCAGCGAAGATGAAAGCATCAATACTGTGTATTGAGATTGAAAAATAGATACGAACACAAAAATAATAATATCAGTCCAGCGTTTGGCGGAATCAATACTGAAACCAGCATGTGATGAAAGAGTGCAGATCAAGTCCAGTGGTTTTCAAATCCACACACTGCACGTATTATTCCTTCTCTGCAGGCGGACAACGTCTAAATCATGAACTGAGTGTATCCCTCCGCCCCCGTTACGATAACGTCCATCCATATTCTCATAGCTTCTGGAGAGGGCGCCACCATGTAGTAGACGCGATCGTGAGTTTTCACACTGAACGTGAGTGAAGGGTTTGGACTCTGAGAGAAAATTAGATAGAAGGGGTAAGATTACAGTTTGGCCTCTAGGGGGCAGCATTGAAACGTTAAAAAAATCTTGTTAATAATTATTAAATGGCAGTAATTAACTTATTACAGACTTGAAAGTCGGCAAACCATCACTGAACATTAGCCATTTATAGAGAAAAAAAATTCATAATAAATGTCATGGGCAAATGTTAGTTAACTTTAACTAACTAACTTTAATTACTAAATGAAAATATATATATATATATATATATATATAATATTTAGGCAAAATAAGAAAAATGTACACATCTTTATTCTGTTCAAAAGTTTTCACCCCCAGGTCTCAATGCATTTTGTTTTCTTTTGGAGCACCAGTGAGCGTTTAAACTTTCTGTAATAGTTGCATATGAGTCCCTCAGATGTCATCAGTGTGAAAAGATGGATCTCACAAATCATACAGTCATTGTTGGAAAGGGTTGAAATACCCAAAGATGCTGAAAAACCCCAAAATTTGTGGGACCTGAAGTTTTTTTCTGAAGAACAGCAGGCAGTTTAACTGTTCAGAACAAACAAGGGACTCATAAACAACTATCACATAAAAAACAGCTGTGTCATTCGGGTAACAACACAGTATTAAGAATCAAGTGTATGTAAACTTTCGAACGGGGTCATTTTCATAACCATTATTTTCTCTTATATGTAAGAGAAAATAATAAGCTTATATGTAAACGTCTTATGTGAAACATCTTATTCAGGTCAGTACTAAATAAAAAAATAACATGCATTTGTATGATCCCACTTATTTTGATAAAATAATTAACATTTTGCAGATTCTGTAAGGTGCATGTAACTTTTGACTTCAACTGTATAGACTGATAATTATCAGCTTTAGAAGAAAAGTACCTTGTGAGCGCTCTTTAAGTGGTCGTAATACACTTCCTCTATGGCCTGGAAATAAATCACTCCTTTCAGTTTGGCCTCGTGTTTATCTGCAACCGTACAAAAAGTACAAAAATCAATACTGATATCATTTGAATTGACCAGCTCCATAAGTAAATAAATGAAGTTAAAAATCACCTGCATAGTAGCTCAGGGTCCTGCGGTTACGGTCGAATACAAACCAGCGCTTCTTCCAGGTTTTGATTTTGCCGCCCATCTTAATGAGGAAGCCCCTGCAGGTTTTCTCTGTGATAGAGACGTGGTAACAAGTCTCTGTATTGTGGCCAGCCGAGTCGATGTGGCCACGTAGGTCGAAGTCGTCCTTTCTTACAGGCAGGTAGCGTGTGAGGGGACGAGACTGCGGCAGGGCAACATACAGTATAGGATATTTAATTTCAGATATTAAATTTTGGATATTCATGTTTATTTTGTGCTGAAACTGGTATTAAAGTGGAGGAGACGATCAGTTCATGTTCTTGTTTTGAACTGAGTCGCTACAGCAATCTGTCACTTTACATTAAACAGCGCCAAAATGCATTTATTGTTTGAATACTGTAATAAAATGAACAATTTATAATCTGAGACTTCATATCAAAAGTAACAAAGCACAAAGCTTATCGCGATTCACTGGATGGGAGGTGTGCTACAATGTTCTGTTTATTAACGAGATTTAAGAATCAATATTGTTTTGTAAAAATGAGATTTGATTAGGATCGAGAAATTACGATTTTTTTACCCAACCCTAGTTTTAGGTTTCACTCCTCTCTGTGACGTTATGGGGCGAATTACAAAACAAAGACACTTAAAGTTAGGTGTTTGTTCAATAGCGATGCATGTCTTCGCACAGAACTCACCTGTGCTCTCTGTTTCTCACGAAGTTTGACCTCTCTTTCGATGAGTTTCTGCCTCCTGCAGGTTTCTTCTTGCAGCCGTTTTTCGAGCTCTTCTCGCCGTCTCCTCTCCTCATCAAGAGCTCTGCTCTTGCACTCCATCTCTCTCTCCTGAGACACAAACAAATGACAGTGTTCTGTACAGATACGCACTGAAACAAGTTGCTTTTTAAAGCTGCACACAATTAGTACTCTCCGCTCCAGCCTAAACTCCCATGAACGACATCAGAAACAGGAAGAACGACTCGTTTCCCACAGCGTTCCTGCATTTCAAACCAAATTTGTTGCTGTTAATGGCTGACCGAGAAACTTATAACAGAGCAAACAAGCTCACGGCTTAAGATTCCTTAAAGCCAAATGGGGTTCATCTGGGTTTACGGTGTGCTGAAAGACTGGATTGCAAAACTGATGTCAGCTCTTGTAGGAAGTGGCAGGTTTGTGTGGCCCTTTCGTTACCCTGTGTTCCAGGAGCCGGTGCTTTTCTGCTTGAGCCTCCCGAAGAAGACGTTCCATCTCCTCCATCCTGGAAACATTGGAGGTGCTGGCGCTGTAGAAAAAAAAAAACATGGGATTAGGCTTTACATTTGACTTCTCAGAGAAATCTCAACTACTTATATGTTACCTACAGTGAGAAGAATGCGCACACTTGCAAATGTAAACATGTCGTAAGTGCACTGGCATGTATGTATGTATGCTGGAGAACACAGAAGGAACCAATAAAGCTGGTCAGCACTGGAACGCATTAACAGTCTAGGCATAGAGAGCTTGAGAGTCCCACTCAGTCTGACGTGTGATGCTTTCCATTTAGACTTCAAACAGAACACGTGGAATAGATCTGACCAGCCCCTCCTTTCAGTAAAACTTCAAATTTCCCCCTAAAACCTTCACAAACCGCTTGGCTCCTCAATATTATCCCTGAAACCTTCACCTGTAAAGAATATATGAGAATCATCTTCCATGTCAAACCCCATACCGTACGTTTTGTCATTACTGGCATTCCCAAAACTGTACTCTCCAAAGTACTCTCCAATAATACACTTTCCAGTAACCGATAATGGACAGTGACAACAGCAGTTGTTCATGAGTCCCTTGTTTGTCCTGAACAGTTAAACTGCCCACTGTTCTTTACAAAAATCAATCAGGTCCCACAAATTCTTTGGTTTTTCAACATTTTGTGTATTTGAACCCTTTCCAACAATGACTCTATGATTTTGAGATCCATCTTTTCACAACTAAGGGACTCATATGCAACTATTATAGAAGAATCAAACACTCACTGACGCTTCAGAGGGAAACAATGCATTAACAGCCGAGGGTGAAAACTTTTAGAATTTGAAGATCAGGGTAAATTTAACCAATTTTGTCTTCTGGGAAACATGCAAGTTTCTTCTGTAGCTTCTGAAGGGCAGTACTAAATGAAAAAAAATGATATTTAGGCAAAATAAGAAAATTGTACACATCTCTGTTCTGTTCAAAAGTTTTCACCCTGCAGCTCCTCATGCATTGTTTTTCCTAATGCACTGAAGCATCAGTGAGTGTTTAAACCTTCTGTAATAGTTGCATATGAGTCCCTCAGATGTTGTCAGTGGGAAAAGATGGAGACTTGTTACTCAAAATCATACAGTCATTGTTGGAAAAGGTTCAAATACACAAAAATGCTGAAAAACCAAAGAATCTGTGGGACCTGAAGGATTTTTCTGAAGAACGGCAGGCCGTTTAACTGTTCAGGACAAACTCATGGGACTCATGAACAACTATAATTCAAAAAAAAAAAAAACACAGCTGTGGATCATTCAGGTAACAACACTGTATTAAGAATTAAGAGTGTGTAAACTTGTGAACAGGGTCATTTTTATAAACTCAACTATTATTTTCTCTTGTGGACTCATAGTATCATATTCTATTGTGAAATAACATATTCAGGTCAGTAGTAAATAAAAAATAACACACATTTTGTATGATCCCTCTTATTTTGGTAAAATAATTAACATTTTGCAGATTTTGCAAGGTGCATATTTGACCTCGACTGTAAATGCAGTCAATCAGTGTGCATAATTTTCTGTCAGCAACATATAACTCTGTTTAGGAGTTGACAAGTTGGCTATTGGTGGTTAGATAGATGGAAGAAAGAATTACAACTTGCGCAAATATTAAAAAGGAGGACTAATCGGAATTCAGCGAGCATATACTGACGACTTCATAGCTGTCAAATAGATTTCTAATTACTGTGCCAGTCTTGCATGCATAGTAATTTGATTTTTCCAGATGTATCTATGAACACATGCTGTGCGCAAGTCTACTTCAGCCTCGTTTTGGAATCTGAGAATCTGATGACAGACAGCTGTCAATCATGAACAAGATTCCTCTCCATGCAAGTTTTTATGGTTCTTATAGCATCAAAACAGGCTTTTTTGAGTCTTAGTTGTTAAGTCACAACTAAAGATGCAATTCCAGAAGATCCAAAATCCAAATCAAGACAAACCCATCATGCACTTATTAAACCCTTCATGTAAACCTGCGCCATTTTATCTACAACAGATTTAAAATCAAACAAACAAATGATTTAGTTCATGTTATTCATTGTTGTTCCATCTAATCGCCAAGCCATAACATCTGGCCACCTTGTTTCCATCTTTTCCATACCTCTGCACACATTGTATTCCTCTTGTGTCCTTCATCAATCAGTTCTTTCATCTTTATGATATCTTACCGGTGATGCCGGAGATGAACAGAGGTCATTCCTGATTTAGAACCCCAAGAACCAGCAGAGAGAAGTGGAACACAACACACATAACACACAAAGACCCAAGAACAGCCTGGACCCGCGCTCTGCGGCTGATTACATTCAAACTGGGGGGAAGAAACTCTGAATCTGTTTCCTCTAACTGTTCCTGCTGTAACCTGAGTGGATCCATCCCCGGAGCAGAGGAGGGGGTACCAACGGTCCTTCTTGGGCCCCTTAGAACTCACATTATTCAAGCAAACCACTCAAATTACACAAGCGCCGATCCACTGCCTCCAGTGCGCACACACACATATGTGCGCATAGAGCATAAACACACACCGCTCTGAGAAATGACCTCATGTGGTCTCATCTGTCAAAGTCTTTTCACTAAGGTCTTCAACTAATCACGCTTAAACAGACTTGAGGTTTATGGTAACCTACATGAGACCAGTCGCCAGAGCATTCAAATATGGTTCCTGGACTTCAGTTGCTTTGTCTTTCTCTCCATTCTTTCCTCACACGTTGCCCTTGTCCTCAATATTTCATTCAGTGTACCACAGACAGACCTCTTGGCTTGAACTACAATAGGAGCTGTGGAAATGTTTTCAATTACAAAGACATGGTATGTGTCATGAGTTTATACGATCCGTCTGTAGATCTGGAAACGCACTACAGAATCAAAATGGGGACACAGCATAGATTTCTGTTTTTATACACATATAAATACTCTATTTTTAAATATTTCTTTATTTATAATTAAATTCAAACCACCGCTTCGGTAGTTTGGGGCCAGTAAAATTTTGTATTTGAAGCAGCAATAATGCAAAATATTATTACAATTTAAAATATCTGTTTTGTGTTAAAATTTAGCTGATTTTTGTGATAGCAAAGCTGAAGTTTTAACAGCCTGTCAGGGCTCTATGCTGACTTTTCTTTTTAGCACAGTCAAAATTTTAGCAGCACCTTCTGATCAGTAATAAAAATTTATTAAAAGTATGTCATGTCAAATTTTTTTACGAATGATATATTTTAAGCTTTTTAAAATGTCTAATTACAGAATAAGAATAAGTTACCATCAAATGAAATCAGTATTAACGAAATTAATTTGTACTACAGTGGTGGCATATAAGAACATAAAAGTGGCTGCTAGGTGTATTTTCATGTTTAATGGGACTCAAGAGATGGCATAAGTACAATCAAATTCATAAATTCATGTTGAGAGAAATATTAAATGATTTAAATAACTGAAAAGATACTTTAAAAATGAAACTTAATCTGCCAGTAGGTAGCGGTGAGTCACTGATTTAATTACTGAATCATTCATTCGATTCATTCGAACGGCTGATTGATTCAGGAATTAAGCGAGTGACTGTCTTTATGAATGGGAAACTGAATCATTGACTCACTAGATTCATTTAAAAAAATGCACGTTCATTCAAAAACGAAACAGCGCTGTGTTTGAAGATCTCAGTTGTGACTTGTTTCAGACTATTTTTGACAGTGAAATAGAGCAAAATCAGGCAAAAGTGTTACAGTCAGACAATGTAAGTCACTTAATATTAACTTACTGATTTAATACAAGAGTTAAATAAACAAGATCTAATTTACTTCCTTAAAACTCCCTTAAAAATCTTTAAAAGCTGTTACTCATCTTAGTTCATCACAATCTCACAAAGTTCCTTTAGTCAATGAAACTCTACCCTGCACAGTTATTTACACTCTCTCTACACTTTGTTTACGAAAGGATTCGTGAGATATGTATGATGCATTACTCAACATTGCAAAAACACGCAGAAACCTTTGAAGCTCCCCTCAGCGCAAACACAAATATGCTAAACGGGTCAGTCCCTCATGGTGCTCCTAAATATTTTTTTCATAGTTACAAGCAGTAGTTTTCAGTCGCAAATACAACTGAAATGGTCACACTGTAGAGCCCTGCCTTTACTCGAATGAAGTTCTTTTTATTATTGCTGCTGAATATTTTTGTGGAAAGTAGTTGTTTTTGATTTAAGATTTTGTGACTAATTAAAAATTCAAAAGGACAGCATTTTATAACATTATAAATCTCCTTTTGCTCATTTTGTTCAATTTAATGCATCTCTGCTAAAAAAAAAAAAACAATAAAATA
The DNA here is from genome assembly GCA_012976165.1 of Labeo catla. Lineage (NCBI taxonomy): Eukaryota > Metazoa > Chordata > Actinopteri > Cypriniformes > Cyprinidae > Labeo > Labeo catla. The sequence goes on along the minus strand of VONZ01000029.1, from coordinate 2,329,243 downwards.
AAAAAAGTAAAGGCTTTGTCAGACATGGATAGAATCCGTTTAAAAAATGAAATAAATTAAAATAAAATAAAACAAAAAATAGAATCAGTGACAAAAAAATAAAGTAAAATAAAATAAAATACTCCCTTACCTGGAGACATTGTCAGGCGAGCAGGCAGAGATGCTGGTGTCCATGCTGTCTGAGCTGTCCACACTCAGTGTGTCAAAGGCACGGCCATTGTCTTGATAACCAAAGGAGTCCAGGTAGACGTTGGTCTGCGAGGACGCCCGGCCACCGAGATCACTCAACCTCGTTCGGTGCTCCTCGCCAATGTGCTGCTGACTGTGCCCTGAGAAACATACCAACCAATCAAAGAAAACATAAATTTAGAAATAATTAACATTATGAAATAACACCATTTAATATCAAGCATCCCATGAGTCTTCCTGCCTATTTTCAGGGCTATCTCAGCTTTACCTGAGAGAGCAACATCACTCCCAGGAGCAGATTCTCCATTCCTGCTGCCCAGCTCAGTGTCCTCTGACAAGGCACTGCCCGGGGCACCCTGGGGCCCTTTACTGTGCTCACAAAGACCAGCCACCGTGCAATAATATCCTGACAACACACACTACTGTTTAAAAGTTTGAGGTACGATTTGTATACTTTGTTTATATTTCAAATGAATGCTGTTCTTTTGAACTTTGTATCTGTCAAAAGAACCCTGAAAAATATATCAAATATAAAGCAAAACTTTTTTCAACATTGTTAATAAAAAATGTTTCTGGAGTTGTAAATCAGCATCTTAGAATGATTTCTGAAGACTGGAGTAATGATGGTGAAAATTAAGTTTTTCCATCACAGGAATATATTACATTTTAAAATCTATTACAATAAAAACAGTTTAAACTGTTTCAAACACACAAAATCTTTCTGACCCCAAACTTTTGAACGGTAGTGTATGTGAAAGAATACCTTACTCCGATTCATAGATTGGATCCCTTATAACGCCCTTCTTCAGCTACAAGTCCAAAACAAAGAGACTTATTGAAGTATTTGCGCTTAATATAGATTTAGGTCCCGTCTCCGTCTACACTGTTTAACTTGTAGCTAGAACAACTAGGAACTAGCTCAGCGGATATGAGACTCAACTCCACTACTACCTTGATAACATCAACCACATCAAGAAAAAGCAGAGACCCGCCTCTCTGATGATCCTACCCAAGAGACCTTCAGATAAACCATCCGACAATACATTCAAGCCTTTCATCTTCCTCAGAAAACTCATAATACTCACATATTCAAAAAAGCTTTAGTGATTTAACAATCAAAGCTGGGGAATTAAACCGAAAAAGTTCACAAAAACATCAGGTCAGATATTGGTTGAAAATCGAATGGAAGCATTTCCTCTCCTTGCATCTTCCCAACATTCTTTCACTATCTTCACAAAACAAATAAATAAATGCCCAAAGTTTCCACCCAGAAAGAACAAACGTTTCCTATTGGTCCTTATAAGGAGACTTTAATTGGTCTTGATTGGCTTGTTTTGATGGTCTAGAGTCTTAATGTGGCAGTGGTTACAGAATTACTACACAAACAACTGAGATCATGAGTGGCCATGGTGTTTTTGCATGATGGGTAATGAAATGCTTTCATATTAGAAATCTAAAGGTGAGGTCATATTTGCCGCTGTTCTGCAAATTTTTGCAGGCGTTAGAATAGAAATCTATGTGAAAGGGAATTTCGCTTGATGGTGGAAGACTTCCCTAGGGAGATTTTGGTGGCAGTGACTAGTGATTTTTTGGTAATCAAGTAATCGTTTGATTATTCTGACAATTAATCAGATCTTTTTTTTTGTGTGATAATAACAGACCCAAGCAAACAATTGCCTTAATTACTTAAAATACATACATAATAGCAATGGGGCAATAATAATTCATTCAAATAAAGTATCAAAAGCAAGTAATCATATGGTTTTATTGAACAAACTGCTAAAATGCATAATATAAGCTAGGGCTGCCCCCTACTAGTTGACGAGAAGAGGCTTGGTCGACCAAAATTTTATTAGATGCTTAGTCGCAGAGAAAAAAAAATTCACACAGTCCGTGACGGACAGATCGTTAACAGCTGGTCTATGTGGTAAGACATCCAAATGCTCACCTATTATTCATCAACCTTAAATATAGCTTTTTATCTGAAAGATGTATGTATTACTTTACATAGCTGTTCAATCTAATGTTAAGATAGAAAAATGTGCGATATTCAAGTGTCTGTGCAGAGTATGGAAGCCGATTAGTAGCGCTCTCCCTGCATGACAAATGTAGGCACCTTAAAATACTCTGTCATTTTTGGTCATACAGATAAAAGTAATACATCTTTCGAACCTGTAATGACTCTACGTTTATTTGTGTGCACTGCCAATAACAACGAAACGTTGTGCTTTTGTAAAATAAAGCAAACAGGGTCCGCTTTCTGTCGTCTCTGTCTCTGTGAACTTAAGCATGAAACTTTGAAACTCTATGTATATGGTTTACAGACATGAAAAATATATCTATAGAGAGTGAAAAGTCTACTTTCAAATAAACCAATTTAAATACAAAACAAATATTTTCAGATTATGTAAAGACGACGCTAGTTTATCGGTTAATTATTAAAACGTTAATGCAGTCTCCTTGCTGTTTTTCCCAGACACATTCATAATTATTATATTTGCTGGCAAGCTTTTTGTTGCACTATTAGGCTATGTAGGCAATAAAGGCTCATTAAACATGCGACTAATAGTCGGCTAATGCTTAACATGAGTGACTACTAGTCGACCAGAAAAATCTTTAGTTGAGGACAGCCCTAATATAAACAGTAATGTACATTATGCATTTTAACAAATGCCTGCAGAGGGCAACAGTGGCCTGACGATTGTTTTTACACTTAACATCGCAATTTAATTGTCATTTAATATTAACTAAACAACATTTAATTCAGATGTCCACTTAATCTTTAATATTTGTCTATTTCCTTACGACAGAAATGCTACAGTCACTGTAATTTCTTAAATATGTGGACTTCAAAACGTGCAAATAGTTAGCATATTGAGAAATATACTGATGTATTCGCCTGTCTGCGTACGTTTCTAAATCATTTACCCCACAAATTTGATAAAATGGCATTCTGGAATGAACATTGTAATAAAGCCAAACTCACAGCAATATACTAAGATGAAGTTTGACAGGCTCCACACATGTAAATAAAAACAGTTTGTGTGGAGCAGCATTTACTGTGAATGGAGCCGATCTGTACGTAACCTACATGCATGTCTATAATTAAAGCGCATATGTTAAACCTGCTTTATTATGATTTTTAAATGGGTTTAATATATCATGCAGCCTCAGAAAATGGTCTAATAAAGCATTTCATGGATTCTCATTTGTAGAATTCGTGTCACTTCTGGTATTTTACCGTTTACTCGACACGGACAAATTGCAGTCAAGGATTTTTTAAAATCGAGTACTCGAATTGAATCGAGGAATCATGACAGTCCTAGTTTGTAGTTGATCACACAGTGTTTTCGCATTTACCAATAGAAGTCTGTTCGGATTGAAAGTGATTCTGTGTGCGCTGTGCTTCATACAACAGTGAAGTTTGCTGAAACTTCAATAATTTGACTGCACCTAAACTCTGCAGAGGAACCTTGAGGAATTTTATAGGAGCCATGCCTCATTCCTGTCAAAATACCCATAAACACCCACCATTGACTCGCTAGACCAAAAACAGCAGGGTGACATAATAATTAAAGTCTATGAATAGAAATAAAACAAAAACAAATGACTACAGACACACCTCATCATGCAGAAGTAAAGTACTGGAATAACATCACACCATTGTATGAAATAAATTATCTCATGCCTTTGTAATGTGTATAAAATAGCAGCTTTATTTCATACAAAATTCAACCTCGTCCAGTAAGACCCATAAAAGGCCCTGGTGAGTCAAACAGTGCATAAAATTGAAGAAACACTACAGGTTCCTTCATTTCTGTGAAATTAGACTCATTAAAAGCAATGGGGTTGAAATTAGCCAATGACTGAGGCAATGAATGTCTGTCAAACGAGGACATTCTTTGCCAAAGAGGACACATTATTTGAATAGAAATTATATAACAGGCACGTCGAGGCAGACTACTGTACCTTTCTTAGATTTGCCTGCAGGATACAGAAAGTAATTCATGATTAGGTAATGTTTGACTGTAAAGCATCACTTTGATGTGTGTGATGTAAGGCTATTTAATAACACTGTATATTTTAGACAGTGTGTTGTGTCTGAGGTAAAAAGCCCTACCCTTGTGCAGGCGGTGTGTATCCACGTGTGTCTCTTTTGGGGAGATGGCAAGGGCTCGGTTCAACACACTCCCACAGCTGGAGCTTTGAGCTAAAGGTGGATGGGACTAAACATAGAGGATGATGTTAGAGCGAGCTTTTACTTCATACATACAGTAACATTCGAATTTGAGGTCAGGAAGATGGTTTTTGAAAAATTATAAATGTCTTTACTGTCACTTTTGATTCATTTAATGCATCCTTGCTAAATAAATGTATTAATTCCTTGTATGCATTAAAAATCCTACTCACCCCAATCTTTTGAACAGTATAATAAAAAAAATATCTAGATGTTTTCTGTTTTTTGACTAAATTATATTATATTATATCATATCATATTATATTAACCAAGAAGATAATATTTGCTTAAATTACTTGCATAAATAAGTGAAATATTTAAAGCAAAAATTAAATGTGCAATAAAATGCACATAAGTGACTTTTTATGTAAATATGCAAATGTATAATATATTCTTACTTTTATAAGCTTATGGAAACTTATGGAAATATGCAAATATCTAATGTATTTTTACTTTTATAAAATTCAAGTTTAATACAATTTTAAAAAATGAAAATATAAAAAAAAGAATATCTAAACAATAAAATAAAATTATAAATAAATAAATAGGCAAACATACAATGTATTCTTTTATAAAATAAAAGTTTAATACAATTAAATAATGAAAATATTTAAAAATATATATATTTGAATGAAATTAAAAATAAATAAATAGGCCACTGTACATTTATGACTATAACAAACTGTAAATAAAACATAAATGCAATAAAATGTGCATTTGTGACTTCTATGGAAATATGCAAATGTATAATATATTTGTACTTTTATTAAATTCTAGTTTAATACAATTTAAAAATTAAAATATAAAAAAAGAATATCTAAAAAATTAATGAAATTATAAATAAATAAATGAATAGGCTGTTATATATTTAAGACTATAACAAACTGTATATAAATGTAATAAAATGTGTATTAGTGACTTCTGTGGAAATATACAAATGTATAATATATTCTTACTTTTATAAAATAAAAGTTTAATACAATTTAAATATAAGAAAATTTAAATGAAAGAAAGTTAATAAAAAAATGGACCACTGTATATTTAAAACTATGACATTCCATATAAATGCAATAAAATGCACATTAGTGACTTTTATGGAAATATGCAAATGTATAATGCATTCTTACTTTAGACGGTATATTACGACCCAGGGTGGCACAGGTGAATTGTGGGGTTATGGTGGGCTGGGTCTTCTTCCGAGGAAGAGTGTCACTCAAATGAGCTCCGCCTTCTTTACCGTACCTCTTCCTTTCTTCTAGAGTGCGGAAATGCTGAGGAACAGAAGGTTAAAGGTAAGAAAAGTCATAATAGTTGCACTCATATGTACACATATACAGTACTCGCAAAGTTTACCTGCCTGTGGCGGCGCTGTTTTTTGGCAGGTAGAGGAGGAGGAGGAGGAGAAGGAGAAGGGTTGAGGAAGGTGACCATGTCTTCAGGCCAGTGCACAGAGGGAGGTTTAGGATTGGGACGAGAGCATGCAGTGAAAGAAGAAGAAGGAATGGAGGATGACAGTGGACAGAAAGAGGGAGACAGCTTTGGGAAAGACAGGTAAAAAGAAAATCAGAAAATAAGTAAGCTAGAAAAAGGGGAGCTGATAGGCTAGTTTGTTTAAAAGGGGTCATATCATAAAAAACTGAATTCTTTTTGATGTTTTACAACAATATTATATATGTATGGATGATATGACCCCTTTAATTTAGAAAGAATCAGAGATGGGAAATCAAATAAAACAAATCCCAATACAAATACCATGAAATCCCATAGTGACCATGTAGCATGACCTTTACTCACTTTCCGATACTTGGCATGTGCACACTAAATCCAAACTAAATCCTGGACACGCTTAATTCCTAACACATATAAACCATCCTGATCACACACCTCACCCTCTCCCGGCGGGACTGTGCTTTCCGCAGGGCAGGGGTCAGTCCCTGTGGCAGGGGCATCAGAAGAGGACTGGGCTTGGGTGGGGAGGGGGTCTGGGGTGGGATCTACTCCCAGCTGAGAGTACAGTTCATTGATCTCATTGACTGTAACATAGCCCTGGAATAAACCATTCGGAAAATGGGGGGGAAGAGGGGTGTAAATAGGAATAAAATCATATAGTCAAGTAGGTTAAAATGATTAATGACAAGCATATTAATAACAGATGAATCACAAATTTGAAGAAAAAAAAAAAAAAAATTAAAACATAAAATATATATATATATATATATATATTTTTTTTTTCTTTACAAGAATCACTCAAATAAAAAAAAAATAAAAATAATGAAATTAAAACACATAAAAACAGATGAATTGATAAAATAAAAAAGTTAAAATAAAAATAAAAATTATAATAAAAATAAATAAATTACATGACCTTGTACTGACATGTAATAAATGGCATGATATATATTATATTTAAAAATCTATATATTTATTTATATTTATTTATTTTTTAAATAAATACTTATTACTATTATATAATATATGACATCTGTTAAAAACCTACACAAAAGAAAATCAAATTATAATAATTTAATTAATATTCATTTATAAAAAATGTGTATATAAATATTCATATTTTTAATATATTATTATTACTATTATTACTGTTGTTGTTGTTGTTATAAAGTAGTATATGACATCTAATTTAATGTACATTTTTAAAAAGTATTATTACTGTTATATTCTAGTATATGATGTCTAATAAAAAAAATCAAAGATAAAAGGAAATAATTTTATGAATTATTATTATATAGTATATGATTCATGTTAAAAATCTAAGCAAAAGGTAATTCATATTTATTTATAAAAATGTGTATATAAATATGTACATTTACAAAATTATTATTATTATTATTATTATTATTATACTGTAGTATATTGCATCTAATTAAAAAAAAAAAATCAAAGAGAACGGAAAATCATTTTTATGAATTATTATTATTATTATTATTATTATTATTAGTGTTAGTATTATTATATGGTAATATAATATGAAATCTAATTTAAAACAAAATCAAAGAGAAACGAACAACAAATTCAACAGGAAATTAAATTAAAAGTGAAATTTAAAATTGAATAAATAACAGATGAATTAGTAAAATAAAAATAAAAAGTTAAATCATTTTATGAAATTAAAAAAAAAAAAAAAACATTATATTATAAATAAATAAACCTTTAATTCAGTTAATCTTTAAGGAAACCAAACAAAGACTTCCAAGGAATTTAAAAGCACTGATAAACCAGTAAAGAGGAAATAATTAGAGGTTATTTTAAGAGCATAATAAACTTAACTACCCAGAGAAGCGGCATGTTAGGAGGTATTCTGGAAAGCAGGAAACGGGCAACAAACATTATCTTGCATGCACTTTGCTAATGCGTTACCTCAGCGTTTTTGATAGTCAGAGAGGAAAGAAGAGAAGAAAACATCAGGAGGTCAGCAGGAAGTGGAGACAGGGTTTTGTGGGCATGGCAAAATTCACTATGAGGCGGACACACGTCGGCCAACTGGAAGCAGTCCTGGAATACAGGGGAAAAAGACCCTGTTTCCACGGTGAGGAAACACAAACAACCCTCTGCAACTAAAGATTTCCAGGTTGCAAGGGTCGTGATGAGGGCACGGGCAAAAAGCGATCGAAGTGAGGACTTCCTTATTTACTGTAGTTCCCTTCATGGTGTTACAGTAACATTTTGAGGCAGCCACACATGGTGCTCAGGCTCATAACACATGTGCAGACCAAGAGAGGATGTCAAAAGAAGATTTGCCTTAAAGGATTAGTTGACTTCCAGAATAAACTTTTCCTGATAATTTACTCACCCTCATGTCATCCAAGATCTTCATGTCTTTCTTTTTTCAGTTGAAAAGAAATTATTTTGAGGAAAACATTCCAGGAGTTTTCTCCATATACTGGACTTCAATGGGGATCAACAAGTTAAAGGTCCAAATTGCAATTTCAATGCAGCTTCAAAGAACTCTACACAATCCCAGCCAAAAAAATAAGGGTCTTGTCTAACAAAACGATCTGCCGTTTTCTAAAACAAATGAAAATTTATATACTTTTCAACCATAAATGCTCATCTTGCACTAGCTCGACTTCACGCATGTTTTCCTCAAGAACCTTAAATTCTTTTCGACAGAAGAAAGAAAGAAAGCCATGAACATCTTGGATGACATGGGGCTGATGAAATTATCAGGAAATTTTTTATTCTGGAAGTGAACTAATCCTTTAAATTCACAGAGAAGACACAATCCAGCTCGACTTACCTCCTTCATACTGATGGGACTGACAGGAAAACCCAATGCTCCGGTGAGCTCAGAATATTTCTTTTCCAAGTTAACAAGATTCTCCTTTTCCTGTAAACAAAAGCAAGAAAACCTATCATGATTCAGAAGCACCAAAAACAACTTGTAGTGTGCAATAAAGGACCAAAAGACAGCGAAGCATGGCTATGTATTAATATTGCACAGACATACCCGCTGTAGCATCATCTGAAGATTGTTCTTTTCCTTTACAAAGTTGTCCTTGTCCCTCTGAGCCTGCTGGGAAATCTGGGTATACTGTTTCTTCAGGGCCAGCAGCCTCTCCTAAAGGAGCCACACATATAAACGTGTTAAAATGATCATACTTACATATTTTCTTTAAGCCTCAGCTTTGAAAACAAGTCAAATAGTTAACTACAGTTGATGTCAAAAGTTTACATCCCCCTTTCAGAATCTGCAAAATATTAATTATTTTACCAAAATAAGAGGGATCATACAAAATGCATGTTATTGTTTATTTAGTACTGACCTGAATAAGATAATTTCACATAAAAGATGTTTACATATAGTCCACAAGAGAAAATAATAGTTGAATTTATAAAAATTACCCTGTTCAAAAGTTTACATACACTTGATTCTTAAAGGAGAACTCCACTTCCAGAACAACAATTCACAAATAATTACCTCACCCCCTTGTCATCCAAGATGTTCATGTCTTTCTGTCTTCAGTCGTGAAGAAATTATGGTTTTTGAGGAAAGCATTTCAGGATTTTTCTCCATATAATGGACTTCACTGGTGCCCAGATTTTGAACTTCCAAAATGCAGTTTAAATGCAGCTTCGAAGGGCTCTAAACGATCCCAGCCGAGAAAGAAGGGTCTTATCTAGGGAAACGATCGGTCATTTTTTTCGAAAAATAATTTTTTTTTAATACTTTTTAAGCACAAAAGCTTGTGTAGCACAGGCTCTGGGATGCGCGTCCATGATGCTACGGATTAGTGATGGGTCATTCTTGAACGATTCTTTTCATTTTGAACAAATCTTTAATGTGACTCGGGAAGAACGAGTCGTCTCGGGGAGTGATTCATTCAGTCGCACATGCGCAACATCCTATTAGGTTCTGTACTGGAATTAGTTCACCTGTTTCGAGTCTTCGGGTGTTTCAAGTCGTTCATTCATCTTATGGTGCTGTCACGTGATGAATGAACGACTCAAACCCGAAAACTTGTCAGATAAGAGTTGAGTCAAACAGTGTGTAACAATGAATTAATCTTTTCTGTTTTTTATAGCATTATAGTTTTGTTTTGTTTGTAGTGTGATCAACGTTTGTGTAAGCAGTAGATGTGTTAGCAAAGTAACACATAACATTTTAATTATATTTTGCTAAAATAAACGAAATGACTCAAAAAAAGATTTGTTCATTTTGCTGAACGAGACTCAAAGGTCCGAGTCGGTAAAATGATCCAATTTTCCCATCACTACTACGAATCACGTGTAAGTTCATCGTCTGTGTACTGAGTATGCTGAAAAACTCCATCTTATTTTCTCCCACAACTTAAGAGGAGGACATCATTGTACCTTTTTGCTTGTAAACAGCGTTTACAAACGTACTTGCACTTTCTTAGTCTTTGCGCGTTCGCTTTGTAAACACTGGGTTTGTAGTTCTGCCTACATTCTGCGTGACCTTACGATGTGATTCAATAATACGTAGCGTCATGAACGTGCATCCCAGAGCCTGTGCTACACAAGCTTTTGTGCTTAAAAAAGTATAAAAAAATTATTTTCTAAAAAAAAAAGGCAGATCGTTTTGCTAGATAAGACCCTTCTTCCTCGGCTGGGATCGTTTAGAGCCCTTTGAAGCTGCATTTAAACTACTTTTTGGAAGTTCAAAATCGGGGAGTCCATTATATGGAGAAAAATCCTGAAATGTTTTCCTCAAAAACCACAATTTCTTCATTGACTGAAGACAGAAAGACATGAACATCTTGGATGACAAGGGGGTGAGTACATTATTTGTGAAATATTGTTCTGGAAGTGGAGTTCTCCTTTAATACTGTGTCGTTACCTGAATGAACCACAGCTGTGTTTTTTTTTTGTTTAGTGATAGTTGTTCATGAGTCACTTGTTTGTCCTGAACAGTTAAACTGCCCGCTGTTCTTCAGAAAAATCCTTCAGGTCCCACAAATTCTTTGGTTTTCCAGCATTTTTGTGTATTTAAACCCTTTCCAACAATGACTGTATAATTTTGAGATCCATCTTTTCACACTGAGGACAACTGAGAGACTCATATGCAACTGCTCACTGATGCTCCACAAGGAAAAAACATGCATTAAGAGCTGGGTTAATTTGGTATTTATACAAGTCTTATAAAAACCTTTTCTCTTTCTGTCCATCAAATCATTTGAACGCACATAAAATTCCTATTACTCATAAGTAAGAACTTTCCAGGATGACTTAAAGGCAACAACAGGCTGACGAATGCATATCCAGGAAACTCACCTTCCGTGTGACGGTGCTCCTCTGGTATTCTGCGATCTCCCTGAGAATGTGTTGAGTCTGATTTTCTTTCTCCTCATCCTGACGACTCTCTCGTTCCAGCTGTTGAAACTCTAGATCTTCAAACCGCTTGGTCTCCACCTCTAGCGTCTCTGCATCCTGATACACAGAAACATATGAAGGTCTACATTTGTGCTAGAACTATATATTCAAACTGGAAAGATGTTGTAATACTCCCAGTTCAACAAGCCTCAAAGAAGCCAACAACAGTTCACACCAAAATCCCCTCTGCTCCAGCAGCCTCCCCAGAGATGGAGACACGGGTTAAGGTTTCACCCTGCTGGAAGCAGGCCAAACACAGCTATAAACATGCGCCGTGACATGCCAGGGAACAGAGGACCTGCCACAACTTTCACCCATCACCGCTGACCTTTAGAGATCAATCACGTCAACACTCACATAACGTGAACTTCAGCGACGTAAAGAAACACTGCAGCCATTCCACGCCATCACAGAAACAGCTACTGTACGCCACACTTTCATTCAACGCCTGCCAGCTTTAAATAACCTCCTTCCTTCCTATAACTTAATTAACATCTTATGTGGTCACTGTCAGGGATTGTGTATCAGCCTATCGGGGGAATCTCATGAAGCTTATGAATGAAACATGACTGGGACAAGGAAATAAGAAATGATGTTTGTAGATTTTTAGCATTGTGAAATGATTTTATGACTGTTAAGCACCCCTTTTCCCCACAATAAAAAAAAACCTTCATTAGAATAATTTGAAGGATAAACCCAACAATAATAATAATAAATTCTTATTATATATTTATTAAAACATATATAGTAATGCAGAAAACACATTTTACAAATTAAATTTACTTAAAAATGTAATTGTATTGTAAAACATTTTTATAAATTAATGTATTGTAAAACAATAGTTTAATAAAAATTGTTTTTCCCAATATGACATTTAGATCTAAATAAAATATAAAAAAACATTATAACTAGTTAACTTGATTTACTAAAACTAAAATGAAAATTTCTATTACATATATTCTATTGCATATTTCTATTTCTATTAAAATAACTATTACACTGATAAAATGATTCATTAAAGTTCAAATGAAAATGGAAAATATAAAAATAAATACTAATTTTAAATATTAAAATTTAAATCTCAATGATTTTAAAATAACAATAATTACATACATAAACAATAATTACAATGCATTACTATTATGATAATGCAATTTTTTTGGATTATGGTAATGTGAATTTGAGGGGGAAATGTGTTTAATATTTCCACATGCACAAAAATCTGTAAATATTTAGACTTAAAATAGCAAAATAAATAAATCAAATAATAATAATAATAATAACAACAATAATCATCATCATCATCATCATGAATATATATTTATTAAAATAAGAACGTGGCCCCTTATTAAAATAATGATGCAAAAACAACTACATTTTATTACAGAATTAAATTTAGAGAATTTAGTTTAAACAGAAGAAAAATATTGTAATTGTATTGGAAAACATTTAGAATATTAATAAGAATTTATATTTATATTAATAAGAAATGAATACATTTTTTGCAATATGGCATTTATATCTAACATTATAGCTACGTAACGATTTACTAAAACTAAAAAGATATTTTATACAAACTATATTTAAAACTTACTTAACAACGCTAATAAAATGATAAAGTTCAAAAGAAAATGGAAAATATATATATATAAAAAAACTAATTCCAAATATTAAACTATAAATCTCGATGCTAAAATAGATATATTTAATTATATTAATTTTAGTTGCATACTTGCACAAAAATCTGAAAATATTTAGACTTGAAATGCCAAAAAAAGGGGAAAAAACCCCACCTTTGTTACAATATGTATATATATATATATTTTTTTTTTTTTTTAGAAAAACACTACATTGTATTACACAATTAAATTGAGACATTTTTCAGATTATGGTAATGTGAATTTGGGGGAAAATGTGCTTAATATGTCCACATGCACAAAAATGTATAAATATTTAGACTTAAAATGATTATTAATTAAGTTTTAAATTACATTAAAATTAAATCGGTGTTAAGAACAGTATTATAAACAGATTATATTAAACAAAAATTATAAAAATAAAGATTTTTTTTTTTAATTATGCAATACATTCCAAACATACAGGAAGCGCATGCAACATATGAGAAGAAAGCCAGCCGAAATGTCTCATGGAGATGAGACAGATGCAAGCACAAGGGATGAAGAGGACAAGGACCTGGTTATGAGGAAGAGGCGGATGAAGGCTGTGTGTGAGTACTGACCCTGCAGAGCTGCAGCTGAAGTTGCTCTTTCAAGGCTTCGGGGCAGGTGTCCAACTGAGTCTTCTGCTCTGCAAGCAGATGCGCCAGTCGCTCTAACTTTACACGGTCCGCATCTAGCTTGGCTTTGTCCTGCACGTACGCGCATAGGATGCAGGGAGAGAGGAGAGAAGGAGGGTTAGTGCCGGGGCAGGTGGGGTGGGCAGGGTTAGTTACTACACAGTCAGTAACAGCACAAGTAGGGCATGATGGGGGCGAAGAACATGAAAGTGAAGGAAAATGATTGCTGATGTTATCAACATAAATAAACAACTGAAAAATGCCTCAGAAATCAGTTCGAATTGAACTGAAATTAACAAGTGGCAACTTTAAATGCTAACAACTCGAATGGCCTCAATAGGCGGCAACAGCCTAATCGCAGTGGAACTTAAGTGAACAAATTAACCATCCTCTATAAGAGTTAGTGCCCAGAAATGGACCGTCAGCTAAAAAGTTTGTATCTCAAGTGTCCGTGCAGCTGCCAGGCTAAATGAATGAATGAGCCGGAAGTCAGGCTGAACTTGAGACGCAGGTGCCAGGATTTCCACCAGCTCCTGTCTTAGAAATCCCCTGCATCAACACAGTGTGTGGTGTCACTCAGTTTAGCAGAGGTGTATTTAGAGCAGACCCGGGATTACCAACTGTGAGAAGCTGCCAGGAAGTGCAAGTGTGTGTGTATGTTTGTGTGAAATGCAAATGAATCTAAGGCTCTATAATTCATATTTCAGAAGTAATACATGTATTGTAAACTTATGTATGGTAAGCTTTATATTCTATATACAGACGTGCTGGGGCAAAGATGCGTTGAAAGCATAGCTTAGCAAAACTAAATTTAACCACCTCTTAAAAAGAAAGCCATTAGCAACACTAGAAGCAAAAGTAGCCAACTGCACTAAAGCCATTTAAGGGGGCAATATCTTTTAAATACATTTCCATCTGATAATAAAACTTAAAGGAGAGGTCCACTTTCAGAACAACAATTTACAGATATGTTTTGAGGATTTTTCTCCATATAATGGACTGATATGGTGCCCATAGTTTGAACTTCCAAAATGCAGTTTAAATGCGGCTTCAAACAATCCCAAATGCAGTTGTAAACGATCCCAGCCGAGGAAGAAGGGTCTTATCTAGTGAAACAATCAGTTATTTTCATAAAAATAATACTATTTATATACTTTTTAATGTCAAACACTCGTCTTGTCTTGCTCTTCCCGACCTCTGTTTTTTTCTGGTTCATGACAGTTAGGGAATGTCGAAAAACTCCCATCTCATGTTCTCCCTCAACTTCAAAATCGTCCTATATCTCTGTTTTACCTTTTTTGTTGAGGGTGTTTGATCTTCTTTGCATATTCACTTTGCAAAGACTGTGTCAGTACTTCTGCAGCAATGTAGGATGATTTTGAAATGATTTTTGAAGTTGAGGGAGAAAATACGATTGGAGTTTTTTGACATACCCTAACTGTCTTGAGCCAGAAGAGTTCAGGGAGAGCAAGACAAGACCAGCGAGAGTAAAAAGTATTTAAATTGTATTTTTTTAAATAAAAATAACAATCTTTTTGCTAGATAAGACCCTTCTTACTCGGCTAGGATAATTTACAACTGCATTTGGGATCGTTTGAAGCCACAAGTAAACTGCATTTTGGAAGTTCAAACTCGGGGCACTATATCAGTCCATTATATGGAGAAAAAACCTGAAACGTTTTTCTCAAAAACATAATTTCTTTACGACTGAAGAAAGAAAGACATGAACATCTTGGATGACAAGGGAGTGAGTACATTATCTGTAAATTGTTGTTCTGGAATTGGACTTCTCCTTTAACCGCATTTATCTGGTACAAAAACCTCAAAATCTCAATTAGGGTACCATAAATCTACTACAGCTGCAAAACGATTAGTCATGATTATTTGGTTCAAAATTAGTTTATGTTTACATACCATATGTGTGAGCACTGTGTATATTTATTATGTATATATAAATACATACACATGTATATTTAAAAAAATATATATTTGTATGTATTTGCATGTAAACACTTGTATATAATTTCTATTATACATTTTAATATTATATATATTAATATATATTATCTAACATTTTTCCTTAATATATACACGTATGTGTGTGTATTTATATATACATAATAAATATACACAGTACACACATATAGTATGTAAACATACATTTTTATTTTAAACCAATTAATCGTGACTAATCGTTTTGCAGCTCTAAAATCTACAATAAAACTTAATAACGAAACATGCTAACTTCTGTAACAGACTCAAAACCAATGATAAACAGAAACTGGCTACAAAATACCTCACAAGTACTTCTTTAATTTCTTTAAAGGGAAGCCCGGGTATTAAGACTTGTATTGCTTAATATAACATAAATTATGTTTCTCACTGAAATATGTAGTTGAAAACCCTTTAAAGATTTACGCTATTTAAAAAAATCCTCATCATATTATACAAATTTTGAACTATGGGGAGTGCAATTATTTCAATGACATGAAATGGTTGGACTCGGTGAGCTACTGGCACTACCTGTTGCTATTTTTACTGCCACACAACTCGGAAAACAAAATACTGATATGACGCCACATTGTGCGGCTTTTGTTTTTTTTACAGTCAAAGGGCAACAAGAGAAGTAGTGTAAGTCTTCACTGCTTTCCTAGCGATAAGAAGAGGAAAAAAAGAATGGTAAGATGC
This sequence comes from Labeo catla, assembly GCA_012976165.1. Classification (NCBI taxonomy): domain Eukaryota; kingdom Metazoa; phylum Chordata; class Actinopteri; order Cypriniformes; family Cyprinidae; genus Labeo; species Labeo catla. Next base: position 2,312,984 of record VONZ01000029.1, on the reverse strand, counting down.
CTGTGGACGAATAAAACTTGTTCTCTCCACTTTAGCCCTGATGCCTTTGAGGTTTTTAGTAGACCACAGCTACTGAAAGAGCTTACAAACGGCAGAGACAAGAAACGCTAGATCCCATCCTGGCAGGATGCTTATATTGATGCCGCAGCCACTGAAGGAGTTTCTTGGTGTGGATTTCACTCGATATCGGGGGCATTTAGACTCCTTGTGGGGAAGATCGACAGTATGGCATTTGGTTTAAGCCTACGCTTATAACCAGTATTTCATTTTCTGAATTGTGTTGTGGTAAAAATGTCAACAGGTAGCACCAGTAGCTCACAGAGTGCAACCATTTCACGTCAATAAAATAGTGGCGCCCCCATAGTCCAAAATATGTACAAAACAATGTATTTTAAAATAATGTTTTCAACTACATATTTTATTAAGAGACATCATTTATGTTATATTAAGCCATAGAATTCTTAATACCCGCCCCCCAACTTTTGAACGGTAGTATAAAGAAAGCAGTGTGCTTTTGATATTTATATGAACTGTCTGAAAATATATGAAATGTCTGAATCTGACTACTAGACATATCAAAAGAAAGGACAGTTTAGAAGAGAGGAAGTAGCGTCACCAAGTATAGTTAAATACTCCCCAGCACTGATAAACAAACTTTATCACGGCCGCATACCTGAGATTTTTCCGTCTGCGCTTTGTTCTCGATGTCAGCCATCTTCTCTTTAAGTTGCTCCAGAGCGTCTTTCTCCTGCTGTAGCTGAGCCGTCTCCGAATCCTGCTCGCCTTCCAACAGCGCGCGCTCCACTTCCAACTAAACACACACATAAACTCGTACTTCATTTTTGACCTAATCTAAAGATCTATTTTAAACAAAATCCAAATTCATCACAAAAATTCAGCGTCACTTACAATAACTACTGGAACAAATTCAAAGATTTCGTGGCAAACTGTGATGTAATGTCACTACAATCTGGACCACCTAGAAGGTGCCTCATTTCACATAAATAAAAAGGGGCCCACGTTCTAAACCCATAAAAGCCTAACGTCATAAAACTAGAGCACAACACTGACATTCTGGATTTACTGAATGGGGCTCTAATGGAACAGCTGACTTAGCAGGTACTGCTGGCACAAGACCAACCTAACTACGTATAATTAATCAAGAGATGGAAGTTTCTGCTTGAAGGACAACTTAGCTATAGCTTTTACTTGTGCTTTGGACCTTGGGCTTAATAAACAACTTTACAGTGTCTAAGACCAGCTTAAAAGAATACGAAAATTCTGTTATTAATTACTCATGTCGTTCCATATAACCTTCATTCATCTTCAGAACACAAATTAAGATATTTTTGATGAATTCTGAGAGCCTCTGTTGACACTTAGGTAGTTAAGACAGTAAGAAGTATTCTCATATCTTCATAACATTACAGTTGAACGACTGCTGTCACATCGGCTATTTTAACAATGTCCTTACTGCCTTTCTGGGCCTTAAACGTGTCAGTTGCGTTGCTGTCTATGTAGGTTCAGAAAGCTCTTGGATTTCATCAAATATCTTAATTTGTGTTCTGAAGATGAACAAATTCAGAATTTTTTTGGCAAATTTACCTAGGCCTTTAAACCTTAGTAGAATGTTAAGGAATGAAAAGAACAAATAGCTGAAATGAGGACATTTGGAAGGAAAAGTGCATTACAGTGGAGGAGGAATGATGGAGGAGCAACAATGATATTGAAATCGAATCAGGAATGAAGTGTATCATTTAAAGAGAAAAACAGAGAAAGTTAGGCTTCAAGTGAGAGAAAGTAAACCAGATTTAGTCTTGGCAGGTCAGACCTCCTTGTCTAGCTGTGGTCCTCATCACAGCTCTTGATTACTCTCCCACATGCAACAGACACTCTCCCGTCACTACTCCTACCATCCCTGATCTCTCCCACGTCCTCCCTGACCTGTAGATGTGTCTACTGTACCTCTCTGATGGACTCCTCCATCTGGTTGTCCAGGTCTTTGATCTTTAACTCTAATTCTTCCATATTGTTCAGGACCTGGATCCTCTCCTCCTCTATGCGTCTCACGTCCAGCTTCAGCTGTGTGTCGTCTTCAGGTGCCTGCTGAAGACACGATAATATAAGCGACCAGACAAGTGTACTGAACAATGCAACATAAAGTGTAATACATAAACGACATTAGGTAAGTTTAAAATAAAAAATACATTAAAAAACTAAAAAAAAAAAAAAACTAAATAAATAAATACAAAAAGTTGGAAATTCTAAAAAAAAGCTAAAATAAAATATACATATAACTGAAATTTTTGGTACTAAAATGATTACAACTGAAATAAAAATAAATTAAATGGAAAATAAATATTTGAAAATTATAAAAATGACAAGCAGCACATAAAATGATTAAACCTAAACTAAAATTGAAATGAAAAATTAAAATTGTATTTTATTTTGAAATATTCATAAATACTATAATACTACACAAGTAATACCAATGTAACACTAAACACTCCAAATGTTAATTAAAAAGTTCAAGTGAATTACGCTTATAACGGTTGCCTTGGGACTTTTTAATCAGAATTGCGTGATACAGACTTGCAATTCTGACGATTTTCTCCGAATTGTGACACATAAATTCGCAATTTTGAAAAAACATCAGTCTTTTTTCCCCCTCAGAACTGAACATTATAACTCAGAATTGCGAGTTTATATCTCACAAATCTGAGAAAAAAAAAATCAGAATTGCCAGGATATAAACTTTTGTGAGAAAAAAGTTGGAACTGCGAGATACTTGTGAGTTTACATCTCGCAATTCTGAGTTGTTTTCTCGAAATTCTGCCTTTATAACTCGCAAATGTGAGTTTATATCTCACAATTCTGAACATAAATCGAAAATGCATTTATATCCTGCAATTCTGAATATAAACCGTAATTGTAAGTTTAAATCTCACAATTCTGAGAAAAAAATAAATCAGAATGGCAGCATATTAATTCGCTATTCTGAGAAAAAAAGTCTGAATTGTGAGATATAAACTTGCGAGTTTATTCTCACAATTCTGGGTTGTTTTCACAATTGTGAGTTTATATCCCACAATTTTAAATCTAAATTGCAATTGCAAGGTTATTTCCTAAAAATCTGAATATAAATATCAAGAAAGAGAAAAAAAAGTCAGAATTGCCAGGAAATAAAATCACTTTTGCGAGAAAAAAAGTGAGAATTGTGAGATAAAAAGTGACAATTACCTTTTTTATTCTTTATTCAGTGGCGGAAACAGCTTCCATAAAAAAATACCCAAACTAAAATCTAAAATAAAAATTAATTAAAACTAAATAGAAACATTAAAATAAATGTAAAATGAAACTAATATATATATATATATATATATATATATATATATTTTTTTTTTCAGCTGCTATTAGTGAATATTTAACCTTCCAAGCTTAACTTATTAGTAACGCTGGGTTTTGTATTGATTCCTAATGCTACATTTAGAACTGGGTTAGATGTCAATGCAGGTAGTGTAAAGCCCTTTAATGCAAGCCATCTATAGCATGGCCATGCCCCCTTCTGGCAGCTGCGCTGATCTTTAGCTCCAAGAAACAGGATTCACTGAATGAACACTAACAATGATGAATGGCCCAACGGAAACTTCAAGGAACAGAGGGGCGGAGTTATACACTCCATTTCCTAAACTAATTATTTATCTAGGTTTTCAATATCCGTGAAAGGTAATCTGCTTGTTTTGAGTTTTATGAGCAAAAAGTTGACCTTTGACCTGGAAGGCTTCACATGTAATGTACGTGCACCGTGCACGTATGATTAGGAGAGCACATATAGGTGAGAAGACTGCCATTCTTCCGGTGTGTGAGGCACAGATCAACCAAACACAATGCACATGACTCTGCTATATTTGGACTGTGATGTTTATATCTGCTCATCACAGTTTATACTATGGAGGGCATGTCTCTGAGCTGCTTCAGCTGTTTCTGTGTGGGCTAGAAGGGAGAAACAGGGCTAATACAGATTTATAGTTTCTATAAACTTGTTTCCAAGGTCATTTTGTCTTGTATAGTGTTTATCTGTAGATGGATAAATAACAGAACCAATGCATGTCTGCTACTCCTGCGCAGAAGACTAATTAGATTAGATTATACAGGAGTTGGAGGGAAGACACCCGCACATTCCTTCATGGATTAAAGTGTGCGTGAGGTTGTGTGCGTGCCAGAGAAGGGTGGGAAACTCTTATAACCTATCCAGAAGGTCACAGGAATTAGCAGTATGGAAAAGGACTAGCTTTACAAATGATTCAATTACCTAACAAGATTAAAACACACACTGCATGCAGAAAAGACTCCATGCATGAAGCCATAATGGAAAACAATCAGTCAGAGTAAAGATGACTAATATAATATAATATAATATAATGTAATATAATTGTTGAATCGGTCATTTCAAATACAAATTTTAGGCTATTTAATAAAAAAATAAAGGTAATTTATTTTTAAAATAAGTGAAAATTATATAATGATTTAATTATTATATATTATAATTTGCATTTTTTTTATTTATACTTGACAGTTGAATGAATGAATGAATGAATAATTTAAAGACTATATTTCTGTCAGCAATTTTTTAGAATATAATTTAATATTGTTAAAATAGTAACAATTTTTAAACTATTTATTCAATTTTTTTAAAAAAAATTATATAATATAACTTTTTTTATTTATAAAAAAAATTAAAAAGAAGTAACTTCTATGCCATCCATTTGTATAATATAATATAATATAATATAGTATAATAATATGCAATACAGTATAATATAATGGAATATAGTACAATTTTTAGACTATGTATTTAATTTAACAATAAATTAAATTATTATAAATTTAATTTTTTTTAAATTTCATAAATAATTTAAAGAGGTAATTTCTATTATATAGTATACTTTTTTGTATAATAGAATGTAATGTAATATAGTTAAAATGATCAGATACAATTTTTAAATTTATTTAATTTAAAAATTAAATTATTATTTATTTAATTTTGTAATTTTATTTAATAAATAATTTAAAGAGAGTACATTTCTATGTAAGCAATTTTTATAATATAATATAATATAATATTGTTGAAATGGTAACATACTATTATCTATTTATTTAGTGAAAAAATAAATGAAATTATATAGAATAAATTATAATTTCCATCATTTTATGTAATAATTTAAAAATAGTATATTTCTATTTTTTATAATATAATATAACATCATATAATAGTTGAAATGGTAAAAATACAATTTTTTAACTATTTATTTAATTTAAAAATAAATTAAATTATGATATATTAGAATTTTCATTTTTTTTAATTTACAAAACAATTTTAAAAAAAGGTCATTTTTTATCATATAATATAATATAATATAATATAGTTGAAATGGTAACATACCATTATCTATTTAATTTAATTTAATTTAAAAATAAGTTAATTATATAGTATAATTTTAATTTTTTAAATGTAATAATTTTAAAAGAGTATACTTCTGTGAGCAATTTTTATATATTATATTATATTATATTATATTATATTATCCAAAAAAAGTTATTGGACACTTAAAATGTTTTGATGCAATGCAAACGCAATGATTGCAAATCAAATGGTCCCAAGGTGATTTTCAGTAGATGCATGAATTCAGTTCCTCTCATGCATTTCTAAGAGTAACATAAATGGCTTAAGTGAAGCTTTACTAATTACCTTGTTTATCCGTGTCAGTCGAGGAGAAGGGGTGGGAGCGGAGCCAAGGACAGCTGTTGTCTCCGCCCTGACTTCTCTGTGTCCACTATTCTTGCGCTGGCGTACCTGTCTCTCCTCGCCGACCTGGGTCTCCCGGACTTTAAGCCCATAGTCGTTTTCAGCAGAAATGCTGGCTGACAGACTTGCAGAGTCTGAGAATGTAGACTCATCATCTGACACCTGTAATTTCTCCAGCTCCTTGTTGATCTTCTGCAAGTCGGCAACAGCCAAGCCAGTTTTGTCCTGCTCTGCACGGCCCAGCCCAGAACACAGATTAAGGATAGTCTCCAGACGCTGACGTTCCTATGGATCAGACAGAGACAGTATGACAAAAATGCATATTCAGACACATGCAGCATCAGCTGGAGGGAATGACAAATCTGGAAACCTTTCTCACCTTTGAAATGCAAACAGATTTACCTGCAGCAGTTCTGAACATGTTTGTTATTTGGAGAAAACTCAAACACTAACAGCCCATGGATAGCTTAAAGAAGAACATTACTGCTCAAGAAGGTCCAATATACAAACATCTTTGATTCAATCATGAAATAAGGTGCAAAACAGCACCAAACTGCGATCAGAGAAAGACCAGATGAAGACAACCAGGCATATACATCTAAAAACAACCCTGGCTCATGAAGGAGTGCACTTGGCTTGAAAAAAACCCTGTATATTTATCGACTGATATGGAAATGCAAACAGCAAGTTTAGGCGAGCATTTCCAGAGCCAAGAAAAATGATCTCACAGGTTCATGTAGCTGCGAATGGACAACCCAACCTGCATCACAGGCATATTAGCAGTTATTAAATCCATAAAGAAGACATTTCCTTGTAAATCAAAACCAAGCCCAACATTTTTATGCATTCGCACAGCCCTATTCTTCAGAAAGCTCTACTCACCATATCAACAGATCCAGAGGTCAAAGGACACATGGTGACCTCCACCTCAGAGGAGGAGATCATGCCCTCATCAAAAAGATGCCAGGTTTAGTTACGTTCCTTAACACATCAAGTACAAATTACAGAGATGTGAACTCAACAACTTCAGCCAGTGTCAGAAACACAAACCCTCTGATGGGAGGTTGATGAGTCGGTGGGAAGAGAGATTGTAAATGGGAGAGAGAGAGAGAGACGGAGAGGGAGCTCTCAGAAACTGGGCAGAGAGTGAAACTAGACCCAATAAAAACACTGCTGGCACTGGATGGGAAAGGATATACAAATAGGAGCAGCGTGATTCAATCCTCCCGCTTTCATTCACAGCACGCTATCAGTCCCAGTGCATGAGCAAAGGGCAAAACTTCACTGGATTCCCTCAATTTACATAAAGCGTAGCTTGAAATCCTATTGTAATTGAAAGAATGGCCAAGGATCAGCAATCTTGACGTAAAACTGAACATGGAGACCAAACTGTAAGTTGGGAAGGTAGTACTCACACCGCCGACAACTTCACCAAGCCTTGCCCCAACCGGACTGACGGGTACGCTACAGCGATTAAACGTACGAAAGCACTCGTAACTCCTAAACCATCAGTCGCAGGATTTTTTGAAAAACCTACTTTTGTGAATTAGTCCTAGCTTTTTCGCCTGGAACCAAACAAGTGCAGAAAGATTCTATGGAAAGTAAATATCAATAATTTTCAAAAAAAAGTTGAACTTTCCACTCGCTGTCGCAAAGCGACGCCAAAACATTACAAGGGGGTGGGGCTACTTTTAGTAAAAGGCCTATATCTCCTGAACAGAATGAGATATCTTCATCAAACTCGGAACGCTTATGCAAGAGCTCAATCTGAGGTCACAGGACAAAAATCAAGGAGCTTGTCTACTTGCTACAACTTTGCCTCTAGAACCACTGCTGTCAATCAAATCATTTGTTAAATGATTGAGATGATGTAAAAAAACCTACTTTTGCATACTAATCCTAGGTTGTTCACTCAATCTGGAAAAAACAACTACAGTACAATTCTCTAGACTCTGTAGGTCAGTAATTCTCAAAAAAAAAAAAATTTTAATTTACCCTTTGGGAAGCTATAATTGGGTCGTTTAGAAAAGGGACCTGTCCAAATTTGTCCAAAATATTACAAAGCCTAAAGGAAAACTCAAAACTTCACAAATAAAGGTTAAAAAACAACAATATATTTTATGGTAAATTACCTGGATTTGCCAAAAATGTTTTTTTTTTTAAATCATTGATATAAGAGAAAAGAAGAAAAGCCAGAGATTCTGAAGATGAACAGAAAGAGGGGATAATACTGTAGCAGGCAGAGCAAACTCACCATTCACAATGTGCAAAATATTGAAAGAAAATCCTAAATATTGAATTTGGAGTTTATGAATGTATCTTTGAGGGGAACTGATTGTCTTCAGAAAAGTTTAGATTGTATTTTCTTTTCATCTTACCTCCATATAATGCATAATAATGTAGTATTTAAATAAAGAGCGCTGCTTTGTTTACAGCAAGCAAACGCTGTATTGCGGCTGTTCCATAAGCGCCACCTGCTGTCAGAGAGTGAATCTGCGTCTCATGCAGCCTGTATGCTGTTTTTATTTAGTGCAGATATGTTTTATGTAACATAACTTCACAAAGCTAAGGTCAGAACATTCCGTTTTTGCTTTTAAATTTTGAAATTATACAATCTAATTTACTTGAAAAACTGTTTGTGCTACATGTATCATGTTTGTTTGGATTGTGATGTAAAATGCAGTGGTTCTGCAACCATTTCATGTATTCTGATTGATATAAAGGCACAATCAGACGAATAAAAGATTAATTTTATTTCAATTAACGGTAACACTCAACAAAATAGAAGTCAAACAAAGTAGAAGTCGAATTTCTGTGTTTTCACCTTTGGTTAGCAAGCTAACAACTAGACTACTAGCTTAGCATAGCAACAGGTAATGAAAAGTTTTAGCTAGAACAAGCAAATATAAATTTAATAGTGCTACGTTTGTGATCAGGTATTCAGGCACTGGAACAGGATCCTTGCATAGGAAAAAATGGGTAAAACAGCATGTGCACTTAAAGCCATTCAAAGTCATTGGCAAAGCAATTCATATCTTTACGAGTGACGTATAAAGTACCATTAAATATATAAATAGATCTCAAGTGCATGAAATTAACTTTTTTTACATATATTTTTCCAATACTGCTGCCATTTGGAAATGCTATTGGATAGTTTTCCTCCAACATTTTAGAGCTCATCGGGCTCTGAAACAGAAAAAACAAAACAGCACATGCTACGCAACTGTGCCATCGTGAACTAAATGTGTGTTTTTTGGACATGTACAACCATGGCTGAAGTCTGTAATATTACATTCCTCTAAGAGAGTATGTTTTTCAAAGAAACCCAGTGAAAGTCTATGTGTGGATGTATTTCTCCACCTGTAGCGGCCTTGTTTTCACTCAGTGCTGGCCTTGTAAAGATCACCAGCCTGTAGTTGTGGTGCTAACTAATGAGTGGGCGGCCTACGCTGATGGTTTGGCCTCTGCCCAGCAGGGCGGCGCCACAGGTGGCCTCCCTTAACCAAAGCGTACAAAAACTCTGTTGCCTTTCATTTGAACCCCACTGAGAGCAGCTGAGAAGCAAGAATGGGGCATGTTAGCGTGGGCAGTTTGCCAGGATCATCTGCAGCTGTGGGCGGCCTCCCAGAGAGAGTGTTTTCTAGAGGCCGGGTTCAATGAAAGTGGATGTGGTTCTGGGCTGTCGAGCTGTCTATTAATAGGAGGTTTATGCAGCCACACCTCTGCTTTGGGTCTTCCACCGCATCCACTACAGAGAACCAGAGGGGCCTTCCTGCACACGGTCTGTTTGTTATAACCGAGTGGAATGCCAGAGAGCAAGCTTGGCGGGAAGATAAATTAGCCTGCAGGTGGGATCCCTCATATCTTAGCTCCATATTGCAAGAAAAGTTGAAATATCACCAGCTTTTAAAAGTGATACCCCCTTCACAATGAGAAAAGAAAACAGGGTAATGGAGGAGGAATGTTGAATATTCTAGATGAAATCAATCATCAAAGCCATTTGTTCTTTATACTGGATGAGTCTTAAGAAGAATATGCTTCTGAAGAATTAAAGTAACAGTGAAACAGATGACTGGACATGCAGATGTTTGAGTTCTTCTGTAATGATATGCATATTTTGTGTTAGAGGGATAATGAAAATTCTGTCATTAATTACTCGCCCTCATGTTGTTCCAAACCCGCAAGACCTTTGATCATCTTCAGAACACAAATTAAGATATTTCTGATGAAATCCAAGAGCTTGCTGCATAGAAGGAAATACAACTACCACGTTCAAGGCCCAGAAAGGTAGTAAGGACATTGTTAAAATAGTCCATGTGACATCAGTGGTTCAACTGTAATGTTATGAAGCTACAAAATACTTTTTGTGTGCAAAAAAACCAAAAATAACAGTCTTTGACGTGCGTTACGAGAGTACCATGACGCCAGCGAATGGAGCTGCTGATGCAGGAGCTGACGTTCTGACATAGAAAGCCAGATGGGTTGCTTCTTGATGTTTAAGCAGGATCAAAAAGCTCTTGCATTTCATCAAAAATATCTCAATTTGTGTTCCCAAGATAAACAAAGGTCTTATGGGTTTGGAACAACATGAGGGTAAGTAATCAATGACCTAATTTTCATTTTGGGGTGAACTGCCGCTTCACAGCAATACATCGACAACATAAAGTGATAAAAGTCTCTTACCAGTCTCTCCACTTCCTGTTCCCGCAGTCTTTCGTCCCTCTGTCTCTGATGGTAGTCTTGAAGCTCTTCCTTTCCGCTTAGAGAGCTGATGCTGCCCTTTCTCTCCCTGAAACCACTCGGTGGACCTAGGCCTGCCTTTCCGAACGACTGCCGCCTCTCCCCGAGCCCAATCTCCAGAGCTGGCGAGGGACCACGCATTGCTTGCCTGTCCACTTCCGAGAAGCAGCTGGCGGAGGTCAAACTCACCTTCTTGGCCTGGCGTGGACTTGTGGCTTCTCCTGATGTCATGGTGACATCTGGAGGGGCTACGATGTGTTTGGTACCAGGTCTGTTGGAGAGCGAGATGGAAACTACTTCAGAATGACCATTCTGGGCACCAGTTGGGCGAGAAAGCTGTCCATCAGGAGAGCGATAGCTTGGTGGAAGCGTGAGCTGAGCATCGGCAGGTCGATAGAGGCGTGGTAGGGAGCGACTGTGTGAGCTCATGCCTGTAAGCGACCCAGCGGAGTACTTCCGTTGCCGTGGGATGGGTTCGAGTCCTCCATTACGGCCTGCATCTGGGGTGTTGAATCGACGAGACAGACGAGGGCTAGAAGGCATGCTGGCTGCGCCACTACCACCCACTGGCGTTGGAGGGAGGGAATCAGTCGCACTGGTAGATGAGCCATTCCACATGGAGAGTGCTGTGACTGAGGTTCCAGCACGGCGACTTTCTGATGTATTGAGGAGGAGGCTATCCTGAGATTGGTTACGCATCATCGGTCGAGAATAAGGAAGTGATGCGTCGCGCTCTCGAGGGTCAGAACGACGAGGAGATGGAGGCATGCTGCTAGATGGATGCGCTGGCACTTTGGAAGCAAGTGGTGGCCTTTCGGAGCTGTACAATCGGCGGGTTTGTTCTTGATAGGATATTGGCGAGGACGAGGTGATTGGTGTCAGCAGATTAGGTGTGGTGGGAGGAGACTGCGTCATGCTGAAGTAGGAGGGGTTTGAGTCCCCATTGGCTCGCAAGCTGTTCTCCAACGCCTGCTTCTTTTTTTGTAAAGTGTCCATCAAATCCCGCAGTTCGGAGACGGAGCGCATCCCTCTCGAGCCAGAGCCACCCAGACAATGACTAAAGTCGCTGCTGAACTTCAGATAATCTAAAAATAAACACAAGAATGGCTCTTCAGAAGAATAAAGAGAGTTTATTACTAGCAGCTTCATCTTTGAAAAGGTCAGACTATTACAAGCATGAGAAAGTGGTTACGAGGAGTTATATAACTGTCTGCTTGGCCCTTGTTAACTCCTGGAATTGCTTTAATTGTTTGCAGGAGTACAGGGAGCTTGGACGGCTGTACCTGAGATGTATTTGACCTGCAACGACCTGGAACCAAAAGAACATCAGTTTTCCCTCAGGGACAAATCGATTAAGCAAGTATTCAATATGGCATTACAGCTTAAAGGAGAAGTTCACTTCCAGAATGAAAACTGATCATTTACTCACCTCCTTGTCATCCAAGATGTTCATGTCATGTCTTCATGTGGAAAGAAATTAAGGTTTTTGAGGATAACATTCCAGGATTATAGTGGACTTTAATGGTGGCCAATGGGTTGAAGGTCCAAATTGCAGTTTCAATGCAGCTTCAAAGGGCTGTACATGATGGTCTTATCTAGTGAAACAATTGGTCATTTTCTAAGAAAATACAAATGTACATGCTTTTTAACCACAAATGCTTGTCTTGCAACAACTTGACCTCACGTATTACATAATCCAATCCAGCAAAGAAAGTCAAACGCCCTTTACAAAAAAGTTAAAACGTCAGACGATTTTGAAGTTGTAGGAGAAAATGATATGGAGTTTTTCGCTTTACCCCACCTTTTTTAACTAAAGTACACAGATGAAGAACTAAACACACGTGACTTTTCCAATGGAATTATGCAATGCTTGAAGACGCGCATGCGCATTGTAGAGCTAGTGCAAGATGAGCATTTGTGGTTAAAAAGTATATACATTTTTATTTTTTTAAGAAAATGACCAATTGTTTCGCTAGATAAGACCCTTGTTCCTCAGCTGGGATTGTGTAGAGTCCTTTGAATCTGCATTGAAACTGCAATTTGGATCTTCATTGGCCACCACTTAAGTCCACTACGTGGAAAAAAATTCCTGGAATATTTTCCTTAAAAAAACAATTTCTTTGCAACTGAACATCTTGGATGACCTGGGGGTGAGTACATTTTCATTCTTAAAGTGAACTTCTCCTTTAAACTGACTAAAGTTCAAAACATTCTAGAAACAGAACAGTCTCCTCTACACAAAATATTGCACAAGGTACAAAAACTTCCTTAATTAACTTAATTTGTTGAATCTAAATAACCGTAGATGATCCAGCACAGGCTAGGAAGACATCGGACAAATGACGTCCATGTTTAATTTGGCCTTTTACATCTGCTATTCCATCTCTCTCCTTCACAGACACACTTTTCTCATCTGCTTTCTGGACGAGAGGTAAGCTTCACTCCGCCACGTGCCAAGACAGCGAAGATCAAAGCAATCCCACTTCAGATGACTGACGTGAATGCTCATAAAACACAAAAACCTGCATAAGCCAAGAAAAATCCCTTTATCTCTTTAAGGTGCATGTGTGCGTACATTAGTCCGCAGGAACTTAAATCATGGAAGAATCTCTCACGTGAAGGTAACGAAGGAAACAGAGCAGATATATCATAAAGATGACAGAGTTAAACGAAAGGCATGCAAGATCACACAAACTTTGACCATACATGGGGAGGTTCTGGCTAACCATTTAGCCACAAGCTTCACTTTATATGGCTTCTGAAGGAAACTGGTGCATGCTGGTGTATATACCACACTGGTAAGGCCATCACCCCTATAAACTAACTAGACAGCAACATAAGGGTTAAAGTTTAACTTCTACCAGTATACTGAGCATAGTGAGGCTTAGAGAGTGTGTGTTTTTCCCAGGTTTGCTATGTACGATTCACTTTGTGTGAGTGGGTGCACGTTTGTTTATGTGAAGATTCATTCCTGCTGTCTAGCAACACAGTGTGAGTGAGAGAAAGACCTGAGAGGAGGTCGCAATGATTTATGTCACTCTCTACACCTTAACCAAAATGTTCAATCAATCAACAGGGAGAATGCAAACCACATCTGTGTACAGATCACACATTCCACGAGACAGACTGGCTCCTTGAGCGTATGTGGGTTTTCTTAACTATACTTGAATTAGAAATACTTCATAAAAGTCATTTATATAGAAAAATAACATTATTATTAGGGTTTGGATTACAGTTAGTTTAGCAATTGCAATTAACCTAATTAAAAACATAAATAAATAAAAAAAGATTTAATTTATAAATAAAAAAATAATTAGTTAATAATAAAATTACACTACCAGTCAAAAGTTTTTAAACAGTAAGAGTTTTAATGTTTTTCTTCTGCTCACCAAGCCTGCATTTATTTGATCCAAAGTACAGCAAAAACAGGAAAATTTTGAAATATTTTTACTATTTAAAATAACTGTTTTCTACTTGAATATATTTAAAATGTAATTTATTCTTGTGATTTCAGTGCTGAATTTTTAGCATCATTACTCCAGTCACATGATCCTTCAGAAATCATTCTAATATTCTGATTTGCCTCTCAAAAAAACATGTATTATTTTTATTATTATGTCGGAAACAGCTGAGTAGAATATGAATAGAAGGTTTAGAAGAACAGCATTTATCTGAAACAGAAATCTTTTGTAACATTATACATTTCTTTATCATCACTTTTGATCAATTTAAATAAAAATAAAAGTATTAAATTGCTAAATAGAAGTATTAATTTCTATAATTTTCTTCCCAAAAAAAATAAATAAATAAATAAACGCACTCCAAGCTTTTAAATGGTATAGTGTATAATGGTTTATTTCAGATAAATGCTGATCTTTGGATCTTTCTATTCCTCAAAGAATCTTGAAAAAATGTACTCAACTGTTTTAAATATTGCTGAAAATAATATTGATAAATATTCAAATAGAAGCACTTATTTTAATAAATAGTTACTGATAAATATTACTGATTTTGCTGTATTTCACATCAAATAAATACAGGCTTGGTGAGCAGAAGCGAGACTTCTTTAAAAAACATTAAAAATCTTACTGTTCAAAAACTTTTGACTGGCAGTGTATTTATTTATTTATATAACGCTCCACAGGGGAGGCATAAATTTATAAATATGAAAAAAAGCAAACTTAAAATTCTGATATATAAATGCACTCACAAGGCATAAATGCATTTACACAAATTATTTCAGAAATACAGTTGCAGAATTGTTTTAAATACAATTTTTTGAATACAGAAAAAAAAAATTAATAAAAATATGAAATTACAGGTCAGATATGTTTTTATATGGACTAAAGGTATATATATATATATATATATATATATATATAATCTTATAATAGGGGCTGAGGTGGGTCAGAACAGCCATATTTTACCTCCAGCATCTTTTAGGGGGCATTTTATACAGAAATTGGAGAAGAAATTTAGTAGCATTAACTTGGATCTGTAAAGACACCTTGTCTGTAAAGTAGACATTTAGCACTCTTAAAAGAATTCTGCTACATCAAAGGTTTACAGGACCCTATTTCAGACTGCAAAAAAGCTGTGGCAGATGACTGAAACCATGAATTACACACACACATAGACAGAGAAGATCCTCCATGGATGTTGAGCTGGCATGTTGTGATATGGGATACAGGCCATGTGTGTGTACAAAAGATCAGTGGTTTCAGTTCCTGAGGGGGTTTGGGTGCATAAGATGGATAGTTAAAGAAGAAAAGCATTAAGGTAATATGATAGTGATGTTAAGATAAGTCAGAAGACTTGGAAAAAGCAAATTACCTGTGCTGTAGACCAGCGGAGAGACGGGACTCTTCTGAGGCAGCATGCTTTTCATACGGTTGGCTTCCTCGGGATGGTTAAAGCGAAAGATATAGGATTTACCCAGACAGAGTGTGTAACCTGCAGAGAGAGGACAATAAACGCACACATGGATCAATTTGAGAAAGACCAGACTAGCATTCACGTCACTCAAGTCCATAGTTCACTGAAACCCAGAGCACTAAAAGACACCAGTGCAAATGAATCTTTCAACCTCATAATTTAATTACTCCGGTTGTCAGTCAGCATATCTGCAAATTCTGATTAAGAAAAGCTTGTTTTGCCATAAAAGCTGATTTATACATTAGTTTTTCCTTATTGTCTTTTAGTAGAGTACTAGATCCTGAGGGTCTGGGTCTGCTCTTTCCACTAATCTGAAATCAGAGACCACAGAACGGCAGATGGATGCAAGCCCGGAAAAAAAGTCATAGAAAGCGGAATAACAGCTCATGGAAAATATGTAGGACCTCTTTTTCCTCCTCAGTGAAACCCTCAAAATATTTGCCTCAGTGGTCTTTTCGCTAGACTTGAGGATTTAAGAGCTAGTGTGAGCGAAAACAATTGCATCAAAACAAGAATGGGAACTGTCTGTAAATTATCATTGGATTTCAATGCATGGAGCCTAATGAAAAAACATCCTGATCTTCAACTTCATCACAGTGGAAAAGTTTGTCCAGTTCTCTGAATGTCCAGTCGATTGTGTCATTAACATGCCAAACCTTTGACATTCAGTCTGTTAAATCTGTCTCACACATTCCAGAGTTTGGTACATTGGCAGAACATTTCTTCAGAGCTTTCTCTGGACTTCCAGTCTGGACTTTAATGTGTCACAAATACAGCTTGAGCTGCGGGTTGCGCCGATTTCATAACAACAGATGGACACAATGTGCAGGAAAATAAAACCCTGAGTCAGTCAGCACACTTCCATAGGCATTACACGTCCAGAGAAACACTCGTGAAACATAAACAGGCACACGTGTGCGTGTGCACACTTGTAAGTGTTTAGTCTACACAGCTGGGCTCCTAAGACTAAATAAATACACTTTCAAAGGAACAAAGATGTACACATCTAAGCTTGGCAAGGTGATGGTATTGCAATTCTGTTTCATGTACTTCCATACAGAATACATTTGTGTAGGTTTGTAAAAACATTTCCAAGACTTACATAAAAGAGTTTACACTTGTAGTTTATTGCAAAAGTCTTTTCCTGCCCTTGTGCCCCACAAATGAATCCACAAACACAGCTGCTGCATCTTATAAACTCTCTCTTTCTTCTAAAGTCAGGCTTGGATTAAAAATAAGATTCTTTTGATCGCATAATCAAACGGGCATGTTATTTTATTAACAGTTCCCTGCTCAAATTATTGGATTAGCCCAGCACCACAAGGAAACAATCTTCTGGTACAAATAAAACTTTTAATATACCTGTTTAACGCTATGAATTAGAGGGGAGAAACAGTTAATATCATAGCACGGATATTAGGTAAATGTTATTTGATAATTAAGAAGAAAAGTGCATCTGGCCTTTTGGTCAGGAAACTTGATGGTTATAGTTCATGTGCTAACGTGATATACACAACCATATGGATGCATTAAAACAACTAAACTTCATTACTGTAAAATAATGCCTCCTACATGTTTATAAGTTTTAATTAAAATTAAACTGGGGTGGCATAATTATCTAAGGATTATTTTAAAAATACACTACCAGACAAAAATTTTTGAACAGTAAGGTTTTAATGTATTTTAAAGAAGTCTCTTTTGCTCACCAAGCCTGCATTTATTTCATCCAGAGTACAGAAAGAACAGTAAAATTTTGAAATATTTTTACTATTTAAAATATCCGTTTTATATTAAAATGTATTTTAAAATGTAATTTATTTCTGTGATTTTAAAGCTGAATTTTAAGCATGATTACTCCAGTCACATGATCCTTCAGAAAACATTCTAATATTCTGATTTGCTGCTCAAAAAAGCATTTATTATTAATATGTTGAAAACAGCTGAGTACATTTTTACAGGTCTCCTTGATGAATAGAAAGTTCAGGAGAACAGCATTTATCTGAAATAGAAGTCGTTTGTAACATCATAAATGTTTTTATCACCACTTTTGATTAATTTAAAGCATCGTTGCTAAATAAAAGTGTTAATTTCTATATTTTCTTAATATTAATATTTTACGATATTACTGCTGTATTTTGGGTCAAATAAATGCAGGCTTGGTGAGCAGAAGAGAGTTTTTTTTTTTTTTTTTAAACATTGCAAATCTTTTGACTGGTAGTGTATTACCACAAAATTATCACCACAATAAATCCAAATCATCCAAAATTATTTTCGATTACTGTTACAACCCACCCTGACTGACAGTGTAATAAGTTGCAGCAACCGCAGTCTTTGTACTTGACAATCATTTACAAATAGAGATAAGCTGTGGATTTCTAAACTACTTGTTATTTGTAACAGACAAATGCGGGAATATTATATAAAAATTAGACAGTGCAAAAAAATGTCTCTTTCAATTGACGTCTATGACGTCACGCTGCACGTCAATAAAATATGGTTAAATATTTACATTTTTAAAATTACGAAATTAAATATCAAAACTGGTAGACTTACTCAAACAAGCAGATTCAAAAACAAAGTTGTACTAATTAAAAATTAAATGACGCTAACGTGACACAACAAAATAAGAACATTTCCGTTAAAATAAACGAAGCTGTGAGCGAGCACGTAGGAGGCTTCGGTTATCGTAACAGAAACGTTCGCGTCCTTGACTTACAGGGTGTATTCAGTGTAAACGTCTAAACCGCATATCTGATCAATTTACTGAAGAAAGCGATAAATAAGAAAGGGAAACAAACCTTTCAGGAAGTCCCATTGAGCGAGTATCTCAAAGCGTGAACGGAGTTCTGCAGTCAATTAGTGTTTGACGCCGAAAGCCATGACCCGGTGCTTTTCACTGTATGATAAACGCGACCGCTTCACTTCCCTCCTATCCTCAGGTCAGTGAGAATAAAGCACACACTCCAAACCCAACCTAAAGGGGTGGTGCTCTTTACATACTCAAGTACAACACGAGAGGGAAGTCCAGCTGTTTCATTTAAGCTGTAACTCGCGTTTGAAAGTAAGTCAAAGCTTTTAATGAACAGTTTAAACGATGCTTTACTATGAATACTGGTAAACTCGAAAATGACCCTGTTTCTTAAAGCAAACACTTGAAAGTAAGTGAAAGGGGCGATTTAACCCCACCCCCTCCCTTTTCTTTGTCTACCTAGCTACTCAGAGATAAAGTTACCTGAGAGAAACCCCAATGAAAAACTTGAGGAGAAGAAACATCTTATAAAATGTAGATTATAGTAGTTTATAAGCAGTTTTTCCAAGATGTTTGCACAGCCATCCACAGGATTTTCCTGTTGAGTAATATTTTGTGCAATTCTGACTGAAACCAATTTAAATCAATTGTTCCTGTTGCACAAGACTGAGCATAATCTTTAGTTTTCTGACCTCTCCACATCACCATGTGGATGTCAGCACAAAACCCCAAGCGCTCATCAATCATGATGTTGTAGACCATGAGAAATTAGATCCACTCAAAAGTCAATAGTATAAAAAATGTTTAAAATGGACAAAGACCACCAAAATATCATAAAATGAATCCCTTTTCTAAAATATTAAGACATATATTTTAATGTTCTGAATATGGAATACTTTGAAAAAAGTGCAAGATAATATATTGCTTCCAGTATTATTTTGTTTGAATTTTTACCCAAAAATTGTACAATAATAGGAGAGAAATATTTTAAAAATTTAAATTTGCATGTCACTTTTTCATGATAAATATGGCTAGAAAATGAAATATATAAAAATTGGAGATCAGTAAGATTTTTAATGTTTTTTAAAGAAGTTTCTTATGCTCATCAAAGCTGCATTTATTTTGATAAATAATCCAGAAAAAACAGTAATATTGTGAAAATTTCTATTTTGAATATATTTTAAAATGTAATTTATTCCTGTGATGCAAAGCTGAATTTTCAGCATCATTACTCGTCTTCAGTGCCACATGATTCTTCAGAAATCATTCCAATATGCTGATTTATTATCAATGTTGAAAACAGTTGTGCTGCTTAATATTTAGTTGGAATAATCAATATTCCAAACTTTTTAATGAATAAAAAAAAATAAAAAATACAAATCTTTTGTAACAATAATATATATAAAAATATATATTCTATATATATACAGTATATATACAGTATATATATATATATATATAAATTACAATTTTTGGAAAGAAATAAATACATTTATTCACCAAGGATGTGTTAAATTGATAAAAAGTGATAGCAAAGACTGTTCGAAAATATTCCTATGTTAAATAATGCTGTTCTTTTTAACTTTATATTTATCTGAAAAATGAATCACAGGTTCCAAAAAAATAGTAGTTTCATTTCTGCTG
Source organism: Labeo catla (assembly GCA_012976165.1). NCBI lineage: Eukaryota > Metazoa > Chordata > Actinopteri > Cypriniformes > Cyprinidae > Labeo > Labeo catla. Next base: position 2,293,110 of record VONZ01000029.1, on the reverse strand, counting down.
TTTACATAACAGACACCTTAGTCAGGATTAGATAACTATCCGGCAGACTCACACTGTCTCGAACAGACTAATAATAGATTGAGTCTGACACGAGTCAGAGAATTTGCCAATCAAATGAAGTTTTGCAATTGCCTGGGATGAAGTGACGGCACTTGTTGCGTCACAATGAGTGGAGGAGGTGGAACAGACCTCTAACTGAGCTCTGCTGATTGTTACCAGCCCTGTAACTCACGTGTTCTCAGTTTTAATCTAATTGACTCAAAGCGTTTAGAGTCAGCGGAGGTTAGCCTCAAATATGCCTCTATTTCTCATTGACAGAACATCCTTTTAGAACTAGCATGTGGCTTCTTTTTGCAATACAGATGTATAAAATGAGTTCCTTTAAAACTGGTCTGTTTGTAGCTTTCTAAAACCATTCAAAAACCAAAAGAAATTTGTCTTCATTTGCATGACAGTCGTACCTATTGACAGTCCCTCCCACAGAATCAGACACATTTCGCAGTCCCGTCAATATTTGCGCTTTAAGTGTCAGAATAAGTCTGGTAAATGTTTATCTGACTCGCTCTCACTGAGATATGAAAGAAAATAAGCATAGAGAATGATGGATCGTTTGTTAAGGAACTCAGTGAGGCTAAAGAATGCAGGAATTATGGGAAAATACAACCTTGGGGAAGAAAAGCTGAGCTTGGTAGCTCACTTTAACACTTCTGGAAGCTCTGAGTCACAGCGCCGGATTAAGAAAAGATCCAAAACCGCAATTAAACTCTGTGTGACGTCCAAAACCGAGATTCGCTGGAAAGACACATTATGCATTTCCAATACATAACGCCCTACATTCCCAGGGTCATAAACCTCTTCCTCTTTTCATTTACTTAGACGCTGTGTTTTCCAAAGCAAACAAACAAAAACATACATGTGGTAAATGCATTTTCACTGATTGTGAAAATTAGGGTTACCTTGTGTTAGTTGTGTGGGTCTGGTGACAGGGACTCCATCGAGTGAGCACAGGTGTCCACATGGGTCGAGAGTGATGACCCCTCCTCTGTTTTCAATCCTGCAGTGTTCGGCTTCAATGCCGGGACCCTCAATAGTGATGTCCTGAGGTACAGGGGCGTCATCACGGCCTATGCGAGTCACTCCTATGATAAAAAGCAATTTAATTTGCAAATGCAAGTGCAAGGTTAACTGTGAGTTTGATTTAAATTAATGTTGACTGCAAGAAATGTAAGACTGTAAATACATATGTCTGCAGTGTGGTTATCTATATTCAATCGGTGCATCTATAAATCCTGCATTTTGTGCTGCTGTTAGTTCAGCTGACAGGTTATTCAGTGCCAAAAAATTCTCACCAACTGTGAGGCTTTACATTTTTACCTCCTGGGGGCTTTTTAAATTGAATTTTGATGAAAGTGTACACTTAAAATAGGCTTTTAGAGTTGTCAGTGATTTACAAGCAATGTTAAGGAATACCGTTGCCACTGCTCTACACTAAACATTATTAGTGAAAAATATTCTAGGAGTCTATTTGGGGTATATTTAGTTGTATTCAGTAAAAATTTGTTTGGCAAAAAAAAAATCACTATACTAAACAATAACCAATACTATCTTTATTTATAAGAATTTTAATATTTTTTTATTAAAGGGTTACTCCACCCCAAAATGAAAATTTTGTCATTGTACTCCCATATCGTTCCAAACCCATAAAAGCTTAGTTCGTCCTCGGAACACAAATAAAGATATTTTTGATGCATTCTGCATTGACAATTAACATGACCAACGTCCAGAAATGTAGCAAGGGTTTGGAACGACATGGGGGTAGGTGATTAATGACAAAATTTTCATTTTGAGGTGGAGTAACCCTTTAATGCATTGAACAGGGATGCCCGCAAGTTTTTCAGTCTGGTTCTCATGAGAGCACCTGGAGATTTGGTTTGGTGCTCACACTGTACATAGTGTGACCCATTAAATATAAGTATAAAAAATAAAATAATTATTAACAGTAATAACAGTATTATTGCACTTTGTTTTTTGTTTTTCAGCAAGTTTTTATTTTTGTGAGTTGCCGGCAGTTATATGCACTGCCGGTTTTAGTGCTGCCGAGTGAACCACATCAGTGAATAAAATGTCACAGTTTTGCATTTTACTCTGAAACCAGCAGTGCATATTCTAGATTTATGCATTCAGTTTGAATGGAAATCTTACACAGTATTACAGTTTGTTGATCTAAAACAGTGATTGTGCATTAACAAATGTCAACTATGTTTAACTTATTTACCCAGTGCATTTTTTTTTTATTTTAGTCACGCAAATCGAACATAACTGTAAAATGACTGTAAAATGTTAGAGAGCCATTTGTAAACTATTTGTTAATTGTGAAGTAAGGCTTCTGAATGATTTTAATCATTATGTTTATGATTGATTCAAAAGAACCAGTTCATAAGGGTCATTTGTTCTTGTGTGTTTGTTGAATGCAAAAAAATGAAAACCATTGTTTGCGCTCTAAACCTCACAAGTTAATATTTGACTAAAATAATTACAAAGTCATCTGCATTGTCGCCAGTGGTAACTGGACTTGGTTTACTTCCAAAATAAAAAATTCCTGATAATTTACTCACCCCATGTCATCTAAGATGTTAATGTCTGTTTCGTGGGATCAGTGGGTTGAAGGTCCAAATAGCCAAGGAATAAGGGTCATGCATTAAGTAATCAGGTTGGAAAGGTCACATGTGGTATGTTATTCGTCTATGTACTTCAGTTCAAAAAGGTAGGGTAGGGTGAAAAACTCCATCTCATTTTCTCCTCTAACTTCAGAATCATCCGACATTGTTGTTTTACCTTTTTTTGTACAGGGTGTTTGACTTTCTTTGCACGTTCACTTTGTAAACACTGGGTTGGTACTTCCGCCTACATCACGTGTGACCTTTCCAACGTGACTATGCGCGAGGTCAAGATAGTGCAAGATAAGCATTTGTGGTTAAAAAAAGTATAGAATTTTAAATGTTTTTTAGAAAATGACCAATCGTTTTGCTAGACCCTTATTCCTTGCCTGGGATTGTGTAGAGCCCTGTGAAGCTGCATTGAAACTGCAATTTGGACCTTCAAACCCCATTTAAGTCCATTATATGGAGAAAAATCCTGGAATTCTTTCCTCAAAAACCTTAATTTCTTTGAATAAATTCGAAAAACTCCCATCTCATGTTCTCCCTCAACTTCAAAATCATCCTATATCGCTGTTTTACCTTTTTTGTTAAGGGTGTTTGATGATCTTTGCATGTTCACTTTGCAAAGACTGGGTCGGTACTTCTGCAGCGATGTAGGGTGACTTTGAAATGATTTTTGAAGTTGAGGGAGAAGATACGATTGGAGTTTTTCGACATACCCTAACTGTCTTGAGTCAGAATACTCAGAGTTCAGGGAGATGAGCGTTTGAGATTAAAAAGTATTTAAATTGTATTTTTTAAATGAAAATAACCGATCGTTCATCCCCGGCTGGGATTGTTTACAACCGCATTTGGGAACATTTGAAGCCGCGTTTAAACTGCATTTTGAAAGTTTAAAATTGGGGCACCATACCAGTCCATTATATAGTGAAAAATGCTGAAATATTTTCCTCAAAAAACATAATTTCTTTACGACTTAAGAAAGAAAGACATGAACATCTTGGATGAAAAGGGGATGAGTACATTATATGTGAATCTTTGTTTTGGAAGTGGACTTGTCCTCCTTTAAAATTGCTGCTTTTTTTGTGCATTTGCTACAATATTAGTCACAGTCTGAAGACTTGGTGCTGGCATGGAGACGTTCTGTTCCAAAGAACGGTGTTTGTGCGTTTCTGCGTTTCATTTCCACTCTTCTCTGACCTCTGCTGGCTCACACACTCAACCAGTGACGCAAATCAGCCCCTTACAGCTTTACTTCAACACCTCACAGTCTATTACTAATAGATGTGGTCAAATATTTGCTCTTTTTATATCAAAACATAATTAGACTGCCTTGAAATAGCAAGTTTAAATTAGTCTTTGTGTGTGTCCAGCACTATGGCGATACTGTAATACTTGTGACTTTATTACTCCGTCCCTCTGGGAGGAAGTTTGCTTGACTCCTTGTCCTGTCTCTATTCTGATAGGTTGCATACTTCATTTCCTGCACCATTTTTAGATTGCATTCCAGTGTTTACCATGGTGACCATGATAAGAGGAGCGAGGAATGAGCGGGGGCCGTACGCACAGACAAGGTGTGATTAGGACAAGCCTGACACCTGTGTGTAATCAGAGACAGGTGGACCCGTTTCTCTAAGGTAAAGATTAAATAAGATGCATTCCGGCTTTAAATCAGAAAATCCCCATCCTTCCGCCCTCTTCCTCTATGATAACCTAAGTGCACTAACAATAAAAGCCACACGCATGTGTTTCATGAAGGCACACATAGATAAAGGGGCTTATTCATAGATCTATTCTTTCCAGGCTATTGTTCATGGTTATTTGGGTTTGTGTGTGAGGGAGGGAGATCGGGAGATCAAGAGGAGGAAAAGAAGCACATACCCTCCTTCAGAGGTAGTAGAGTAATGGCTACACTGAGTCTTCCACTGCCCAGGCTGACCAGGTGAGGGGTCGCGGTTTGTACCTTCAGTCCTTTTCCTGTGTCAATCAGGTCCAGTGGTGGACTCTAAAACAGAGCATTACAGCTCATTAACAGTTCCTACTTCAAAGAAATAAAGAACAAATGGTCTACTAACCTTAGGAGAACCGAGGCTCTGATCTGATTCCGGTTCGAGGACACTCACCGGGCAGTTTGGCTCTGTATCCTGTACCACACAAGGAGAACAAAGAGCTGAGATGTTTAAACATATACATACTTGTTGTATAAACATTAAAGGGCTTTACAGACATAACTCCTCAGGAAATATGAAAATATTCTAACATTTATATTCACTCATATGACTTTCGTTATTTCTTAAGTAGAGCACGAATACAAATTTAGCTGGTAAGATTTTTAAAATATTTTTGACAGAAGTCCTCTCTGCTCACCATAAAAAAAATAAAATAAATAAAATAAAATTTCAGCAACCATAACTCCAGTAGTATCACAAGATTCCTTCAGAAATCATTCTAATATGGTGATTTGGCACTCAAAAAACATTTCATATTATTATTATTATTATTATTATTATTATTATCAGTGTTGAAATTGTTCTGCTTAATATTTTTGTTGAAACTGATTATTTTGTTTGATTCTTTAATAAACAGAAATAATAAAAACTGCATTCCAAATAGAAATCTTCTGTAACATTATAAATGTCCTTCCTGCCACTCTTTATCAGTTTAATGTATCTTTGCTAAATAAAAGTTGTTGGTTTTTTTTATATTCCATGTGATAACCAATGTTATGGAAGCCTGTTTCTGCCACTGAATAAATAAATAAAAGGTAACTGTGACTTTTTATCTCACAATTCTGACTTTTTTCCTCACAATTGCGAGTTTATGTCTCGCCATTCTGACTTTTTTCTCTGAATTGTGAGATATAAACTTTAAATTGCAAGTTAAAAATTCAGAATTGCAAGATATAAACTTGAAATAGTTGCATTTCTGAGAAATAAAGTCACAATCCTTAAAAATAAAGTCAGAACTGCAAGATATAAACTTAATTCTGACTTTTTTTCTCAGAAATGCATGATATTAATTGCAATTGTGTGTTATAAAGTACATCTCACGATTCTGAGAAAAAAGTTAGAATTTGTGAGATATAAACTCGCATTTGCAAGAAAATTGTGCATAACTTGAAATTGCGAGTTATGAAATCACAATTGCGTCATGAAAATCTCAATTTTGACTTCATAACTCACAATTAGGAGTTTATATCATGCAATTCTCACTCTATAACTCACAATTGCGGATTTATATCTCGCAATTCTGTATAACTTGCAATTGTGCGTTTATAATAAAGCAATAAGCCCCGTGAAGCCGTGGATTACAGTGTATTTATAACAGCTAAGGGGCGTTGTTAGGCACAACGCAAAGTGGAGTGCCAAAAACCCCTTTAGCTGTTGTAAATTAACTGTAATTATTGCTTATTGGGGCTTATTGCTTTTATAAAATGTTTATTCCATATTGCATGTTTATATTACGCAGTTCTCACTCTAAGTAAATATCACACAATTCAGAGAAAAAAGTCAAATTCTGACTTCACTCACAACTGTGAGTTTATATCACACAATTCCATGAAAAAAGTCAGAATTGCTCGCAATTTATAGTTTATATCTCGCAATTCTGACTTTGTAACTTGCAATTGCGAGTTTATATATCACAATTCTGAGAAAAAGAATCGTTAGAATTGTGAGATAGAAAGTCGTAATAATTTTTTTTACATTTTTCGTTCAGTGGCAAAAATGGGCTTCCATACAGTGTAGTCAACCTTTAGCTTTTACTGTATGGAGACTTAGAACTTAGAATTCCTTCTTTTGTTTTTTTTGGGTTAATTAACCCCTTAAATGACTCTAATAAGTTCTAATCCACTGTCCTTCCACTACATGTGTATGATGTTTAGAAAATTATACTTAAATATTTACTCCAGCACGTTGGTTTACATCAAATGAAACCAACATTAGCAAACAATTGCTGGTTATCTATCGGTTCTAGTTTGAACACCGCTGAGTGAATCCAGATTCAAAAGAAAAAAGCTATTTTGTTTAATGGCTCTACTAACAAGATAGGCACTGCAGAGACACTCACAAACAGCCCCCTGAGGGCCATAAACATCAGAGTGAACATACTCACACTCTCTAATCCAGCAGCCACACGTAACATAGGTTGGAATGTGTGTGAAAACGATCCCAAAGGAGCAAAAAAACAGAGTGGGAGGAAAAGGCAGGAATGTTCCATGCCTATTATTTCCCACGAGTCACTTGGAGTGTTTGGCATACCATGCCAATGGAGATGTAGTGAGAATTGGCCCTTGCTTTGGTCCTGCCATCCTAGAATTGCAGCTATCATAGAAAGGGGCCCATGTGCATTTCTGCTAACCCTGCTCACCCACACAGATACATATATATACGGAGAGGGAGAGATGCTGCAAAAAAGTATTTAGACACTTAAGACACAGTTAAACTGTAATAATTTTATTGCATTAGAAACAAAATATATATATATAAATGGCAATCATACATTTTAAGTGTTTCTTAAGTGTCTTTTTCTGGGTTGTCCAGACCTGAAAGCAGGAATTGCATGTGCAATTCCCGCTCAGCCTGAGAGGAACATATGACCATTACTGCCTCACGCTTTTCCCGTTTCCTCAGATACAAAACTGACTTCCTGAATGAGGTCATTGCTGTTAAAACACCCTCACTTCCAATCCACACGCCAGGGTCCAATCAGAGCACACCTACAACCACGCTTCTATACTACTGTTCGTCATGTCAATAATAATGATAATAATAATAATACAACTTAAAATAATTACAAACAATTTAATAAAACATCATTTAAAATAGCTTAATAATTTAGCAATTTAAAATAATTCTTAATTTAATAATTCCTAATATAATAATTTAGCAATTTAAAATAATTCTTAATTTAATAATTCCTAATATAATAATTTAGCAATTTAAAATAATTCTTAATTTAATAATTCCTAATATAATAATTTAGCAATTTAAAATAATGTATGTAACATTATGTAACATTATAAATAAATAAATAAATACAATTTTTTTTGTCAATTTAATGTAACCTTGCTAAATAAAAGTAATCTTTTTTTTTTTTTTTCAAAAAAAGAAAAAAATAATAAAAAATTATGCTTACCACAAACTTTTAAACAGTATATAGACATGGATATATATACTATAAACTCACTTGATTTAAAGTGAACAGAAAGTACTGCATTCTATGGCAGCCCGTTTCTGTCACTGAATAAAGAAAATAAAAAAGGTTAATTGCGACTTTTTATCTCACAAATTCTGACTTTTTTCTCAGAATTGTGTGATATAAACTCGCACTTGTGAGCTATAAAGTTGGAATTGCGAGATATGAACTCTCAATTCTGACTTTTATCTCAGAATATCGCAATTCTGACTTACATACAATTGCGAGTTAAGTCAGAATTGTGAGATATGAGCTCGCAATTCTGAGAACATATCAGTTTTTTTCCCCACAAAATTGGACTTTATAACTCACAATTGCGAGTTTCTATCTTACAATTCTGAGAAAAGTCAGAATTGCAAGGAAAAAAGGTAGAATTGCGAAATGCAAACTCACATTTGCAAGAAAAAGTCAGAATTGTGAGTTTTTATCTTGCAATTCGGACTTTATTTCTTGCGATTGTGAGTTTATATCACGCAATTCTGAGGAAAAAAGTCAGACATGTATGTTTGTAACACGCAATTCTGAGAAAAAAAGTCTGAATCATGATATAAAAAGTCCAAATAACATTTTTTAAACTGAGATTATTTTGCTATATTGAGAAAAAGGGTCAACTTTAAGTTCTTCAAGTCCTTTAGGATACTTAAGACCCTAAGTTCACGTCTGGCCACATCCCAAGAGAGCACTTGACAATAACATGACCTGCTTTACAGCTCAACAACAACTGCACATGAACCATAATCCCCTTCCTCAACTTTCATTGCCCTCTTTCCTGACAGGTAGACAGGCGTGTTCCTGCAGGAATGTCCCAGTGTTTTGCTTTTGAGAGCTACTTAGGTATGTCACCCCAGGATGAAAATACCAGCTACATTCCTCTCTAGCACCTCTCAGTCTTGGGATTATAGATGTGGGCAACTGTGGGGCGATAAGGGCAGGTTTGCTGTTTACACACTGGCTGATCTTTGTTAGATGACCCTGACTATGGCTTAAGTCATCAAGACCTCTTGATTCATGTTAGTAGCTTCAATGTTCAGGCATGTTCAGACATCTACAGCAAACAAAGAAGCCAGACTTATTTCATAAAGACTGCAGAGGGTTATTTGCAGGAAAGTAATCGAATAGGGGAAGGAAGAGGGGGGAGAGTGTTAATTTGAAAACAACATTTATTTTATGAGCCACTGAGACAGGATGAAAGATAAGACTGTGGAGACAGAAGTTTTACAAGAACATTGAGACATTGGATCTATGATGAAGAAACAAGAAGCGGGCAAGGCCAAAATTTGACACAAAGGGCTTTTTGAGTCTTTGTGCTTTACGCAAAACATAATGTGGGAGGACATTCTTGACGACTCTCGACTCAGCTGTAACGCACATGGGATGATCAAAGAAGGATCACGCATTTCAAAGTCTCACCCAGAGCTGCTGGACGGGTGGTGACAGCCACACACAAGGTTAGCATTTCGGCGGACGGGTGGGAGATTTAAAAAGGGAAACGGTCTGTCAACCTCCCCCTGTTTTCATTCCTTTCCCTCATCAGATCTAACAGGAACGCTGGCAGAAACACGCTTGCTTTCCAGTTCATTTCCAAATGCGTTTGGCGTAGGCTGATCTTGGTTGTGATGGCTGGGTTCATCTTTCTGCCCTACATATGGGCTGCGATCAGAATGGAATACTAGCTTACTATTTTCTGTATACTTTACTGCCACTCTTAAAAGTTCTATATTGGCATCTATGGTTCCATGAAGAACCTTTAACATCCAACAACATACATTACAGGACATAAAATTTCACTTACCACATAAACAGAGTAAGGAGAGATGACAGATAGGACAATGATGAATGATTTGCAGATCCTGAGCACCACTGACAAACATCTAAACTTGTAAAATATGTGGTATTTACAGAGTATGTGTGATTGCGAATCTTGAAAGTAAAAGAAACAATACGACCGCACATTCAAAAGCGATTTCAGTGCCCTGCATGTTAATAGTGGCACATTGATGTACGTAATACATGTCATTTCCTTTCCGAACATGGCATTCGGATTCAGGCACATCCCTAATGCAGTGCATACATACTGCTGGAATAGTACAGCAATATTTGGCGCCACCGCAAAATAAATCAGTTGTGGATTTGATTTTGCTGTCTGTATTTAATCTGATGCAATAAAAAAACAGTGAGCAGTAAAGTAAACCCATTTTCTATGGAGCTGTCTTCACGGACTGAGTGCAAAAACAACAGATAATGTGATTCATTTAGTTCAATTCACTAAACAAGTGATTCTTATGAACTAGTTCTTTTAAGTGAATCAACCAGCATTGTACAGTGAGATCAATGTAGTCTGATTCCTGAACGAATGACTCTTGTGAGCCACTTCTTTCTAGTGAATCAGAATTGTACATGGTGTCTTGTGCAGCCTGATTCACCAACAAATGACTCTTATGAACCAGTTGTTTTGACTGTATCAAAACATGCAGCATGAGCAGTGTATCCTGATTCATGAACAGATGAATCTTATGAGTTTTTTAAGTGAATCAGAATTGTACAATGCAGCCAGTGCAGCCTTCTTCACCAACAAATGACTCTTTTGAACCATTTCTTTTTAGTGAATCAACAACATGCAGGGTGAGCAGTGTAGTTTGATTCATGAACAAATGACTCTTATGAGCTTGTTCTTTTAAGTGAATCAATCAGCATTGTACAGTGCGACCAATGTAGTCTGATTCCTAAATGAATGACTCTTGTGAGCCAGTTCTTTTTACTGAATCAGAATTGCACATGGTGTCTTGAGCAGCCTGATTCACCAACGAATGACTCTTATGAACCATTTCTTTTCAGTGAATCAAAACATGCAGCGTGAGTAGTGTAGTCTGATTCATGAACAGATGACTCTTATGAGCCTGTTCTGTTAAGTGAATCAAAATTGTACAGCACAGCCAGTGTAGTCTGATTCCTGAACAAATGACTCTTGTGAGTCACTTTTTTTCAGTGAATCAGAATTGTACATGGTATTCAGAGTAGCCTGATTCACCAATAAATGACTCTTATGAACCAGTTGTTTTTAGCAAATCAAAACATGCAGCGTGAGCAGTGTATCCAGATTCATGAACCGATTACTCTTACGAGCCTTTTCTTTTAAGTGAATCAAAATTGTAAAGCGCTACCAGTGTAGTCTGGTTCATGAAAAAATGACTTTTATGAGCCTGTTCTTTTAAATGAATCAGAATTGTACAGCGCTACCAGTGTATTTTGATTCCTGGGCGAATGACTCTTGTGGGTCAGTTCTCTTTAGTGAATCAGAATTGTACATGGCATCTTGTGCAGCCTGATTCACCAACAACTGACTCTTTTGAACTAGTTGTTTTTAGTGAATCAAAACATGCAGGGTGAGCAGTGTAGTTTCATTCATGAACAAATGACTCTTGTGAGTCAGTCCTTTTTTAGTGAATCAGAATTAGACATGGCATTCAGTGTAGCCTGACTCACCAACAAATGATTTGTACCTGTTCTTTTAAATGAATCAACATTGTACAACTACTAAATAAGTGAACCACTTTTGTGCGGTGCAAACTGTTTAGTCTGGTTCCCACACATTGCAACAACTGTATTCTGATTCATGAACAAATGAATCTCCTGAACTGGTTCTTTTTATTGCGTAAAAAACATACAGCACAACGAGTATATTCTGATTCCTGAATGAATGACTCTTGTAAGACGATTCTTTTAATTGAACAGTTCAAAAAGTAAGCAGTAACCTCTTCAGGATTCAGTCTGACGATCCTTCACTGAGCGGATACTGAATCAATCAAGTTATAATTAAATGTCTGTGTCAAAATGAAGCTTTCAGATTCACAATAAACTCAAACATAAAATAAATATAAAAGGATATCATATGTATACATCCATTCTGACCACAGCCTTAGATACAAGAAATGTCATGAATGCAGGCTTTGTGTTGGCTCTGAATTTATATTGTCATGTTAAAGAGATGAGACATGTTTGCCTTTTATTAGGCGTCATCATCTTTTGAGTAAAGGTCACACACAATATCAGCATAGAAAACCCAACTGATCTTTTAAAAGTGGCGAAGCAGTGCTGCTTATTTAGTCCAGTCTGTCACATGTGACAATGATCTCATTGTGCCTGGACCTCAGCTTAATATGGGATTCCCTTCATGGCATGCAGCTCATTTACGAAGGGTTGAAGCAGCTCCCTTGCTTCCCCTGGACACACTCAATGATGCGAGATCTTTTAGGTAGACAAACCACTCTCTGTTCTGAGTTTCCTCCCCTTGAAGTCTTGCACTGACTATCAGGCCGCTGAAAATCATTATGTGGCATAAGGAGGGTGGTATAAATGCTGTTATGTTTAAAAATAACAATAGTTAACTATAAAGACCATAATTGCGACAGCAATTTGGAACAGTTTGTAGCAGTAAGGTGAACGTGACTTGCAGATATTTTGGTTTTCAATTTAAGACGCGAGGAACTGAATGAGAGATTGGTCTAATGCAAGATTTTTTAAATTGTCTGAAAAAACATATTAAGACCTTTTAAATCATTATCCCTGAATTCCAAAGTTAACAAATGAAAGAGTGTGGAATGTTGTTACAGCTGCATCTGACTGCAGGAATAAGAACCATAAGGAAATCCACATTAGGCTGCAAAACCTTACGTAATATTATTCTAACAGTATTGCTCTGTATAGATTTCTTTTATCGCACCGCACAGATTTCTTTTACCGTAATATGTAGAACTATTTGAGAACTTGTTGTTGAACTTTCTACACTGTACAAGTTTGCTTTTCAGGTTATTTTGAAAAAAGGTTGACTTTACATTAAAAGAGAAGTCCACTTCCAAAACAAAGATTCACATATAATGTACTCACCCCATTGTCATCCAAGATGTTCATGTCTTTATTTCTTCAGTCGTAAAGAAATTGGACTGATATGGTGCCCCGATTTTGAACTTCCAAAATGCAGTTTAAATGCAGCTTCAAACGATCCCAATGCGGTTGTAATAAAATGCTGAAATGTTTTCCTCAAAAAACATAATTTCTTTACGACTGAAGAAAGAAAGACATGAACATCTTGGATAACAATGGGGTGAGTACATTATATGTAAATCTTTGTTTTACAAGTGGGCTTTTCCTTTAACACTCACTACTCTAAAATCACTTGTTTATTATCAGTGGTACATTATATAATTTTATATATGTATAATATACGTATAAATTTGTGTTTGAAAGTCAAGTACTATATTTCGTTCAAATAATATTTAATTTGATATAGTTTGAATTTTAATTACGCATCATTTAATTCTATATATAAAACACTACAAATGTTATGAATTTAATTTTATATATTTCTAGACATAATTATTTTTATTAGGTTTTGCATTTGGATATATATTTAGACATTATCAAAGACTACACTCAAAAAACAGCAACTCAGCGCTGGGTGAAAAAATTGGGTTGTTTTGACCCAGCCATTGGGTTAAGTGTTTAACCCAACCTTTTGGGTAGTTTTATTTAACTCGATTATTGCTTAAAAATGACTTTATTTCTTGCTTAAAATAAACCCAACAAAAAGTTGGAAATTAACATTTCTTAATATGTTCAATAAATGAACATTTATCCATAAGTTAAGTAAATATAATAAACTTTTTTTTTTTTTAATTCATACAGTTACGATTACAGCTCCATTCCACTTTCCAGACGTAACAAGATTGCTCGGTAGCTCAGCCTTGTGTAATTTTTTAAACAGTCATTGAGTTAAATAAAATTACCCAAATAAAAGTTCTTTATTGGCATCCATTCCACAAAAGGTTATTTAGATTTTTTAAAATGTTCTTCAAGAACAAAAACAATTCTTTTCAGAACTGCATACTGAAAGGTTTCTAGGGAACTCAACATTGTTCTTCTATGGCATCACTGTTAAAAATCCCCTTTTGAAACCAACAGTGTATGTTTGGTCCACAGTAAATCACCTGACTCTAAATGCAAACAAAGCTCATACAGATGTTTTTTCTCGCCTTAGGAGTTATACTGATCACCAGAGTCATCACTCAGCAGGTGATTACTATCTTTGTAACATCGGCACCATCAACAACCTGTCCGCCAATGAGAGCTATGTGAGTCAGCTGGATCACAGGTTAACACACCTGAGCCCAATTTTGTGTTGAGTGACAGGTCCTCTGCTTTCATAACCATAGCATTAAGCATCCTTCTCTATGTCTGTCCACATATTTATTTCTTTTTATCCCCTCACACTGACTCATGAAATAATTGCTGCTCTTATGCACGCTATAACAATTGTGCTCTTAGTATCTTAGACTGTTTTTACAACCATAACATCTGGTTTGAGGGTTTCCTAATGCTGTTGTTTATGCACAGATGGGTCATTTAAGGCAAATGAAACAAAAACAATACACACAAAAAAAAACACAACCAAACCTCAAATCGTTTGTTTGCTTCAGTTTGATTATTCTTTGTTCAATCAGGCACCTCACGGCACTAATTTCTTACCTGTTTTCTGTTAGGTTGTTCCAAAAGCGGCTTATTTCTTTGTCTCTGGTGTTTGATGTTTACTCTATGATGCCTATCTCTGAGTTCAGAGTCATGATTCAGTGCCCATGATGAATTCAACAGACAAAACACATCTAACCCATGCCATGACTTGCACCAAGAGTCGATCATAGATTAGTTTAAATAGAGACTGTGCCAAAATAAACATTATCAATCATATTTATCAGTAGTTAACTTACAAAACATTAGACATAAGCAAACAGGAGTGATTCTACAATTAGGGACACTTGATTCCAGTTCATTTGGTATTAACATGAATCATTTGTTTAGGTTTTTGTTTCTTTTATAGAGATTTTGCATTATGATAGAAGAGGAATTTAACATGTCATAACTAAAATAATCAGTTTAGCGATTTTTAATTGAGAAATCAAATACTTGTGTACGTTTTATAACTAGTTGTGTTAATGAGTCCAGCTTTATGAAAAAACGCTATACCACCGTGTTTATAAATATATTAACATAAATCATAAATGTCCCAATCACAAACGCAGACAAAAACACCGTGCGCTTATTTCCAGTTAGCCTAATCTTAACAAAGCACGGCTTTGTATTAAATAACGTTTTATATTAAGCATTATTTGTGTAAAACATAAAAAAGTCTCACCATTGCCGAAACGATGTCTGTCATTTTGTATGGCAGCTCCAAAGACACTTATACTGAAGGTGCACAGCGCTCTTCTTTAAATGTCCTGTGCGCTTCCAAATTACAGAAAGAAAAGATCAAGCCTATCCAGTATTTCTCTTTCTTTGTAAACTCCAACTCGCCGGCGAGCGTTATTGATAAAGCCAAAAACAAGCCCTCTGTTACAAATAATTATTTTCCAATGAACTTAAGCCAGTCCTGTGGCTCTTTGGTGACTTCAAGGCGCTGTCCTGTCGCTCTTGGCCAGCGGCGACTCCGCTGTGCTGTGGAATGCGCAACAGCTGGAACTGGACCGTGCGCTGATGTGCGCCTGCGCACTGGAGACCGCGGCGCGTGCACTTCAGCCAGCACTGACAGTTCAGTGGTTCTTGAGATATGAGACAAAACAAACCAGCCTTTAGTTTTTTAAAGCAACAGTTTGAAACCAGAGTTTATCGATAGAATGCTACATATGTAATCTTAACACAAATGTACGTTTTCATCTTCACTTTTATGAGGAAAACATTCCACTTTTTTTCTCCATGTAGTGTATGTCAGTGGTGTTAAACGGGTTGACGGTCCAAATTAGGATTTTCAGTGCAGCTTCAAAGAACTCTACACGATCTTATCTAACGAAACCATAGGTCATTTTCTAAAAAAAATATCTATATACTTTTTAACCACAAACTCTTTATTTATGTCTTCTAGTCTCTTCACTGCAGTGTCATTCTTCACCTTCATCCTTGGAGGAGGGCAACGTGAGTATATTGTTTAGTATTTTGTATGTTCTGTATGTATAATGCAAGATTATATATTATATATTCAAATAGATATCCACCTTTTCCTTCCAGTAAGAGTAGGCGCGGTCATTTGTAAGTGTTATGTGTCTGTCTTCCGGTCGCATCGTCCAGCTATTTAGCTATAAAAAACAACTCGTTTTGCTGCTTTATATCGCAAATTGGTGTGACTTACCATGATATTATCTTAATTATGAACACACAGCGCAAACAGTTTCACCATTTACTGCACGTTATTCTTCTCGTTACTTCCTAGAGAGTGTTTTCACGACGCATAATCAATCGATCATATTGGCGCCACTTAATGTAAACAACGCCACTGAACCGAATGAAACTCGCATATTTTTGCTGATTATTGCTGCTGAAAATGATCAGTTATTGTCATGTTTTGGGTTTTGTACTAATCAGTCGGACTGGGAAAAGATTTGGAATATTATAGACTGCCAAAAGTTATAACAAATCAAGAAGAAAAGTGCAAAAAACTATCTGAGGAACAAAAGACGTTTGTGGTTGGCCAAACTGAACCAGGATTTCCCAGAGTCTTGACAACATGTTTGTTCTTATCATTTCCAGTCAGGTAGGTGAAATATTAGGCTAATATCTTAATTAATACTGCTCGTATGTATCTTTACCACCTATTAACTTTAGTTTGTCAAAATATTGTGCCCTTTCCTGCTTACTAAGTCCACCTTTATATGATTTAGCGGCTTTCCACACCTTTTTTCCGTGGTTTAAACAGCAAAATTAGCAGAACAACATATTCAGTTGTACATTAACCGTGCAGCCGTTGTTTACATCTGATTATCACCAGTATGGCCGCGTATCCGGAAAACTGACCAAATTGTGACGCATGTACAAACCCTCTATAGCAGCTAATGAACTATAAGTCTCACCCATAGGCTTATTTCCGCATTGAAGAAAAAGGTGGATAAACAATGATACAATCAACCAGCTTCCTCCTGTCTTCATCTGAAAATATCCACTGTGAAACTGTTTAATTAACATACACAGTCTACAACGTGTGTCATAAATTCACACCCACCGCTGTTCACACCCTACATCCACTTTGTGATTTGAGGTCACGTGTGACTGCAATTTTTTGGTAAACAGGATGCTCCAGCGCACACTCATCCAATTATCTTTATCTCCGAAACAAGACGAATGCCTTTTACTTAACAAATAACTCAGTAAAGAAACCAGCATCACCTGCTCTATGCATGTGTGTTTACCTAAATGCATCAAAAATGCATCCTTACTTTTTATAGTTCCCAAATGAGCTGGACAAACAGAGCGAATGGAGAGCTGGATGACCTTTGGTCAGTTCACAGAAGGCCAGTGTTGCCCACACAGCCTCCCTTCATCCTGAAGACCAGGAGAACCCAGCAGAACCCTCAAACAAAGATGCAGAAGCTTCAAGCGTTAAGCAAGTTAGAGAAAACACTGGAGGAAATCCACTGTACCCACAAAGCCACATCGCCGTGTAATTACACTGCAGTTAGTGTCCCTTTATATAAGTTACTGCACTGCTGCCGACATGAAAAAAAAACAACAAACCCCTGACATTCTTTCAGATTCTGGAATGAAATTAAGAGTGGGAGTGAACAAAAGGAGAGGCGAGAGTGTGAAAGAATGGATGGAGAGAAGGAATTTTGTTTGTTAAGGTCTTAAAAAGACCACTGGCGCACACTTTCATGGAAAGAACAAAGAATATCATAGTTTCAAAATGCAGCTGGCTGGGCCGTTTTGCCTTGAGCCTCTCAAAAATTTGGCAAGATGCTTTTTTTAAGGATTGGTGTTACATATCAATCACTGATATGATGTATAAAAGCATCCAAAATTTCCCTAATTTTTTGGAACTTATTGATAATAGGCCTCACTGATCTGAGCAGCCTACCCTACGGTATGTCTTCTGGTTCAAAATTTGGCATTTCTCATTTGAAATTCACTATCAATGACCAAACTGAAAAACCGAAAGGGAAACATTTTCTTTACGATAACGGCGGTGAGCAAAAACTGATTTTGAAGCCAAAGAGAACTAGAGCAGCTGTGCTGATTAGATCTGTCTCTTTTTTTCTTTCTCTCTTCCTAAATACCTTCATGCTTTGAGCACGTAATTGTTTCTTCATTGGATTGAAATGCTCTGTGTGGACTCGTTCACATGCTCCTGATCATTATCTGATGGCTTTCCCATCCCAGAGACCACAGAAAACACTCGCTGGAATGTGGACATGGTCACAGCGAATTGCAGGTGTGGAAGATCTTCTTGCGCTCTGAAGGGCCCTTGATGTGCAGCGATCACATTGTTTCTGTGAATACTGGTAAGAACATTTTTTTAATACTGAAGAGCAATAAAATGAGCTGAGAATATGAATATGATTACATTTGATTATATTTTTGTAAAGGAATTTCAGCAAACACATACTGTGTTGTTACTATTAACTTAAACTAGTAAAAATAATTTTCATTAATTTAAATAAAACTGAAATAAAATAAAATATATATATAAAAAATTGTGAAATAGATAAAACTAAAATAATAAAAATATGAAGTAATAAATAAATATTAAAATATAAAGAAATAGAAAAAACTAATTAATAAATAATATTAAAATAGCACTGAAAAATCAAAAATAAGGTCACAGTGTATATTTGTTACCCTGGACCACAAAACCAGTCATAAGGGTCCATTTTTTTTTAAATAAATAAGCTTCCCATTGATGTATGGTTTGTTAGGATAGGACAGTATTTGGCTGAGATACAACTATTTGAAAATCTGGAATCTGAGGGTGCAAAAAAAATCAAATTATTGAGGATATTGCCTTTAAAGTTGTGCAAGTGAAGTTCTTAGCAATGCATATTACTAATCGAAAATTAAGTTTTGATATATTAACAGTAGGAAATTTACAAAATATCTTCATGGAACATGATCTTTATTTAATATCCCAATGATTTTTGGCATAAAAGAAAAATAGATTTTGACCCATATGTATTTGTGGCTATTTATAGACTGGTTTTGTGGTCCAGGGTCACATTTTAACTTATAAATAAATTTTTTGTATCAATACAAATTAATATCCATTATAAATTAATATCCACCATGGTGGTGTTTATTATTTTGACCAATTTCTGAGAAAATCGAGGCAATGGAAAATAGAAAAACTGTTTATTATATTGCACCGGCTGTCAAAATAAGGTCCCTGCCATGACCGTGGCCCACATCTTCCAAACACAAATAAAGACCAGAAACTGTTGATCGCATCAGGTATACATATGAGCCATTGCTAGTACTGAGATTTTATAAAAAATATGAGAAACTTTCTTTTTTTATAATGTAACAAAACTCTCAATGACCCTGTGTGTTCTTGCTCGGATATTGCGATATAGAATAAACATTTAGAATTTCTTAAAATATGTTCTAAAATATTATAATTAATCCTAAATCACATTAGTTTCTTTCAATACCTGAAGTGTAGGTGCACAGGTGTTGAAATAATAAAAAAATCTTTTGAGTTTCAAAATTAGCAAGACATGGGTATCAGATTGATGGCACTTAAAGCTCTGTTGAATATATAAAATTGCCAATTTAGAGCTCATATGACCATAGGTTTCATCACAAGGTCTTGATGGTCAGCACACCTTCAGTCTTTATGGCAGTCAATGAAAAGGTCATGAGCCTAACCGATCCTGAATGAGGAGGTTATTTAATTTAATGACAGTGTTTGCGAAGTCCACTAGTTCTACGAAGTCTGAAGTGATGATATTAACCCCATCTACGCCTGGCTTTTGCGCTTCTACCCACATCATTATGGTTGGAAGGTTCCTGTGAGAGAAACAACAGAAGCACATGTAAGAATAGACATAATGCATATGGATAAATCAAATAAATGCTGTTCATTTAAACTTTCTATTCACTAAAAAATCCTGTAAAAACATAATGGATTCCAGAAAAATCTTAAGCAGCATAAAAGGTTTCAATATTAATAATAAGAAATGTTTCTTAAACAGGAATAAATTAAGTTTTAAACTATATTAAAATAGAAAACAGTTACTTTAAATTAGAATAATATTTCACAATATTACTGATTTTACCATGTTTTTTGAGCTAGTAAAAACAGACTTGATAAGCATAAGAGATCCCACCAACCACTTTTGAATGGTAGACTAAACATTTGCATAAATGCGTGAATAATTAATAGACAAAACCCTCATTTGTCTACAGGGAGCAGTTAAAGTATTAGCAATTGCTGTGTTAGTATTATTTCAGGTCAGCCGAGTCAGCTCTGACTAGAAATAAACTTCCCAAGCTCTACAACAGTGGTCTGGACAAAACCAGGAAATGGGAAGCTCAGACTGTGTTTATCCTGGAATAATAAACAATCCAACTTCCACACTCAAGCAGAATTAAACAGCTTCCTCCGAGACGGCTGTCTCACTAGGATGTCCGCTAAGACAGCACAAGGCTCCATACTTCTGCGTATATATGCCACTCTGTCCTATTAATTCAGACAGTCTTAGTTCACAGGATATGCTCAAAAGAGTGTGCAGTATATAGTTTGTATATTATATGTGCATAATATGTAAATGTTCTGCGTGGATAGATCAAAACCAGTATTGAATTTCAACAGGTCTGGGAATTTTTATGAGGGGCCTCTTCAGCTGGGGACCAATGATAGACTGGGACCTTAATGGACTCCTGCATTGTGTCCTCAAGAAGGGTTTGTCCTTAAGTAAGGTTCCTCAGACTCCACTTACCAAATTTGCAATGTTGCTGGTGCTGCCACCTAGTGGATGTTTTTAAAATGATTCCAACACGCAAGCTCTCTGACTGATATCTTATACTGTATATACACAGAATTAGATTTTCTGCTTTTATGTCAATTTTATTTAAAGTTTTTGTTTGTAATTTTATTGTGTTTTTGTCATTTGTATTAGTTTTTGTTTATTTTTAATATGTAAATACAGTTTTTATTCATTTATATTTCAGTTTTAATTTAGTGCATAAAATTCAACTAAATAAAACTACCTGAAATTGTATTTCAGTTCATTTTAGTTTGAATTTTATAATTTAGTGCTGTCAAATCAATTAATCGTATGAATACGTACGATTAATTGTATTTATTCATATTTATATATTACTTGTATATAAATCACATATACTTCTTATATTTACATGTACATGTGTATATTTATATGATTTTTGATAAGATTTTGGATTACATTTTAATATTTAATTTCTGGAGTTATTTTAGTACTCCAACTTAAAATAAATGAAAATAATATGCTAAAATAAGTTTGTTTTTACACTTACTCACTTGCATTTCAGTTCATTTTAGTTTGAATTTTATAATTTAGTGCTTTCAAATGGATTAATCACAATTAATCGTATGTATTCATATTTATATATATACATGATTTTTGATAGTATTTTGAATTACATTTTAATATTTTATTTATTTAGTTATTTTAGTACTCCAACCTTTTTACATTGTATTGTATTTCAGTTCATTTTATATGAATTTATAATTTAGTGCTGTCAAATCGATTAATCCAGTTAATCAAATGTATTCATACGAATAATTGTATTTATTCATATTTCTATAATACTTATTATTATATAAATTACATATATTTCTTATATTTACATGTATGTGTGTATATTTATATGTATATTTATACATATAAATGTACACAGTACACACACACATATATTATGTAACTTTTCTCAAACTTTTATTTTAGATGTGATTAATCGCGATTAATTGATTTAACAGCACTAATAGAGAGAAAGACACATTCCTCCACTTTAATACTCACTTCTCCACCAGGTAGTTTCTTAGCCCCCGTACCAGGCCCCTGGCGATGGTCTTGACACGTGGTGTTAAAATGGCCTGAGACACATGAAAGCTGCCGTATTTGGCTCGCTCGCCCAGAGTTGTTTCCAGGAACTGTATGAGCTTGGAGGTATCTGTGGTATTGGCCCAGGGGGCGGGAATTTTACTACCAGGCCACATCACAGGACAGCCCTCAGCAGATGGATGGTGATAAAACACTAGGACCTGTGAAAGCAAACACAAACGCGAAGGACTGCATGAGTCATTATTCTAAAATTGCACGATGGGTGCTGATGATGATATTATTAGTGCTGCTTCCAAAATTCTTGCTATAGCATATATATATTTAAAGTTACAGAACAAAGCATATTGAAGAATTAAACTTCATCTCATACAGTCTTGAATAATAAATGGAATTATGCAAATGATTAATGGGACAGTCCAACCTAAAATGAAAATTCTGTAACACTTAATTTTGATGGTCCCCTTTATAGAAACTGTTGACTTTAAGTAACTTTGCAGTCTAATAATAGTTGACATGTAGTTGCAAAGTTACTTAATCAAAAGAATTGCAGTGAACAATCAATGGAAAATCCTGTCATCTCACCATTTACTCATCCTTATATCATTTAAAACATGACTTTCTTTCTTCTGCTGAACACAAACAGGGCTAGGTAAAAATGATTCAATATTTCATTCATGTTTGAATAAATTCAAGCCACCATTGTAATGTTTGTATATATATATATATATATTACGTAGAAATAATAGTATTATAAAATATTATTATTGAAGCTTCATAAGCCCCTTTCACACTGCACGTTGATTCCGGGAAAATTGCGGTCCCTTTTGTTTGAACGCAAACACGTTCCAGGATTGATCCCGGGAATAACTCTCACTATCAACTATCACTATTCGCTCTGAAGCTGAAATCGTTCGCCATTTTAACGGTACGCATCGCATTACAAGTCACATCCAAATGTCACGTGTCTTTACGGGATCTTTACGGGTTGTGTGTGAACGCACGCACAGATTCCAGAAAATCACTGGCAGTGTGAATGAACCAAAATCAAACAAATCACGGGACACATTATCTGTGTATTTTCCGGAATTCAGTTTTTACATACATTCTAAATCATAAACATCTTAAAGACATCTAATAGACGTCTATTTGTCATCTGATAGGAAACGTCCTATAGACGTATTGCAGATGAGCAAACAATCTAAAAAATATGTCTTGGAGATGTAAATGCACGTCAAATAGACGTCTGCAGATGTCAAATAGCACGTACCTGTGCTATCAGGATAGTAAATGATGAGAGTTTTCATTTTTTGATGGACTTTCCCTTTAAGGAGAGGTGTGATATTACTTTTCCTGTGGATAAAAATTGACCAAAAAATCTCACTTGTAGGCACTTGAGACTTGAGGCTAGAATTACACTTTGTCAGTAGATGTAGATTCTAGCAAGTATGCATATAGGAACCTCTCAAAAACACACTAGAAACCACTTTACAATGTGATAAAACCTTACACCTTGTCCTTACACCTTAGCAAGCACATAGTAAGCACCCACAACAGCCAAGAAAAGTATTTCTCCACCATTTTGACTATATTCAAACAATATTCAAGGCCCCATGACTTTTTAATTTTTTTGTGATTTACTAACAGGCCATAATCATTTGTCTTTTTTTTTTCTTTTTCAAAATGTAAAAATCTACTTGAACCTTATGCATATGGAACCAAAGATGGTGAAATATGACTCAGACATTTAAGATCTTGGTTTATCAACTTTTCAGTTACTAAGAATAGCACCATGTTAATTCGCATGGCATCTAAATCAATTATGTCCACAAAGACTAACATGAGAATCTGTAAACTAAAGGTGCTCACAAATAGAGCTCGTACAAGGATTTTGCCATTTGTACAGTTTTTGCCATTTGTACACTTGTCTGTCTCCATCGGAGTGAAGGTGAGACATTAATCCTATAGTGATTAGGGTCAGTACACAGCAGGAATAGCTGACCTCTGGTGCAACGCACCACAGACACACAAAGAGTTGTCAGCACTAATTCCGACAACCAAGATTATTATAGTGAACTTAAACTAAAAGTAAAACTAAAACCAAAAAAGAATTTCCATTACTTAAAATAAAAATGAACTGAATATAATATAAACACTGACCAAAATTATAAACGCAACACTTTTGTTTTTGCCCCCATTTTTCATGAGCTGAACTCAAAGATCTAAGGCTTTTTCTATGTACACAAAAGGCCTATTTCTCTCAAATACTGTTCACAAATCTGTCTAAATCTGTGTTAGTGAGCACTTCTCCTTTGCCGAGATAATCCATCCACCTCACAGGTGTGGCATATCAAGATGCTGATTAGACAGCATGATTATTGCACAGGTGTGTCTTAGGCAGGCCACAATAAAAGGCCACTCTAAAATGTGCAGTTTTATCACACAGCACAATGCCACAGATGTTGCAAGTTTTGAGGGAGTGTGCAATTGGCATGATGACTGCAGGAATGTCCACCAGAGCTGTTGCCCGTGAATTGAATGTTCATTTCTCTACCATAAGCCGTCTCCAAAAGCGTTTCAGAGTATTTGACAGTACATCCAACCGGCCTCACAACCGCAGACCACGTGTAACCACACCAGCCCAGGACCTCCACATCCAGCGTCTTCACCTCCAAGATCGTCTGAGACCAGCCACCCGGACAGCTGCTGCAACAATCGGTTTGCATAACCAAAGAATTTCTGCACAAACTGTCAGAAACCATCTCAGGGAAGCTCATCTGCATGTTTGTCGTCTCCATCAGGGTCTCGACCTGGCTGCAGTTTCGCCGTCGTAACCGACTTGAGTGGGCAAATGCTCACATTCGATGGCATCTGGCACTTTGGAGAAGTGTTCTCTTCATGGATGAATCCCGGTTTTCACTGTACAGGGCAGACGGCAGACAGCGTGTATGGTGTCCTGTCGGTGAGCGGTTTGCTGATGTCAACGTTGTGGATCGAGTGGCCCATGGTGGCGGTGGGGTTATGATATGGGCAGGCATATGTCATGGACAACAAACACAGGTGCATTTTATTGATGGCATTTTGAATGCACAGAGATACCGTGACAAGATCCTGAGGCCCATTGTTGTGCCATTCATCCACGACCATCACCTCATGTTGCAGCATGATAATGCACGGCCCCATATTGCATAGATCTGTACACAATTCCGGGAAGCTGAAAAAATCCCAGTTCTTGCATGGCCAGCATACTCACCAGACATGTCACCCATTAAGCATGTTTGGGATGCTCTGGATCGGCGTATATGACAGCGTGTTCCAGTTCCTGCCAATATCCAACAACTTTGCACAGCCATTGAAGAGGAGTGGACCAACATTCCACAGGCCACAATCAACAACCTAATCATCTCTATGCGAAGGAGATGTGTTGCACTGCGTGAGGCAAATGGTGGTCACACCAGATACTGACTGATTTTCGGACCCCCCCAATACAGTAAAACTGCACATTTTAGAGTGTCCTTTTATTATGGCCAGCCTAAGGCACACCTGTGCAATAATCATGCTGTCTAATCAGCATCTTGATCTGCCATACCTGTGAGGTGGATGAATTATCTCGGCAAAGGAGAAGTGCTCACTAACACAGATTTTGACAGATTTGTGAACAATATTTGAGAGTAATAGACCTTTTGTGTACATAGAAAAAGTCTTAGATCTTTGAGTTCAGCCTATGAAAAATGTGGGCAAAAACAAAAGTGTTGTGTTTATAATTTTGGTCAGTGTATAAACATACAACTAGTTGCCAAAGTGACTTTTCTCATTTTAATTTAGTTTCATTTTATGTACTAAAATAACCAATACTAAAACTGAATAATGTAAATTAATAAAACTGTGCAAATAAAGCATACAAAAAACTTGAAAAATGTTAAAAACATTTATATTTTATAAAATATAAAATGATTATGAATGTTATAATAAAAACTTAATATCAATAAAAACTATTATATAATAATAATATCTCAAGGATACTAAAATAACACTGGAAACAACAAATTGGTAACAAAACAGTCAGAACTTCAGGTTTTGTTTTATAGTAAACACCAAACCCACACAAAAAATTACACTTATTTCCATATCTCATTTACAGTGCTGATGCAAGTACAGATCAGATACACTGACAACAAACTAATAATTAATAACTAAAATATCAAGTTTTTGTCACACGCTCTAGCCAGAAACAGGTTTGCATGTGTATGAGTTTGTGTATCTGACACAGTGAGACAGAACAAGCATTTGTTTCGGTAACAGGAAAAACATTGTTTTCCAGTTTTTGACAGCTGTTTTTAGCTAGTTTCAGTTTGACTGATCACTCATAGCTATGACGTAGACTTGAATCTTTTTAAAGTGTTAAATGAGTGTCTCTGTTTTTTCCTTTATCTAAAGGGTAGTAACTGTTATCTGAAGTTCTCACGGCTTATTTATATATTATGCAGATTAATCTAATGCTGATCTAAAAGCGTCTCTCCGCCAACACTTTTCATCAATGTTTGCTGTTTGCTGTTTTCTCATTTCGTCAAAACCCATTTAAATCTTTAATCTTTAATCTTTATGTAAAGCCATTGTTACTATCATTATTAGATGCTCACCTGATACTTGTTCTCCCACAGGTAGTTGAGAGTGATGTCCTCCACCACGTCAATCTTGCAGAGCTTGTGACCAAACACGTCCTTCAGCATCTTGATTAGGTAATGATGATGCTCCTCGCTCATTGCATAATGATGGTTGAAGTCTAAAAAAACAACCTCTTTCTTGTGCAGGTTTAAGAAACTGTTAATGTCAATAAGGCCATCGCGTACTTTGTGTCCAAACAGCCCGTGTATGAAGTAGATCTCGTGGCCTGGTTCTCCCGGTTTGGAGGAAACACGCAGGTCGAAATAGCGTATTCCTCCCTCGAGCTGTTCTCTGAAGGTGAGGTTTTGAGTCATGGACCACTTCTTCATCACCTTCTTGGCTAGAAAGCGAAATATCGCAGCCAGGTGCTTCACGTATGCTTTCTGGTCTGGACCGACTGGAGCTTGCTCATCCACCCAGAAGCTGAAGGAATCATGCGAACCTGGAGCACGAGCATAAAAGTAGCATCAAGTCAGTTCTACAGTTCATTTAGCTGTTATGTCATGACACTGCAAGTTGTTTGTTAGATATTAACAAAATTAACAAGATCTAATAGTAATGTCCTCTAACAGTAGTGACAAATTGACCAAAAATGGGAGACACATATTTGTACTTAAAGAATTAACATCCTGAAAGGATTATGATTTTATTATGACACCATATTATTTATTTATTTATTTACTTATTACGTTTAGCATTATTTTAATAAGGGTGGATTTTATGTCAAAAAATGTAAATATAAATAGTAATATAAATAAAATATTTCTGATATATTTCATGTTATTAATATAATATTTATAAATATATAAAAAATACCAAAAATAAATGTAATATATAAATATATGTGATGTATAAATTTTATGTCTACATAAATAATTAAATTATTTCTGTATTTATATTTATATAATTATATACTTTATTAAAACCAACAATTAATGAGTGTAATATTAAAGAAATACTACTACTGCTACTACTACTACTACTACTAATTAATATTTAATAAAAATTATACATTGTCAAAATATGAATATGTATCATATATTAATATAAATAAAATATGTATATATTCAAAATATTCATATTTATCATATTTAATGTTGTTTATATACTATTTATAAATTTAGTATATATTATATACTAAAATATTTATGTAATATATATATATATATATATATATATATATATATAACATTTAAATATTATTTAATTATTTATTTATCTATATTTATATAATTACATTTCATTAAAACGAACAATTAATGAATGTAATATTATATAAATACTACTACTACTACTAATAATAATTAAAAATAATAATAATCAAAACAATATTTATAATATATTAATATTAATAAAATATTTATCATATATTTGATATATTTAATGTTATTTATATAGTAATTATAAATGTATAAAAAGTATCAAAATGTATATATGTAATATCTAAATATGTATATTATATAGATTTTACATTTGCATATTAATTATTTATTTATTAATGTATTTATATTTATACAAATATACATTTAATTAAAACAAACATAATAATAAAACTAAATAATAATAATAAATAATAAATTATCATAATATTCATATTTATAATATATTAATAAAATATTTATATTTTAAAAATTCATATGAATAAAATATTTAACATATTTTGTTATTTATATAATATTTGAAAAATGTATAAAAAGTATATAAATATATAATATGTAATATATAAATATATATTATATACAAATTTTGCATTTGCATATTTATAATTATGTATTATATCTATCTATCTATCTATCTATCTATATTGATACATATATGGTATTTATATTAATATAATTATATATTTAATTAAAATGAACAATTAATGAATGTAAGACAAATACTACTACTACTACTACTACTACTAATAATAATAATAACAATTATTATTATTATTAATAAATAATAATTTATCAAAATATAATATATATTATAAATATTAATATTTATATATTAAAATGAAATGAACAATTTAATGAATGTAATATTAAATAGATTCTACTACTATTGTTACCACTACTACTAATAACAACAACAACAACAACAATAATATATGAATAATAATAAATTATCAAAATATGAATATATATATTGTTAATACAGCAATGAAATGGAAACAGGGCTAATATGTTTTCACTAATGTGTCGAGAAAATGCAGTGTAATAACAGTCACAGTTTATACTTTATCCTCTTTGTTGTCTTTGCAGTGTAACAAGTCATACCATTAGAATAAAATAGCTATAAATGTAAAATAATACCTTGTTTTACTTGTACCTACATTTTAATATCTTATTTGATTTCAGTTAAATGTCAAAAAGGAAAAGATCTTCTCTCACCAGGAACCGCCAGGTGTTTGAGGGGCATGGATGTGAGGGCAGGGCACAGGGAGCCCATCCAGTCGGCGTTGGAAGTGTTTCCTATCGGTCGTGTCTTCATTTCCTCTAGTAAAGCGTTTCAGCTCTAACATTCACGATGCCAATTCAACACACATCCAGGCCAAGCCAATCCAGCAAGCAACCCCTGCGAAATCATTACGGTCAGTTGGGTCATCAACGCACGATTTGAATCAAGATAACAATGATTTAGTCATTGTAACATCAATGGATGCGTGAGGCACACTGCAGATGGAGAGCGAGCTCTTCTACAAAGTTAATCTTCTTAAACACAAATTACAATCCTTATCCTCCTTCCCGCTTCCCTGCTGGAGTCTAAACGTCTTGGTCAGGGCTGATTATCCCCGCCCTCTCGCTCGCCATTAGACAGGTAACAGATGGGACACTTCACCTTCAGTACCTTCAAGTGGATATTGTAAAGTTTTAAGAGCATGGCGGTTTAGACATTCACTTTTGACTTATGGACCGCACCAATGAGTGTGATCAGTGGATAAATTAACTTTTACATGTTGTTTGAACATTAATGTGTGTTGGCAGTGTATGTACACATCTACCCTATAATGATAAAAATCCATGCAGTGGTTTTTAATTAATCTGTAAAAATAATATCCCCTTTTTCGAGCCTTTCTCAGATGCCGCTCTCACGATAGTTGATTGACATGAGCGTCTTACCTCAGATCAGCTGTAACAGTCCGACCTCCATTGTTTCGATGCCGGAGCAGGAATGTAAGTTAGACAAGAATATCTCCAGTTGAGCGATTGAGGTGTTGTGTTGCTGGATGTAATAATGAACATAGTGGTCGTCATTTACTCCTGACATCTGAGCCGCTGAAGATGCAGTGGATTACGTTTGTTTGTGAAGGGAATGCGCCTCCCGATCTACATAAATGCGTCTATGTTCACGCAAATCATTCGTGATCCAGCTTCACCTACAGCAGAAGTCAGTATAAGGGTTTTTTATGAATCTCTGCAATCACCTTTTCTAATAACGTGCTAGTTAGCAAGTTTCGTGGTTAAACGCGCTAAATGTGGCTAAAGTAAACAATCTCTCAGAGCAGCACCTCACTCCACAGAGAGTAGAGAGGGGCGGGGCGAGCAGAGCTCATTTGCATTTAAAGAAACAATCCCTCAGAATGGGATGATTTTTGCAGAGCTCATTTTGACAAGGTAAAAAGGGTGTTGTTTTACACTACCATTGAGGTTTTTAATCAAAGTATATTATATTAAGTACATTCATTTTATTAAGACCCTAAAGTATTATATCAACTTGTGGAAAATGGGCATTTGATGACCCCTTTAATTAAATCCTGTCTTCTGCATATTTTGCACCTGACATAGTGGTTTTGATTCTCAGTGACTCAAATCTTTTGAATCATTTCACTAAAAAGATTCATTACGCCGGAAAGAGGTAACAAGCGATTGCGTCATTGAGTAATTCACTCAATCAGTTCATCTCGAGTGGACCGAGACTATGCAATAAGTCTACTGACTGAGATATTCCATAGTAGGGATGTCAGTAGTTGGCATAGTAGTAAGTGAACAATAGCTTTTAAAATGACGTAAAATACATATAAGCAATAATATTTAGTTCAAATAAAGTTTCAAAAGCAAGTAATCATATGATTTTATTGTTAATGTATTATAAACAATAGAGCCAATGTCAAAATGATCTCATGGTGAAAATGTACCGGTGAGAACTTTTTCGCAAGATGCAAAATACATACCGGCATGTACGTTTTGTGACATATTCGATGTGAAATGTCCACTAAGTGGCCCTAAAGGAGTGTTCGTCTTTCATCGTGAGTCATGTTTTTCACGGGATTCGTACCCAAGTCCAATTGCATGCCAGCTGAGCTACCGAGCAAGCTTGTTACGTCCGGAAACCAAAAAATTTGGAGCCATGTATGTTTCTTGAAATATTCGACGTGAAATGTCCACTGAGTGGTGCCAATAAAGAATAGCTATAGTCATTTCTGTTTGAAACTGCACTAATATATACTTATTGGTACTTAATCTTTAATATCTGTCCATTTCTTTATGACAGCAAAATCGTTTATTTTGGGCTGGGGAAACCAGTTCAAAGCTCACCTGCCCAAAGAAGATCCCCGTCCACATGTGCTTTGTCGACCTGGTAGATATACCCATCCATGAGCGTGCTACCACAAGTAAGAGGTCAAGCTTCCACCTCACAAGTGACACACTTTTACGTGGCAAGCAAGACTAAAGTAAATAGAAAACTAGCAACCCAAAAACCAAAAAGCCCAGAGGAAGACACATGTGGTTTGTTTGCAGCAATATAGGGACACAGAAGACCCTAAAAAAGAGGAATGGGTCTCCTGAGTGATCTGTCAGCGGTGGTTTCATGGCTGCTGTTGAGAAGATAATGGAGTCATTGATGATGACAACTCTTTCACCTGCTAGGACTGTCTGTTTTTGGTTTGATGGATCGGGGGTAATATTTTCTTCTTCAGTTAAATGTATTTGACAATTTACTGGGGATGAACATGACCCCCTGAGGGGGGTTTGTGTGGGTTCAGTTAGAGGAAAGAATGAAATGTTCAATGAAATTTGGGGGAGATAAATAAATGTGCTCAATAAAATCTGAGAATAAGAATGAAATGTTCAATGAAATATGAGGGGGGATAAAATGTGTTTAATGAAATTGAGTAATACATTTGAACAGAAATAAACAGGTAGTCTTAAAGGAGAGGTTCACTTCCAGAACAAAAATGTACAGATAATGTAACAGCTGTGTTTTCGCCAGAAATAGATATCTAAAGTAGTACTACAGAAATGTTAATTTATGGCAAGAACGCTTCATTCAGTTGTACATAAACTGAGATTTGAAATAAGAGTTATCTTACATACGATACGAATGTTTAAATAACTAAAAACTTCATTTGAATGTGAACCTGGAAGTTCGAATGTTTTTTAGAATGAAGCGATTACTTTCTTATTTGCATCCGACTATTTTTAGTATTATTATTGATTTTATTTATTATTTAAGCAAAGATAAAGTCGAATAATAAAACGTTATTTTGCATATATAGAGCTTCAACTGTCACCTCACAAACATTTAAGTTTAACATGTTTGCATGTTAAACTTTGCATGTTAAACTGCATCTTACTTTGACCACTAGCCAACTAGTAAGCAAAAGCATACGCGCAAATCGACTTCCTGTGTGACATTAGTAGATCTGCGTGTGCAGCATAGCCGCAGACGGAAAGATGTTCAGACTATCTTGCTGTGTATCAGAATTTCTGAGCGTGGGCATAAAGGAAGATTATCTCCATTAAGTTAATTGTGGACTTGCGGAAGCAGACGTGACGTATTAGTATCATTTGAGCTAACAACAGCAGTGACAACACGCTCCTCACACGTGCGATGTAAAACATGGATCATCCATCGTATCATGGACCTATAACCAAACAAAGATGTGAGGAGTTGCTCGGCAAGAAAGGACGGGATGGAACATACCTCATTCGGGACAGCGAAACCATTCAGGGAGCTCTCTGCCTTTGTGTGTAGTGAGTATTTATGTATTTATTTACACTATTGATGATCAAGGAATCATGGAATAATGTGTTCTTTATGATATAATCCCCCGTTTAATTTAATTTCCTTGCCACCATCAGATTAAATGAATGATTTGAAACTAGAAGATGGCTCAGATTGATTTTCTGCGTTTTTTTTTTTAAATTAGTTTACTACCTGCCACCATCAGAAAAGAAGTACTGAAAGCCGGTAGTGTTGAGAAAAATAACTATATTTTGCATATCACACATTATTAGTATTAAATGCAGTAGCTATTTACTAGCTGCTATTAGGAACTAAGTAAAGTATGTAAATAAATATAAATCCCAGAGATTTTATTAGCCATTACTGGGACAGAAAATATATGCATAATTACCTATTATATATAATAAGGAGAATATTTCTTACCCTGGACCATCATAAGTCATAAGTAGCACAGGTATATTTGTAGCAACAGCCAAAAATACATTGTATAGATCAAAATGAACATTTTTTTATGCCAAAAATGATTAGGATATTAATTAAAGCTCATGTTCCATTAAGATATTTTGTGAATTTCCTACCGTAAATGTATCAAAACGTAATTTTTAATTCGTAATATGCATCGCTAAGAACTTCATTTGGACAACTTTAGGTGATTTTCTCCATATTTGGATTTTTTTTTTTGCACCCTCAGATTCCATTAATTCAAATAGTTGTATCTTGGCCAAATGTCATCATAAATATCATAACAAAGCTTATGTATCCAGCTTTCAGATGATGTATAAATCTCAATTTAAAAAAAAAATGGACCCTTATGACTGGTTTTGTGGTCCAGGGTCACAAAGCAGAGATGTTTAATTTGTAAAGTTTTTTTCATCCCAGTATTATTTCTAAATTGGTCCAGTTTAGTTTTGACAGTTGCTGGTAATGCTTTGAAACGCTTTGGTAATGCAATGTTTTTCTTAAAATTTTTAGACTTTTTGTCAGTTAGGGTCATGAAAATGCCTGCATACGGAATGTGTAGAATGCGCATACAAAATTTGGATTACAGTTATGTTGTTTGTTTGGTCAGTTTGAACTGCGTATTTCAAAGGCAGCTGCACAGACCAGAAAAAAGTGATGCATGTAAAAAGTATAAAGTATTTTATGTCAGTTTCTCAGCTAGACTTTGTAAGGTTTCACATTTGGCAGGTGCTTTTATCCAAGAAAACTGACGCATGCTGTGAGTTCATGTAAGTTCAGTACGCTGGGAATCAAACTCATACTGGCGCCATGCTCTACCATTTGATCTTCAGGATAATATACGGAAGTGCCTTTTCACACTTCTTCTATTAAAAATCACGTTTTCATTATTTATTGTAATACGTGATGTGTTAATGGGAAGCTGTGCTGTTTTTTTTACCAGATGTTTAGTTTGTTTTTCGTTATGGTAATTCTAATTTATCTTCAAGACAAAAATACGATATATATTTGCATATTTTCCATCCAACTTGTGGACTTCCTGAAGAACAGCTATTAAACTATGATAAATTAGATGCCTTAGACAAGTTTCACATGCTTTTAGCAAATGCAGAATTACAAAAAGAGGAAATGAGTGGCTTGTATCAGTGGAAAAAGAGAACTGGTAGATCTGTAGATAAGTTCACACAGTAGAGAAAAGATGACAGGCTATGCAGTGTACAACATATATAAACTGATAAAAGCTAGACTATGAATTGGAAACTACAATAAAAGTGTCTATTGTATATTTAGGAGCCTGCGGCCATTCAGTGAAACATGAGCAATATGCCGTATAGTCTGTATATTCTCTGGCCATTCACAAAGAATGTGTTCCTGCATTCTGCTTGTTTAGATAGGCTACATTCAGCAATATGGACGATCAGCAATCATTGCATTGTTTTCATTGCTTCATGTCCTGTAGCGCACATTTAATACGCTGTCCAGTTAGGAGTAGGTTAACTTTGAAAAAAGGTGTCTCAAGACACATGCATTATGTTACATTCTACTGCAATTCAAGAATGAATCCTGTGCGATTGTATATTTCTTAATGGAAAAGTGTTACAGTTTGAATGTTTTCAGACAGTATATGCTAAGACTGAACTTAGCTCCAAATGTATTTTCTCTAGAAGTCTATTTCTACCTTTGTTGTGTCTAAAACAACTTGGAAATGAAAATGAAAAGAGAACTGAAAGTCATATCAGTCAATCTAAGATTCAACCAAATATAGCATTACATTTACTGAAGGTCTCTTTACTAAGAAAGTGTCCTCTAAGAATATGCAGATTAATATACAAAATGATACTGTTATCAGGGTTTATCACAACCATGCTGTCATTTCAAAAAGGAGCAATTTCTTTACCATGTACACTACCAGTCAAAAGTTTTTGAACAGTAAGATTTTTAATGTTTTTAAAGTATGTTCTGCTCACCAAGCCTGCGTTTATTTGCTCCAAAGTACAGCAAAAACAGTAATTAAAAAAAAAAAAAATTTTACTATTTAAAATGTGTAATATGTTTGTAATATATTTTAAAATGTAATTTATTCCTGTGATCACACCTAAATTTTGAGCATCATTACTACAGTCTTCAGTGATCCTTCAGAAATCATTCTAATCTTATTATAAATAAACTAAAATGAAAAGCTTTTTACACTATGCCATTCAAAAGCTTGCAGTCAGAATATTTATTTATTTATCTATTTATTTATGAAAGAAATGATAGAAATTAATACTTTTATTTAGCAAGGATGTTTTAAATTAATCAAAAGTGATGATAAAGACATTTATAATGCTGTTTCAGATAAATGTTGTTCTTCCGAACTTTCTATTCATCAAAGAAACCCCAACAAATTTTACTCAGCTGTTTTCAACATAATAATAATAATTAATGTTTTTTTTTAAGCAAATCAGAATATTAGACTGTTTTCTGAAGGATCGTGTGACTGGAGTAATGATGCTAAAAATTTAGCTTTGAAATCACACATATTACATTTTAAAATATTCAAATAGAAAAGAGTTTTTTTAAATAGTAAAAATATTTCAAAATTGTACAGTTTTTGCTGTACTTTGGATCAAATAAATGCAGGCTTGGTGAGCAAAAGAGACTTAAAAAACATTAAAAATCTTACTGTTGAAAACTTTTGACTGGTAGTAAATCTTGATTGTATTGGAAAACAAAACTAAAATACTGACGATATTCATTTTTTGCAGTGCATGCAACATTTATTGCCATGACTTCATGAATTTAAGACACAGAATTATTTTAAGTTTAAGATGGAATGTAAATTAACCACTTATGAATTTACTTATGCATTTTTACAGCAAACAAAAAGTGGTCTATACTTACAGGATCCTCCAAACCCACAACGGGGAATTCACTCTACAGGTAGGATTCATTGAAATTACTGACGTAATCTTATTGATTTGCATTGATTTACCAACAAATATGATTGATATAAATACATATAAATATAATATAATTAATACACAATTTGTTTCAGGCTAGTTCAGGTGTAGAGGAGAGGTTTTTCAAGACGATGAATGAACTTATTCATCATTACAAGAAAAAGAATCAAGGACTTGCAATGCATTTACGCCGATCGCTAAAAAGAAAAACGTTTCAAGATCAGCCTTTGCAAAGTGCTGGACCACTAGTGCCTAATGAGGACAATGACTATGAAAGTGAGTGTCGACTGTTACCACATAAAACATTAGCAATCGTGAGACATTACCGATGTCATTACAGTGACAAAATATTATTAGACAATTACATTTAGCTTTGAATGACATCTAAACTGCTCCTTACCTAAATTAACTGTAAACGTTTTTGTTTTCATCTCTCTCAGATGTCGATTGCTCGGGGGACTATGTTGTTGTTCTGCCGGACTGATTTAGTGGATTGGACTGGATCACTGGATCAGCCAGTATGAATAATATAGATGTGCTGTTACAGCTTCCAAGAACTTTCTGGCATTTTCACCTCAAATATGGGAAATGCATGTGAAATCACATTACTTGAATCACATTTTAGCATGTTTTTATGCATGGAAAATTCATAAATTAGGGATGTTAAATTTTAATACTGTAATGCTGTGAATTTTATGAAAGCCTGTTTTCTGCTATGGAATAAAAAGGTCATTGCACATTTTTATCTCACAGTTTGGACAATCTCACAATTTTGAGGAAAAAAAAACCCGAATTGCAAGATATTAAACTCTCAAAATCTCACAATTCTGAGAAAAACAGTCAGAATTTTTAGATAAAAGTACCTTTTTATTTATTTTTTATTCTGCAGCAGAAATGGGCTTATTTATTCATTGCGAATTATAGTATCATAATCATTTGAGTCAAAAGTTGAATTGAAAGATTAATATGGTTTTCTGAATGTTTTAGTATTTGGTATTGCTTTAATGCCAATGATTTAATATACAGAGGAGTTCACATGGCCAATGTCACATGTTTGACTTAGTGTCCTAGAAATAGTGCTAAATATTAAATATTGTTTATTTATTTGACAACATTATAGAAATTCTAAAACATGGTTTTAGATTTTTAATGTGACCTCAGACCTCAGAAATTCCATTGTTTGTCACTGGTCAGTAAAGTCTGGTTGGAATTGTAATACTAATCTGGATGGGAGATAAGTGTGTCTGATGACCTTATCATAGCTCAAATACAAGAAGAGATTTTTGATTGTATATATTGTATATTGTATGTACAGTTTATAAATATAAACGGAGTCTATAATGACCTATGCTATGTTCCATGAATGTGCTGTCTTTAGGTTTTAACATGTAAATATACAGGTGCATCTCAATTACATTTGACAAAAACCCACCAATTTACTATCTCAACAAATTATTTGGCTCTCGATGCCTTGACCCCAGCCTCAGTCCATTCCTTCTGAAGTTCACCCAAATTCTTGAATCGATTTTGCTTGACAAGCCTCCAAAGGCTGCGGTTCTCTCGGTTGGTTGTGTATCTTTTTCTTCCATTTTTTTTTTTCCTTCCACTCAACTTTCCATTCACATGCTTGGATACAGCATTCTGTGAACTGCCAGCTTCTTTGGCAATGAATGTTTGTGGCTTACCCTCCTTGTGAATGGTGTCAATGATTGTCTTCTGGACAGCTGTCAAATCAGCAGTCTTCCCCATGATTGTGTAGCCTAGTGAACCAAACTGAGAGACCATTTTGAAGGCTCAGGAAACCTTTGCAGGTATTTTGATTGGCATGTCACCATATTCTAATTTGTTGAGATAGGGTTTTTGTTAAATGTGAGCCAAAATCATCACAATTAAAAGAACCAAAGACTTAAACTGTGTGCATTGAATTTATTTAATACACAAGTTTCACAATTTGAGTTGAATTAGTGAAATAAATGAACTTTTCCACGACATTCTAATTTATTGAGATGCACCTGTATATGAAGAGTTCAGATGCAAAACCAGCTAAATCCATCTGACGTTTTTCTTTAAAATGAGCGTTTCTTTCTGGCTACTTTGTATAGGTTTCTATGTAAGTACTGGTACTTCTGATTGGGCTGAGGCTGGAATTTAGCGAGTTTGAAGTAAAAGTATTTGATGGATGTATGATATGTGTCAGGAGCATTCACTCAGTATCATTATCTCATTTTTGACCGAGATGGCTTTTAGCTGGCTTTGCATCTGAATTCTTCAAAAATATATATACAGTCTTCTTTACCACAACTTAAAATAGGTTGGCCCACATGAGATGGTCAAAAAGTTTCCACTGCGCTGTTCCTTTTGGTCAAAGACGGGAAACAGTGTAGTCTGATGTTACTGTCTGATTTTAAGTTTGGTTGGTGTTTTAATAAATAAATCACTTGATTAGCATGTATTTTTCCAAGTGCCTCATGTGTCTTCGTGATCAAATATGTTACGTTCTTTAAAAAGTGCAGGGGCCAGTTGCATAAGCAAAGCCACAATGGTAAAACTGTCTTAAGAATTAGTCTGACCTAAAAGCAGTTAACAAAGCAATAATCAATCTTACTATTCCAATTCATATGCAACTGTAATTGACTTGAAAAGGACCAGTCTTGGGGGGAGACTTCGTACAATCTTCGTAGGGAAATGCTTATATCAATAGTTTAATTGGCTTGTTTAAAAACACCAGACAACAACAGTCTTTTTAATAAAGACATATTTATTTTACTTTTACTACTGACAGTATACTGTATACTGACGATTATAGTCTTACAAGGTATCTGAAATACAGATGACTCAAAAAGGAACAACAGCTAATGCTTATAACGTACACAGAATGCTACTACTGAAAATAGTACCCCGTCTGTTTAGAATGACCAAAGTCATTTTCATATCTATCTATCTATCTATCTATCTATCTATCTATATATATCTATATATATCTATATATATCTATCTATCATAGATCTATCTGTAGCCGCTGTAGATATAACACACACCCCTAAATCATGACGTAGTTGCGTCAGTGCGTCGTCGAATTCGGTCTCTCAACCATTCTTTTTAGAAGGGGTGTTTAATCCTTTCTGTAGAATATTAAAAAATATATAGATTAACACAAAAAGAGCAAAACACGTACTGATTACGGACTGATAATTAAGGTTTTTGTTAATTCGTTATTTTTTACTCTATATTTTAAACGCAAATACGTAGACATATTTGTAAATTTTTCCGGTACCCCCCCCCCGTTTTGGACAATGGACTCTTCCGGCGATTCGAAGTGTTAGCGGGAAGAGGTTGCCGTTGTAGGGAACTAAAAATAAGGTTTTTGGTAAATACTACGTAAAAATAAAATACTAGTAAATATCATTGTTAAAATAGAATTCACCTCCATACTTGATAAAAACGCTGTACTGAAGAGAATACGATATATCTGTTCTTTAGTCTCAGTAACAGCGTCTGTTATTAACTAGCATAGCCTACTGTATGTTTACAAAATCTACCGAGAAACTGATAGTTTCCCACCTCAGTTATTTATTTATTTTTGGTTCAAGGCCGCTGTTGACCGTCCTTGGGTGTAAAGATGGATGTATCAACCTGTTTGAAGTCTCTTCTGTTGGCCATTCGTCAGTACAGAAACAACAGAAGCGCTTTAAATGCATCACAGCTGCAGAAACACATTGAAGTGAGTGAAAACATTTTTCTGTGGGATTATAGCAATCAGATTTATTTGTATGTTGTGTCCAATTCTGTCATCATTTAGTCCAATCCAAAGTCCAATAAGACTATAATTCCTGTGTGAAACACAAAAGGAGATGTTATGGAATGACAGTCAACAATCACTTACTTTCATTACTTCCATACAATGAAAGTGAATGGTGACTGAGGCTGTCATTCATCTCCTTTAATGTTTTGAAAATATTTAACATCACTTTCATCGAGTTAAAAACCCTAGTAAAAAATCCTGTAGATGCCACAGACCCTC
Source organism: Labeo catla (assembly GCA_012976165.1). NCBI lineage: Eukaryota > Metazoa > Chordata > Actinopteri > Cypriniformes > Cyprinidae > Labeo > Labeo catla. The sequence continues at coordinate 2,253,362 of VONZ01000029.1, read as the reverse complement.
AAATATTATCATCTTTATGCAAAAGATCCCTATCCTAAAATGTAAAAAGAATCTGAACTGTATATTATTTTATGTATACTATTAGTGTATTATTTCTATATTCATTTACTTAAATCAGATTTATATAATTTGTTAGTCAAAAACAGTCAAACCCAGTGTGGTCAAAAGTAACAAATGTGTCATTTTACATGTAGTTTCCTTTAATACAAAATATCCAGTATTATAACTGCTATTTTTTTTTTATTCCACAGGATGTTTCGGGGCTGAAATGTGGTGGAGTGCTGTTTTCAGGTCAGGTGCTGCCCAGCGAGTGTCTGAGTGGACTCATGGAAGTAGCTGGAGATCCCAACACCAGTCATGTGCTGACGGGATCTATTATATCCCTGCTGGCACAGTTTGGTACTAAACGCTTTAATATAGTAACACAATAATTTTGTAGTCACATCTCCTGTTGTTTACCCATGCATATACACTTTTTAATGGCTCAACAGCTTCTGATGGTGAGACTAAAGAGGCTCTTCACAGCAGCTACAACTTCACCGGCACTCTGGCAGCTATAATCCACTGCAACAGAAGCACACCAGAAGAACCTCTTGTGCTGCAGGTGAGAGTACTGCAGTATCTTAAGATGAAGGCCTTGTTTATTTGATAAAAATACAGAAAAAAACTGTTATATTGTTAAATATTATTGCAGTTTAAAAGAGTGGTTTTCTATTTTAATATACTTAAGAATAGAATTTATTCCTGTGATGTGAAGCTGAATTTTCAGCGTCATTACTCCAGTCTTCAGTGTCACATGATCCTTCAGAAATCGTTCTAATATGCTTTTTTCAGTATTTTTTAATGAATAAAACCTTAAAAAGAAGCATTTGTTTAAAATATAAATCTTTTGTAACAATATACACTACCATTCAAAGTTTGGGGTCAGTAATTCTTTTTCTTTCTTTCGTTGTTTAAACGAAATTAATACTTTTATTCAGCAAGGATGTGTTAAATTGATAAAAAGTGATAGTAAAGACTTATATTGTTAGAAAAGATTTCTCTTTTGAATGAATGCTGTTCTTTTTAAAGTTTTATTTAAAACGTTAAACTTTTGAACAGCAGTGTACATTGAAAAAAACCCACTTGCTTGCCCCAAACTTTTGAATGGTAGAATATGAATCACTTCATTAAATTTACACCATTATTAATAATTAATTAATCCGTGCAAATTAATAAACTGAAAAAAATTTGTTTGTCTTGGTAATCTTTAACATTTGCTTACGCTCTGAAATGGCAAATTTTCTCTGATGTCAATTTTGTGGATTTTTCGTTAACCACTCCCCTCCAACATTTAGTTTACTGGGATGTGCGCTAAATGTTCAGTTTCAGTTGGAAATACGCCATAATACTGTTGTAAGAAAAAGTGAAGAGGACGTAGAAGATCTTGATGAAGATGTTTATTGCAGCATAGCAGTGGCAAAGTACATGTTGTACCTTGGGTTCAACGGAGTCAGAATGAACCCAGAACATCCTTAGCTCAAACCTTTTATACAGTTAAAGTTTACTACCCTTAATGTAAATGAAGTTGCTCCTTTCATAACAGCTGTGGTCTGTATGTTAATCATGTTCTAACACCTCTTTGTCTGAGATGGTTCTCAGTGTCCCACACCCGCTTCCATGCTACAATGGGTCACCATTTGCTCAGGATGTAATCATCCTAAATGGTCTAGAAACAACATAACTGTTGACTTTCTTCTTCTCTATAATAATTAAGCCATTTTGGGAAATGAGCATGATTAAACATATATTGTGGAGTGGAATCTGGGTCGAGGCAGACTATAATTTCTTACACTGTATAGTACATATGCACATTTTGAGGGTGGTTTTATTTTATGTTTAGTTGAAATTATACAAAAAAAGATTACTTTGGAGATTATCTAATGTGGACATGTGAATAATGTCTCTAATGTTCTCCACAGTGTCTTAATGTGCTGCAGCGACTGACCTACAACGTGAGGACTCTGCACTGTGCCTCTCACATCCATGAACTCATCAGCTTCCTAATGCAACATGTGTAAGACTCACAACATTCAATTTTCTGCTTTGTGCATAGATGTTCGTTTAATGTAAATGACATCTTCATGTTAATAAAGATGATGTACAGTTGAAGTCAAAAGTTTACGTACACCTTGCAGGATCTGCAAAATGTTAATTATTTTTCCAAAATAATAATCATACAAAATGCATGTTATTTTTTCATTTAGTGCTGACCTGAAAAAGGTATTTCACATAAAAGACGTTTAGATATAGTCAAGAGAAAATAATAGTTGATTCATAAATGTTGGTTTTTCACCATTTTTGTGTCTTTTGAACCCTTTCCAAAAATGACTGTATGATTTTGAGATCCAACTTTTGCCACTGAGGACAACTGAGGGACTCATATGTAACTATTACAGAAGGTTCAGATGCTCACTGATGCTCTAGAGCAGTGGTCACCAAACTTGTTCCTGGCGGGCCAGTGTCCCTGCAGAGTTTAGCTCCAACCCTAATCAAACACACCTGAACCAGCTAATCAAGGTCTTACAAGGTATACTTGAAACTTCCAGGCAGGTGTGTTGAGGAAAGTTGGAGGTAAACTCTGCAGGACACCAGCCCTCCAGGAACAAGTTTGGTGACCACTGCTCTAGAAGGAAAAAACTATGCATTAGGAGTTGGGGTTATTTAACTTGTAAGTATCTTCTGTAGCTTCTGAAGGGCAGTACTAAATTAAAAAAATATGATGTTTACGCAAAATTAGATAAATGTACACATCTTCCTTTTGTTTAAAAGTTTTCACCCCAGGCTCTTAATACATTGTGTTTCCTTCTGACGCATCAGTGAGCGTCAGAACAAAAATGTACAGATAATGTACTCACCCCCTTGTCATCCAAGATGTTCATGTCTTTCTTTTTTCAGCTGTAAAGAAATTATATTTTTTGAGGAAACTATTTCAGCTTTTTTCTCCATATAATGGACTTTGTGGTGTCCTGATTTTGAACTTCCAAAATGTAGTTTAAATGCGGCTTCAAACGATCCCAAATGCAGTTGTAAACAATCCCTACTGAGGAAGAAGGGTCTCTATCTAGCAAAACAATCAGTTATTTTCATTAAAAAGTATTTAAATTGTATTTTTTTTAGTCTCAAACGCTCATCTTGTCTTGCTCTCCCTGAACTCTGTGTATTCTGACTCAAGACATTTAGGGTATGTCAAAAAACTCCAATCGTATTTTCTCCCTCAACTTCAAAAATCGTTTCAAAATCATCCTACATCGCTGCAGAAGTACCAGCCCAGTATTTGCAAAGTAAACATGCAAAGAAGATCAAACACCCTTAACAAAAAAGGTAAAACAGCGATATAGGGTGATTTTAAAGTTGAGGGAGAACATGAGATGGGAGTTTTCTGACATACCCTAACTGTCACGAACCAGAAAAAAAACAGTTCAGGGAGAGTGAGACAAGATGAGCGTTTGACATAAAAAAAAGTATATAAATTGTATTATTTTTATGAAAATAACCGATCGTTTCGCTAGACAAGACCCTTTCTTCCTCGTCTGGGATCATTTACAACCGCATTTGGGATTGTTTAAAGCTGCATTTAAACTGCATTTTGGAAGTTCAAAATCAGGGCACCATAACAGTCCACTATATGGAGAAAAATCCTGAAATGTTTCCCTCAAAAAACATAATTTCTTTACAGCTGAAGAAAGAAAGACATGAACATCTTGGGTGACAAATGCTGAGTACATAATCTGTCACTTTTTGTTCTAGAAGTGGACTTCTGCTTTTAAGAATCAAGTGTATGTAAACTTTTGAACAGGGTCATTTTTATAAATTTAGCAATTACTTTCTCTTGTGGAATAGATGAGAATATCTTTTATGTGAAAGTCTTATTCAGGTCAGTACTAAATAATAAAAAAAAAATAACATGCATTTTGCATAATCCCTTTTATTTTGGTAAAATTAAAATTTTGCAGATTCTGCAAGGTGTATGTAAACTTTTGACTTCAACTGTATATAATTTTACAGTACTGTTCAAAAGTTTCAGAAAATTTCAGAAAGAAGTCACTTCTATGCATTAAATTGATTTAATAAAATAAGTTTCACAGCGTATAAAATATAATATAATAAATGGTAAAGTTGTTCATGTTTGAGGGATGTATTAATCAACAGTCAGGGCTGTAAATAGAATCTTGATATTGAGTGGTCACAAACCTGCAAAACTTTTTTTTTATTTTTTTTTATTAAGAGGAAGCAGACATGCTATAGCTTGGGTAGTAGAAAACCACAACACTAAACTAAAGCATAGTTTTTGCGTGTCAATACAGAGGCTGGCTGTATAGTAGCACCTTTTATAAGGTGCATTAAACTATTGCACAGTAGTAGTTATGCATGCAAAAGCTAGCAGAATTGTGAATCTGACACAAGCATACTAAGCAAAAGCAAAAACTATGAATAAATTATGATTTTTATGATTGTCTTTAGCCAGTCAAATAATGATGACATTGTAAAGGCCTGCTTGGGCCTGATGGCCAACCTCTGTCGACACGACATTTCCGTGCAGTCACACATCAAATCTCAGGTAAGTATCAGCATCAGCTCTGGACGATAAACTCTCAACATGAACTTTTTTTTATTAGTGAACTAACCTGCTGACAATTATTATACCCTTTTTTGCAGAGTAATGTGAAGGCTTTCTACAGAGCCTTGATTAATTTCCTGGGTCATAACTGTTTGACTGTAGTCGTCTTTGCACTGTCCATATTATCAAGTTTAACACTAAATGAAGAAGTTGGGCAGAAGGTAGGTTTGAAATGTAGCACTGGTGTTGGTTAGCACTTGTATCTTTTTCGTCATCTTGTGGCTGGAAACTTGTGGCCCCATACTTATTTTCCACTTGAGGTTGTATTACTTAATTGTTTTTTCTTTTGCAGCTCTTTAATGCAAAGAACATTCATCAGACCTTTCAGCTAATATTTAACATCACCGTCAACGGAGATGGCACATTAACCAGAAATTATGCTGTGGATTTATTAGTGGATCTCCTGAAAAACCCCAAAATTGCTGATTACCTGACCAAGTATGTTTAGTGGCAGTCTGGTGGCACTATTTTAAACAGCTTTTTAGTACAGTCTGAACATCTTTTTTTTTTTTTTTCTCACGCTAGGTATAAACACCTCTCAGTTTGTCTGTCTGAAGTTCTTGGGCTGTTACACAGCAAAGATCCCGATACTGCATCAAAGGTCAAATGCATTCTTTGTATTTCATTTCATTTAAGAAAATGTATTTAATTTCAAGCCTTCAAGCTAAAACGTGTTACATTTATGTACACAATATGGTGCAGAGTCATAAGCTCTTGTCTGTGCAGGTTATGGAGTTGCTGGTTTCTCTATGCTCAGTCCCTGTCCTGCGTAAGCTCGTCTGTGAGACGGTACTCCGACCTCCAGCCCCTCGACTGCAGCCTGGTACCAGAAAAGGAGTTCAGGCTCGAGGGTCTGAACCGAGTTTAGCGCTCGTCCACTGGGTCACGTCACCTCTGGATGGTCCAGAGCAGTGCTACATGCAGGCTCTGTCTCTGCTGGCTGAGCTTTTTGAAGTATGCTTACGTTTCAGTTCAGTTTTGAAAAATGCTTTTCAAAATACATATTGTTCCAGAACAGTTTTACAAAGAATAGTGCCTAATAAACACCCCCACTGAATAAGCTAAATGTAAGAGTGGGAGGAAAAAATTCCTAAGATGTTTTGTGCACAAAATAGGGATGCACCAACATCACAAATCTGGACAATATTTTTTATTATTTTATGTCTTATTTTGTAACCAATTTTAGTAATAATAATTCATTTATTTATAGGCACCTTTTAAGATACTCAAGGACACCTTACAAATAATAAAATACATAAGGCATAAATGAAATCAAAATTCAAAATAATACACAAAAAATATATATATATATATATATATATATATATATATTTTTTTAAAGGAAGGATAGATGATGTTAGATACAAAAAAATGTGGATAATGAAATGCTATTATGTCTACATAAACAGTAAAAACACTACAACTAATATCTGTCGTTTTAAATGCTTAAAATGAATTTAGGCATTACAACATACTGTACAGTATGAAAATAAATACTTTTTGAGATTTCTTAGAGATTACATGTAACAGTATAATTGATTTTTTTTTTTAAATAATTTGTAATTAAATTATTTTATTAGTGTTTTTAAAGATTAACTAAATGAGAATTTGATGTATTTGAATGTAACTGTTAGCTGAGATGCATTAAATAATATTACCAGAGATTTTTTTTATTTTAGTTAGAGGTGCTCCGATCAGGATTTTTGAGGCCGATCACCGATCACAGGAAGCTGTATCTGCCGATCCGATCACCGATACCGATCTTTTTAAAGCCTCCTATTAATCAAGTAAAATTATTTATAGAGATACTCCAATCAGGATTTTTAGACACTTATTCAGGGCCTGGTGTTTTTGTTTTGTTTTGTTTTGAGAGAGAGGGGAGTTTTTTTAATTTGAGGGGCGGAGAGGAGACTTAAAATATATATATAGAAGATATATATATATATATATATATTTTTAGAATTGTGCATTTATTGCACAATAGCTTGCACACATCACAAATCTATTTCCACAAACATATTTATCCATTATTTTGATTTCAGATCCAAACATTGTTATTGAAAATACCTTTTCAGCATGTTTACCGCAAACAATGCGCTGTCACTTTAATTCTGCGCGCGCGGCACAGACTCCGTGCCGAAACGATCTGTACACTGCTGCAGATACACCGCTCCTGGAACGCACTACTAGACTGCAACCGTGTGCAGCTTGAACGCTTTAATCCGTTAGCATGAGAACGGGAAAAAATACGCACTGCAAACGGAGGTATGTGAACGTGGCGTTATGTGTTTACGCTTCAAGTGTGCATGAGCGCCCAGTCTCCAGGAGAGCGCGCGAGCGCTGAATGGTTAAACACTGGAAAGAATTAAAAAGAAAAGCAGTTTACAAACTTTAGCGATGATGCGACACTGATTCTGTTGTGCAAGTAACAATTCCTTTGCCAACTGTGCAGCCATGTGGTGATTGGAAGCCATTTGCGCACTTTTGTGTGAAAGAGAGAGAGCGCGCGGTCATTCACTCGCCCCGTTTGTGAAATTACAGCTCACATAATTTTTCAAATTACTTTATAAGTTATTTAATGAAGAAATATGAATTGTACCTCACCTTCAGCATTACTAATTGTTTTACCCACGCCGAAAAGCGCCTGAGACGGTGCCGTTGCATGTCGTACCAAACCTTTCACGGCAGGCGCGTAATCAGTTTTAGATCGGTTTATGAGATCGGCCTTTTTAGAGACCGCCGATCAAACATCCCCAAGCGATTATCGGCCGATAGTGATCGGTAGCCGATCAATCGGAGCACCCCTAATTTTAGTAATACAGTAGCTTGCAAAAGTGTTCATTCTTTTTTTTCACGTTTTATGTTGCAGCCTTATGTTAAACTGCTTTAAATGACCTTTTTCCCCACAAGAGTTTACACTCAATACACCTTAATGACAGAGCAAAAAGCAGATTTGTGACAACTTCGTAAATTAAAAAAAAATAAACGCTGAAATGAGTACATTGCATAAGTATTCATGAAGCAACAAAACCTCAAGTCAGCCTTTACAACCTGAGGTCTTTTTGAATATGATGCAACTTTGCGTATCTTCATTTGACAATTATCTGCCGTTCTTCTCCTCACCTCTTCACCTCTCAAGCTCTGTCAGCTTGGATGGAGGATGGCAGATATTTTTTAGGTTTCTCCAGAAATATTTGATTGTGTTGAAGCCAAGGCTCTGTCTGGGCCATTTAAGGACATTCACAGAATTCTCTGTGTGCTCTGCAGGCAGTTACTTTGACCTCAGGGCTTGGTTTTTGCACTGATAAGCATTTTTAGCTGTTAGACCTTTTCTGAGAAATGTGCTTGTTGCATCATATTCAAAGCATACTCATTCAGATGAATTTCCCACAGTTTAACTCGACTCGAAGTGTGTAAGGTAGTAAGATCTACAAGCAGTATGAGTGCTCCTGAGCTTAATTTCAAGTGTCCCAGAAATGAATACTTATGCAATGGAATAATTTCAGTTTTTTATTTCTAATAAATGTTTATTATTATTATTATTATTATTTCTATTTATTTAATATTATTTCTAATAATATATCTTTGCGTAGTTGTTACTGTTTTGTGCTTTGTCATTATGGTGTATGGAGTGTAGATTGATGTGGAAAAAAAGTAATCTAAAGCAGTTTAACACAAGGCTGCAACAACAAAATGTGAAAAAATGATGGGTATGAATACTTTCGCAAGGCACTGTATTAGGAAATATTGAAATTTATTTTAAATTATTGAGAGGAAATAAATTTATGTCAACTAATGTAGTAAACAAATGAAACCTTGTTGTAAAGTGTAAGCATTTTTCTATTAGTTTCTGTTATATTTTTCTGTAATAAATTAGGAATCCATGCACGATGCAAATATGTGGCTTGTGTCATGTGACTTTCTGCCCTATTAATCTAAATTTTTGCTTGTGGTTATCCAGGAGGCGATCGATTCCTCTCTGTGCAGCTCAGCACAGTCGTTTGTAGAGCTCCTCCTGCAGGAAGTGTTGGTTTTGCTGCAGTCTCCAGACTCCACTGAAGGAGACCAGATGCTAAAGAAACACTGTCTGCGTGCAGGCTGTGTTGTTGACTTTCTACTAGATATCCTTTCTTATTAAGCACAATAATCACACTTCAACACAACTCACAGGACAAGCTGTCTGGTTGATGAACTAGCGTTAGTAGCCAATCAGTACAGGCAAGTATTAGATAATTAATTAGCCTGGATTATCCACCTTATTCTTTAACTCAGAAGTAAGCCTATGGGTGAGACTTCTGGTTGATTATCCGCTATAGGGAGATAAGGAGAAGAAGCCAGTGTGTTCATAATTAATATAATAAGTTAAAATATTATGGTGAGACACCTATTTGCAATATCAAAAAAGCAAAACTAGCTGTTTTGCACAGCTACGAATAGCTGGATGTGGATGAGACCGGAAGCCAGAGCCATAATATTTACAAGTGGCCATGCCCACCCTCACAGGATATATGAATTGACCAGCAATGTATTGTGATTGTCTGATTTTACTATAATAGTATAAATATCCTTGACTCTTTCACTGCTTTGCGGTGATGATGCCCTGAGGATGCTGGTTTCCCAGCGCCTCAGTCCTGAGGTGTGTGTCTCACAGGTGGAGCTTCTGCTGTCCTACAGTCAGGACCTCTCTGGGTCCACCTGCACTACTTCCAACTACCAACTCAGGTAATGAAACGCTCTGAAAGTAATGCTTAAATAATAATCAAAATGTATTAATGTGATGGCAAGGCATTCACATGATCCTTTAGAAAAGTTGTCTCCTTGTGCGTCTCTAGTCAGGTGTGCTCTGAGGTGGTGCTGAAGACTCTAGAATTGATGAGCCATCTTAGGCAGCAGATGCCAGACATGGAGACGTCCTTCTACAGGATTTTACAGGTTAAAGGCTACCCTCCCCCAGATTTTCTGTATCAGATATTTATAACTCTTCCCTTTACGTGACCTTATTTCCGTTGCATGCAGGACCAACGCATGGTGACACCTCTCTCATTAGCATTGACATCAAACTGCAGAGAACATGTGCAGGTTGCTCTTCGCATGCTTTTTGAAGCCGCCCCGCTGCCCGATTTCCCCTCCGTCATGTGAGTCAGAATAACAACACATAGCCACAGTGTGAACGTTTACTTCCAAAGTGTCAAAACATTCAGCTTGACAGTACTACAAGCCTAATGGCTAATAAATGAGAAGATATATACATTTGACATAGTTTACATTTTAGTTGTTGGTGCTTGCTAAGGCTATTGCTTATACTTAGGATTAGCAGTTCATTCAAATTTCTAATTCTAAGTATTAAAACTGTATGTGGAACTTAGCATTTTTAGTCATGATTTACACATGATAAAATCTGCAGAAAATTCCCATAATTATTAAATGTGCATTAGGAACAACTCAAGTAAGCAAGTTTTCCCTCTTAAATGTAGATATGTTGCTTAATTACCAAACTGTACACTGTTCAAAAACATGAGGTTGGCTCTTTTAAGTTTAAGCTGCATTTGTTTGATGAAAAATACGGTAAAACAGTAATATTCTGTAATATTAAATATTGTTTTTTTATTTTTATTTTAAGGTGTTTTAAAATGTAATATATTGTTGTGAAGGCAAAGCATCATTACTGGAGTCTTCAGTGTCACATGTTCCTTCAGAAATCATTCTAATATGCAATTTTGCTGCTCAAGAAACATTTCTTAGTATTATCAATGTTGAAAACAGTTTTTTGTAGATTTTTGTAGAAACCATGATATGCTGAAAAATAGAAAGTTTAAAAGAACAGCATTTTATTTGAAATATAAAGCCTTTGTAACATTAGAAATGTCTTTACTGTCACTTTTAATTAATTTAATGCAATAAAATAAAAAAATGTTTCTTAAAAAAAAAAATTGAACGTAACATTAGTGCCTTATTTAGGGCCCTATAAAATCCGTTTTTTGCCCCCCAAGTTTTATTTTTTTCCAAATTCCATTTTTTCCATTTTCCTAGATTCTGTTTTTTTGTTTGTTTGTTTTGTTTTTTGTTTCATTTTTCCTGTACTCTGTTTTAATGGTTAAATTTAAAAAATAATGTATAATTAGTTAAAATCATGAAACTTGCCAATTTTTTTTTTTTTTCAATTAAATTTTTCTACACTCTGTTTTAATGGTTAAATAAAAAAAATTAATCAAAAAGCATGTCTAATTAATTGAAATCATGAGACTTGCAATTTAACAGCAATTTATTAAAACTTTCATAAAAATTACATTTTTAATGTCCTATCAAAATCTATTTTGACCAAATTCTCTGTGTTCTGTTCATTTCCAGTATTCTATTTTAATGGTTTCATTAAATTTTAATGATCAGAAGCATGTCTGATTAATTGATTTTATTAAAAAAATACTGTATTTACATTTTTCTGGTAAACATTCCTTAAAAATAATGTTTTAAGAACAATTTTATTAATAGTAGTACTGTCACTAATTTAAGTAATATATTTCTGTCACAGTTTCTTCAAGTTAAACCAAACTTTTAGATTGACTGGTCTCTGTGAAGACCTTTAAGTTTTTGTTTGTATGTGATATGATGATAATTTTTCTCAAATACTCATGAAGTCACTCTCAGAGCAGCTCTGAAGATTGTTTATGCGTTTATGTTCTCAAATATTGAGGCGGCAGAGGCTGAAAACACAGCAACATACGCGCTTTAGTACGTGTGCAATGACCAAAACCACACGTCTGCCCCATTCATTCACACAGAGACACAGAACATGCAGGCTTCATATTTAAATAATCTTTTGGCGGCTTAATATTCACAGACACAAGTTCATATTGCATTTTGATTTAAGTGTACTGACCTACTTTTGATTTATTCATCCAAAATGTGGCAAATTCAGTGACACATTCTGCATTTCCGTCCACATTTTCTGCATCACAGAAATCATAGGGCCCTACTTATTAGAAATAAATATTGGCACTAAATTTTGGAAAATAAATGTTTTTCTATTTTGTTTTAAGTCTGGGAGACAGCATTGCTGCCAATAACGCATATCGTCAGAGGGACGGTGAGTTGTCTATCCGGAGCATTTCTGCTAACGAAGATGTGTCCTTCGTGGGGAAGAGTTTTCCCACGATGCATGCCGAACCTTCTGGTTCTGCTTACCAAAGTATCGACAGCCTCATCGAGAAGCTTCAGAACGGAGTGGAGGTGATTGTGTTTGTCTTGACAGTGACTCATTAGTTCTGTGCCCACAGTGTCAGCAGACGTTCCGTTGTGGGCTTAGTTGCCCTTAATTCCGTACTGACAATAAAACTGTGCCCGCAAACGGATGGCATGCTTGTTTTTTTTTGTTTTTTTATTACTAACGTTGTGGTATTGCAGTTACAGGAGAAGGTCAAAGATGTACACATGTCTGAGATCATTGATGTGTATGAGCAGAAACTTTCGGCACTAGCGGTAAGAGACCAGGTTACAAAGGAACTTCCTGTGTATATATTTACTACATGCGGACTTTGTAATTGTTTGTGCTTTTGTATAAATAGTGCAAAGAGGGCCATCTCCAGGACCTCTTGGAGGCCAAAGCTCGCGCGCTGTCACAGGCTGATCGGTTCATTGCTCAATACCGCCGTCAGAGAGCTCAGGCGGAAGCTGAGGTTAAACACATTTTTTTTTTAGTTTTCCTTTTTTTCTTTCTACAATGAGAGCTGACTTCTTTTGCATGACCACTATTTATGCATGTGTTTTTGGAGTTGCTATATGCGTTTATATATTAAGCTTGCAAGACTGCATTTTTTGATTTAAAAGAAAACAAAATATATATTCTTCTGTATATTCAGAATACACTACCAGTCAAAAGTTTTTGAACAGTAAGATTTTTTAAAGAATTTTCTTCTGCTCACCAAGCCTGCATTTATTTGATCCAAAGTACAGCAAAAGCAGTAATATTGTAAAATGTTTTTACTATTTAAAATAACTGGTTTCTATTTGAATATATTTTAAAATGTAATTTATTCCTGTGATCAAAGCTACATTTTTAGCATCATTAGTTCAGTCTTCAGTGTGACATTGTCCATCAGAGATCATTCTAATATGCTGATTTGCTTTTCAAGAAACATTTCGGTATTATCAATGTTGACAACAGTTTTTGTTGGTTGATATTTACACTATTATTAACTGTTTATTTGCTGTTTTTCTAGGCACGTAAATTGGCTTCCCTACTCAAAGATACAGAGCGGAAGAAAGAGGATCTGCAGACAGAGTTGAATGATCATCTGTTGGAAGTTGAGAGATTGAAATCTGACAGCCAGCAGCTCTTGGAGCACAATAGTCGTCTGCAGGCAGTCGCTGACCAGCATCAGGAGCTGAAGGGCACCTACAACCAGCTGCTCAGTAGGTCAGTGTCTCTCTCTCTCTCTCTCTCTCTCTCTCTCTCTCTCTCACACACACACACACACACACACAAACACACACTCTGATCCAACTTTTTAGTCCTCTAGGAATGGATCTACCACGTTTTGTTATAGATAAGCAACCTCTTCTTTTTCCTAACACTTTTTTTTTTTAGGTATGACAAAAGTGAAGGAATGCTAAAGGAACTGCAGGCTGCCCATATATCTCTTACCCAGCAGGCCGAGGGGCTGAGAAAGACCAATGAGGGATTAAAACTCCAACAGGAGAGGTCAGTGTTTGAAATAGTGGATTGAATGTCAGGCATTTTATATTAATATTAAGTCAATAATAATATTAATAATAATAATAATTATTATTATGATGTTTTTAGTTGTAGTTGGGTTATTAATGGAAATATTAATAGAATTTTATTGTTTCTTTTTTTCTGTATTATTATTATTATTATTATTATTATTACTGCATCATATAAAATTATTAATATTATATTACTATTATTTGTTGGAACTAGCTTAAGCTTCACGCCACCCTCCAAAAAAATATATATATATATAACTTATTATCATGGAGAAAAACCCAACTCCAAGAAATGTAGTAGTAGTATTACTATTACTATTACTATTTTTATTACTATTACTTGTATATTATTTTTTTCTGTATTATCATTTCGAGCTAGGTTAATTATAATTATTATTATTATTATTATTATTATTATGTAGAATAACTAAACTCCAATTAAAAGAAATGTAATATTATTGTTATTATTATTATTATTATTATTATTATTATTATTATTATTATATAATATATAATAATAAAAATCATACTTATTGTTGTTGTTGTTATTATTATTATTATTATTATTATTATTATTATTTAAATATAATTATGTATTTGTATTTTTTTTCTGTATTATCACTTTTTGAGCTAGGTTAATTATTATTATTATTATTATTATTATTATTATTATTATGGATAACCGAACTGCAATTAAAGGAAATGTAATAGTAGTAGTAGTAGTAGTAGTAGTAGTACTGTTTTTTCAGTGTAATGTAATAATAATGAGTTGTAATAATAATTTGTTGTTGTTGTTGTTGTTGTTGTTATTATTCATACACCTTTAATAAAAGTAAGAAAAAAAATTATATTATTATTACTGTTATGAAGAATAACCAAAGAAATGCAATATTATTAGTAGTATTTTTATTCTTTTTTTTTTCCTTTTTTTTTTAAAACATATTTATATATTTTTATATAAGATATTTTTCCTGTATTATTATTTTTATCATCATCATCATCTATAATTATTATATTATTGGATTATATTGGAGCTAGGTTAAGCTTCATGCTCAAAAAAATCAAAAATTGATAATATATTATAAAAAAAGAAATGTAATAATAATAATAATAACAACAACAACAACAATTATTAATATTATTATATCTCTTATATTATGTATTTATGTACTATTATTATTATCATCATCTAAAATTATTATATTAATATTATTTTTGGAGCTAGGTTAAGCTTTATGCCACCCTCTAAAAAGAAAAGTAAAAAATCTCTATTGTAATAATAATAATAATTATCATTATTTTAATTTTTTTTAATTCATTTTTTAATAAGTTGAGCTATGCTTCATGCCACCCGAGAATGGGTCAATAGTAGTAGGTTATTGAATGATCTTCAGTCCTTGGACTTTTGTCTGCTCAGGACTCTTGCAGAGGTGGCAGATAAAGAACAGCAGATAAAGGGCCTAAAGACAGATGTGCAGGAGAAAGAGAGAAAAATAACAGGTGAGAAAAAAGCAGTGGAATTAATTTCACTTTGCTTTTATGCTCTTTCTGCTGTTTCAGTCATACACACTTATGCATTTGGGATAGTGTACTATAAAGCCTCTTTCTGTTCTGTACCAGGTCTTCAGAATGATCTGAGGAGACACGAAGAGCAGATCCATGAGATGGAGGAGAATATTTCCATCCTCAGAAAAGAGCTTAATAAGACAGAGCAAGCCAGGAAGGACACCAGCATCAAGGTACCATCAGCACTCACTCAAACCTATCAATCGACAGTCTCAAATCATAGTTTACCATGATTAAACAAACAGTGTGTTTTCTGTTGTTCTCATCTTGCAGGCTTCCTCTCTGGAGCTGCAGAAATCTCAGCTAGAGGCCAAGCTGGAGAAGATGGAGGAAGAACTGGGCAAACACACACAAATGATCGCCATGATACACAGTCTCAGCAGCGGCAAACTCAAGGGCGACATCACTGCCAACCTTTCTCTGTAACACGTGCACACCATCAAGCCATGAAATACTTCGCATGCTTTATGAAATGAAAATAACTTATTTTATCTGTATGTTTTGTCTGTTCTAATCGGTGCACTTTGTATGTTTTCTTACATTTATGTTCTTATGTACATGAGTGAATGAATAAATGCCTGTAGAACTTAGAATATTTTGGATTGCATTCATCATTTGAAATCATTTTAGATTTAAGTTACTGATGT
Organism: Labeo catla; assembly: GCA_012976165.1. Lineage (NCBI taxonomy): Eukaryota > Metazoa > Chordata > Actinopteri > Cypriniformes > Cyprinidae > Labeo > Labeo catla. The sequence continues at coordinate 2,237,765 of VONZ01000029.1, read as the reverse complement.
CAATGTAATGTGAAGATTTTTAAATGTTAATTTTTGACCACCAGAGGGCACCGTACAAACACTGTTTAAAGATTGTGACTGGCACTATTTAAACTTTTCCCTTTTCATTTTATCAATAAATAAGAATAATTGTCTGTGTTTTAACTGCTTACATTTTTCCCCTCATTGTTTTATCATTACACGTTCCTTTATTTCTCCAGATGTTTTGCCACTAGTTGGTGGCACAATTGAAATAATCCTGAGATGTCTTGGACAACAGTAAAAAGTCCTGTGTTCTTTCAGTTTCATAATTGATAAGAATGATACCAGTGTACTTTATTAGGGCCATTCATGTGAAAGATATGACTTACTTGTAAAAAAGATTTCTTCATTTAGGCCTTTAAAAAAATCAATGATTTAAATCATAGTTTCTGTTTATTTAATATATAAGTACACTGTTTCATTAAACAAAAATGCTATCATATTTTGTATCTTCATGAGTTGACACTTCTCACTCTTAACATAAGTTTCAGTGTTTCAATGGCCCGTCCTTGACTTTACGTGTTTCAAAAACCTGATTTGTTACATACTTGGCTTTGACAATCTGTTTGTCAGATAGTCAGAGGAATGTGGCCCAGATGGAGGACTGTCAGGACTGTCACTGTAATCATAGTACCATATGCCTGTGTGCAAAACTCCACACTCCTGTGAAACTGGGAGTTTTTCTGATACCTGAGTGTGAATATTTTTTAAAGAAACACCTGTTAATCTTACTTCACCTGTCTGTTTAAACATTCTCTCAGATTCTCACAGATTGTCAGAGTAACTTTTATCAGCAGACTTTGTGATAAATCAGTAACCACAAACAACAGACTTTTAAAAGTATCTAAAAAGTGGGCACTTGATTTTTGCCGCCGCAGGACACGAAACAAGGAAGCCAGACCCATAAAATGTACAAATGACCCACGCTAAGAAAACAGACTGTGTCAAAAGCAGCTTCACAGATTAACATTAAATCTCCGTGTTGGCCTGAGTGAGCTCGAATGATGACATTTTTCTGTAAATAAAGTGATTCTGCCAGAAGAATTGGGTGAAAACGTATTATGTCTGTTCCGTCTGTATCGTCTCACTGAGCTTTTATGAGGTTTAACACATTAGTGATGGGAAGTTCGGATCATTTTACCGACTCGGACCTTTGAGTCTCGTTCGGCAAAATGAACGAATCTTTTTTCGAGTCATTTCGTTCATTTTAGCAAAATATAATTAAAATGTTACGTCTTGCCTGCCTAACACATCTAAAACTATAATGCTATAAGAAACATCTGACGAGTTTTCGGGTTTGAGTCGTTTGTTCATCATGTGACAGCCCTATAAACTTAACCTGTGCAGTCTGAGCCGGAAAGAGAATTGATTAGTTCATCTCTCGAGTCTTCGGGTTCGAGTCGTTCGTTTATCACGTGACAGCCCCATAAGGAGAAGGAACGACTTCAAAAACCCGAAGACTCGAAACAGGTGAACTAATTCCGGTACAGAACCTAATAGGATATTGCGCATGCGCGACTGAATGAATCACTCACCGAGACGGCTCGTTCGTCACGAGTTGAACGAATCGTTCAAGAACGACCAATCACTATTACACATACGCAATGAGGCGAATTTAACACCCTAAAAAGACAACCTAGGGCTGGGTAAAATATGGACATACCCAGCGGCCCTTCTGGGTAGTAACCCAACCGCTGGGTCAAAACTACCCAGTCGCTGGGTATGTCCATATTTTTCCCAGCGCTAGGTTGTATTTAACCCAGCAGTTTTTAGAGTGAAAGTTTTCCGACGTTTCAGAGTGGATGAGAAACTTTTGGAAAACGCTAATGTGGACGAAGAGCGTTTTAAGACGAAAGCTCCATTTACAAATGCATCCGGGTTAATGTAGACGTAACCTAAAAGACGGTTAATCGATCAGCTGTGGAGAGTTCTACAATGGGCCTTTTTCACGGTCCGCGTTCGAAGACCGGAAGCGTCGAGTAGTTGTAAAATAACTTCCGCTGTAGACTGTATGAATGGCAATGCCCATAGCATGAGATGGTTGTGATTTATTGATGAACAATTCATCATAGATGTTTCATCAAACATATTAAACACAGTTTCCAATCATTAATCGGGTATTACGAAACGAGGAAAAATGTTGTCATGATATTCCGACGCACATTTCATGATTTAAATGACGGACCAGCTTTTTATTTAAAAAATGCAAGACAACATTTTCCTTGTTTCATAATGCCTGATTAATGCAATGCTATTTGCAAGCTTGTCTCAGTTCATTGTTGCGTCATTCATAGTTCTTTTAAGAAACAGTTTAGGTCGGATACGTCTTTAAACATGATAGACAGGCTGCACTTGTTCACTAATTCTGATTTATCTGTAACCTAATTGTATGTGGAACACTATGAAACACTGTCTTATCTTTTTGTTGTTGTTTTACAGCTGAAGGCGTGTCTCGGGTTTCAGGTTAAAGGTATGATTTCTTTTATGACTTTATCAATGACTATATCTGACTCAGAGTTTCTTATAGTTTTGTTCTTGAGAGTGATTTACCAAGCCCTGTTATGGAATGAGTCAGCAGGAAAATTTCACATCACATTGAATTTTAGAAGTTATCTATTAACATCCTTCATAGCCAAGATAATTTTCATGTTCAAGTGAAACATAGTGCAATTCAGACAGGAATTTACATATTTACACATCAGGTAAAAGAACAGCAGAAAACATGACTAAAATATAATATACAGGTAAATAGACAGGATAGATCATTGTAGGGTTGGCATGAAGTGGATGGTTTGCCATAGTTACAGATTAGCACCGTCTGAAAAAATCAAGCAACAAAACAATGCTCGTTCATTTGTTGTTGTCGTTTTTTGGCTTAATCTGTAGTAACTTTTAAGAAATGATTTCCTGGTTTACTGTGGAATGGGCAAAAACTGGTTGGCCCTGAGACGCTAGAAGAGTAATGGAATCTGATCTATCCACTTCTGAGGTAAAGTATGTTAAAAAATAGGAGGAACAGTCCTTCAGCATAGAAAAAAACTGACTAAAACCTTGAAGCTTGAAAGTCTGTGAGCTAGCAGTGAGTTTACAAGTTTACCATTTAGTCTGGGCAGTGACTGGTTGAATGTTTGTTCCCATTCATGGTTCACTGAAATTTCACACACACTTTTTTCGCCTCTCTGCTCTCTCTTGTTCGTCCCAGCATGCTTTTGCCTTCAAGAATCTTCTTATTTATCTTCAGGCTTGTCTTCATTTAATTCCTGAACAATAAATATGAATACTGACACATGATTATTGCGTTATTCCATTTAACAGCTGCAACTCACGCTCATTAGTGGGTTTTGATGTCTTTTTTGTGCTTGATGTGTTTTTAGATTTCTGTGTGAAAATGAGAGCTCAGTTTCAGTATACCATGTTAAGGTAAAAGACTTACAGTTTTGAGTTCAAAAGTTAAAAAAGAAAGGCAGATTCATGTAAATAACACAACTGGTGTATGATGTTTTGTATGAAGTTATACATAAAAATTATGATATAACAGAAGAACAAAAATAACTCACCTTTGATAACTTCCTTCTAATTACAATAAAACCAGAGGCAGCAAAAATAATTATAATAATGGCTGCTATAATGCCGACAAGTATGTAGGCAATTCCCCCACCTGTATGGAAAGTAAATAAGGGTTAAATCTCTTTTAATGATGTCAATCAGCACATTTTTATCTGCTTTATATACATATTACTTTTGTGTCTGTTTAAATGCTTTAATAAACTGAATTTGAAGCATAGATAGTAGAAATTTTGAAATGTTACCACTTGATTGGATTTTGGCTTGTGTAATGTATCTGTTGTGGGCTGAAGTGCTTTCACATGTGTATGTTCCCATTTGTTCATGATTTAGATGAGAGAGTATAATGGTTCCGTTTTCTGGATGAAAGGTAACTTTGTTCCTCCACTGCTCCGAGATTTCTTTCATAGAGGTTTTGCTGTCATATCTCAGGATGGTGGTGGAAGATCTCAAGGTGAGAGTGTAGTCGAAGTCCTTAGGGACTGGACATTTGAAAATGAACTCATTCTCGACTTCTGAAGCTGCTAAATATATACAAAAAAAGTTTAAAATATACATTCAACAACAAAACTGACATAACAATTTCACACATGCCTTAGGAATTCTATGTTGTGTACTTGATGACTCATCCAGCACTACAGTTTTTTACCCAATCAAATGGTTCAGAATGAGAATGCCCAGCACCCTAATACTACCGTGGTGTAAAAGCCCATTGGATGTTTATCTACAGTGACACTGTAACACAAAAATCAGTGGATTTACCTTGTTGTTTTAGAGTAGCTGTATAGCGTGCATTTTTAGTAGTTATCGAGCAGTTATATGTGTCGGTATTGCTTATGACATCCACTTTAAGTTGACTTGTCACCGTAAACAGGTGATCTTCTGTTTGGATGACAGTGTTCAGTGGCTCCTGAACTGCTGGAGGGTCTGAGGACCATGAGACTTTTGGTTCTGGATAAACTCCATTGGTGGTGCAGATCACTGTATCATCTTTTAATGTGATATCCACTGCTTTAGCTGGAGCTAAAACAAAGTAAAACATATAGCAAGAGAGATACTATTATTTTCTGATGTTTCCTCAAACCAAAAAAAAGTAATAGATCATTTTAGATCAAATTGGTGCTGTCATTTTCAATTATTATTTTCTTTCTTTTAGCTTCCCATGTATAAAAGGGAAAGAAGAGTATCTTAAATTATGCAAGATGTATTGTTTCTGCAGATACAGTAAACACTGTCACTGATTTCAGATTACATTACAAAAACAATAGTTAGTAACATAATCCATTACGTTACACATTTGAGATAATGTAATCAGACTACTTTTGGATTACTTTTAGATTACTTGTGACCTAACTTGCTTATCACATTGATTTAAATAGGATAATATTGTACAATGTTGATATAAAAAGTCTGCTGAGTGTTGAAAGAGAAACTCCTAAGCAGCACAATTTCATCTGGGCAGTTAAAGATCTTGTTTTTTTTTTTTTTAAGAATTTCAGAAAGTCTTCCTCTCACCTTCCACTGACACAACCACATACTTCTCATCATTTGTTCTATCATCAGCAGCGTAGCACCTGTATCTGCCTTCATCTTGGACGCTGATGTTTCTTATCAAGAGTGATACATTTCCATTTTTAATTTCAGGTTGCGAAAACAGGGATGTTCTTCCCTTGTAGTCCCCGTGCTGATAGCCCAGCTGGTCTTGATTGTTGTAATATGAATGCACTGCTTTTTTATCCAGATACCAGTGGATGATATCAAGGTGTGTGGATGTGCAAGGTAACATGCATTCCTCAGAATAGATACAGGTGATTTGAGTGTCTGTAAAAATGCCAAATTACAGTGTAAATAAAAACACACAAACATACAGTGTCATGTTAAGACTGCAGGTGAACCTACTGTATACATTAAGCTAGCATTCACACTTGCAAAGCAACCCCAAATCATCTTTGAACCTCCACCATGTTTGGCTGTAGGGACTGTGTTCTTTTCCTTGAAGGCCTTATTTCTTTTTCTGTGATGTCCTTTACCAAAAAGCTCTACTTTTTTTTTCTCATCTGTCCACAGTACGTTCTCCCAAAAGGATTGGTTTTGTCACATAAGTTTTGGCAAACTCGTCTTGCTTTTTTATGCCTTTGTGTCAGCAGTGGTGCCCTCCTGGGACACTCCTAGCACTACCATAGCATCCCTTTTCATTCAGATGGCGACGGACAGTGCAAGCTGACACTGTTGTTCCCTGTGTCTGCAGATCAGCTTTAATTTGTTTAGATGTTAATCAGTGTTCTTTATCCTTTGTTGTAATCCTTTGTTGTAATATTTCATTAATTTTACTCTTCCGTCCACGTCCAGGGAGTTTAGCTACAGAGCCATGAGCTGTAAACTTCTTGATGATATTGAGCACACTGGACACAGAAACATTAAGATCTCTGGAGATGGACTTGAGATTGTCCATGTTTTTCCACAATGTTTTCTCTCAAATCCACAGACTTTTTTCTTTTCTCCATGCTCAGTGTGACACACAACACAAAGGTTGAGTCAACGTTTCTCCATTTTAATTGGTTGCAAGTGTGATTACTGTATTGCCCACACCTGTTACTTGCCACAGGTGTGTCTAAATACAAATTACAGGAGCATCACATGCTTGAAAAGCAATTATTTCTTACATTTTTGACATGGTGCCAATAATTTTGTCCAGTCCATTTTTGAGTTCTGTGTGAAATTTTATCAAGTTTGACTTTTCTTCTCTGTTTTTTTGTGCTGTTGCAGCACAAACAAAAACAATAAACACACGAATACCAAAACATTTGCAATCAGAACAATTTTCTGAGAGAAGTGTTGTATTTTCTGACGGAATTGCTAGGGTGCCAATATTTTTGGCCATGACTGTAAGTCCTTTTATTAAATAAAATCAGATACAAAATAAAATAAAATAAAATAAAATAAAAGACAAATAAAATGAACTTCACAGAGCCATTGAGAAATACGCTGAAACTGCTTTTGCAAAATACCTTTGGGTATTTTCTGCAATCATTTACTTGTGTATCAAGGCAAAGGTCAAATCTGAGTACGCATTTACTTTCAGCTGAATGTGGTTTAAATAGCTGAAATTGTTACTAACTCATAATGTTCGTAATATAGGATAAAAGAAAAAAAAAAATATATATATATATACACACACACATACACACACACACACACACATTGACATAAATGTAATATAAAGTCAAATATAACATTTAATTATGAATAAATTCGTCATTGGTAATTCTTTTGAAAAGACAGAGATTTTAACGTGAGTATATGAGGCAGTCATAAGGCACATATCAGACATGTAAGTAAATGTCAATAGAAATTTTGGTTTCTTACCTCCTAAGGTTACAGGCAGAATCCACAGCAAGAAAAACAGCTTCATAGTTACATAGTTTAAAACTATTTGAAGGTAATAAATAGTCCGTCTACCAGCAACTTTCTATTTTGGTTTCTTTACATACCAGTGCTTAACATTTCAGCATACACTCTGAGATTAACAGGCTTTAGGAGTTGTCTCGTTGGTCAGGTTTGTCTTAGAACCCTCCCATCAGTACGTCTATCCAAATCATGATAGAAAGAAATGTGCTGCCTCCACCTGGCTTTTAGAGGACAGGAGAGATATAGCCTAATTTTCTTTTTATCCTAGCAGGTATACAGATACAGAACATATACTTTTAGTCTAAAATTGCACACATTGATATTTCTTAGATCATAGTATAATTTCTTACTAACTCTCAAAAAGTCAATCCTCTGCAGATCCATCTGTCAATATTGTGTGTTCATTCTAACTAATGTTTTAATTTAATGTTTGATGCATTTATGCATCCAACATGCATTTAACAATAACATAATAACAATATCACATTTACCTTAGAATTACATGCATACTTCAAAATGCAACTTTATGTTCCTTAATTTTCACTTTCTTTCTTTTTCTCAGCATATATGAAACTAGAATAGCACTGTATTCATTATCCATCTTATATACAGTATGTCCTATATACTGTGACACTGTAACTCCTGTAAATCCTCGTGCTGATAGTCCAGCTGATCTTTACTGTAATAGAATAAATGCACTGCTTTTTCATTCAGATACAGGTGACATGAGTGTCTGTAAAAACACCAAATTACAATGTGAAAAACAACATACAAACATACAGTGTCATGTTAAGACTATGGTTGGGCCTACTGTGTTCAGTATATTCAACCGGCAGTACCATTTTCCCTGTACTGTCATATTTGCTATAAGTCATTTTACGTAAATGAAATATAAGGATCTCCATGAGGCTAATGAGAAATGCACTTTTGCAAAATACATTTGGGTTTAATAGAACAAGTGATTCCAACAAGTTTACAAATATTTACTTGTGTATCAAAGGTCAAATCTGAGTTCATGTTTACCTTCAGCTGAATCTGATTTAAATAGTAGAAACTGTTGCTAATTCATACTGTTCTTAATACAGATATTATGTAATATAAAACATTATAAATGATATTATTTCTTAAGGTTTTTGATAGAAAAATGTCTTTAGTATTAAATGTGAAATACAAAAAACAGTTCAAGAACTGGCGTTAATTTAATATAACATTAAATAAACATTTTTACAATTAAACATTTAATCATGAACAAGTTTGTGATTGTCATTTCTTTTGAAAAGACAGAAGTGCTAATGTGAGTATATGAGTCAATATGTTTTTGAAGTTAATGAGTCAAGACGCATATCAGACATGTAGTAGATATTTTGGTTTCTTACCTCCGAAGGTTACAGGAAGAAAACACAGCAAGAAAAACAACTTCATAGTGACTTAGTTTACTTCTTTCTGTTGTGAATATTTTTTATTACTATTTCTCTGCATTGCAATGCACCCTCAGGCTGCACAAGTCTTATTAAGTCTGCATTGGTCTTATATAGAACCCTCCTTGTGTTTAAGAACCCAAAGTTTAACTTCGACTCATTCCATGAATATCTATGTGTAAACTATACATGTTGTAGTTATAAACGGCAGTGAATCACAGAAACAAACTGCCCTAATCTTTAAGAAAATTTCCAACTATTCTTAAAAAAAGGCCTGTGGCCAAAAACAATGTTGGCAAAGTTATATTGTTGGCGTTTCTGAGGTTATCTCAAAACTGTTATGCTATTTAAAAAATTGTTTTTTTACTGACGATTTATTCTCAAACACTGATTGCCATATTACATTAAACATTCGTTTTATTAATTTGTTGTGTTTTTTTTTCAACGTCAAGTCTGAACACTGAAGTCTGGATGCTGCATCACATCTTGCTGAATTTGAATCATGAGTTTTTGAAGTGTTTAAATCAAGACAACAACACAAAAATCATTCAGTTTCAGCTTTTTATTGCATTTCATTGAATATCATTTGATGTATTTATAACTCCTTGGTCATTTATTTTTTTCATTATTTTGAATGTGTATTTAATTTCTATCTATTCATAAATATGGTTTATAGCAGGTGTTAACAGTGATTAACAACCATTACTAATGAAGAGCGGGATCGGGTGGGGTCGCTATAAACCATTAAAAGCTAATTTGGTTAGAGAAAATAAGCACCCCGTCCTTCTGTTGTCAATCACCGTGTCATACCCCCCACCACACACAACGCACTACACCACACCGGTCATTTACGACTCTACACAGCCCCCCCTGCACACCTACCAAAGGGCCAGCAGAGGGGGCAACTGTACCGACTTCAGCCGGTCAGCAGATAAAGTTAGAAAAACCTGTCAGTAATCCCGCGAGGAGAAAACAGGTAGGTACAAATCCGCCGAATCTCAATTTTGAATTTACCAAGAGTCATTCAGAACGCGTCTTTCCAGAGTCATTTAGAACGCGTCTTTATGACGTCATATTAAGTCGCATACGTTTTTTTTTTTAAAAATAAATAGGCTACGTAATGTCTCCATTTTAAAGGACTCGCCGTCACTCCACTGCTGACATATTAGGCCATAAATACCAACATAAATACCAAGAACACGTGCACACGTATTATAACGGGATCATATTTAGCAAAGAATATATATAGTGGGTTCTCAGGAGATTATTTTTATTAAAAATAATAAATTGCCTTTTTAAAAATGTTTCTGTTATTTCTGTTATTATTTGAATGTGATTTACATTCATTTTTCGAAAATGTCCTTAAGGTGTTACTGCACCACAGCTACCTGTATAGCATTTCACATAAATTGTTATAAATTGTTACATAAAATTGTTTAAATGTATGAAAGCTAAAATTTCATAATTAATATATTTAATAGAAATTACATTTACATTAAAAACATTTAGACGTTCTCATACAGATAGATAAAAATCATTTAGTATTCATGTGTGAGTTACAGTGTGTTATCAACAGATAACACAATTCATGCATACAATTCAAAACGTTATTTGAGCGAATATAACTTTAAAAAACAATTCACAAGTACATACAAGTCAAATACAAGTTAGTAAAAAGTTAATAGAAATTCAACACTGGATTGTTTTTATGTCATGATTACTGTAAGTACTGACATATTTCCTTAATAATAATAATAATAATAATAATAATAAAATGAATAAATACTTCTTATCTCTCATTTTGTCTTGGCAGTATATCAATCCCTTTTCAGGATTTAAACGAAAGTTTGAAAGGTGGTTCAGATAACTGAAGTCCTATATATGCTGTTTTAAACAAATTTTCCCCCATGTGTTTTCATGTTGGTCTGTTGTCGATCTCTTCTGTTAAGCAGGTGTCCTCAGATGCAGCTCCGCTGTTTGCAACAGTCACTGTAAAAGACAGAGATCTGTGAATATGATGCAGTGAGATGAGAAGTACAGATTATGTAACTGTTACCACAAACAAACCTCTGATTGGTTGCATCTCTGTAGCCTCTGCAAGGGGTTTACTTGATTTTGAACAGCCAGCTGGTTTGAAGAAGATACAAATGTTTTACAAAAATATTAAGTGTAAGTGTGGATGTTCCAAATATTGATTGATTGACTGGTTGACTGATGATTTTGGTAATTCATACCTTTACATTTTATAATTCCTATGATTGCTGCAACTGCAGTGACTGCAAATCCTGTGATCGCAGTAGTAGGAATCCACCACTGGGTGGAGCTCTGGGCCTGTTGTTTCTCTGCAGTGAAGAAACGTTTTGTGTGGTCAATGAAATGTAAAAAAAAAAAAGTTTGTTAGTTAAAAAACAAAACAAATGTCTTCAAGAAAGTCGAGTGAAATTTCAACATCCCATCCTGCTGTTTAGTTAGCCGAAATAAAAATCCACAACTGTTCAGGAGATTTTGCCAAACTTTCATATTTCAAACTTAACGTTTTTATTTTGTAATATAGTTTTAACTGCCAGCTATTTTACAGGGTTCCTGTAGGTCCCTTGATATCGCTTTCTAGTTTATTTTTAGCATACCTTTTAACAAATAAAAGCCATTTCTTTAATGACATAGTCATTCAGGAAGTGACATCATTTTGGAGGGAAAACAACAGCACAAACAATAGTAAGTGGATTTGAGTAATTCGGCGATTGTGTTTTATTGTTTGCTTTGTTTTACCCTAAATCACAGAAACACAATTATACAATCATAACTGTAAACCTTAAATAAGTTGAAACTCTCATTTACTGATCAATGGCAAAGTTAAACTTTTAATTGCCTTCTTGTTGAGTTCCATCACGTTAATTTTATTAGTCATCATGAAAATAATCAAGTTATGTTTAATAGAGTGCCTGTGGCATAATCGGTGCGTGTTAATGAAAGTCTGACATTTTTACCAGTCTTCATAATGAAATGTATACACATTAATAATAATTTTCTCATTAAATAATCATTTGCCAAATAATACAGTTCTTTATTAGGTCATTTATGGCTGATAAGGAACTGGTGAGAATAGAGTGTTTTCACTTGCATATTTTTCTGATTATTGCTGCTGAAAATGGTCAGTTATTGTCATGTTTTGGGCTGTACTATTTGATCGAACCAGGAAAAACATTTGGAGTACGTCTGCCAAAAGTCATAACAAATCAAGTAGAAGAGTGCAAAAAGCTGTCTGAGAAACAAAAAGCATTTGTGGTTGGCCAGACTGAACCCAGGATTTCCAGGGTAAGCATCTTGACAACATTCATATATGTTCTTATCATTTCAGGTAGGTGAAATTTTAAAGTAATATTTTAGTTTAATAATGCTTGTACATATCTTTACCACCTATTAACTTTAGTTTGTCAAAATATTGCGCCCTTTCCTACTTGCTAAGTCCTTCTCTGTATGATTTAGCACCTTCCACACGTTTTTTTCCATGGTTTAGACAGCGTAAATTAGCAGAACGATTAACCGTGCAATCCATGCTGTTGTTTACATCCGTGTATCACTAATATGGCTGCGCATCCGGGTAACTGACCAAATCGTAACGTAAGTGCAAACTCTATATATTCTCATTAAATAAACCTTATTACGGATCTACTTTAAGCCATTCATTGTTCATAAGAAATGGGTACGAATGATGCACATGTTAATGATGGTGGTTAACAGGGTATAACATGCTCTCACCAGGCTTTAGTGTGGTGTTGACTCTCATATAGGCCTCATGTTTGGCCTGTGAGATGTTGACTCTCATATGGACTTCATGATTGGTTTGTGTGACGTTGACTCTTGTATGAACCTCATGTTTGGTCTGGTGAGCAGAGAGGATGCAGGTGTAGGTTCCAGTGTGCTCTAGACTCAGCGGGTTGTGTAGCTGCAGTGAGCCGTCTCCACCTTGACCCCTGGGGGTCACCAGTCGCACATTCTCCTTCCAAACGTTGGAGCTCTGCTTTGTGAGGCTGTCATAGGTGTAGATGGTTGAGGACTTGTGTTCTTTGGTGAAGGTCCATGTCAGTGTGAAGTTCTGTACATTCCATGGGGCCACACAAGGGATGATGAAGTCCTGACCTTCCACGCTGTACATTTCTGTTTAGTTGAAAATTGGTTAAAATACTAACTAGGTGCGTGAAAGTTCAGAAAGATGAAAAAAACATTGTGATACGTGGTATTCTCTCGTCTCATGTAATTGTTTAGTTGGTCTCGGATCTATTAGGTGATGCAATGTCATGTAATAATAATAATGATGATGATGATGAAATGCAATGTAACATGTCCAGACATCTATGTATTTGCTCGGTGAGATCAAACCTTTCTCCTGTAGTGATGCCCTCCATGTCTGAGACTTGTAGAATGATTGGACGAGGCAGATGTAGGTCAGATCTTTCAACTTCTTGAGCTTGCTCTCCACCGAGTACAGGCCTTGTCCGTCAGCCGTTTTGCGTGTGAAGGGCTGGAGGGAATCAGGTAGAACGGCCGGGTCTGTAAACAGGTTTACACGGGGAGCAGGGTAGACATCTCGACTGGAGCATATGACTTCCTCAAAACCACTGAGACGTGTTGTCTCCAGGCTCACTGACTGGATAGGGGCTGGAATGACAGAGTTATTTGTGGTGGTGTTATCATTTTTAAGTGACGTGATTATTGTGACATAAATAATTAGGCACATATAGATAGGCACTTCTTTATTCTTATAGCTTTAGAAGGACAAAAAAAGACTCAAGTGTCTTATGTCGTTGGAATCCTTGGCTCATGCCGGACAAAATGCACGCCACAGATTCGATCGTGAGCCTGGTGAAATCTTCAGGTATTTTGGATATTTTTGAAAAACATACTTTTGCGAACTAGTCTTAGTTTTTCGCCCGATCGTAACCAAACCAGAAAGATTCTCTGGAGAGTGAATAATATCAATAATTTTCAAAAAAACTTGAACTTTCGACCCTCCGTCGCAAAGGGACGTCAAAACCTTCGAAAAGGGCAGGGCTGCCTTTCCTAATATGGCTATAACTTTTGAACAAAATGAAATATCTTCGCCAAACTCATAACGCGTATGTTAGAGCTGAATCTGAGGTCACATGAAAAAAGTCACAGAGCTTAGCCACTTGGTGGCACTATAAGAAGGGGAAAAACACAAAAATGGCCATAACTACGCAACCGTTTGTCCTATCGATGTGAAAATCACTACGCATGGTCTTGGTCCAAAGTGCCTCAAGTGTCTATAAGGACATTTGCGTATGTCTCAAAAACATGGCTGCTATAGACTGATGAACTTTGAGCACCTATTAGACAAGCGATATTGCATTTTTCAAGGGTGAAAACGATTGTACATTGTGCAGTTTTTCACACATACACATGATATTTATATTATACGATAGCCCTCCTTGTTCTAGAACCACTGCTTGGAATCAAACCATTTGTTAAGTAATTGAGAAAATGTAAAAATAAAAAATTACTTTTGCGAACTAGTCCTAGGTTTTTCGCTCAATCTGTAAAAAAAACAGTGCAGTGCAATTCTCTGGACTCTTTAGGTCAATAATAAAAAAAAAAAAATTAATGGTTGTTTAAAAAGGGGCCTGTTCAAATATATCCAAAAGCCTATAAAGCCTAACGAAAGCTCAAAACTTCACAAAACCTGGTGATTCTAAACAAGCAACGTTTTAGGGAGATCGGACCACAGCTGCTGCTTTAACAGTCATAAACATTAAAAAACATCATATTTCTATTACCTGTATTACCAAATTAGCTGTATTTGAAAAAATTGTATTTGTAAAATGTGTTTTGAAATCATTGATTTAGTTGGTTACAGGTTTGCTAAATAATATGTAATGTGTTTTTTCATATGTGCTTAAATGTCTTCAAGCGCTTGAACCCCGGTAATTGCTGCTTGCAGCTATATTTTTACTTATTTATTAACAAAAGCAATATTAGATGTCTATAGCAGTTTGTAGGACTTTTATTTTCCTAAGGACACTTAATATTAAGCTTTCTCCCACACTACTACAGATCCATCCTGTTCAGACCTGTCTGGGATTCTGTGGCAGTTTATAAGCAATTATACTTGATAAGTAATTACTGCTTTAGAGTACATTTTGTTATTATCCCAGTTTTGTTCTTTATTATTGGAAAGGGCCTTTAGCAAATAGTTCACAACGTGATATTAAATATGTCTTACACATGGTGACCTACATCACATGGTAACTACTGACCCTATATGAAGTAAAATAATTTAATTTATGATTGCTAAATTGAACAAACTTGTGACAGCCCACCTTCCACCTTGACTATGATGAAGCGCTCAGTAGTTTTTTGACTGCTGGTGACAAGGCATCTGTACTTCCCTCTGTCCTGTGGGCCGCACTTTGGTATATAAAGAGATGCATTACCAGAGGAAATCATTTCAGTGAATAGCGAGGTCCTGCCGTTGTAGCTCTCATCCGGCTGATCTAACCGGCCGCTCCCCTGTACATAACTGTGGATTGGGACATTTTGTCTGAACCAGTGTATGATCTCATCTCCAATTGCATCAAAGCCGCAGGGTAGGACGCAGGCTTCTGAGAACGTGCAGGTTACTTGAACGTCTAGGGGTGTGGCAAAGAGGACATCGTGAGATTTTACGTCGTAAATACTTATCAGTGTAAATGAAAAAGATTTTTCTCAGACTTTTTTATAAGGGCATTAAGGTGATGAATACTTCGTCTTGTCTAATCTTCAATCGCTTTGAAGGGTTACTTGGTATCTAAACCTGCTTGGATTGGATAAATAAGTATCATTCATGGGAGAGCACAATCTCTTCTTATTTCTCAAGTCCTTCTTGAGATCTCCAATTTGACCTGAAAGTATTTAGGTCTTAGTTCAAAAAACATAGCTGAAATGCTTGTTTACCTGGTAATGATAAACATCAGGCAATTAATCAGGCAAATGTTTTGTCTGTCAGAAACTTTTGTTTTGATTCCACAGTCTGATTTTATTTAAAAGGTGCAGAAATTTCTGCACTTTTTTTTTTTAAAGAACAAGTTGTCATTGAAATGTTTATACCCAATATGTCTCACAACTCTGTTATAGGTCTCAGAAAAATGTGTTTCATATTTTAAACCATGACCTCATGGTGTGTTTGCGACACTGTATCGTTCAGTTTAGACCTGGGAATCATGAAAAATGTTCTAGAGAACCTGAACTACACTTTTGCCCTACAGAAGTGAATGTTTTATATATATCTTGTAGGAAAATATCTGTTACCTGGAGTTTTCCCATTTGTATCAGTAACAATCCACACTAATAGTAAACAAATCCAAGAATGCACTGCTGTCATCACTCTCACTTCTTGAAGGCTTGAACTACAGTGGAAAAACAGTGGTCATTTACTGCGTTTATTAATATCAGTCATTATTAATGACTGATTCAAACTTTTATAAATGTGACCCTGGACTACAAAACCAATAGCCAAAAATACATTGTATGGATCAAAATTATTGATTTTTTTTAATGCCAAAAATCATTGGATATTAAGATCATGTTCCATGAAGATATTTTGTAAATTTCTTACCGTAAATATATCAAAACTTAATTTTTGATTAGTAATATGCATTGCTAAGAGCTTTATTTGGACAAATTTAAAGCCAGTATTTTTATTATTTTTATTTTTTTGCACCCTCAGATTCCAAATATATCTTGGTCAAATATTGTTCTATCCTAACAAACCATACATCAATGGAAAGCTTATTTATTCAGCTTTCAGATGATGTATAAATCTCGATTTCACATGGTTTTGTGGTCCAGGGTCACAAATAAATTTTCCAGACACTTCATGCAACTGTTTAACCCAGCGAGCAATAGATTTAGTTTAAGGTGACTAGACTTGTTTAAATAAACCAAGAGTCAAATTCAGTATTCGATTGGATATTGGAGGTGTGGATATTGGATATTGGAGCACAGAAGATTTTGACATTGCTTTTCAATTCTGTGATCTGAACATTTTACATTAAGCTTGTGCGTAATCTTGTTTTTATTTTGCATGAAATCTGTCGATCACATTCTCTCTTTGTAAGTGGAATCCGGATCAAGTTCACTCTTTAGATTGCTCATGATAACATGACATTTGTTGGCAGAAATTTTCTGCTGAAATAAATTTAACAAAACAACTCACAGACCTCTGCATAAGGAAGCATTTAAATCAAAATTTCAAATTTTGCACACTTTAAATTAAAACAAATCTCAAAAGCATATAGTAGATGATAATAATAAAATGTCTTTCTAGTCTCTTTGTTGTTAGTAGTTAATTAGAAATGTAATGTCATACAGTCTCAGGCCCACTAAGGTTTTAACTGTTTAATATGTGTTATGTTGTGGTTGATAGGATTCAAAAGGCAGACTCACGTGCGTATGTTTTGATTGTGGAGGAAGCCTCTTGTCTGACGGAGAACTAGACTGTGACTAGACTAACTAGTTTATTTTAGAATACATACGCCCATAGTATCAGCATAGGCCTGCCACTTTGTGCTGATACATGCATGGGTGGAGTTTGAATACTTTTGACTTCTGGAAAAATACTGTAGCCATTCTATGAGCATTATATCTCAAGTAAACATGCGTTATCGCTATTAAATGGTTTAATGATTTGTAACTTGTTTTTGCACTAATAGGGTTAAAAAACCACCATATTCTATTATATATTGTGAAATATTCCCATAAACGCTTTTTGGTTTTTCATAAAGTGTTTTTTTTTTTTTTCAGATTAGTGGAAATAAAACATCCAAAAGACACTGTTAAGTGTTTCTTTTATAGCACTTTATCTATTTGTGTCAATAGATTTCAATTACAATACATATTTTAAAGGCTGTTTTCTCAAAATGAGTTTTTTCTTCTACACTGAGCCATAAATCTTCACTTCAGTAGCACATACACACACCAAACTTTACATTTTTATTCCTGTCTATATCCTGAAGGTTTTTACAGGATTACAGGATGGATTTGTTCATATATAATTTGCTTGATTATATACAACATTTTATTCCTCCCCAAATTTGTGAAAATATATTGTTTTCTGTCTGTTTTATATGTTTTCTGAATTATGGAGTGACAAAAATGAGATACCCAAAATTCCCTCTGTAAAAACATTTGACTCTAATGTCAAAAATAAACAAATAAATAAATGCATAAATAAAAATAACATTTAAAAAAATAAACAAGAATTTGGAAACTGACTTCATCCAGTGTTCAGATTTTTGTACTAGAAATTTATGCAAATTAGTGCACATTTCATTAAATAATGCCTCATTTGCATATTTAAACCTAACATTTTTTCACCTGGAGTGTCTCACCTTATAATTACTCTTATTATTGCAATGCAATGTTTATATATATATATATATATATATATATATATATAAACATTGCATTAATTAATTAATTTATTTAGGGTTAGTATTTTCCTCATATTTGCACTAAATAAAAAAATAAAAAAATAAATAATAGTAAATAATAATAAAATAAACCCAAAACTTTTAAACTGTAATGTACATCTCAAGTTAACATTATTGATATTTACTGGTCTAATGATTTAATGATTTGTGTTCAAAAAATCACAATATTTTTACAAAATATTCCCATAAATGTCTATTAAATAATTACTCTTATTATTGCAGTGTTTGATATTTTCTATAAACAAGGTATTTTATATATTATATTATATTTGCACCATGAAAAAAGATTAACAGGTAAATAAAATGGCGCGCACACACATATATAGTATTTTCATCATAATTTTTCTCCTAATTGCACCATTATAAATAAATAAATATGGTTAATGGGCACTAACAGGGTTAAAAAAATCACAGCATTCTTATTAAATATTCCCATAATTGTCTGTTTAATAATTACTATTATTGCAATGCTTGATGTTTTACACAACAAGGTATTTTATATTTTTATATATAAATATAATAATTTTATATATGTAATTTCTTTCTTTCTTTATTTTTTCTGGGCGCCAAGAGACTAAGGGCCAAGGTTACTCATCTTTTTTTATTGCAGGAAGTGATCTGTCTTTTTATGTTGCCAAGTTCCTCTTGTGATATGGTTAGACAACCTGTCAAACTTAATGCAGCTACAGTATCTGTGATAATGTAGCTCGTCTCTGCTGCTGATCAGGCCGTAATCCACCAGATTAGGCAATGCACTGGGATTACTGGACACCGGGAGTCCACGATTGGTTTATGAATTTTTCCCTCTTTGTATCTGTCCATCCTACGTTCTTGCTCTTTCTCCCCTCCCCCTCTCTCTGTGCTTCTGTAATGTAATTGATTGCGTTAATGTGATTTGATTGGTTAGTCCCTGAGCTTTTTGGAATAATAACTAATGATGGAATCTGCCTGAAACTGGAGCAGATCATCAGGTGATGCCAGAGCGGCGTTCCACAAAACACAGATGGAATGTTTTGAACGAGCACTACCACCTTCAAATGTTCATGTGCTGTTCTATTTATTCTCACATGACTACATCTGTCATACCAGTGCTGTTTTATTAAAAGAAGGTGAACAAGAAGACAATGACAGGACGTTTAGGGTCATCTTATTGTCTCTTATTTGTTTGCTTTGTATGTTTTCCACCTTTTAGCTTTAGCGAATGAAGTATGAACATGAGTGGACAGGTATGACAAGCTTAACAGAAATGGCATAAAGCTATAACTCCTGGCATGTGGAAATCCTGATTAGAGATGGTCCCGTCCCACTGTGTAGGTTAAAGGAAGATCCAGCAGCTACAGATAAGAGGATTTGAGAGGAATTAATGTCATTCTTTTATTACTGTAAGAATAAACTCCTATTGATTTATGTTTGGGTGACAAAGCGCCACCGAATCAGCGTGTCGACAACAGCAACCAGACAGCTGAAGTATGCAGTGATGGACGCTTAATATATGCTGTAAGACGATCAAACAAACTAGATTTCAGATTTACGATTGTACCGGGAGACGTGTGAACGGTCGCCGTAACGTTTCCCAGCGCCCTCTCAGCTGAGGTTTGCCTGGGATGGCCAGGACCCAGGAACCGTCCCGTCTTGGCTCTGTTGAGGTTTTCCATCATCATTTCTGGTCATGAAGCTGGTCTTGCTGATTCTCAGGCTGCTGTGCCTTGCTTGTCTCTGGCCCGTCAGCTTGCTCAACAACCCCTATCCAAACCGGAAGAAAAACAAGGATGTTTACTTGGCGGAGCATGGCAAAAACCGATTCAGAGGGTGAGTAGTGATTATTTAAAGTCTTTTGACTTAGTTCAAAAGTTTGGGGTCTGTAAGCTTTTCTAAGTAACTGATGGGAAAAAAACGTGACGGCACAGCCATAGGTTTCTGTTTATAATAAATATTTTTCTTATGAACTTTCTATTTATCGAAAACTTCTGACAAAAATTATCATGGTTTCCACAAAAATATTAAGCAGCACAGCTGTTTTCAACATTAATAATTATAAGAAATGTTTCTTGAGAAGCAAATCAGCATTATAGAACGATTTCTGAAGGATCATGTGACTAAAAACTGGAGTAATAATGCTGAAAATTCATTTTAACAACATTTAAAACATTTTTTTTTGTAACAATATAACTGTGTTTATGATTAAATAAATGCAGCCTTCATGGTGAGCATAAGAGACTTCTTTCAAAAATATAAAAATCTCACCAACCCCAAATCTTTGAACAGTAGTGTACATTGTTAGGTTGTTTGGTAAATTAAATTTTATTGTTTTATCTTCATCTAATATTAACATTTATGTATTGTTTGTTGTAACAAGCCTAAAAATGGCTTTGTTTGTACTTTTAGACATGTAATAGGGCTTCAGTATTAGATCAGTTTTGCATAAATATGTTGCTAGTTTTCGTTTGCCAGCATGGTTCAGTGTGTGAACAGATGGGCCGTAATTAAGAAAGAGTAAATAGGGGGTTTAATTAGACTGGAGGACACCGGAATCGGTTTTGAAGGGTTTCTGTGTTGCATAGATTAAGCACTCAGGTGTGCTATACTGGATATTACAAGATAGATAAGTTGCCTCTGATTGTGAGAATCAGTATTATTTTAGTTAAATTGATAATATTTAGAATTAGATTTTTTATTGAATTTTCTGTTTTTACTTTAATTTTAGTTTAAGTATTTTTTATTAGTTTTATATGTCTGTATACACTACCAGTCAAATGTTTTTGAACAGTAAGATTTTTAATGTTTTTTTTAAAGAAGCCTGTATTTATTTGACCCAAAGTACAGCAAAAACAGTAATATTGTGAATTTTTTTTTTTTTTTTTTTTTTTTTACTATTTAAAATAACTGCTTTCTATTCGAGTATATATTTTAAAATGTAATTTATTCCTGTGATTTTTAAAGCTAAATTTTCAGCATCAGTACTCCAGTCTTTAGTGTAACATTATCCTTTAGAAATCATTCTAATGCTGATTTGCTGTTTTTTAGAAACATTTTTATTATTATTATCAATATTTAAAACGAGTACTTTTTTTTTCAGGATTCATTGATGGATAGAAAAATCCAAAGATTAACATTTATCAAAAAAAAAAAAAAAGCTTTTGTAACATTAAACACTATACCATTCAAAAAGCTTGGAGTCAGTATAATTTTGTTAAAGAAATTATAGAAATGAATACTTTTATTTAGCAAGGATGCTTTTATAATGTTAGAAAAGATTTTTATTTCAGATAAATGCCGTTCTTCTGAACTTTCTATTCATCAAAGAAACCTGAAAAAATCTGCTCAGCTGTTTTCAACATAATGATAATAATAAAAAAATGTTTTTTGAGCAGAATATCAAAATATTAAAATGATTTCTGAAGGATCATGTGATTGTAGATGCTAAAAATTCAGCTTTGAAATCACAGAAATAAATTACATTTTAAAATCAATTCAAATAGAAAGCAATTATTTTAAATAGTAAAAATATTTCAAAATTTTACTGTTTTTGTTGTACTTTGGATGAAATAAATGCAAGCTTGGTGAGCAGAAGATACTTATTTAAAAAACTTTACAAATCTTCCTGTTCAAAAATGTGTATTATTTAATTGTCTCCATAATACCTGTCTACATGAGAAATAAAGTGTGGCTTTAATCTATTGTTGGTGGTGGTATATTACCACAAATAATGAGTCACACACAACACCAGGAGTGAGAATATTCTTTCAATCTGTAATTAAATCCATCCTGGTGCCATCATCCGGTTTTTCCTTTCATAGTGGAGAATGGAGAGCAGCCAAACGGCTGTTTGGCATTAAAGTCATGCCTGCAGTTTCCTAAAAAGCCTTTTTACGGTGTCAGCCAGGTTTGTTTTTGTTAATGCATAATGTGTCATTGCATTGAAAGCTGAACTACAGATTAACAGAAGGTTAAAATGATACATTTACCTATTAAATAAATTCATTTTTTTTATATATATATATATATATATATATACATGTTTTACTTTCATTTTTCAGATAACCACCACGGTGTATAGCAGCATGCATTGTGTCATTAGTCCTCTGTTGTGTTTTTGTTTGCATGATTGCGTAATGAGTGCTTGTGTGGTTCTGTATTCTGTTTGAGGTTTAATTTTGTAATTGCACTTCAGTGTGCAATTAACATTGCCATGTAATGAGCACAGCATGATTGACAGTATATTGGGGCTTTCAATTAAAGCACGCAGGCGGAAAGGCTATGTTAGGCGGAACGCTGTATGTCTACAACTGACCTTCACTAGTTACTGCTGTGTTTTTGCCATATTTCATGTCTCATCTCTTGGGGATCAGAAAACAGCTTCCTCAGGAGGCTTCTGGAACCGCTCCAAAGCGTAGCTCATATTCACAACCTGGCGCTCACAACCGTTGTTGTATGACAAGCTGCATTTTATAAATCGTTCCTCTAATGGCTGAATAATTATTTTACATTACAGATGCTAAAGCACTGAGGCAGATGTTTAGGGTAACTTTCTGACATGGAAACTGATTAAAACATGTTTTAGTTCTCTGAAATGCAAGAGTCAGGTTAGAAGTGCAATAATGGCCTGTGTGTGTGTGTGTTTGTCTCCTGACCCATTTTTCTCATTTTTCAGACGGATTGACTACAAATTAAAGAGAAAGGACAGCACTAAGTCCCTCCTGATCAAAACTGAACAGCTGCTAAGAATTGAAGATCATGACTTTGCCATGAGGCCTGGATTCGGAGGTCATGTAGCACTGTTTGTGTGCTCCAATTATCAATTTTCATCTTGATCCTGAAATCACACACTGTTCTTTTTAAAAAATCTGATTAGAAATGGGCCGCACCATTACGCCACGTTAGAGGGCAGAGGGAAAGCGGCCAGAGGTGACTTTAACACGGCGAGTGTGGTCTTAAATTCAGACATGACCCAGATTGTGTAAAACACAAATTAGACAATGGTGTTGAGGACACAGATGTGCTTTGGTGGACAGTAATCTGGATTACATCTCAGGTCTGTTAAAACAGATGGAAAAGTGCAAGGTGCCACTCATAGACCATTTTCACAAATATTTGAACACTTTAGGCACACTTCTTTTTAACAATGTTAAAGGAATAGTTCACCCAAAAATGAAACTTCTGTCATTAATTACTCATCCTTATGTCATTTCAAACCTGTAAGTCCTTCATTCATCTTCGAAACACAAATTAAGATATTTTTGATGAAATCCGAGAGCTTTCTCACCCTGCAAGGACAGCAACGCAACTGACATGTTCAGGACCCAGAAAGGTAGTAAGGACATTGTTAAAATAGTCCATGTGACATCAGATACTCTTGTGAACGTATATCAAAGACTGTCATGGAAGAGAAGAAATTGTCAAATGAAGTCATTATTATTGTTGTTTTCTTTGCACACAAAAAGTACTCTCGTAGCGTCATAAAATGAAGTCACATAGACTATTTTATTGATGTCCTTACTACCTTTCTGGGCCTTGAACGTGGCAGAACGTGGCAGAACTATCCCTTTATATCCCTTATCTGGTCTCATCTAACCCCTAAATAATATTTCACAACACATTAAAACTCTGAACTGTAATTATTCTCTTCAACCAGCAGAGCGGCGCTTTAATCTGCCAGTGCTTTAAAGGGGTCATCGGATGCCCATTTTCCACAAGTTGATATGATTCTTTAGGGTCTTAATGAAAAGTCTATAATATATTTTGGTTAAAAATTCTCAGTGGTTGTGTAAAACAACACCCTTTTTACCTTGCCAAAATCAGCTCTGCAAAAATCATCTCATTCTGGTCGAGGCTGCTTTAAATGCAGATGAGCTCTGCTCGCCCCGCCCCTCTCTTCTGTCTGTGGAGTGACGAGCCTGTTTACTTTAGCTGCATTTAGCCTGTAAACTTGCTAATTAGTACATTATTAGGAAAGGCGATCGCAAAGATTCATAAAAAACCCTTATACTCACTTCTGCTGTAAGTGAAGCTGGATCATGAATGATTCGCGTGAATATAGACGGATATATGTAGATCGGGACGGAGGCGCATTCCCTTCACAAACAAACGTAATCTACTGCATCTTCAGCGGCTCAGATGTCGGGAGTAAATGAAGACCACTATGTTCATTATTACATCCAGCAACACAACACCTCAATCGCTTAATCGGAGATATTCTTGTCTAACTTACATCCCTGCTCCAGCATCGAAACAGAGGTCGGACTGTTACAGCTGATCTGAGGTAAAACGCTCATGTCAATCAACTATCGTGGGAGCGGCCTCCGTGGGTGTGACGCCACAATGACAGGCATCTGAGAACGGCTCGATTTGAAAAAGGGGATATTATTTTTACAGATTAATTAAAAACCACTGCATGGATTTTTATCATTATAGGGTAGATTTGTACATACACTGCCAACACACATTAATGTTCAAACAACATGTAAAAGTGAACTTGGCATCCGATGACACCTTTAACTGTAAAAGAGGAAGCAGGAGGAGGAAGAGATAGATGAGGTTTAGATAAAACAGATTAGACTTTCTTTTACATGACTGAAGAAGTTTGAGAAGTGGAACCAGGCGTTGGATGCTGTAGTGTTCACTCAGTGAACCACTGTTAATTAATGATGGGACAAACAGGATTAGAGTAACATTTTGAGCTCCATATGTTCTCTTTGTTGGAGCAACGGCGGCGGTTTCTCTCTAAGTTGATATCAAAGGCATTGCCAGTTGTATTGCATGCATATGCATTGTGTCTTCTGTTTTGCAGGATCTGCAATCCCTGTGGGCATTGATGTCCAGGTGGAGAGTATAGACAGCATCTCTGAAGTAAACATGGTAAAAGTCTACATTCTCTTTTTCTCTGTTCCTTTAACAGTTCCATCAAGGATTCTGTTAGCATTAAGTTTGAATATATACTCGGAATTAAAGGGATAGTTCACCCAAAAATGAAAATTCTGTCATTAATTACTCACCCTCATGTCATTCCAAGACCTTTTTTCATCTTTGGAACACAAATAAGTTATTTTTGATAAAATCCGAGAGCTCTCTCATAGCTTCATGACATTATGGTTGAACCACTGATATCACATGGACTATTTTAACAATGTACTAAGTACCTTTCTGTGTCTTGAACGTGTCAGTTGCACTTCTGTCTATGCAGGGCCAGAAAGCTCTCAGATTTCATCAAAAATATCTTAATTTGTGTTTTAAAGATGAATCAAGGTGAGAGTGAGTAATTAATGACCAAATTTTTATTTTTGGTTGAACTATCCTTTTAAGACACTGAGATTATTTACCTGAAAACAAACCAGTTTTCAGTTCCTAATCCTATAAGTGTTCTTTACAAAATTGTTCAGTGTTTACAAAATTCAAAAAATGTTGGCCTTCTGACAGCAATATAAAAGGTCTTCCTGGTATATGTCAAAACCATTTTTTTTGCACCAAAATACCAGTCAGTGCCCTCCACTGTTGGCCTTAATCATGTTTATCTATAAGGTCAGTAAAATCTAAAGGTCTCTTTCAGGACTTCACGATGACCCTGTACCTGAGGCATTATTGGAAGGATGAACGGTTGGCTTTTCCCTCCAGTAACAATCTGAGCCGCACATTTGACGGTCGACTGGTAAAGAAGATCTGGAAGCCTGATGTCTTTTTTGTGCATTCCAAGCGTTCCTTTATTCATGATACCACCATGGAAAACATAATGCTGAGGGTTTACCCAGACGGCAACATCCTTTACAGCGTCAGGTAGATGATTGCTACCTCTAATGATTCATTTCCTTCATATGTAATGTTTTAATAATCGAATATTCTCTTTATTGTAGGATTACAGTTACTTCTCTGTGCTCAATGGACTTCAGTAGATTCCCACTGGACACTCAGAACTGTTCCCTGGAATTGGAGAGCTGTGCGTGTCCACCTAGAAACATCTTCAGTTCTTGTGTAATTTTTATTGAGTCCCACCTACATTGTTTCTTTTTTTCAGCTGATATTTTACAGGTTGGGAAAACATGGCTATTGTGGATCATTTTATTAAAGGGTGTCAAATCAACCAAATTTCAGTTTCAGTTTCAAGTTCCCTTGCTTAATTTTTTTGATTTTTATCAATATTTTTACATGTTTTAAAAATGTATAAGGATGAAAGCCAAAATACTGAATGTCATGGATGTATATTTACTGAGTAATCACCTGTTTTGTAGAGGGGGGTCAAAATGACCATTTTCACTTGAGATTCAGAGCCAAATTACAGGGGCGTAAAAATGACTTAAGAAAGATGGCAGCATCATTGTTGATTGGCACCATCAGAGATTGATAGGTCTATCAGTAAAATCTGTTGACGTTAGCAAACTTTGCTGTGTTATATACCAATGGTAGCCATTCAGAAATGGGGGGAAAAGCATTTTTCCTGTTTCTTTCTCCAAAGTTTGCATGCCTGTAACTCAAGAAGTCTTAAAGATATCTCAATGCGCTTTTAGATTTTGGGTCTTAACAAACTTTCCTTTTGGCATTTTCATTTTTAAGGCCCTGTAAGGTTCCGTTCCAGAGATATTGGAATTTCAATGTGGCTACAAGAGTAAAATGTTAAATTTAAAAAAATGGAGAAAAAACATTGAAAAGTGTTTTTTCCCCATCAATTGACATTAGCTGTCTTTGTCACAATGTGCCATTGGCACATTGTGCAACAATTGGTGAAACAGTTGGTCTATTGGTGAAATCAATTGACATTAGCTATCATTGTGCAACAAAGATAGCTAATGTCAATTGATTTCACCAATAGACCTACCAATTTCTGCGTAAAAGTAATACAATGGTGCTGCCATCTTTCTGAAGTCATTTTTATCCTCCTGTAATCTCAGGTGAAATTTTGACCTCCTTCTACAAAATTCTGGATTACTCAATAAATATATAGTGATGACATTTAATACGGCTGTCTTCTTCATTTTTGGTGGGACATCTGTTTGAGTTGACACAGAATGACCCTAAAGAAATTTGCAGCTTTTTTAGATGATATTTAAACAGTAAAATAATGGTAATGGTTGGTTACATTAGTAAGTAACAGCAGTGTCACTTACTAGAGCAAATGCTTATAAAATTACATGTAAAAATAGCTATATTAATCCAGGCTACTTTTAAACCCATGGAGTACATGGGCCTGATTAATTTTATTGTATGTGCTTTGCTACAACTGTCCATTTTGAATCTAATTTGACTGATTTGAAACTATTTTTTTCTGAAACCAACATTATGCCACAAATGCTGTTTGAATCCAGGACATTAATAAATGGTGCCATAATAGCACACTTCAAATGATCCATGTGTGTGAACATGAATTAAACAGGGCGCTCCTGTATCCCATTCAGATGCGTATGCTGAGAACGACCTCATGTTGTACTGGAAAAATGGCAATGACTCTTTGAGGACAGATGAGATTGCCCTCTCTCAGTTTTTCATTGAAGAGTTTCACCCCTCACACGGTCTGGCGCTGTACAGCAGCACAGGTACGGCACGCTTTTCTCTCCTTCTGTGTATTCATACTCTGACAAATCTTATCTTCTTGTACTTGTTAATATACCAGTAGGTCATTATTAAGTCCTGGCTTTACACGTGTTTCTGTCAGGCTGGTACAACAGGCTCTACATCAATTTCATCCTCAGAAGACACATATTCTTCTTCATGCTGCAAACATATTTTCCTACAATGCTGATGGTGGTGCTGTCCTGGGTGTCTTTTTGGATCGACAGACGGGCAGTACCGGCCCGTGTTTCGCTTGGTGCGTAACACCTGTCCAATGGTATCGCTGTGAAAACCCTCTTTTGGAAGCTTTATTTTTAATGCTGATGGACTTCAGCCCAGTGTGGCGAAGGTTTTAGTAAACAAAGTCGTAATGTTTTCCCCAAAGTGATTAGGAACAAGCCTGCACAAATGTGATTTAGCCAAGCAGGACACGGTCCTGAGTCAACATAAACAGAAAACGCATTTGCCACTCTATAACCAAACAGCATAAATGCAATTATTTTTCACACGAAAACAGAACTGACCTGAATAATCTCCTGCTGTGTGAACATAGCCTAATAATGTGGCTTCACACTGGGTAGCTCTGCCCATTGTGAAATCTCATTGGTCCAACATCCTTCATAATGTGTTCTGATTGGCTGTGATTGTTAGTGATAGTGTTACAGAAGTTTCACACTTTTTTCTTTTACACTTGTTGCTGGTGATATAACTGGTCTAGCCATAAAATCTGATTGGTTGTGAAAAATCAACAAGCATGTTAATCTAGATAGCACTGCATTTTGTAGTAGAAAATGTGTGGATTCTTACTGAAATGACTGGATTTCAGTTTACAGATATGTGTCTTTCTGCATGTTTGTTCAATCCAGGCATCACTACAGTGTTGACTATGTCCACCATAATTACGGGAGTTTCAGCGTCCATGCCTCAGGTATCCTATGTGAAAGCGGTGGACATCTATTTGTGGACCAGCTTCCTGTTTGTCTTTCTGTCCGTCATTGAGTACGCAGCCGTCAACTACTTCACTACTAAGGAGGAAATGAAGAAACTCAAGCAATTAAAGGTCAAAGATTCTAAGTTTATTCACTCTAAACTTGATAATTGTTTTGTCTTTTCAGTGTAATGATGCATTCTCTGTACATAACCAAGAAAAAACAGCAAAATATCAAAATGTCACCCCCTGTTGATCAAATATTGTAATAGCTCAATAAATGCTTCAAAGGAAAATGGAGTTAAGATAGCATAAAAATGCTTTTTAATAAATTAGTTTTTTTTTTTTATCAAGTTCCAAATGGAGCAAAAAAAGTAATCCTTATTAATCATGT
Source organism: Labeo catla (assembly GCA_012976165.1). Taxonomy (NCBI): domain Eukaryota; kingdom Metazoa; phylum Chordata; class Actinopteri; order Cypriniformes; family Cyprinidae; genus Labeo; species Labeo catla. The sequence continues at coordinate 2,209,010 of VONZ01000029.1, read as the reverse complement.
GCTATATAGTTCTTAACCTGTATGATAGCTGTCTGTGAACGGAACTAAATTTGAGTGATTATTCATGGCTGATCTTGATTTAAATAATTAATATCTCCATTGCTGCTCTCAAATCAAATATGGCCCTTGTGGACCTCAATAGCATCAAATGTCATTGGACCTTGTTCATCAGCCATATCAATTTTTTTTTAAATTTATTTTAGAGCAAGAGAATTTAAAGAATTTGTTTACTTCCAGATTAAACATTTCCTTATTTATTCGCCCCCATGTCATCCAAGATGTTTTTCTTTCTTCAGTCGAGAAGAAATTAAGGTTTTTGAGGAAAACATTACAGGATTTTTCTCCATATAGTGGACTTCAGTGGAAGCCAACAGGTTGAAGATCCAAACTGCAGTTTCAATGCAGCTTCAAAGGGCTCTACATGATCCCAGCTGACAAATAAGTGTCTTATCTAGCGAAATGATCGGTCAAAAAAAGGAAGATTTATAGATTTTAACCACAAATGCTCATATTGGACTAGTTTGACTTTACGCATTACGCAATCACATTGGAAAGCTCATGCGTGGTTAGTTATTCATTTGTGTACTCCGGTTCAAAAGGGTAGGTTCAATCTCATTTTGTCCTCCAATTTCAAAATCGTCCGACGTAGCTGTTTTACCTTTTTTTTTTGTAAAGGACGTTTGACTTTCTTTGCACGTTCACTTTGTAAACACTAGGTTTTACTTCCACCCACGTCATGGTGGAAGTCGTGCTAGTGCAAGACCAGCATTTGTGATTAAAAAGCAATGTTTGTTTTTTTTTTTTTTTTTTTTTTCTTAGCAATGACTGAGCGTTTCACTAGATAAATGCCTTATTCCTCAGCTGGGATCGTGTAGAGCGCTTTGAAGCTGCATTGAAACTGCAGTTTGGACCTTCAACCTATTGATTCCCATTGAAGTCCACTATACGGAGAAAAATCCTGGAATGTTTTCCTCAAAAACCTTTCTTTTTGACTGAAGAAAGAAGGACATGAACATCTTAGATGACATGGGGGTGAGTAAATGATCAGGAATATTTTTTTTCTGGAAGTGAACTGAACCTTTTATTATTTTTGTTATATTAATTCTACAAAAAGTGAATTGTTTTTATCTCCTACAGCTCTCGGGATACGATGCGTCTCAAGCCATGGCGTTTGATGGCTGTTTCCATGACCAAGACATAGAGCTCAGCGTGTTTCCACTGTCTGAACTAAACACAGACCCGTGCATGTCCTCCCAGAACTCCACAACGCCCGACCTCCCTCCCGTCCTGGGCACGCGCCTCCGTCGGCGGCGTTCTATCCGCCAAAGCGTCAACCATATCATGAACAACAGTTACAAGATCGACTCCTATTCCAGAATATTCTTTCCTTTGGCATACTTTCTCTTCAATGTCATCTACTGGAGCATCTACTCCTGAGCAAAAGAGAATGTAATCCAGAAAACCGGTCTGCTTGGAGTTTATAAGACTTTCATACACTTTGGCTGCTTGAATGTGGTCACATGCCACGGTGATGGAATCCAAACTCTCACACACAAAAAATGCGTCATAGACAAAAAGAATAATAAATTATTTATTATGCTAGAATCTCAGGTTCGTAACACTACCTAAAATATACATAAATACATAAAACTACATAATTATAAAAAATAAGTATATAAAACATGACAAACCATGCAAGTATCGCTTTTAGCTAAACAGAACCCTTATACTACTCAAAAATAATGTAAATTTTAAAGACAAATGCTGTATTATGCAGTACACAGAAAGCAAATTTGATTACATGTAACATTCTGGATACATTAGTATATTTATTCCATATCTTCTCATGTGAGAATTACAAAACTGAGTGACTATATGTGACTATGTAAAATAAACAACTAAATGGACAACCGGACATATCTCAGTCTTTCTACAAAATGTCTGACAGATTCATATAGTTTTTAAGACAGAATTTAAGACGAAAAAGAGAAACCCCCTTCTTTTTTCCTTCATTTTGTAGTCCTTCATCAATTATAAAACATTTATAATTTTCAGAAGAGGTGTTTAATACTGTTTGCTAAAAAAAAATGACTCTTGATGCTGCAAAAAACATAATATACCATTTCCTCGTTCCTCAGTACATGCTCTTGCTATTCATTACTTAGCTGTGAGCAGCCCGATAACCAATAACAGACGTCTGGCTATAAAGACATTTTGAGCTGAGTCACTAGATTCTCATCTTAGTAATACATATTTTTTTTTCAGGAATGACAGAAACAATAATGATTTGTTTCTTCACCTATTGTCCTGTCTGGGTTTATAATCCTCTTCTAAAAACTATTCAGATCTGAGTCGTGAACGGGTTTGACTGTTCATCTCATTGAAGATCACGTCGTCATTTGCTTCCTCTGACATGATCGTACTGTCGTCCAATGGTGAGCCTGTAATGTGAAATTACAGAGTTAAAAATATTCTTGACTTGTATAAAATGCATTTGTACCCATGCATTTCTTCCTAGAACTGACCAATGCCTTGGGACGGCACTGAGTCGTCACTGCTCACTGAGCTTCGCGGTACACTGTGGGACCCTGAATCTGCTGTCATAATCGAAGTCTTTTTAGTGTGGTTGCTCTGTGTCCGACTCCACTCTGTGGATTGAGAGATTGAAAGGAGACACCCATGAAATTTCGATTAAAGGTAACATGCAGCTAGTTTGTAGGTTGGTTAATAATGTGGCCATACCTGAATTTTCAGCCAGTCGTAAACTGCCACAGCAGAGGTACATTCTCCACTGTTTACGGACATTTTCCTTCAGTGCGCAGTGGAAAATAAAAATGAAAAATCCTGAGAGAGCATGAGAACAAGATAAAAGAACATTTTTAAAATCAGGCGATCAAGGTAGTTACAGTTGAGGTCAAAAGTTTACATCCCCTGTTTCAGAATCTGCAAAATGTTAATTATTTTACCAAAACAAGAGGGATCATACAAAATGCATGTTGTTGTTTTTTTTTATTTAGTACTGACCTGAATACAATATTTCACATAAAAGATGTTTACATATAGTCCATGCGAGAAAATAATAGTTGAATTTATAAAAATGACCTGGTGCAAAAGTTTACATACACTTGATTCTTAATACTGTGTTGTTACCTGAAATATCCACAGTTTTTTTGTTTAGTAATAGTTGTTCATGAGTCCCTTGTTTGGCAGTTAACAATGACTGTTTGATTTTGAGATCCATCTTTTCACACTGAGGACAACTGAGGGACTCATATGCAACTATTACAGAAGGTTCAAACTCTCACTGATGCTTCAGAAGAAAACACAATGCATTAAGAGCCAGGGGGGTGAAAACTTTCTAAATTTGAAGATCAGGGTAAATTTATCTTATTTTGTCTTCTGGGAAACATGTAACTTCTTCTGAGCCTTTAGTAGAAGGTCATTGCTAAATGAAAAAATATGATATTTAGGCAAAATAAGAAAAATGTACAAATCTTCATTCTGTTCAAAAGTTTTCACCCCCAGCTGTTAATGAACTGTTTTTCTTTCTGAAGCATCAGTGAGTGTTTGAACCTTCTGTGTAATAGTTATATATGAGTCCCTCAGTTGTCCTCAGTGTGAAAAGATGGATCTCAAAATCAAACTGTCTTTGTTGGAAAGGGTTCAAATACACGAAAATGCTGGAAAACCAAAATTTATGGGACCTGAACAATTTGTGGACTATATGTAAACATCTTTTATGTGAAATATCTTATTCAGGTCAGTACTAAATAAACAATAACATGCATTTTGTATGATCCCTCTTATTTTGGTAAAATAAATAACATTTTGCAGATTCTGAAAGGGGGTGTAAACTTTTGACCTCAATCTTACGTTATTACAAAGTCTTCCAAATCTGTTAATTTTTGCGTAAAACAAAATACATAACGTTGTTTCTCACCCTGTAGGGAATTGAAGATGGCAAACAGGTACATAAAGGCCAAGTTGACGGGTCCCCAGGCGAAGAAGGCAAAGCCCCATGTAAGACCGAGCAAGAAAGTCAGTCCTGCAATGCTACGAAGGTCTTGCACGCTGCTGCGGTACTGATTATTGTGAGGGTTTCGCTGCTTGATTCGTCTTAGATGGATCATCACCACCACAAACATACCCAGATTCCACACAAATATGATGCAGAAGTACGCCACAACAGCCACGTAGAACGCTATTTTATTCTTCAGCCAACAACTAAAAGTGGAAAATACAAACGTTAGGAGCAGTTACTGTACATATTAAAAACTGATGTCTTTAACTGAGCTGAATACTTACAAATCATCTGTAGTTCCATCAGAAAAATTTCCATAGCTTATGAGACCATAGTTGTCTTTGTTTATCGCAATCACAATAATGACGACAACCAAAGGGATTCCTGCAATAACAATATCACAATATTAAATGTGACTCCTGACCACAAAATTGGTCTTAAGTAGCACAGGTATATTTGTAGCAGTAGCCAAAAATACACTGTATGGGTCAAATCGATTTTTCTTTTATGCCAAAAATCACTAGGATATTAAGTAAAGATCATGCTCCATGAAGATATGTAGTAAAATTTCTTTTATAAATAAATCAAAACATAATTTTTGATTAGTAATATGCATTGCTAAGAACTTAGTTTAGACAACTTTAAAGGTGATTTTCTCAGTATTTTGATTTTTTTTTTTTTTTTTTTTTTTTTTTTTGGCACCTTCAGATTCCAGATTTTCAAATCGTTGTATCTCGGCCAGATATTGTCCTATCCTAACAAACCATACGTCAATGGAAATCTTATATATTTAGCTTTAAAATGATGTATACATTTCAATTTCAAAATTTTTACCCTTATGACTGGTTTTGTGGTCAAGGGTCACAAATCAGCAATTCTTTACAGCCACAGACCATATGGCTAATTTAGCAGCTGAACTCACCCCAGCCAATCAGGGAGAACTTTAGCATGTATTTGGACATGAAGTTGTTGAAGACTTTGACGATGGCCAGGTACATATGCAGAGCCTCCAGCCCCATCCAGGTGAAGGAGACCAACAGGAAGTAGTGCAGGAAAAAGGCTGTGGAAATGCAAAGGCCTACAGCATCTGTGTACAGCGCCAGCCACGAGTCCAACAAGAACACCAGGTTGAGAAAGAGCAGGGCAAAACACAAATGGATCAAGATCTTCGAAGGGATGTCGTGGCGGATTTTTCTGAAATTAAACGGAAGAAATGGGTAAATAAATGTTATTTGGGAATTACAGATGGAAGTTAAGTGTTTTGTTTACAGTTTACAATAATTTTGATTATTTTAGGGCTTATAAATACTGAGAAGAAGGATGTTACTCACTCAAACGCGAGATAGGTGAGCAGAGTAACGGAAAGGAAGATGGCAGACACCCCACATCCAATGTAAGTGATGAAGGTAAGGATGGTGGCCTGTGTACGGTCTTTTATGCCTTCCTGGCTAATGTCCTTTGAAGACAAAACAAGTTGCATAATAATTAATAAGAACATTATAGAACAATTCCAGAAATGTGTAATGCATAGCTAATGCATAGAAATTAAAACTTGTTCAGCAAGAATAAATCAAAATTTACTTGTATTCCAAAATGTTTCTATTTTAAATAAGCTAAACATTCTATTCAAACAATCCTAAAAAATTTCTAACATTGTTTTCAACATTGATAATAATGAGAAATGTGTCTTAAGCACCAAATCAGCATATTAAAATTATTTCTGATGTAATTCTGAAGACGTAATGATGCTGAAAATTCAGCTTTACCATCACATGAATAAATTACCTATATCAAAATATATTAAAATTGAAAATGGTTGTTCAAACAGTAATAAAACAGCTGAGGTCAAAAGTTTACTTACACCTTGCAGAATCTGCAAAATGTAAATTTTTTTTAAACCAAAAAAAAACAAAAAAAAAAAACAGGGATCATAAAAATGCATGTTATTTTTTAATTAGTACTGACCTGAATAAGATATTCCAACAATGACTGTATGATTTTGAGATCCATCTTTTCACACTGAGGACAACTGAGGAACTCATATGCGACTATTATAGAAGGTTCAAACGCTTACTGATGCTCCAGAAGGAAACACGATGCATTAAGAGGCGGGGAGTGAAAACTTAAATGGCAAACATGCAAGTATCTTCTGTAGCTTCTGAAGGGCAGTACTTTTAGGCAAAATAAGAAAAATGTACACCTCTGCACTCTGTTCAAAAGTTTACACCCCTGACTCTTCATGCATCGTGTTTCCTTCTGGAGCATCAGTGAGCGTTTGAACCTTCTGTAATAGTCACATATGAGTCCCTCAGTTGTCCTCAGTGTGAAAAGATGGATCTCAAAATCATACAGTCATTGTTGGAAAGGGTTCAAATACACAAAAATGCTGAAAAACTAAAAAATCTGTGGTACCTGAAGGATTTTTAAGAACAGTGGGCAGTTTAACTGTTCAGGGCAAACAAGCGACTCATGAACAACTATCACTAAACAAAAAAACAGCTGTGGATCATTCAGGTAAGAACACAGTATTAAGAATCAAGGGGATGTAAACTTTTGAATAGCGTCATTTTTTTAAATTCAACTATTATTTCCATTGTGGAGTATATGTAAAAATCTTGTGAAATATCTTAGTCAGGTCAGAATTAAAAAAAAAAAAACATGCATTTTGTATGATCCCTCTTATTTTGGTAAAACATTTAAAATTTGGCAGATTCTGCAAGGTGTATGTAAACTTTTGACCTCAACTGTATTTCACAATGTCACTGATTTTACTAGTTTTGATCAAATAAATGCAGCCTGGGTGAGCATAAGAGACTTTTATCTTACCAACCCCAAACTTTAGTACATACTGTACAGTATATGTGTGTGTATTCCTGACAGATATAAAAATGTTTAAAGAATAAGTAAAGGAATATATAAAGTCTTTCAGACTTGTACATGTTAATTAGATGTCATGTGTAATGTTAATTTTTTAAAAGATCACACATGCTGACATATTTACCAGTAGTACAGCAAAGCTTGTCAGGTGATTGCAGCTGCAAACGGTTTCGTTCTCAGTGCTGCTATTCTTGACATAGCAGCCGTTGCGATTCCATCCTCCTAAACCTCCTAGAAAATCCAAAACACATAGGAATTAAAAGACATTAATTAAGAAATCACACATTTCACTATGCCTAAGAGTTTCTTGAGAGTTCCTAGAGTTGTGTAATCTCACCATTTTTGTCAAAGTCCCAGAAAACACAAGAAGCATTAAGGTTCCCCTGTGGGAAAGTAGTTGAGGAAGAGATAGATCAGACAGGATTCAACTGGCATTGAGATATGATGTACAATATGTAAGCACACACACCACAGGCTTCTTATTCCTCAGAGTAAATTCAACATTCTCCCTCAGGTTTTTGATTGACAGGTTAGCCACACTAGAGCCCAGAATGTGGCTGTTCAGCTCCTGTTGACTCAGGGTTTTATCCTGTAGATAGATGTGAAATCAAAGAAGATGTGAAGAGAGATTCACATCTGCAAGCTTTATTTCTAAAAATGTTATCTGGTTAGGCTGGGGTGTCTTTTATGGTGCTCTTGCATCTTATTTGAAGCTTAAATGCACGGTAATTAAATGGGCAATTGGTTTTCTGAAAATGTTATGTACAATCATTGTTCTTGATATCTGATGAAGGCCTGTGCTTCCACCTTAAATATACAAAGATACAAACCAACCCAGTTTTACCTGAAAAAATGTGCTTTTCTGAAAGAAGGTGAACTGGACTCTAGAGGCTATCTTCTTTTCTTCCATACTGAGGCTCTCTGTCAGTGACGCAGGTAGTGTTATTTTGGCCAAGGGGGTGGAACTTTCCACTGCCCTGACTTGTCTTTGAAGTCCTTTTGTGATCTGTAAAAATGGAAGTATAAAAAACAAATTTCGAGTGTGACTTCCAAAAACATTAAAGATATTACTTGGATTGCTTTGGACCTCACTTGTTATTACCTGTGGGTTTGACGGATCTGCAATTGAAAGTGATGTTGTCCGAAAGTTGCTCCCATCAACTTTGGTCACGGTTAAAGCGAGAGAATCAAATGCAATGTTCTCAGTCTGGTCCCGAATCACAAGTTTCAGAGCCAAACTGTCCACAGCTTTGATTAATCTACAAAGCACAATACATTATTTGTATACAATATTTCAAGTTTGAATGCTTGAATTGAATGCTTGCGTTGCAAGTGTATCTCACCGGTTAGAGGAGTCAGCCAGAGCAGCTGTAGAGCTGTTTAAAAAGTTGTTGATGACGGACAGCACTGTTCGGCCTAGATCCACACTAATGTTGGGTGCGGAAATAAGATTCTCTAGCTGGCTGACCAGCTGTTTCACCTCAGTTGAGTTTAAAGACGCCACATTCTGTGTTTGATTCAGAAGACTGCTAGCCACTGAGTCTGGGCTTTTAGTTGTTGTCTCTGAAAAATGAACAAAAATAAATGTGTTGTTGTTAGATACGGCATGTAAATATATAGTGGCAACAAAACACATTTTTATAGTAAATTTCACTATTGTTCAAAGTATCATTTTCTGTGTTGAGGTTAAAGGATTAATTCACTTCCAGAACAAAAATTCACAGAAAATTTACTGACCCCCTTGTCATACAAGATGTTCATGTCTTTCTTTCTTACGTCGTAAAGAAATTGTTTTTTTTTTTTTGAGGAAAGCATTTTAGGATTTCTCTCCATGTAATGGACTTCTATGGTGCCCCCAAATTTGAACCTCCAAAATGCAGTTTAAATGCAGATGTAAATGATCCCAGCCGAGGAAGAAGGGTCTTATCTAGTGAAACAATTGGTTATTTTCCAAAAAAATTGACAATTTATATACTTTTTAACTTTAAATGCTTGTCTTGTCTAGCTCTGTGTGAAAGCCATTTTTTTCTGGTCATGACAGTTAGGGTATGTCTAAAAACTCCCATCTCATTTTCTCCTCCAACTTAAAAATTGTCCTACATCGCTGTTTTACGTTTTTTTGTAAAGGGTGTTTGATCTTCTTTGCATGCTCACTTAAACTCTGGATTGATTTTGAAGTCTGAGGAAACAATGAGATGGGAGTTTTTAGACGTACCCTAACTGTCATGACTGGGAAAAAAACAGTGTTCACGCAGAGCTAGACAAGACGAGCATTTGAGGTTAAAAAGTATATATAATAAATATAAATTGTATATAGTAAATATAAATTGTAATTAAAAAAAAAAATTGTTGCATTTAAACTGCATTTTGGAAGTTAGAATTTCTGGGCACCATAGAAATCCATTACATGGAGAGGAATCCTGAAATGTTTTCTGAAAAAAACAATTACTTTACGACTGAAGAAAGAAAGACAAGAACATCTTGAATGACAAAAGGGTGAGTACATTATCTGTAAATTTTTGTTCTGGAAGTGAACTAATCCTTTAGTACAACATGAGGTTAAGTAAATGAACTAGCCATTTTAAGTGTGAATTAATGGATTAGTTTACTTGCAGGATAAACATTTCCTGATAGTTTACTCACCCCCATGTCATCTAAGATGCAAAATAAATTAAGGTTTTTGAAGAAAACATTCCAGGATTTTTCTCTATATAGTGGACTTCTATGGTTCTCAATGGTTTGAACTTCCAAATTGCAGTTTCAAAAAGCTCTACACGATCCCAGTCGAGGAATAAGGGTCTTATGTAGCGAAACGATTGGTCATTTTCTTAAAAAACAAAAAATTATATGCTTTTTAACCACAAACTCACACATTACATAGTCATGTTGGAAAGGTCATGCGTGATGTAGGCGGAAGTACTGACCTAGTGTTTAAAAAGCAATTTTTTTCTTTTTTTTTTTAAGAAAACGACTAATCGTTTTGCTAGACTAATCGTTTTGCTATTTCTCAGCTGGGATTGTGTAGAGCCCTTTGAAGCTGCTTTGAAACTGCAGTTTGGACCTTTAAAGCATTGGGAACCACAGATGTCCACTATATAGAGAAAAATCCTGGAATGTTTTTCTCAAAAAACATAATTTCTTTGCGACTGAAGAAAGAAAGACAGAAACATCTTGGATGACATTGGGGTGAGTAAATTTCTATTGTATATGGAGGAACCTAGCGTCAAGAAAAATAGCCAAACCTGAAGTGGTTGCCACTGTAGTGGTATTTGTTGTTGACACAGTTGAAACGGCAGGAGTCGTAGTGACTGTCGTTGTGTTGCTTCTACTAGTCGTTGAAGTTGTAGCAACAATTGGAGCTTCTGTTGTGGAAGTGGAGCTGTTCTGAGGAGAGCTTGGCTGTATCGCTGATGGAGCAGTTGTGGGAGCTGTACTGTTATTTGTTACAGTGCTAATAGCGGTAGTATTTGTTGTTATGTTGTTTGGAATGCTAATTGGATTACTTGTAGTTGTGTTAGTGATTGTATTTTCAGTAAAGGTATTTTCTATTGTGCCATTTGACTGTGTTGTGTTAGGTAGACTAACCGTTGTGACAGGCTCGGAAGTGGAGTTGGTTGGCCCACTGGTGATATGCTCTGTTGTTGTATGTATCTGTGTTGTATTAACTTCAGGGCTTACAGTTGTGTTAAATTCTAATGTGTTATTGAAAGTCTCTGTTGTGTTAATGGTATGATTGGCCTGAATCCTATTGGTTAAATTCAGTGGCGCATCTGTTGTGTTAAACAAGGTTGAGTTCAATGTAAAGGCGGTTGCATTGAACAGTGTGTCTGTTATGTTGGAATAAGTTACATCAGCTGTATTAAAAGTTGTGAAGTTAAATGAATACACTGTAGTGTTGAATTCTGGTGTATTTGTAGTGCTATCATTGGCAGCATTTGTGGTCTCAAGTGTTGAATCATTCAGAAGTTGTGTTGTGTAGTAAGGAATGGCTGTTGTATTGAATTCAGTTGTGTTTGATTCATGTACATTACTTGGTGATTCTGTAGAGTGGGGTAGGGTTGTATTATTTGAGGGGGTTGAATCTTCAAATTGAGTGGTTGAGTTATATTGTGTAACGTGTGGGTATTGTGTCGTGGTATTTAAGATGGAAGAGCTCATATTTAAATATGTTGTGTTGTTGAGGTTGTGAGTACTTTTAAGTGTTACATTAAAGTATGTCACATTAAATGGTGCTAAATCTGTACTATTTTCTATGAGAGATGTTATATTGTGAGTGAATAATGTAGTGTTAAACGTTGTCGTGTTATCTTGAACTGTGGTATTTAAATGTGTCATAAATAGGGTGGTGTGTTGTGTAGTGTTTAATGGGGGTGTTGTTGCATTTAGGTGTAATGTGTTTTGTGATGGTGTTGTCAAGTTAAGCAGTGTTGTATTTGGCAGAAAGGTTGTGGTCGTGTTAGACTCTGCATCAGAGATTTGAGATCTATTTGTGTTAGACTCTGTCGCATTTTCAACAATTACAGATGTGAAAGTTGAGTTTGGAAGTGTTACTGTTGTACTGAATGGTGTGACTGTTGAGTTGAGTGGCATGGCAGTAGTAAAGTGACTTGTGACTGTTGCATTTATTGGTTTAATTGTTGTAGTTTCACTTATCTGTGCCGTTGTATTAGGTGGTGTTGTTGTTGCCACCTCAGAAGATTGTATGGCTGTTGTAATGAGTGGCATACCTGTTGTATTAAGTGGACTGGTTAATGTGCTGAGAGTTCTAGTGTTATCAAGTGTTGTGACTGTCGCATTAGTTGTGTCATGTAATGTGGCTGTTGCACTGACTGGAGGAGTTGTTGAATTGAGTATTGTGACAGTTTGGTTGAGTGGTGTGACTGTTGTATTGGCTGGTGAATATGTTAAATTGTGTACTGTAACTGTTGTATTGACCGGTGGGGTTGTTATATTTCGTCTACCTGTTGTGCTCTCTGGTGCGGTTGTTATATTAGGTGTTGTATTTGTTGTACTATCCAGTAATTGTGGTGTATTGTGTAGTGTAGCTGTTGTGTTGACTGGTGAGGTTGATATATTGTGTGTTGTATCTGTTGTACTGACCATTGAGGTTGTTATATTGTGTGGTGCAGCTGCTGTACTGACCAGTGGGCTTGCTACAATGAGTGTTGTATCTGTTGTATGGCTCAGTGAGGTTGTTAAATTGGCTGGCGTTTGTGTTGTGCTGACTGGTGAGGTTGTTATATTGTGCGGCTTATTTGTTGTACTGACCAGTGATGTTGGTATATTGTCTGAGGTACCTGTTGTGTTATCTGGTGTGATTGTTATTTTAGATGCTGTATTATCCAATAATGTTGTACTGATTGGTGAGGTTGCTAAATTGTGTGGCGTACCTGTTGTTTGCAGAGGTGAACTTGTTATATTGAGTGTTGTATCTCTTGTACTGACAGGTGAGGTTGTTACGCTGAGTGTTGCGTCTGTACCTGTTGTTTTAACTTGTGAGTTTATATTGTTTGATATAGCTGTTACACTGACAGGTTGGATTGTTATATTGTGTGGTGTACTTGTTGTACTGACCGGGTGAGTTGCTACACTGAGTGTTGTATGTGTTGTACTGACCACTGAGGTTGTTATATTGTCATCTGTATTGACCAATTGAGCAGTTACATTGAAGTTTGATGTAGCTGTTGTATTGGCAGGTGAGGTTGTTGTATTGTGTGGCGTACTTGCTGTATTTACATGTTGCGTTGCTACACTGAGTGTTGTATGTGTTTCACTGACCACTGAGGTTGTTATATTGTTTGTTGTAACTGCTGTATTGACCATTTGAGGTGTTACATTGTATGTTTTATGTGTTGTACTGACCACTGAGGTTGTTATATAGTCTGTTGTATCTGCTGTTTTGACTGGTTGAGTTGTTAAATTGAATGTTTTATCTGTTGTACTGACAGGTGAGGTTGTTACATTGTTTGTTGTAACTGTTGTATTCTCAATTTGAGGTGTGGCGATTGTATGTTTTATCTGTTGTACTGACCTGTGAGGTTGTTACATTGTTTGTTGTAACTGTTGTATTCTCCGTTTGAGTTGTTAAATTGAATGTTTTATCTGTTGTACTGACCGGTGAGGTTACATTGTTCGTCGTAACTGTTGTATTCCTCCGGGCTTGACGGTTACATTGGACATGTTTTATCTGTTGTAATTGAAAGGTGTGAGGTTATTACATTGTTTGTTGTAACTGTTGTATTCTCAGTTTGAGGTGTTACATTGGATGTTTTATCTGTTGTACTGAAAGGTGAGGTTATTACATTGTTTGTTGTAACTGTTGTATTCTCCGTTTGAGGTGTTACACTGGATGCTTTATCTGTTGTACTGACAGATGAGGTTGTTACATTGTTCGTCGTAACTGTTGTATTCTCCGTTTGAGGTGTTACATTGGATGTTTTATCTGTTGTACTGAAAGGTGAGGTTATTACATTGTTTGTTGTAACTGTTGTATTCTCCGTTTGAGGTGTTACACTGGATGCTTTATCTGTTGTAACTGAAAGGTGAGGTTATTACATTGTTTGTTGTAACTGTTGTATTCTCCGTTTGAGGTGTTACACTGGATGTTTTATCTGTTGTACTGACAGATGAGGTTGTTACATTGTTCGTTGTAACTGTTGTATTCTCAGTTTGAGGTGTTACATTGGATGTTTTATCTGTTGTACTGACAGGTGAGGTTGTTACATTGTTTGTTGTAACTGCTGTATTCACCGTTTGAGGTGTTACATTGGATGTTTTATCTGTTGTATTGACCACTGAAGTCATTATATTGTCTGTTGTATCTTTTGTATCAACCGATTGAGCTGTTACATAAATTGTGTGTTTTGTACTGACCACTGAGGTTGTTATTTTGTCTGTTGTAGGTAATGTATTGATCGTTTGAGTTGTTGCATCCTGTGTTGTACTGACCATTAAAGTCGTTGTATTGTCTATTACATCTACTGTATTGCCCTGTGGGGTTGTTTCATTAAGTGTTGTGTTTGTTGTACTCTCCACTGAGGTTGTTTTATTGAGTGTTATTTTGACTGGTGAGGTTATATTGTATGGTGTACTTGTTGGGCCAACTGTTGGGGTTATTATATTGTGTGTCGTATTTGTTGTATTGACTGCTAAGATTGATATACTATATGGTGTAGCTGTTGTGCTGACTGTTGGGGTTGTTGAATTGTGTGTTATATTTGCTGTACTGACCGATGATGTTGGTATACTGTTTAATGTACCTGTTGAGGTCGTTGTATTGTGTGTTGTAGCTGTTGTATTGACCGCTTGAGGTGTTACATTATATGTTTTATGTGTTGTATTGACCACTGAAGTCATTATATTGTCTGTTGTATCTTTTGTATCAACCGATTGAGCTGTTACATAAATTGTGTGTTTTGTACTGACCACTGAGGTTGTTATTTTGTCTGTTGTAGGTAATGTATCGATCGTTTGAGTTGTTGCATCCTGTGTTGTACTGACCATTAAAGTCGTTGTATTGTCTATTACATCTACTGTATTGCCCAGTGGGGTTGTTTCATTAAGTGTTGTGTTTGTTGTACTCTCCACTGAGGTTGTTTTATTGAGTGTTATTTTGACTGGTGAGGTTATATTGTATGGTGTACTTGTTGGGCCAACTGTTGGGGTTATTATATCGTGTGTCGTATTTGTTGTATTGACTGGTAAGATTGATCTACTATATGGTGTAGCTGTTGTGCTGACCGGTGAGGTTGTTGAATTGTGTGTTATATTTGCTGTACTGACCGATGATGGTGGTATACTGTTTGATGTACCTGTTGTACTAACAGGCGAGATTGTTATATTGTGTGTTATACCCAATGTGCTGACTGTTGGGATTGTTATATTGTGTGTTATATTTGCTGTACTGACCGATGATGGTGGTATACTGTTTGATGTACCTGTTGTACTAACAGGCGAGATTGTTATATTGTGTGTTATACCCAATGTGCTGACTGTTGGGATTGTTATATTGTGTGTTATATTTGCTGTACTGACAGATGATGGTGGTATACTGTTTGATGTACTTGTTGAGGTTGTTGTATTGTGTGTTGTAGCTGTTGTATTGACCGCCTGAGGTGTTACATTAGATGTAAAATGTGACACATTGTTTGTTTGATTGACTGTACTGTTGATAGATGCATTGAATGTTAGAGCTGTTGTATTGAGAGGTGTATTAGAATTGTTTGTGACTGATGGTCTGACTGTAGTGTAGGTTTGGTTGG
Organism: Labeo catla; assembly: GCA_012976165.1. Taxonomy (NCBI): domain Eukaryota; kingdom Metazoa; phylum Chordata; class Actinopteri; order Cypriniformes; family Cyprinidae; genus Labeo; species Labeo catla. The sequence goes on along the minus strand of VONZ01000029.1, from coordinate 2,193,851 downwards.
TCAGTGACCAGTTTGTAGTTACAGATGGAGACGGGATGCTTGGGGAATTAGCACTGCTCCCAACACTTGTTACTGGAGGGACAACTTGAGTTACGTAGGCCTCAGAAGGCGAGACTTCACAGCTCTCATTTAAAATAACAGCAAATGTCTGACCCTGTGCACTGGGAAACAAAGAGCAACATTGGAACATTTGTTTGGAAAAAGCCTTTGTTAGTCCTGAAACAACACTCTTGTCAAACAAACAACTAAACATGCTTTACTGCTAAAATGAGGAAATGAAAGGTTGATAAGAATGTTGTTCAAACCACAAATCCAGTCTTAAGCCTGAAGCTAATATCTGATTGGTTGACAAGGAACGTTGTTCCAGGACTAACACGGATGTACTTGGCAAAATCACATCAAATGGCTATGTTCACACAGCCAACTGATTTGCTTTTTGTTTAGGACTGGTGTTTAATCATTATTCATACAGTTTGACTTTAATTTTATATTCAAAAATTTTGATTTTCAGTGTATAGCCCATGAGACATTGAAATGTATTAACTGAAATTTGTATTTGAAATCACAAATGAGTATGCACAGTGTAAAATATGGATGGACTGAATAGAAGATTTACCATTTCAAATAGTTTTTGATGTCATCAATGTGACTGGAACTGAAGTTTACTGACATCCAAGTGAATGTTGAGTTCAAAGGAATGGTATTCGAATCAGTGGGTAAACGACATATGGCTGTATAGTAGAAAGGCAGAAAAACTAGTTGCATTTTTTTTACTGTTTACACCACTTATATAAGCTGTAAATGGAGAATATCAGTACTTATATATGACTCTAGGCCACCAAACCAGTTATAAGTAGCACAGGTATATTTGTAGCAATAGCCAAAAATACATTGTATTCCATAAAGATATTTTGTAAATTTCCTACTGTAAATATATCAAAACGTAATTTTTGATTAGTAATATGCATTGCTAAGAACTTCATTTGGGCAACTTTAAAGGCTACTTTCTCAATATTTTTTTTTTGCATCCTCTGGTTCCAGATTTTCAAATAGTTGTATCATCAAATATTGTCCTATCCTAACAAACCATACATCAATGGAAAGCTTATTTATTCAGATGATGTGTAAATGTCTCCATAAATTGACTCTTATGACTGGTTTTATGGTCATATATAAGCTGTAAATCAGGGATACTAGTACATACAGTTCAGCACTCACCTATTCGACTGACAGGTCCATCAGGTGTAATGTTGGTACTGCCCTTTGAAAGAACGGCAATAGCAGTACGAACAGTACACACATCCAGCTGTTTTGACAGCTGCAGAGTTAACATACACGTGTAGATCCTGAGGCATGACAGACAGGTTAATCTGACGTAAATGCACGCCGACACACATAAACACACACCACAGTGCAACTTACCTTGTTCCTTCACCAAAACATTCCAAGTGCATTCCCTGCAAAGCATCAATCACAGCCAGTTAGAGCAGATACAGAAAACAAGATTTGACCCATTTGTAACAAGATTATTTTACTGAAGATGGAAAACAAATGGATGTTTACCCGATACAACGTGGATACTTCATTAAAAGAATTACACAGAGACCTATGAACATAAAACATGACCAACCATAAAAAATTGTATATAATAATTAACTTTCATTTACACTGTCAAAAGTTTTTGAACAGTAAGATTTTTAATGTTTTTTTTAAAGAAGTCTCTTCTGCTCACCAAGCCTGCATTTATTTGATCCAAAATAAACAGTTTAAAAGAACAGCATGAAATAGAAATCTTTTAAATGCATTATAAACATCTTTACTGTTACTGTTATCATTTTAATGTGTCCTTAAAAGCATTAAAATCTTAAAAAAAAAACTTACTGACCACAAATTGTTCAACATTACTGTATATATGTTATTTTTCATAGAAATTGTAGACATACCCTTGCATTCTGGAGTCGCTGCAGGGAGTGCTCAACTGTACTACCTATTGAATGGAACAAAATAAGACAATAACCATATTTTGTCATTCACAGAGGTAAGACACTAATGCAACTTGAACATCTTGATTTAGCAATGTTTTTACCTATTTGCAAAAAACGTTTTCTACAAAAACTCACCATGTTCTGAATGTAGATGAAATTCACATCTGGGCTTGTAATATTTAGACGAACAGCATAATATGTCTCTAAAAACGAGGCAGAAGAGAGAACTTGGAATCTGAGTCCATGACACATACTTGTACATACTCACACATAGATCAATTATGTTGCACTCACCGTTGTTGGTAGACACGTGACACTCACAATATTGTTTGTTCTCAACTAAAAAAACAAAATTTAATTTTTAAATACAATACTGGTATTAGTTAAATAGGAAGTCCAATGAGTAATAACACTAACCTTCACAGGATTGATTAGCAACCAAGTCGTTAGGAACAAAGCCATTTTCCTTATAAGAACTAATGCAAGAAAGAGTGAACATTGGGAAATTAGTAATACAATCTCACATAAATGTTGTAAACACTAAAATGTGACCCTGGACCACAAAACCATAATCAGTCATAAGTAGCTCTGATGTAGTTGTAGCAATAGCCAACAATGCATTGTATCAATTTTTTATGGCAAAAAATCATTAGGATATGAAGATCATGCTCCATGAAGATATTCTGTACACTTCCTACCGTAAATATATCAAAAATTAATTTTTGATTATTAATACGCATTGCTACAAAATTTATTTGGACAACTTTAAAGGTGATTTTCTCAATATTTAGATTTTTTGGCACCCTCAGATTCCATATTTTTAAATAGTTGTATCTCAGCCAAATATTGAAAGCTTATTCAGCTTTAAGATGATGTATACATTTAAAACAATTGACCCTTATGTCTGGTTTTGTGGTCTAGAGTCACAAATATCAAAATCGCATGCCGCAGGACTAATTTAAAAGTGTGCCAAGTCTATAATCAGTAGCATATCCTACCATGTGACGCTGACAGGCCCCTGGGTGTTGCAGACATCATCATAAGACATTGAAGATGTGCAGTGCACAAAACCGCCTCCAGGGGGTGAAATATTCTGCTCTGGGCACAGGCCTTTGCCTATATACAAAAGCCATATAACAATGTGATTGTTACAGGATCAAAGAGACCACTTTTATCATGCTTTTAAGGTGTTTTTTGTTATTTTGAAACCATTCACTTTCACGTTCGGAATAACAAATAGGTGAATATTATGACAGAATTGTTAGCTTGTCTCACTCACCCACTCTTTCAACATCTCCCATAAGCTGAATCTGGATCGATTGGTTTATAATACCATTTTGCAACAGCCTTCGGAGGATGCACGTATTCACAGGTTGACTCAGCTGGAGCAGCACAGTGCAGTTTGCCCTTCTGTAAGAATGGGGGAAGTACCAGCATTACTTGATGTTATAATTACAATGAAATCATACTTTTTGGTGTGTCTTAGAGAATTAGAAAGTTTGACTTACTGGATGTTCTGCTTGGCATCACACCTAACTTCAGCAGTCTAATATGAATGGAAAAAAACATTTTATAGTGATGCACTGTTGGAGAACATAAAAGTTCAGCCCTGACCTGTTTTTTTTTTTTAAATGCTACCTACCACAAAGACTATGTCAGTTTGGCATGATGTAGTATCCATTCCTGTTGTCGAAACTCCAGCAGAGCAGGCGCTTTTATTAAAGAGATCTGAAAACTGATTATAGAGGGGGGTTATTGATTATTATTAGTAGTAGCAGTAGCAGTATTTTTAGGGAAACTGCTGTTTTTAAATTAAAAATTAAAATGCTCATACCCAAATTTGAATCTCTTCCTCTGTCATATTAGAGCCAATTACCTCCACGAGCATCCAGTAGTATGATGCTGTGACGTAAGAAGAGAGATATTATTACACACCCCCAGGAATCACCGCTTTTAATCGAAATGATGTCTGAGAATAAAATAGGCTTTGTCTAAAAATGTTTTCTTTCTTACATTCATTAGCGCAGTACTGGGAAAAGTTACACTGTACCGCGAATGGGTCTGAAACAAATGAAAAGACACATTAAAGCATTGAAACATTAGGATTAATTTTATAATGTATAAATAATGTAATATGTGGCAGAATGAGAGAACGAAGGTAAGGAATTTAATTTAATATCCTGTAATTATCACCGAAATAGAAGCCATTTGTCTTTTTCCAAAAAAGAAGAAAAAAGACATAATCAGAACGCAGCGATAATAGCCATACCTGTGAATAATACATTGGACGTCGTTGTTCGTAGAACCGCTGTCTGATTGGTTACTTGAGTCATGACAGTTGGTGCAGCGGAAGAGCTCGCTGTCATATGATTGACTGTTGTTTTGAAAGTTATGTTATTGCTTGAAAGTGTCTGGGCAGATATTGACGTGCTCTGGGTAGTTTGAGTGGTTGTGTAAGATGCAGGTGAGGCTGGAGTTGGAGGTGACGTGATTAATTCACTAGCATTTGGCACGGTATTTGTGTTACTAACAGCTGAACCAGTCAGTGCTGGTGTGATAGTGTTTGATGTGGTAGCTGATATGAGGGTAATTTGTGTTGATGCAATGGGAGTCATTGAAGACGATGTTGTTGAAGTGAGTCCTTCAGGATTTGATGTGGTTGTGGCTTGTGAGGTTGAAGCAGAGGGTGTGCTTACGGTATGACTCGAGGACTGAAAGTCCTCTCCTGTGTGAAAAAAAAAAAAAATGAAAAGGAATTAGTTTTGATTGCTGCACCATGCAGAATGCCATTTCACCATCACAAATATATGTGAAATAAGGCATCATAGTGCTATAAATTATGCATAAAAATGTAAACACTACAATTTAGTGCTTTTGAAATATTTTACATTTATTCCAAAATAAGAACTCAAGGCAGTAACAATTCAAACAATACATTTTATTTGTGAACGTATATGTTTTCTTTTTAGTAGTTAACTTTTAACTATTTTTAAATTTTTGGGATCTTGTAAATATTGGCTCACAGACATAGGTTTAATAAACTTCATAAATTAAATTAAAACCCCCACAGATCATGCCATTTTAAGTCGTATTTTGACATAACAAAGTTAATATATATATCTGTGTGAGTTGTTTACTTACTTTTTTAAGTTAGTCTTCCCATTAACGCCATTGTGTTGTTCACTCAGACTGATTCGCAAATGCGGAACGTGCACAAAGAGGCAGGATTTATCACATGAACCAATCACAGCCGAACATAACCAGTCATATCCAATCATATGTGACCATGGACCACAAAACCAGTCATAAGAGTCCGTTTTTTGAAATTGATATTCATCATCTGAACGCTAAAGCAATAAGCTTTCCACTGATGTATGGTTTGTTTTGAACAATATTTATAGGAACAATGTTTATAGAACAATATTTAGTTAGTTGTCAAGATACAGCTATTTAGAAAAAATGTAATCTGAGTGTGCAAAGAAAAATCTAAATATTGAGAAAATCATCTTTAAAGTTGTCCAAATTAAGTTAGCAATGCAAATTACTAAGTTTTGATATATTTACGGTAGGAAATTTACAAAATATCTTCATGGAACATGATCTCTACTTAATATCCTAATGATTTTTACCATAAAAGAAATCCTGATAATTTTGACCCATGCAATGTATTTTTGGCTTTTGCCACAAATGAAGAGTTTATTTGCAAAAACAGATAACTCCATTTTTATTTATTTTAAGAAATCATATTGTTTTACTGTGCATTCCAAGTAATATCAATCAAACTGCAGTTGGGTTGTTTTGATTAAGTAATAATAACTTAAAAACAGGTAACTTACAAAAATAAAGTTCACTGAAAGTATGTTTTTTATATATTAAAAGTTTGTTTTATCGTTTTATCTTTGTAATCTTATCAGCTGACAATCTAGACGCCTGACAAGCTTTGTTGTTTTGATCATAGACTGTATAGTTACGATTACACGCAATACAGGGAGCAGGTTTTCCCTTACCATTGTGACATGCTGCTTTAGCAAGTTTCCGTGAAAAAAATTTCACCTTTTATTTTTCTTTTACGCCCTGAAGAAGATATCACAGGTTCATCAAGTTCTTCGAAATTGTCCGATCGCTTTTAGAGAGCTTGGACGAAACTCCTCTCAGCTAGCGCATCTTTTCAAAGTGACCAGCAGCCTTGTCACGTGACCTGAAAACAGCGCGCTGATTCGCTAAAATGGACTTCTGGCTTCTGTTCACAAACAACAAGGGCACTTGTCGGCTTCTGCAGTAAAACGTGAACTCGCGATGCCTTGAAAGTGGACAATACCGGCTTTTTTGACACAACGTGTTTAGCTTTCAGATCACGCTATGTGTGGAGAATAGTGCACGGCCCATTTCTTTGCATATTGTTTACTGACCTTGGGTGGTGGTTTTCTGTGTACTGCTAATTATGGAAGACAACATCGAGTAGAGTGGACCTTAGAAAGGCAGACAAGGAGGAAGAGGAAAAAGTGTCATTCAACAAAGCACCAAACTAATTCCATGTAAAAATTCAAAATGCAAATATACACAAACTATAATTCTTTGTATATCTGTATTTATATCTGCATATATATATATATATATATACACAAAGGTCAACAAGGTGGGATTTGAACTTGGGACCCTCGAAGCACAGCTGCGCCATATGTCGGCACGTTGCCCATGCGGTACAGATAGAACACTTACTAGATGTCGAGGCAAACTCTCGAGTGCTGGCTGGACCTTGGGATGCTGTAAGTAGATAAAATATTAAACTTAAAATCAAAAATAGCTCAGGTTTCTCACAAAAACAGCTATGCAGTAAATGCATTGCAGTGAAAGAATTGAACACAAAATTTGCACAATTTGCAGAAGTCTAATCTTTTTTGATTAAGATGATACTGAAATACAGATACAGCTGGTTTAACTCAACCACATAGATTTTATCTGCAACCCTGTCTAATTTAACTTAGATAACAAAGCACAAAATTACCTAACCCATCCGCTATTCAAAACATGTGTTTGCGTCACGCACTGTGCCTGAAGCAGGCATGCCTTTTCAGTGCAGCATGCCGTGAGATCGAGGACAATAGGAAGAGCTACATTTGCAGAGGAGTGGAAATGACATTTGACGCTAAAGCACTGTCATACCTTCTCAAGCAGTATTGATTCCTGGGAACTATTGTAATTTTTAAATTAATGATGCCTTCAAGTTTTAAATTGTTACTATTTAATGCAGCTCATGCTCATGAGGTAAGGTTACTAACTTTCTGTTTAGAAGTTTACTAGACATTCACTTTTTTGATATTTAATTCAGATATTTCAATTATTTTTCCTTCTTTGTGCCCTGTTTAGATGGTCGAAGTAACTGTTTTATGATGTAAACGTACATGCTGTTAATAATCATTATTAAGGTAGTTTCTTTTACACATGTACTATATTCCAGATCTTCTAAAGCTGTTTAATACCTTTTCAGCTAATTCATTTGCTGAAAATCCTGCTATCCATAATTTATTTGCACACATTCAATTTAAAACGTAATGTTGTAATTAGTCATAAGAAAGCAGCTTGGACATTCTGCAAATATCTTACTTTGTTTTTCCTTGAAAATAAGCAAACATGTTCTAATAAACTGTCCTTTTTCTCAAAAACAGCCTTTAAAATTTATATTCTTCTTTATAGCGAATTGGTTTGCTCTGACGCTTATGCAAATCAAGGGTTTTCAAAACATTTCTGTACCTGGAGCCTCCCCTCCTGCACATTTTGGATAAAACCCTTATTTAAAACAGCTGAATTATTAGATTACTCCTTGACCAGGAAACTTCCAAAATGTGTCTTGCTGGGAAGCCCCAGGAACAGTTTGAAAAACCCTAATGTAAATGAACTGATTCCTTAATTACATATTGGACTGTACAGTATCTGCTCAATTTTAATTCTGCCACACTTTTTAAAAAATGCAACTTTAATTTCTGAATAGCTTATAGTTTGGGATGTAACTTCCCCAAGACAGTGACCCACCACCACACTACAATAGTACTCAGTGAAGTGGATTCGCACTTGCACTGCACTTACTGGATAGGACTGCTCTTCCGTCTATACTGCGTTTCTTACGCAGATGCCCTATACCTAAAAGATGAAATATAGAAATAGAATTGGCATGCACAAATGATAGAAAGACAAGAGCAAGCGAGTGTCGTTACTACCGCCCTTCTTGTACCCTGCATCAACATCTGATCTGATCATTTCAATCAGGTTTTCAATCCAGCCTCGGCGTCTGGATGTGTTTTGAAATGTTTCAAATATCCTGTAGGATATTTGAAATTGATTCGACTTTATAATTTCCTGTGGAGGAGAAAAGGCATGTCTTATATAGTGAACTGATTCAGGTCTGGAAACGAGAGGCCAGATTTGATCTTTGATCTGACGTATATCGGATCACTGATTTATTTATTTTTTTTAACTTTAGACATGTATTCTGATGATTTAGTAGGCCTACATTTGTTAAATCGGTAACACTACAATAAGGTTTATTAGTTAACATAACCCAGGAATGAACAATATTTCTACAGCATTTATTAATCTTAGTTAATTTCAGCATTTACTAATTCATTATTAAAATCACAAGTGTGTTAACATTAATGTACTGTGAACTAACATGAACAAACAATGAACGACTGTAGTTTTATTAACTAATATTTACAAAGATTAATAAATAGTGTAATAAATGTATTGTTCATTGATCATTCATGCTAGTTATACATTAACTAACGTTAACAAATGACACCTTATTGTAAAGAATTATCATTAAATCATTATGGGTTGATAAAGAAAATAACTATCAATAAGATACAATTTAGATTTACAACAAATGCAGCTAAGGAGAAGAGCTACAAAATACGAGTTTTTCGGTAACGTCACTTGAAATAGAAGACTGTTTCAGAGGTAAGGCAAGATATTACTTCTGGATTAAACATTACAAAGACTTCTATGGGATACAGGTGCAGAAAAAGATGGTCAGATGATCGGATGTTACCTTCTGATGCAGGGAACAGGCAAGGCTAGTGACTCCCCTGTTGGAAAATCCATATTAAGCCACTAACTGTGTGTTGGAACATGATAACTGGCTTTGAGCTGGTTCAGAGTAGTCATTAGCCTATCCTAACTAGTCTTTATATAGTCTAAATTGGTCATTAACTGGTTAAAGCTGGTAATAAGATGGTGCTTGTTCTTCATTAGCTAAATCTACCTAGTCTTTAGCTAATCCTAGCTACTCTTCAAGTGATCCAAGCTGGTAATTAGATGTTCATAGCTAGTCATTAGGTAGTTTAACTTGTTTGTTAGCTGATACTTGTTACTTATTATTCAAACTGGTCATTAGCTACAAATATAAGGAGGTAGAAACAAACTGGTTACCAGTTGGTCATACTAGCTTAAAGGATTAGTTCACTCCAGAATCAAAAAATGTACTGATAATTTACTCACCCCCATGTCACCCAAGATGTTCATGTCTTTCTTTCTTCAGTCAAGAAGAAATTGAGAAATTGAGAAAAACATTTCAGGATTTTTCTCCATATGGTTGACTTCAGTGGGGATCAACAGGTCTAATTTGCATTCCAAATTTCCATGCAGCTTCAAAGGGCTCTACATGATCCCAGGTTCTTATCTAGCAAAACAATCGGTCATTTTCAAAAAAAAAAACAAAACAAAAAAACATTTATGTACTTTTTAACCACAAATGCTTATCTTGCACTAGCTCTGCAAGGACACGTGTGACATAGTGGAAGTACCAACCAAACATGCAAAGAAAGTCAAACGGCTCTCATAAAATAAAGTATGTTGGCGTAGAAAATGAGTTTTTTGCACTACCCTACACTGTAAAAACAATTTGTTGAGTCAACTTAAAATAATTTGTAACCTGGCTGCCTTAAAATTTTAAGTTCAGTCGACTCAAAAAAAAAAAGTTTATTCAGCTTGAAATGTTAAATTATACTAAGTGACAAAGTTGAATCAACTTAAAATTTTAAGGCAGCTGGGTTACTTACCCATCTGTTAAGTTTAGCAAACACAAATATCTAAGTTGTTACTTAGTACAACTTAACATTTCAAGTTGAGTAAACTTATTTTAGTTGACTGAACCTAAAATTTTAAGGCATCAGGGTAACAAATTACTTTAAGCTGACTCAACAAATTGTGTTTTTTATTTTTTACAGTGTACCTTTTTGAATCGAAGTGCACAAATGGAAAACTAACCACACGTGACCTTTCCAACATGATTATGTAATGCATGAAAGTGAAAGATGAGCATTTGTGGTTTAAAAGTATATACATTTTTATTTTTTTTTTTAGAAAAAATCAGTTTGCTAGATAAGAACCTTATTCCTCAGCTGGGGTCGTGTAGAGCCGTTTGAAGCTGCATTGAAACTGCAATTTGGACATTCAACCCGTTTATCCCCACTGAAGTCCACTATATGGAGAAAAATCCTGGAATGCTTTCCTCAAAAACCTTATTTTATATTCAACTGAAGAAAGAAAGACATGAACATCTTGGAAGACATGGGGGGTGAGAAAATGATTAGGACATTTATTTTCAGAAATGATCTGATCTATTAAAGTGGTCAAACTGGTTTTTGGAATTCGGAAACTAGTCAACCAGCTCGAGAGAAATCACGTGGTGGGTAAACACGCTGCTAATGACCACTTTTGACCGGCTAGAAACCAGCTACCATGTTCCAATATGCAGCTACTAGTTAAAGCTGGATTTTCCAACAGGATCATAATTTTATCTATAAATAATACATGCTTGAAAGTGAGTTTTCTTAAGTTGTTAAATTAGTGAATTCATGCAACATTAAAACATGCATCATCTTCATCATGCATGTATGTGAAAACACTACAAACAAAATGTCCCAACCAATCCACATGCTGGTCTTTACAAGCAAGATGTCTGTTTGAACAGTTCAGTCAGCAACATTAAAGCTTTAAACAGCTTTAAAGACATTACAAAAAAACTACCGTGCATACTTTTAGTTCAGAGAGAGACAGCGCTTCAGGCTGTTTATGGTTTGCAGAGTTTATCTGACTCTGGCTTACACAGTCATTAGGCAAATTATCATTGCTATTTTCAGCCCGCCTCTCTTATCAACTACCAGTTAAACAGGCTTCCCTTTTGTGAATCTCTGTACTCACCGCATTGCAACGTATAATCTTGGACTCTAGCCTGGGCTCGTGTGACGGCCCAGAGTCGTGAGTCCCAGCCAATTACCGTCCCATCCTCGCAAGCCCTGTGCTCTCCAACATCGTCCCATATGCGGAACAGGTAGAGCTCCACGGTGGCCAATTTCGCCCCAGGGGAGGCTTCGTTTGCTTGGCATCCCAGCAGAAGGCGCCCTGAAGGAGGGATTGCTCGGGCAATGGCGGTCCGCTGGTATACTTCCGAGTTGTCACCTATCGTCAGGCTGAAGCTTTTGTGAGGGGCGTCCCACCGTAGACATATGTGGTACCAGCGACGAGCGGTCAGCTGGACAGTGAACTGGTGGCGTACACCCAAGAGCCAGGCGTACAGGTTGTTTGCATCCCCCTGCAGGGCAAGTTCATAGCGGGGTGCAGGGGCCGAGACGTAGCTAAATGCTGTCCACTGGCCTGGGGAAAGGACCTGTACGTTCACGCATACCGTCGTTTGAAAAAGCACAGGCATACGCCCCTGCTCTTGTAAAGTCCAGTGGTCATCACACCCTTGCAGGACGGCCTTAGCGTCAGACATAAAGAAGCCATCCACTAGGGGGAGAGAGAAAGATTTTTCACAATTTTTAAAAAAAATATGAGTCCTATATACAAGTAGTTTTAATGTTATCGGCATCAGTCCAGTAAGTAAACATTCCGATATATACAAACCAATAAATTACAGGAAAATGACCCTGCAGCCTCACATTTATTTGTATTGTATTGAAATACATTTATTTTGCACTAAGTATACTAGAAATACATTTATATTTCAAGTACACTTTAAATCTCTTGCATTTAAAGACTCATATTATACAGAGATCATACAATCTATGGAGGGCCAAATTACTCAAAATTAAATAATTAAATAAATGTTGAAATATATAAATTGTTAAATGCATAATTTCATTATTGAAAGCATAAATAAATGTATAAATATTTATTTATTTAAATATTTATTTCTGCATTTATTTATTTAAATATTTATTTACGCATTTATTTATTTAAATATTTATTTCTGCATTTATTTATTTAAATATTTATTTACGCATTTATTTCTGCATTTATTTATTGCCTCCACATTTCATTTTGAGGTTTGCGGTTGTCGGCACGTCACTTTACAATAGTGGGCATAACCTTTCCACCTCGATTTCTTTGTTCTTTCTAGTTTAGGCGTTTTTTTTCTTGTTTTCGCATCATAAATAAATACTTAAATAGATAAACTAAGAATTAAATAATTAAATATTTAAATAATAATTAAATAAAAATATATTTATATAAATAAATATTTATACATTTATGCTTTCAATAATTAAATTATGCATTTAATGATTTATTTATATATTTCAACATTTATTTAATTATTTAATTTTGAGTAATTTGGCCCTCCATAACGATCCTTATTAACAGTGATATTAAAACCCATTTTATGCATCATTTTTAAAAAGTATGCATTGTGCAATAAAGAAATTCTCCAAATAAAGTTTAATTACAATTTTATATCAGTAAGTCTTAAGTGATACGTCAATAAATATGTTAATGGATTTGAATTAACAAAAATTAAATACATGTATTTTAAATAAATGATGGCTTAGGTTTATTACCGTTAAACACAATAAAATAAAAGACTTGCAAAATATAGAATTACATCTTATATTGCCCAATATATCAGTTATTATATTATATTATTAATATATCCGTTAATAATTATTTCAGTCCAGCAAGTAAACAGACTGATATATACAAACCAATAAATTATAGCAAAATGACTCGGCTACTTCGCATTACTTCTATTATTTCTAGCATTCTTAAATTATTAATAAAATAAAATATTTCTCTGAGCCACTAAGATTTTTTTTATTCATCGTAAATAAGAGTTTTGATTCTTTATTCCTTTTTATATTTGTAAAAGTTATACACTCTTAAGAATAAAGGTTCGTTCTTTCTTTCAAATGCAGAAAAGGTTCTTTATAGTCAAAAGGTTTTTTTTTTTTTAATTTTTAAAATTTTCTTCAAAGTGGTTCTTTTAGGAACCGTTCACTAAAAGTTTTTTGGGGAACCAAAAATGGTTCTTCTATGGCATCACTGCAAAAAAACCCTTTTGAAACCTTTATTTTTAAGAGTGTAAGATACAATTTGGATTCACAACCCAATTTACTTAATCTAAATGCAAAAAAAATAAGACATCTTGGAAACATCACTTCAAAACTTCAACTGAAACATGAACCTTTTTGGCCACATAATTTTGCACCTGAACATGCACTATACTTACTATACATAATTTTGTACCAGAACATGTTTTAAGAAAGTACATGCCGTCGGTTTTGATTTCATACAGACTTTAACCTAGTTATTTATTTATTTATTTATTTTTTTTTTTTTTAAAAGGTTAGCATCACCCTGAAGAATGTCATCTGTCAAAGGCAATGATTGTCTATATGACCACTGACATTTACTAGATTAACAACTCTGACTTGTAAAGACAGTGTACCCTTTTTTCTGTTACATTTTAACACAACTTTCACACCTTCACATTATCTCTTAAATCTAATCCCCTCTGATCTGTCCAGTTTACCACTTCCCCATAAGGCCTGTCAGTTTCATAAAGCTTCTGTTTGATTCTTTTACAAACACACAACCAGCTAAAACTGGCTGGCCCAGATTTGGCTTGAAAGGAACAACTTGGCAGCCATATGTTGACTGATATTATGTACGTGTGCAAGTTTAACATACCATGAATACTTCTAAAGGTGCAACATACACCTGACTATGTCTAAATAAAACTCATGACTAGCTGCTAATTCTGAGCATTTACCCGACTTTAGCCAGGCCAGACGCCATATTTAATGACGATAAATGGATGTACATTCCGTTCTATATACATGTATGTTCTAGGTCACATCTACAGTTGTTTGTCTACTGGAAACATTTTGTTAAGACATTTTTTCTAAGTTCTTTCATCTACACACAACTGAATGGATTGTAATTCAATCCCTTACAGCCTTGTTTTCATTTGTGTAAAATAAAATGATACTGTCCATTGTTTAAAGCACTAATGCTACGAACTTCTTTTATCCTGACAGTGTTTTACCTATTAGCATTTAGTATTGGGGAATAGCTAGTGAAAACTAGTGATGCTACTAACTAACTGCATTTGTTTATAGTACTTATTATCTAGTACGCTCTTAAAAATAAAGGTGCTTTAAAAAGGTTCTTCACAGCGATGCCATAGAAGAACCATTTTTGGTTCCACAAAGAACCATTTAGTCAAAGGTTCTTAATAAACATCTCTTTCTTACCTTTTTAGAATCTGAAGAATCTTCTTTTGCCACAAATAAGCTTTTATGAAGCAGAAAGGTTCTTCAGATGTTAAAGGTTCTTTATGGATCCATTTAGACAAAAAGGTTCTTCTATGGCATTGTGAAGTACCTTTATTTTTAAGAGTGTACTATACAAGTACGACTTTCTAGTCACAACTTACTTTTTCCTGACAAGCAAACAATACTGTGTTTAAAGCAATGCGATCTAAAGACAAAAAAAGCCTATAGTGTTAAAAACTCATTCAAAACTGATTCATTCAGTTCTTTTAAGTGATCCAGTAAAGGGCTTACAATTCTTGCAAAGCGTGTTTTTGACTGCAGATTTAAATGGTTATACAAATTAGCCTGTCTTCTATTTTTAGTTGCGTTTTGTAAAAATGTATTTGTTTGTGTTTGATCCTGTCACCTTAATTAACTCTCATTATACAAATATGGCTCTGAATGATTATGAATGACTTAAATAGCATCATTGTATTTAGCTTCAAAAGGTTAGCGTTATGAAAAGCTTACAGCTTGACAGTCTTTAAAGTTGCTTCTTCACTCGGTGTGTATAGATTTAACACCTGTCTAGTTTTCAGTCACTTTTTTCTTTAATTCTCTCTTTTCTCTTAAATGTCTGCTTATCCTCTAAGGTTTCTAATGAAACTGTGGAGGTTCTACCCATTTAGCACACTTCTGCACTGTTCTACTCCATTTTATAGTATAAGCAGTGTGACTGTTCATGCAGTGAAGCGCTGATGCACTTCAACCGAAAAACAAAGAGTGAAATGTTGAACACTTGATTGAATAGCAGAAAGGGGAGAAACTTAACTAGAAACAGCAAATGTGTAATAAAAAGTTTTTAAACATCCTATATGAAAAAACACTAGCATTCTAAAATTAATACACTGGATTGCAGAATACACTACCGTTTAATAGTTTGAGGTTGGTTAGATTTTTAATGTTTTTGAAAGAAGTCTTTTATGTTCTCCAAGGCTGCATTTGTTTGATAAAAATATTTTAACAGATATATTTTAAAATATTATTACAAACTAAAAAACCATTTCCACCACAGGTTTTATCTCACAATTCTGACTTTTTTTCCTCAAAACTGTGTGATATAAACCTACAATTGCGAGAAATAAAGTCAGATTTGCGAGATAAAAACTTTTTCTTATAATTGCAAGTTTGTATCTCACAATTCTGAGTTTTTTCTCACAAATGCAAGTTTGCATCTTGCAGTTCTGACCTTTTTCTCTGAATTGTAAGATATAAACTCGCAATTACGAGCTATAAAGTCCAATATTTGAAGAGGAATCAGGATCTGTTTTCAGAATTGCAATATATCTCACAATTCTGACTCCTAATTGCTCCTAATTGCATGTTATAAAGTCAGAATTGCAATATAAACTTGAAATTCAGAGAAAAAAAGTCAGAATTGCGAGATATAAACTTGGAATTCTGAAAAAAAAAGTCAGAACTGTGAGTTTATATCTCACAATTCTCACTTTATAACTCATAATTGTGAGTTTATATTATGGAATTTCTCAGAATTGCAAGTTCATGTATATAAACTTGCAATTCTGAGAAAAAAGTCAGAATTGTGAGTTTATATCACACAATTCTGACTTAATTTATCAGAATTGTGTTTATACCTCACAATTCTGAGAGAAAAAGTAATAATTGCAAGATGTAAACTAGCAATTGTAAGAACAAAAGTCAGAATTGTGAGATAAAATGTCACAATTACCTTTTTTATTCATTGGCGGAAATTTGTTTCCATACAATTCTGAGTTTATCTGTATGTCACAATTCTGTCTTCTTTCTGTTGCAAGTCAGAACAGCAAAATATAAAGCTACAGAAGTTATAAAATATAAAATATAAAGTCAGAATTGCAAGAAATGCAAACTTAGTAACTTTGCAGAGTCTGGATTTTGCAATTCACATCCTCATATCTTACAATTGTGACTTTTTATCTCTAAATTCTAAGTTTACATATCACTGTTTAGATTGTGTTTCTACCAAAAAAAGAAAAAATGTATTGCAATTTTTTAAACCCACAATTCTTGTTTTCTTCTTACTCACAATTGTTTAGAGCTTGCAGTTCCATTTGTTTATATCTCACATTTGCGAGTTAACATCTCCAAATTCTACATGTACAGTAAGTATCTTAACTATTGCTTTTGACCTTTCAAAGGTAGGGTACATAGTGTGTAGTGCATCATTTGAAACACAATTAGGCACTTTCCCCCCTTTGCTCTGTAAGTGTTGTGTTGGTGGTTTCTCTTGGGGAATGAGGAGTGAAATGCTCGAAATCCCTTTATCTTCCCTGTGATCATTACTAATTAATTCATTAAAGCTAGGACAATCATGCTGTGGGCCACTGGACTCCTCCACATTATCCCATCCACTCTGTCTTGCGCTCTCCTTCAGCTGGATGCCCTCTGGGTGTGTGAATTCTCCTGGTATTACTAGTATTTATTATTAAATTCAATCTAAAACGTGATCAGATTCCATAATGGCATTTAAAAAAACGCTGCCCCCCAAAAAAGTTTTGAGTTTGTCTTCTGCGCAGCTGACTCAGTCCCTCCTGTTTGCAATTTACAGCCTCCTTCCTTTCTTATTAATCGTTTTACTACTTGAAGGAGCTTTATAGACTTGTACAGGAGTGCTGGCAAGCAATTAAGCAAATGCTGTCTTAGGAGGATTTCTGGGCTTGATTCTCAGCCAAAGTATTGTTCATTTTCAGGCTCTCTCTCTTCTCTGTACCTTGCTCATATAGTAAACGAAAGAGAAATAGTGCATGCAGATATTGAATATGAATTTTCACATCATCTTTTTCAGTTTTGCTCACCCCAAAATGTCACATAAAATTGTGTTGCTAGAATTTATAGCACAAGCTTAGACTTTAGTCTCACAAGTCCTTCTGTTATTCTGCATGTTCTAGAACAAATAAAGTTTGGTTAAAATATTAGTATACTGTACTAACCTTGAGGGAGAAGGTTAACCCAAAGACAGAGGAGCCAGACGAAGTGATGTGCAGACTTCTTGTATCGTCCACTCAGGTGCTTGCTGTGCTTGTAAAGCATCCTTCAAAGACAAAACAAAGGAACTCTTTTGTTCAAAGATAGAAAAGAAAAAGTGTTTGCATCTAACACAATAACAGGGTGTAACTGAGAGAAGGTCATTACTACTACAAAGCTTTTTCAGTTTGTCAGGCAACATGAAATTGAATATGGACCCTGTTTATGTTCTCAATGCAAATTTATGGCCTTATACCTATCCTAATAATATACATATTAATTTCCTCTTTGTCTGATATCACAAATCTTTTTTTCAATCCCTTTCCAACTAACTAATGTCAACTTTTCATAATCCAATCAAAAGCCTGATTAATAAAAAAAGATTACATTAACTTTTCCATATATTTGCCCCCTGAAACTGAATTCCAGGGCCATTTTTTACATTAGTGAAGGCAACTTTTATAATAACCTTATTATTATATGTTTGTCTTTAATGTCAAATACTTATATTTACCAGTTTACTTTAATCAATATTTCAAACTGTTGTCAATAACAATAGACTGTTTACAAATGTATAAATTATACATGTAAAAATCAGAAGCTCATAAAGCTGCAGTATTATGCCAAAAATCATTATTGTAGATTATTGTTCTTTATGTTGTAAAAACGATTATTAATATTGATTATAGAGAACTATGTAAAATGTTTTAGCTTCGTTTTGGGCACATCACAAGCTTCACAAGCTTCAACATGTTGGTCCATGACGTTAGTCTAGTCTAGCACAAGTTATGCAAAAACTCCCGTTATAATCGGTGAAGCTACAAAATTAATCTTTTATTTACATCGTATCTGCACTGTGTTGTTTATGATGAGGGAATTCAGCTCTGGCATTTTCAACGCTGCCTAATCTAATTCTGATTGGCATGTTTTCAGTGCTGACTAATCTAAGCACCTCTGATTGGTCAATGCATTCAACAGAAACACATTTGATTGGTTATAAAGCTCAACGCTGTACAAAACAACGAGCAGACGCAATCTAATGCAGTGTGAACAAATCTAAATGTAATTCTGAGAATTGACAGTTTTCATTCATTTTCACATTTCATTTTAATTCTGACAGCCGTAATACATTGTTAAATTGTGCAGGGACATTTTTTTTGCCCCTTTGTTTTTAATTTACAGGGCATTTTTGTTCATTTTCACCCTTGTTAATTTCCGAGATGCACAAGTACATCTCTGAGATTTCTATTTGATGTTTGCATTTACATCTGCAAGATGTATTTTTTAGATTGTTTGCTCATCTGCAATACGTCTATAGGACGTTTACTATCAGATGTCAAATAGACATCTATTAGATGTCTTTAAGATGTTTATGATTTAGAATGTATGCAAAACTGACATCTTACAGACGTCTGTCAGATGTTTGCACACAGCAGATGCTTTCAGATCAAGTGATCTTTAACAGACATCTTGCAGACGTATGCATGCTATCTGGGTTGTATATGTTCTGTACACTCCATATTTCTTCCCTGATAGCACACACACGTCTGGGAGACGTCTATTTGACGTCTGCATTTACATCTGGAAGACATTTTTTAGAACGTTTGCTCATCTGCAATATGTCTATAGGACGTTTCCTATTAGATGTCTTTAAGATGTTTGTGAATTGTTGTGTAAAACTGACATCTTACAGGCATCTATCAGATGTTTGTACACAGCAGATGCTTTCCAGATCAAGTGATCTTTAACATCTTGCAGACGTACACATGTGCTATCTGTGTTTGTTCCTTTCTAGTACCAGCATTTTTATTTATTTATTTTTATTGCCGTTGTGTGAGTGGCTGAATGTCACCAAACAGACAAACAAATACCCATAAACTGCATCATTTGACTATACTTCTACTATACAAACAAATGTAACAGGGTGTGTACATTTGTATATTTCCGTACATTTAAAGGTCAGCCGGAAGCAGATATTGATGTTGGTCATTAGTGTTGCACTCAAGCGCTGTCTAAAATGGTGCTCTTAGTCTGTGCACATGCCTTAGACTTTTGTGCTACAAAAGTTCATGGTGACTCAGGTCTCTATAAAAGAGGATAAAAGCCCAACTTGATTTGAAGATGGAAAAGACAGGAAATGTTGAATGTCTGCGGCTAGTTTACAGTAATAAGACAGACTGAGGTGGCTTTCGCATTTAAAGTGATTGAATGGATGTGTGGGGATGTTTGAATAAAACTCTGATGAAATGCTCCTGGTTTACTGTCTGGACAAAAGCAGACAGGCATTACTGTGCGAGAGGCTGTAATTCTGTCTAATGTAAAGTGGCAGTGAACTTACTGCATTCTTTTTCATCAAATCTGTCTGGCTGTTTATTCATTCAGCCACTCACACAATCTCTCCTGCTCTTGTCCTCTATCTTTCTCTTTCTCTTTCTATCACAGGCTTAATTTCCAACAAGATCAAATGTACATGGATATGCATTAGCACTCCCAGATAATGCAGTTGTTCTGTTGCCACATACAGCCATAGAATTAAGATGCATTTAATCAACGTCTGGGTGACATGGACAAAAAAATGATCACAATAATTTTTTTTCATATCAGTCAATATAATTATCATGATAAACGTCACATTTTTATTTCTTTCAAATTTAAAGGCAGATTTTTGCTCCTATGTGAAAGTTGTAAAAGCCAGACGTTTAATTGTGGTTTTAAACTATTCTTTATGGTCAGAACATGACAAACACTTCCATGTTTTTTTTTTAAACTCTACACTTTTCCAGTTATTTTTCCTTAACAAAATAAATATCTCAATAGAAAAATATCATTTTACTTTCTAATGAGTAATATTGTTTCAAATCAAGAAACAGGTTTGTGTTGCTTGATAATATTAATAATGTAACATTTAACTGTTAATATCACAAATAATATAACATGTAACTGTTAATACCACAAATATAGCAATTCAATACCATGGTAAAAATGTAATATGGTTTCTAGGTATTTGTATCTAAAGCAACAGTCTAAATACATTAAGTATAAATGCATTAACACTATAGCTTAATCACAAAAAGTACTGTAATTATATTCTATTATTCCTCCTTCAACACATTTAATACATGTCTACATTAATAATAAGACCTATATTAAAATTCGACACCAATACCCACATTTCTGACACAAATACCATGGCGCAGTTGGTGTTACTACAGTAAATCTATGGTAAATGATAGCGATTTGTTGATTAAAAAGCCTTCTGACTGTCTCGTTGCGCACAGTGTTTCTCTTGTTTGTCAGCGCTGAATCATCTGGCTATAAACCGAATTAGGCTATTCACACTGGATCTCACAGCGCTGTTTAGTTGTTGCGTGACCGAGACTCATCAGTGAGTGAAGGCATCTGCTCTGGTAAGTTGGCGCCACGCCGCCATTTGAACTTTGAGCCGAGCGGACAAACGGTACCAGTGGACGCGCTTTGAATGACTAGCGCTCTTTCGTTCCGCCTTTGCCGCATAAACATTATGTTGAACATTTATCTAACTTGTTATCGTTTATCGAGGAAATTTGTATTGCGCGATAATTATCGTTCACAAGCCCCAGGTGAAACATCCTTTTTGCCCAGTAATGATGCATACCAGCAGGTACCAGATCGTTTTCTGATTTTGCTAAGCTACTGTATAAATCTATTTTTACATAAACAGTGAATCTGTTGTGATTATATTCTACTGTATACAGAAATCAGCTAAAAAACAGAGGTTAAAAGGTTGTACCATGTGCTCATTTAGCAAGCACTTGCATTCAGTAATTGTGATAACAACATCACAACCTGAGCTCAATTAAAACCCATTTCTCAACATGAAAACAATAATCAGCTCAAGTGTTCACACTCCAATTAGAATCTCAGGATGTATAAAAGGCCCGCAGGTGAGGTAATTTGCATTGGAACAATGAAACTGAACAACAAAGAGAAGTGCAGGTTAAATATTATAATAACATCCACCTAGGTGGCTGTATATCTATATTGTTTTAGTGAAGTTATCTAGTGTTTGAGAGCTGAATTGATATTTATGGGCAACATCTATGCGTTGGAAGCTGTTAGGAAAACTTAATGGTTATCAGTTTTTGCCTCAGGGTTTTTACACAAATATGTGGCGAGCAATGTTGTAACATATCTTTTATTTGATTCTTTGCTGTTCACCAGTATCAGGATTAAGAGGTGTTGTTATCAAACTTTTCACTCAGCAGGTGTCTCACAGTCATAAAAAATCTGGAAATATCAGACTATTGTAAAATAGTGATTCCCAAGCCTGGAGAAGTCATGGAAGGTTCTGTGTTGAATATATTTATCTATACATTTGCCTGCACTGTAAACAGCAATTTTAAGTTGACTCAACTTAAAATAATTTGTAACCTGGCTGCCTTAAAATTTTAAGTCCAGTCAACTCAAAAAATGTTTATTCAACTTGAAATGTTAAATTATACTAAGTGACAACTTAGATATTTGAGTTGAATCAACTTAAAATTTTAAGGCAGCTGGGTTACTTACCCATCTGTTAAGTTTAGCAAACACAAATATCTAAGTTGTTACTTAGTACAACTTAACATTTCAAGTTGAATAAACTTATTTTAGTTGACTGAACATAACATCTTAAGGCAGCAAGGTAACAAATTATTTTAAGCTGACTCAACAAATTGTGTTTTTTATTTTTTACAGTGTGGTTATGCTTCAGTGTACAATATTTTATTTGCTTCCTTGGAAACTCCCATTCCATGTCATGGAAATGTTTAATTCCATTTTAATGTATTTTATTTGCACAGACACTAAGTTATATTCATAACCCTTTGTTTAGACAAACAAAGGTAAGGTTTGTAGATTGTAGAGGTTCAAGAGTTCTAGGAAAAGAAATGCAAAAGTTTTGAAAACCACAGTCCACTTCCTCCTTCCTCTTTCCTCCAGCTTGTGTTATTGTTCATGTTGAACCATTGAGTAATGTTACCTACAGGTTTATTATATAACATTGTTTAATCTTTTGAAATCTAGACCTAAAACAAATGAGGTTGAGAATCCTGTTGGCCAGAGAAGTCAAATAAATACAGTGTGTTATTGTCGTTTCTGGAATGCAAGCAGGTTAGACAACATTTAAATGTGCTGATAATCTCCAGCCATCTATTCATAACTAAAAGAATAGTCTAGATTACAGTCACACATGTCTCATACTTTAAAAGACCCCATACATTGGTTTATCTGTCTGTCTTTCCAGGAAAAATATTTGTCTGC
Organism: Labeo catla; assembly: GCA_012976165.1. Taxonomy (NCBI): domain Eukaryota; kingdom Metazoa; phylum Chordata; class Actinopteri; order Cypriniformes; family Cyprinidae; genus Labeo; species Labeo catla. The sequence goes on along the minus strand of VONZ01000029.1, from coordinate 2,171,035 downwards.
GTGGGCAAAACAAAGCAGTAGTGATTGTTAACTGTAAATAATTTAGTAATGTAAACACACTTCACTATACTAGAAAGTGGACATTAAGAAATATGAATAAGAACTTATCACCTGACTCGAAGTGACCCAACATCTCTGCACCATTGTAGTTGATAATGAGCATTAAGGTAAAAATGCATATGAATGTATAAGGGAAACTGTATGATAAGTTATGCAGCTTTTCATAGTTTTGTCACCATTTGTGACCATTTCCAGTGGTTGTATTATATATACACTACCACTCAAAAGTTTTGGGATCTTAAAAGTCTCTTATGCTCATCAAGCATTTATTTGATCAAAAATACAGAAAAAAAACAATAACACTGCAAAATGTTATTACAATATAAAATAATGGTTTTTATTTTAATGTACTTTAAGATATAATTTATTCATGTGATGCAAAGCTGAATTTTCATCAGCTGCTAGAGTCTTAAGTGTCACACGATTCTTCAGAAATCATTCTAATATGCTGATTTATTATTAGAATTATCAGTGTTGGAAACATTTGTGCTGCCAATTTTTTTTGGAACCTGTGATTCTTTTTTCAGGATTCTTTGATGAATAACAAGTTAAAAAGAACAGTTTACAAGAACAATTTATTCAAAATATAAATCTTTTCTAACAATGTAAATCTATGCTATTACTTTTTATTGATTTAATACATCCTTGGTGAATAAAAGTATTAATTTCTTTCAAAAAAAAAAAGAAAGAATAAAAATCTACTGACCCCAAACTTTTGAACGGTATTGTATTGATAGAAAAGATTTCTATTTTAAACAAATGCTGTTTTTTAAACTTATTCATTAGGGAATCTTGAAAAAAAAAAGTATCACAGGTTCCAAACAAATATTAAGCAACACAACTGTTTCCAGCACTGATAATAAATCAGTATATTAGAATGATTTCTGAAGGATCATGTGACACTTAAGACCAGTGTTGGGGAAAGTTACTTTTAAAAGTAATGCATTACAATTTGGCATTACTCCCTGAAAAAGTAACTAATTATGTTAGTTACTTTTTATGTAAAGTAATGCATTATATTACTTAGGCGTTACTTTTTAAATCTGGGCAGGGCTTGCTTCTTTGATTTTAATATAAAACAATTCTAATGTAAAAGCCCTTTTACACCAAAAGCAAAATGAATTCACCTCAGGCTGAAAGAAAAGTACATTTATGCGGGAGATCACTCTTCAGCTATAAAAAAATGAAGCAGAAATGTTAGTTATCTAAAGTAATTTTTGCTTATTCGTATAGCTGAACTGCATCATCCAAGTCAGCAGCAAAGACACTGGTTAATAAAATACTGAATCTGTTTTTTGTGAGTGAGATGAATTAATGCATGTTCATATTTAGTCTAGAATACAGTAACATCATGTTTACTCCCAATTTCTTGACTGGAGACCTGTCAATCAATAAATTGGAAAAAAGTAACTGCAGTTACTTTGAAAAAGTTGCGTTACTTTACTAGTTTTACTACTTTACTAAAAGTAATATTATTACGTAACTCAAGTTACTTGTAATGCCCCCAACACTGCTTAAGACTGGAGTAACAGCTGATAAAAATTCAGCTTTGCATAACAGGAATAAATTATATTTTAAAGTATATTAAAATAAAAACCATTATTTCATATTGTAATAACATTTTGCAGTGTTATTGTGTTTTTCTTGCTGAGCATAAGAGACTTCTTTAAAAAACATTACAAGTCCTACTGATCCCTAACTTTTGAGCGGTAGTGTGTGTATATATATATATATATATATATAGAAATATATATAGAATATATATATATATATATATATATATATATATACACTCCTGAACAAAATCTTAAGACCAGGGGAAACATTACAAGTATTCACATTTTGTGCTGGTGGATCGTAACCAGGTTGAAAGTACTGCTTCAAAAGGGCAAAAGAAGAAACTGGAGCAGGAGCCAAAAAAATAGAGAGTAGGCAATTCATAGAAAACTTAGTAAAACTCAAACAGGCTGTTCGTCAGCTGATCAAAAGTTTAAGACCATAGCCTTAAAAAGTTAAAATCTGCCGAAAATATGGCTTTCATGTCATTGTTCTTCAGGCAGTCACACTGTCATGACCTCCTGATGGCACAGGCAAAAAGGCTTTCTGTCTTTGAACGTGGCAGGATTGTTGAGCTTTACGCGCAACGCCTCGCACAACGCGCCATCGCTGCCAAGATTGGACACAATAAGACAGTCATTTCACATTTCTCAAAAGATCCTGAGAGTTATGAGACAAAAAAGTCAAGTGGTAGACCCAAAGAAAATTCACCTGTATTGAGCCGGAGGATCCGACGGGCTGGCTGTGAAGACACAGACTGATCCTCGACCCAAATTGAGGCCCTTACTGATGCTGCCTGCAGCCCAAAAACCACAAGACAGCATCTGCAAGAGAAGGGCTTCAAGAACAAAAAACGTCTTCAAAGGCCACATCTCCTCCCACGCCACAAACTTGCCCATTTGGAATTTGCAAAGGAGCACCAAACATGGGACACTGAAAGAAAGTTTTATTCTCTGACGAGAAAAAATGTAACCTGGATGGTCCTGATGGCTTCTAATGTCACTGGCATGACATGGAGAACCCACTAGAGATGTTTTCTACGTGGCACAGTGGAGGAAGCTCCATCATGATCTGGGGTGCTTTTTCCTTCAATGGGAAAATGAAGCTTCAGGTTGTGTAGGGGCATCAAACGGCCGCTGGCTTCTCTTGACTGAGGGCCCTCGTCTGTGCGGTAATGACTGCAGTTCACGACGCCCACCTGACAAAGGTGAATAACGTCGCTCTTTTGGACCTTTCTGTGTGTTTCCCTGATCTAAATTGCATTGAGAATGTTTGGGGATGGATGGCAAGGGAAGTTTACAAAAAAATACGGCAGTTCCAGACTGTGGATGCCCTTCGTGAAGCCATCTTCACCACATGGACACACATTCCCACCAGCCTCCTGGAAACAGTCGCATCAAGCATACCAAAATTAATGCTTTAAGTAATCAGCAAAATGGGTGGGGCTGCTCACTATTGAGTCCTCTTTTGACACTTTTGCTCTGTTGTGGGTTTTTTTGGGCGATGGTCTTAAACTTTTGATCAGCTGATGAACAGCCTGTTTGAGTTTTCTTCAGTTTTCTATGAATTGCCCAATCTCTATATTTTGGCTCTTGCTCCTGTTTCTTCTTTTGCCATTTCGAAGCAGTACTTACAACCCGGTTACGATCCACCAGCACAAAATGTGAATACTTGTAATGTTTCCCCTGATCTTAAGATTTTGTTCAGGAGTGTGTATATATATATATATATATATATATATATTGATTTCTATTCTTGTAGTCTCCCAATAAATACAAGGTCATAGAGGCTGCAATGAAATACACACACACACACACACACACATATATATATATATATATATATATATATATATATATATATATATATTTATAAAAAAGCGAAATGTTGTTTAAAATTTAGATTTGTTTATTTTAGATGGAACGCGTCACATTGCTGAACCTGTCAATCAAACTATCACGTCGCGCATTGATTTCTACCTCCCTCCTGGCTTTTATTTTTGTGCTTAAACTTTTTAAGTAGCATTTCTATGTTTAAAAATATCTACAAGTGCGCCCATTTTTCTTGCCAGGCTTGTGTAACACATCTGTCTGGATTTGTTCATGAAGTCTGTCGCTCACCTGGTGTCGTCGCTGCCGTCGAGACGCGCCTGAAGACATCCTAAACTCGCGGCTCTTTCACCGCTCTTAACTCCATCCAGACTGCTCCACGTGAAATAAATCCCAGTGCTGGTCGACCTGTGCTTCGGTTTACAACTGTCACGAATTAACAGGTAAGGAAAAACAAGAAAGCAACGCAGTTTCAAAACAGGATAAAGTTAAAAAGACAACTCTTGAGGTTGAAAAAATGCGGTGACACTCCCATTATTGTGAGAACTTAGTGTTTCCAATAAGAAGAGGACACGCCTTCCTCTATTCAACACTTAGTGACTTTTTTCAGTCAGCAGTACTGACGTTTTACTTTGTCGTAGTCTCTATAGTTATTATATTATCGATATCTTATGTAGCCTGATGACTGATGTTGTTACTAAAGTGTTTCCACTTTTCATTAATAAGGCTTGAAAGATTATCCTAGAAGATTGTCACATTTCGTGGCAGTAGTATTATTTATAGGCTATAAATGTTATAATGAGATAAAGAGATAAATCCTTTTTTTTTGAAAAGCACTCTTACTGTCTTTTACCATGGTTACTTAATGAAAAGTGATCTGGTGGCAACTGGTTCTTTTAGGCACAGCATGGACCAGGATGTGGACTCAGACATTTCCTGGACCCTCAGTGGCCTGTCAGTGGAGGTAAAGCATGCCCATCTGTGCATGCCTTGTGTCAGCCCTTCAGGGTTCTTCTTGCTCTTTCTCAGGGGTCAGACACCCTGGCTGTTTTCAGGATTGCTTGTTGAGAGCAGCGCTAACGTCACACAAACAGCTCAAATATTCCATGACTTAGCAGGTGTCTTTGCATAGCATGCCTTTCACCTAACTATGTAAAATGCGTCAGATGTAAAGACAGACAAGTATTTTTTTTTGTAAGCAAGAGAAAGTTTATGTTCCTCTGATAGCTCATCCAAAAATAGAATTTCGTTATGCTTTTAGACATTCTTTAAACACAAAAGGAGATCTTACGCAGAATGCTCTCGCTGCTCTTTTCCATACTATGAAGGTGAATGTTGACTAGGAGCTGTACAGCTCTAAATATGACAAAAAAGTCTTAGAAGTAGTCTGTGTGACTTTTACATCTACATCAGAAGCCATATGACAACAAAATTAATGAACAAAATTTGTTATGTAATAAGATTGAGACACAATAAGTATGTTAACATGCAATAATTTTCATCAGTTGAATGAATATAAGCCAATTACAGATTCTGAAAGTTCCGTTATTTTTTATATGCACACTATTTTTTGCAAACATATTCTCATATTTGTTTATAGTACATGTGAATAACTTCTACATATATGCAAGTGCCTGGTCACTGCTTTCAAAACTAGAGAAAGCGAACATGAGTAAAATTATCATTTTGCCTTGATGACATATAAAACAAGGAAGCTGACATATATGTGACCCTGGACCACAAAACCAGTCTTATATAGCACAGGTATATTTGTAGCAATTGCCAAAAATACATTGTATGGGTCAAAATGACCATTTATTCTTTTATGCCAAAAATCATTAGGATATGAAGTAAAGATCATGTTCCATGAAGATATTTTGTACATTTCCTACCATAAATATATAAAAATAAAAATTTTGATTAGTAATATGCACAACTTTAAAGGTGATTTTCTCAATATTTAGATTTTTTTTGCACCCTCAGATTCCAGATTTTCAAATTGTTGTAGCCCAGCCAAATATCCTAACAAACCATACATCAGTGGAACGCTCATTTATTCAGCTTTCAAATGATATAAATCTCAATTTTAAAAAACTGACCCTTATGACAGGTTTTGTGGTCCAGGGTCACATATGTCAGAATTATTAATATGTCACAATTATTAATAACTATTTGGTGTCCTCTACTGATCAGTTTGTAAGATGTAAATAAAGAAACACACATTGTAATGCACATTTGCACATATGTAATCATTCGCTGTGCATGTGTGCAAGGTATTTTTTGAAACCAGCTGAAAAAATTGTCAGATTCAAACATTTACATGCTTAATTTTTCCTGATTTGATTATTTTATTGGATTAGGTTATACTGCATCAGCAAGCACCACACGTATGCGTCACGATACTCTTGTGAATGCACGTAAGTTGTTATTTTGTTTTCTTCGGCACAAAAAGTATTCTCGTAGCTTTATAAAATTAAGGTTGAACCACTGATGTCACATGGACTATTTTAACAATATCCTTACTACCTTTCCAGGCTTTGAACATGTCATTTGCATTGCCGTCTATGCAGGGCCAGAAAACTCAAAATCATGCTGTGTTTACATAAAGGCTTTTCAGTCCAATTCAGGCATAATTTGGTTGCATGTAAATATAGCTTGTAAGACCAATGTGTTTTTTTTCTGTTCCTTATATACAGTTATGGCTTCACACAACTTGAAATATAGTGTGTGAGTCCTGTGATCCCCTTCCATAATGGTTTTGGCCGTTTTGAAGCTTGACAACTACTTGTCAACCTTCACAAAAGGTTCTTTGTGGCGAAAGGAGGTTCTTCAGATTACAAAAAGGTAAGAAAGAGATGGTTCTTTAAAGAACCATTCTTGACTGAATGGTTCTTTGTGGAATCAAAAATGGTTCTTCTATGGCATCGCTGTAAAGAACCTTTTAAAGCACCTTTATTTTTAAGAGTGTTCTCCTTTAAATATCAAGAAAAGGAAAACATGCTGTAGGAAACATGCTGTTTACGGCTTGCTGGGTGAAAGTGACAGAGAAAAATGATGTACAGAGGAGCACAGACCGGTTTAACACCCCCAACTCTCCTGTTAGCCTCTTTGTGGTTGCTCTCTTTCTCTCACACACACACAAAAAAAGACACATGTGAAAATGGTCCTGACACTTACAGCAGATCACCTTTTCTATTACACAGGGTGTGGATCCCTGGGGCCCCTTTATCTCTTTTTCCTCTTTCTTTGTCAAGCTCGGAAATAAGCTTAGTTTGTTGTTGTGTATAAGTTCAAACAGTTAAGTTTGTTTTTATTGATCTTTCCTCTTTTTTTTCAGTTTGGACCCTGACCAAGGTTTGAACTGCCATATTGAGTAATTTTTTACAGAATGGTCGATTAAGACCAAATCTTTTAAACACATTTTAAAATAATCACTACAGTACGATTTACTGTGTTTTGTCAGACGTCTGAGACCACTAGTGAAAATGCATCTAATTTAGTTTTTAATAGTTTGTTTTTTTCATTTAATTATGCTATAATGATTATGAAGTTATGTAGAATGATTTAAGATTATTTGATAATGTTCCAAAGAGCATTTTGTGGTTTAAAGTATGCAAAGCATTAGCTTTTGTATCATTTATATACTATTAGTATTTAATAATATTTTGAGTTAGCGTTTATTTTTATATTTCAAGTTCAATTTAAGTTTTTAATTTTGTTTGTTCTAATTTTAGTAAACTTATTTAAATTTATTTCACATTCAGTTTAATTTCTGAAAACAATTTTAATAGTTGTTGTTAACAGTAACAAAACTGCCTGATCTGATTCAAAAAACAGCAAAGCAGTAATGTTGTGAAATATTTTTACTATTTAAAATAACTGCTTTCTATTTGAATATATTTTAAAATGCAATTTATTTCTGTGATCAAACTAAATGTTCAGCATTATTACTTCAGTCTTCAGTGTCACATTATCCTTCAGAAATCATTGTAGTATGCTGATTTGCTATTATTATTAATATTTAAAACAGTTGAGTACATTTTTCAGGAACAAACTATACTTAGCTGTTTCCAACATAAGAATATTAGAATGATTTCTGAAGGATCATGTGACTGGAGTAATGATGCTAAAAAATCAGCTTTGAAATCACAGGAATAAATTACATTTTAAAATACATTCAAATAGAAAACAGTTATTTTAAATAGTAAAAATATTTCACATTTTTACTGTTTTTGCTGTACTTTGGATCAAATAAATGCAGGCTTGGTAAGCAGAAGAGACGTCATATATATATATATATATTTTCAAAATTCTAAAACATTATTTCATTTGTTTTAGGTTTACATTTGGACCCCACTGTATGTAGGAAGTGATTGTATCATCAACAAAACCGTGAGTATTAAATAATGCCTTCTTTTATGACTTCCTCCTGATGGAGATGAGCTTTTCAGCAGACTGAGTTTCTATGGTTACGGATCACACCTGAAAAAATGCTGAATCAAAAAGAGTACTGATGCACTTCTATTTTCTGACACCTTTGTCTATTGAAATATCAGTGGTTGAGTTTATTTGCATATAACCATTTCTTCTCATATAACCAGCATATTAAAATACACAGTGGCTTTTTCTCTTATCTGATGAATTCTGTAAGATGTGGTTGCAGTTCATTTGAAATAAAAGAGAAAAACCTTGACCAAAACAGTATTAGGTTACTTTAGTGAGAAGGCACACCCATTTAGAACGGTGTCCTCTTCTGTAATCTCTGTTCATGATCAGTCATTGTGTTCCTGATTAGATCCCACCCACAGCCGACCAGGACTGAGTTTGGGTATGTCAAAGCATTTGCGTGACTGCCAGTGACATTAGACAGAAGGAAATGTGTCATGTGAAATGCAATACTCTTTGTGTAATGTTTGTGTCAAAGAGGGGAAAACTCCCCTATTCTTGCGCCTTTTGGCGCACACACTCGCGCAGTCATAGCCCTGCTCATATGGCTCTTGTTGCTGTAGTAATGAACCCTTTACTAATGGTAATGACAGCCTAGCAATTTTTACAGCTCTCTACGCTAAAGAAGTCCTCTGAGAATCTAAGCGCTCTCAATGTGTAGAGGCTGTTGGTAATGTCACACAGTGGGAGTCGTTCCCAATTATGTCTCCATACTCGCTCTTCTTGTGTGTTTGTTCCTCTGGTTATACTGTAACACTATTAACCCTCATATAAAAGTTTCACATGGAGTTGTATTTCATGCTTAATTTCATGCACAATGTCTACAACGTTGTCATGTAATACCACTAGATGGCAGCATGCTGCAAAACTGAAAATAGAGCGGAACAATTCATCCTATTTACTGCTATGCTTAATTTAATAAGGATTTATAATAACACAAACAAATGATGCAACACTGTTCACTTTTCATTTCACCCTCTTTATTTTTATTCTTCTGAAATTCATAGAAACAGATAAAAAACAGCAATCATCTCCAGAGGCATTTCAGTCAGGTAGAATGCATGAACTCCAAGCTAAATGTGTGTGTGTGTGTGTGTGTGAGAGAGAGCCAGTGTGGGTGTATAGTACATAGTTTTTCCCCTCATTCTTCCCACTGGCTTTGACATCTTCAAAGGGCCTTGTGCCAATACTGCTTTACAGCAATCATATTTGGACTGAATAAAATAGTGGAGGTGTTGTACAAACGAAATGAAAGGATGTAAGCCTGAGTGAATCTGTGTTAAAGCAGAGGTATGCGAAGGGCTTTGCATTGAATGTTCAAATCCAGCAGTTTTGACAGACAGGGAGGACAAATAAGAGATTGTAAGTATGAACATGAACTTTTAAGCTTCATTTATAAAATGAAGATCATTCTAGGTCCAAGATATTTCTCTTAAAGGGTACACGCTTTTAAGTACGGTCAAGTACAGAGACATAACTGGACCATTTTACCCACATAAAACCACGCTGATTCCTACAAAACGTAGAACTAGATAGATAGATAAATAGATAGATAGATAAATAGAAAATGGATTAGAAATGACTGATACTATTATCCTGCACAAAATCATTTTTTAATGAGTATTTTTGTCTTAATATGTTTCTTGGTCTCGTTTCCATATCCAGACAAGGTAAATGTCCTTAACCAAAACTGCATGTGATATTAAGGCATATTTAAGAAATGTTCTCTTAAAACAAGATCATTGCTCTTACTCTCTTGGCAAAATTAACTACATTTTGTTAATTTATGCTTAAAACAAGAAAACTACTATTTGTCAAAGAGGTAAGAATAATAAACTTAATGGAAGATTTGTCCTCTGAAAAAGAGGCCTTAAAGGGATAGTTCACCCAAAAATGAAAATGCTGTCATAATTATTCATGTCGTTCCAAACCCATTAGTCCTTCGTTCATCTTTGGAAAACCATTCGAGATATTTTTGATGAAATCCGAGCGCAGTAGAGAAGACATTGTTGAATAGTGTTGTCACGATACCAAAATTTTGACTTCGATACAATACCTGACTAAAATATCTTGATACTACTACTGAACTGATACTAAGACAAAAACATAGAACAACAGGAAAAGTTGTTTCTTTGTTATTAATAATAAGAACATAGATGCAAGTAACAAACTAAAGGACGAATACAATAAAACAAAAGATACAAATGAAATGAATAAGGCATTATGAAATCTGTTTAATTTCTTCCCAAATTCCGTTTTATTTTTTGCTAATTAAGTTTTTTTTTTTCCATTTAAATTTTTCTAGACTCTATTTGGTTACATTAAAAAATATTAATCAAAAAACATGTCTAATTAATTGAAATCATGAAACTTGCACAATTTAACAGCAATTTACTAAAGGTTTAACAAAAATTACATATTTAAGGCCCATGTCATCTACTTTCATCAATTTTTCAAGTTTTCTATTAATTTTCTGGATTCCATTTTAATAGTCTCATTAAGTTGTAATAAAAGCATGTCTAATTATTTAAAAAGATTAATTAGATTTTATAAAAAATTAATTTGTTATATTATTATTTTCATTTTTTTCAGAAACGTTGTGTATTTACAATTTTTCTGGAAAAAAATTCTGGTAAATAATTTTTCTGGTAAATATTCCTTAAATATTGTTTTAATAATATTTTATTAGTAGTAGTAGCAGTATCATTACAATAAGTAATAAGTTAAGTCGAACTTTTATTTTGACGGGTTGCTGTGAAGACCTTTACCTTTACTGTTTGTATAAGTTATACAGTAAATGTCTGCGTTATACAGTAAATTTCATTTTTATGACTGGATGATAAAGTACCAGTACTAGTAAAATGCAGATTCGTACTGTTTTGAAAAGCAGGGTATCGTGATACCTTTTTAGTAACATTATATCGTGCAACGCTAGAATAAAGGCATTATTTTTGTTTTCTTTGTGCACAAAAAGTAACTTCATAAAATTAGGGTAGAGGCACTGATGTCACATGGACTATTTTAACAATGTCCGTACTGCTTTCTGGGCCTTGAATGTGGTAGTTGCGTTGCTGTCTATGCAGGGTCAGAAAGCTCTCGGATTTAATAAAAAATATCTTAATTTATGTTTTGGCGATGAAAGAAGGTCTTACAGATTTGGAACGACATGAGGGTGAGTAATTAATGACAGAATTTTCATTTCTGGGTGAACTATCTCTTTATATCTTCTGCAGTTTTACTTATAGAGTGTATTTGAGTTTAGAGATGTTTAGATGAACAAAAGTACCGATTGTCAAAAAAAGTGCTAAACAAAAAAGATGTCTTCTGAAGTATTTCAGTGCTATTCACAGATCATTGAAAGCTCTATTTAAAGCACTGTTCTGAGATCAGACAGAGCTGTCTGAGTGCTTCACTGAAGCTCAGCAACAGCTGAGATCAGTAAAAGCTGCAGTTTGGGTTGCTGGTCTGAGATCACTCAGAGATGTTAGAACGCTTTAATTAAATTGTTGAGAGACTCTTTCAGCGCACTATCCTCAGATAACTCAGAAAGAGTATTGAGCACTGGCTACTTCATTGAGATGAATAAGATCAGCTGTGAGAGGCTGTAGCACTGTAAATATATATATGGACTGATTTAATTAGCCATATAGGTGTGTATATCTGGATGTGTGTATCTCATCCCGATGCTTGTGGGCTGTGCAGTGATTCAGAAGTGCTACTTAAAAGGAGATTGGAGTAGGTGAGGACCATCAGTCAAGTAGGTGGGGAATGGTCAAAAAAGCCTATTTTACAGCTGCCAAAAAATTAAGTGTGTGTGCAAAAATGTCCAATCGTGTGCACGTCTAACTGTCTCTTTCCCTTTCTTGTCCTTTATATGATTATCGGGAGCTATGCATTCAGCAATATTTCACAAGCTGCAACATAACCTTTCTATTATGCAGCAGTCATCATAAATGTCAAAGTCACAGTCCACATGTGTGCTTGAGAAAGGGAGACTATGCCCCCAACCCCCACCCCAGCTGCCTTAAAGCACTAATCCCTGCACAAATACAGTAAAAGTCGGAGCTGAAGGGGATGCTATTTTACCTTATGATTGATTTGATATCAATTGCTTTTGGGACTGAAAGCTAAGTGGATTTGATTGGCCAGATGCTCCTTTCCTTTCTGCTCCAGGTCTCTCTACACCTATTTGTTTCAAGCTTCTCATACACAGAGGGCAAAGGAGGGTGAAAACGAAGGGACTCTGGCTCATGCATATTGATGAAGAGCATTGTCTGTGACAAGGTGATTTTCAGCATTTTTAGAGGCAAACAAAATAAGCAAAAAGCAGCAGGGATAAATGCTCCATAGATTATTCTCCCCACCATAGTGCGACTTAATTGGTAACCAATGCCTTTATTGAACTTAGAGGGTAGGAAATTATTCATACACTATGCAACTAAACTGCGACCCGGAGTTACCATGGAAGCATTGCACAGCATACCAACCTGTCAGCAGAGGCTTGCTTCTGTGTATCTCTCAGACACATCCCCACCCCCTTCCGTCCTTTTCTTTCACCCGCCCATTTTTTTTTCTCTCTCTTATACATTCCTTTATGGAAGATGAGCCTTAAATGCCTCTGAGACATTGGTCATGGTGGGGGAGGTGACTTTTACCATGGTCATTGAAAATATATATCTTTCCAAACACTATTTAATACCACCATATACCAAAAGACAAATATATGGTACTGACCAAAACATCTAACCTCTGAGAAGAGATGACATGGGCCGCGTTAAAGTCATGGCTATCAGCAGATATGATTATGGCTGCTTGGTCTTTAGCTTAGTGCCCCATGAAAGTCTTGGGGCATCAGAAACATTGTAAGTCTCTATCTATGCCTTGTCAAAGCAAAAGCTTGTTACTGTCTCCGCTCTACTGCTGCTGTAATACTGCAGACTAGAGGATCCCCCTCTGTGATTATCTGCAACTGTGCAGCAGTGTGGTTCATCTGGCTTTCTTGCTCTGCAGCAAAACCTGCATAGTGCTTACCATGACAACGATACACCCATTGTTAATGGCTCAACCTCAAACTCATCTGCTTTTACCATCAAACAAAAGCCTTGTTTAAATTGTGGGCTTATGCTGAAGAACACCCATAAAGTGGTTAAAAGCCATCTAGAGGCTTTTAAGTATGAGAACAGGAAGCCCAGTTGCACAAAGGCTAACGCTCATATCTCAGGTCTCCTTCTGCCACCCCCTGGGGGTGTTTTGTTTTTTCTCTCTTGTACATCCTCCAGTCTCGTTTGGGCATGTGGTCAGACAGTGGTAATCTGATCAACCACACGAGTGCTGTCCACCATCTCCACACACTCAATTTCTTCCCGGTTTTCCGCCGCATTCTTTCTCTCCCGCCGCTTCTTCTTGGAGGGAGGTAAGAAGGTGAGCAGGACTGGCAGAATAGCCAAACAGTGGAAGGCGGTGATGATGGCGGTGAGAAAGAGGCACCTGAAGAGCGTGCGGGTGAGGTTCGAGGGCACGGCCGCGAGAGGGAGCAGAGCAGCCCCGTAACACAAGTAGCTCTGAAGGGCAGGAACCCCGTGTCGCTCCAGAGCCAGTTTCACCCAGCGCGTACGGGTGGATTCCCGACCTAGGGCAAATGCAGACACCAGCGGAGCGCTGGAGTCTACAGCATAGTTCACTCCGTAGATCAGACACAACACGGAGACGCAGTCCAACTCGACCCGCCACAGGGTCATGAAACCCACCAGCCCGAACTCAACCGAGGCTACTGTCACAGTCAACCAGGCGTTCACCAGTGGGTCAGCTGCCAAGAAGGTGGAAAAGAAGAGCAGAAAGAGTGCAGCGATGCAAGAGTTCTTCAGTGGTGCTCCAACAGATGAAGCATAGCGGTCCATATACACAAAGGATGGATTGAAGATGATGAACTTCACCCTGGAGGTCAGCGACAGCTTCCTTAGTGTGTCCAGCAGGATAGACATCTCCTCTCGTTTGTTTTCAGTCGTCTTGGCCACTAGAAACATACGTGAGGCTACGATATCAAACTCCCCATCGGCACGTTTGGCAAAGATGATATCGTCCGAGAAGTGCACATATCGGGGTTGGCGCAAAAAGCCAGAACGCAAGCGTTCTGTGAAGTTGCTGCGTGACAGGCTTGTGGTGATGTTCAGCCCGTGAAGGTAGTTGAGGTAACTCTCAAACCAGGAGATGCGTTCAAAACCTTTGGTGTATTCCAGTAGGTCCTCTTGCACGCTCATGTTCCAGTACTCAATGGACTCGTAGATGTAGAAACCAATCACGGGACTGTAACTGCTGAAATACCGCTGCTGTGCACGGGTGTATGCTATAGTGCTTGTTTCTGTCGCAACCACATTACTAAGATCTGACCCTTCACTAACCTGAAGGTAACCCATGAGGGCGAAGGAAACATAAACCAAGTAGAAGAGAACCACGAATGGTTTGACGTATGTATTGGTGATCCAGTCACAGTAGTACCGCTTCATAAAGGCAACCAGCAGGTGACTCTCATAAGCACGAAGTGGTCCTGCTTCCGTAGCCTCCTCGTTGTAATGTGTGTACATGAGAAAGCGGTACCACGCTGGCTTCTGCTGCACCAACTCTGGTTTTGGTACACGCCTGCAGAATAAACTATGACGGTAGTTGTTTTCCAGGTAGCCAGCAAACACCAGATTGGATCCGTAGAAGGTGAGGATGTAGAGGTAGTTGAAGAGGACTGAGATGCAGGCATTCCGACAAAATAGACGTACCGCCTCAATGTTTGTGAATGGACTGGCTCCAATGCCGAAGGTGACCACGTGCAAGGCCGTGCTAGCTGTGAAGGGCAGCATACAGTCAGAGAACACAGCAGCAACCCGCTCCTTCACATGCTGGTCCTCACGGGTACGCCGCCAAGACGACAGCATCTCGAATGTGCCGAACAAGCCGTGACCTGAAAGAGATGAAGAGAGAAAATAGTATGTCTTTCAGTGACTTATAAACCTTAAGTGAAAAAGGTGAAGTGGAATGGTCTAAGCATAGCTTGGAATGATTTTGGCAGGCAGCTCTTTCAAGTGACATAAATGGCTGCTGGGAAAAGAGGAGACGTAAATAATTGAACAAAACGGTGACAAGACAGTCACTCTGCAGCTGCATCGCAACAATGGATGTGAGGGAAAAACAGATGCTCTCTTTCTCTGGTTCTGGCACTGCTTTTTCTTGGACAAAGCCAAATAGTGTTAAGCACGCATTGTAGCATTTATCATGGTAATTTGTACATATTTTATGAGGAGGCTAATTCGTACGACTTCACTCTTTTTGCTAAATCGTACAGATTTTAAAAGTGCCCTAATTTACAAGTTTCCCTGTAAACCTACCCATCACTGGGGTCTAGACAAACTGTACAAAATCGTACGAGTGAGGTTGTACGAATTACCCAGCTTGTAAAATATGCACGAATTGATCATGAGATGGCATATCATGTATACATGAGCCTATAGAAAGCACCGTTCCTAATTTATATAAATTCTAATGCAATTTACTGAAAGGATTCAGTCTTGAAAGCAAAGCCAAAGAAGCCTCTTGGCCATCACCTCTTCTATTTACAGAGCGTGATCTAACTATAGCCCACTCTCTCTTCCTCCATCTTCACAGCTGATGAATTTGTAGCTAAATAAATCTCAGTCACACTCACACACGATAGCCACATGTCATGTAAAATTGATCTGATGAAAGGAGAAAGCCTTATGGATGTGAGAAAGGCTGACAGCCCTTGTAGCCTTGGGATTTCGTAGAAGCACAGAAGCCCAAGACATTAGGCAAACTGGGTCAGCCTACTTTTAGAAGTTGACATAAATGAACCTGGGGGTCCTACAATTGAACACAAGTCATCATGATGAAGAACACTCTTCACATTGCACGTTAAACTTGTTCTTGGGTCTTTTTTCAGTTTCAGTGTTTTTTCCTCTCTGGCTTTCTACATCACTTGCTCATGCAGGCAGAGTGAGCAGATGGCTCTCACCTACAGGGTTGCCACGGCATCAGTGACTCATCATTCATGACGGAGGTTCCCTCGGTCCGATATTGCTAGTACTGCCTCTCACACAGACCTGGGATGTGTGCCCAGCACAATAGCTAGCAGAGTCACCAGACAGCACTGGCCTGAGGTCGTGGCCTCTGCGATTGGACTCAAGTGTTCTGATTTTCAGCAGAGCTAAAGGTCTTAAATTAAACTAATGGGCAGTAAGAGGAGACTGTTGCTAAACTCAACAATCAAGATCTGCAAGTAAGACAAACAGAGAGAGAGAGAGACTGTAATTTCTATTCTCATGTTGTTTTCTCACACTTTCGCCTTTGCTCTCTCCCTCTGCCACAGTCGTTTTCTTATTTATCAAATGAACCAACTATATTTTTTTTCCACTTGTCTCAAAAAGAATATCCATGTGACACACAGAATGATTCTCAGTATGCATGTTCTTTATCTCCTGAACATCTTTGCTCATCTCCCAAGATGCGGTGCAGTCTTTTTTCTCTTTATAAACATGACGTTAATCTTAGCAATTATGGCCTATGATATCTGTCCGTTCCATCTTTCTGTTATCATCAGAGGACTGTCAGATGATCCCAGTTGACAGCTAATGTCCTTGTAATGGAATTTGTTTTAAATAAAAGGCCGGTGGCCTACAGAGATAAGGCCTATTGTTTTGTCAGACATCCGTTATGTTGTACTTATGACATATATCCCTGCTTTTCTCTGAACCCTATTTAACCCAGTAGAAATTACCCCATGATTTACTCACCCTCAAGCTATTTTAGGTGTATATGACTTTCTTCTTTCAGATGAATACAATCAGAGTTATATTAAAAAATGCCCTGACTCTTTCAAGCTTTTATAATATCAGTTAATGGGTGTTGAGATTTTGAAGCAAAATAAAGTGCATAAATCCATCATAAAAAGTACTCCACACGGCTCCATGTGGTTAATAAAGGCCTTCCGAGTGTGTAAGAATAATATCCGTATTCTAAACTTTATAAACCATAATCTCTAGCTTCACTAACTGTCATACGTGTGTTTACGAAAGAGTGGCGTTCCAGTAGATGATGTAGGCATAGCGTCAACTTTAAATATGGATATTTTTCTTACACACATGCTTTGGTTCACTTCAGAAGGCCTTTATTAACTCCCCGGAGATATGTAAAGTACTTTTTTTTTATAATGCATTGATTTTACTTCAAAATCACTGCCATTATAAAGCTAGAAAGAGCCAGGACATTTTTAATTAGGTTAATTAGGTGCTGAAACCCTATTGTAATTGTTAGAACGGCCAAGGATCAGCAATCTCCATGTAAAACTGATCGGGCATTCCAAACCGTAAGTCATAGAGTCTTAAAACTTAGAGGGATGGTAGTACTCACAACGCCTACAGAGTCACCAAAGCTCGCCCCATTCGGCCTGATGGGGATGCTACAGCGATCAAAAGTATGAAATCGCTCATAACTCCTAAACTGTCTATAAGGACAGTTGCATATCTAAAAAAACATGGGCGTCATTGGCTGATGAAATTTGAGCACCTGCTAGACAAGGTTAACGGAGGCCAATCGTAACGAAACTGTTTGACTCACAGCCCCAAAGGTCTGAGAGAAATCTTAAAGAAATTGGCCTCTGGGGGGCGATATCACATTGTTTAAGGGTGTAAACAACTGTACATTGTATGGTTTTTCGCACACACACATGATATTAATATCATATGATAGAACTCCCTCATTCCGGACACTGTTGCCTCTAGAACCACTACTGTCAACCAAATCGTTTGTTAAATGATTGTGAAGATGTAAAATAATTACTTTTGCGGACTAGCCCTAGGTTTTTCGCTCAATAAAAAAAAACACTGCACTACAATTCATAGTCAATAATTATAAAAAAAAAAATGTTGAAATTTAGCCTTTGGGAAGCTATAACGGGGTCGTTTAGAAAAGGGGCCTGTCCAAATTTACCCAAAATCCTATAAAGTCTAAAGGAAAACTCAAAACTTCACAAATCATGGTCATGTGCGACAGGTGATTCTAAACAAGCACGCAACGTTTTAAGGAGATTGGACCACACTGCTATAAGAGTCATAACTGTTAAAAAACATAATATTTATATGGTAAATTACCTGGATTTGCCAAAAATGCTTTTTTAAGTCATTGATTTAGGTGGTTACAGGCTTGCGAAATAAGTCTTTTCATAAGTGCTTAAATGCCTTAAAAGGCTTGAACCCTGGTAATTGTTGCATCTACAGTATATAATAATTCTGACTGTAATTATCTGAAAGAAGAAAGTTATATACACCTAGGATGGCTTGAAGGTGAGTGTATCATGGGGTAATTTTTTTATTTTTGGATGAACTATTTCTTTAATATGCAGTGACATGGGACAGCTCTAGCAAGTTCTGCTTTTATGCTAAGGAAGTGCTCTGTAGGAGAGCTCTGTAAGGAGATGCTGTCAATCTCTGGCTGCGATTGGAAGCCAACGGGGAGAATTCGGAGACTGCTGACGTTGAGTGGCACAATTGCCAAGGTTGGGATTGAACTGTTGAAGCATTATAAGAAGGACACAGATGTCAGTCTTCTTGAGATAGAAATGCAATAGTAATTTTGTGGAGTGGGTGGCACGGGGGTCAATCTAAACGCATCGTCTCTCAGCCTTTTCCAAGCCCTCGTTTTTCTTTTCCATTTTTTTCTTTCTCATTTCTCTGTCTTTCGCCCCAGCCTGTTATTTTCTCAACAGAAGCCTCCTCCCACACGTGGCACTAATTGGTGTGTGTAAGAGATGGCCAACGAGAGCGAGTGAGATGGATGTGATCTGTCAGGATGCATGTACGCGTGTTGGTAATTAGTCGCAAGAAATCTGCTCGTGTGAATCTGTTCCACAAGCACACAGTTGATTCACCCAGAATGGCTCATGGACAGAAGACAAAAGAAGGGGGTGGAATTCCTCTAAAGGCTGTCTGTTGAGCTCTATTAGGAATTCCTTTGATGTGGAGTGTTTCATTTTTAATGATACACCTTGACTAAAGCGCAGTGCAGAGCTTTCCGGTCAGTCAAAAAGGCGTACTCGTTTAACCTGACAGTCCTTTAAAATACAAGCAGCCACAGTATGTAAATGGAAGATCAAAAGAATGGAACGAATACGCAAACAGCAATGGTGACTTAGAGAGAAAAGAGCACAAATCACTGGGATGATGCATACACACTACCACTCGGAAGTTCGGGGTCAGTTATTCAGCAGGGATAGGAGGACAACTAGGAGTAATATAATCTCACCTAACATGACAAAAGGGATGCCCAGGTATGTTGAATTGTATTTCCCTCCAGTAAGGTTGAAAATGCCTGCAGAGGTGAGTGTAGCGAGGCTGACGGTCACCAGAGCCAGAAGACCCAGCCAAGGCTTTGTACGCACACAGTCTCGCATTGAGCAGCACAGCATGGCCAGCGAGAGGCATACGGCCAGGCTAAAGAGCAGCGGCCGTTCAGATACCCGACTGGTCCTTTGGAAGTCCCTCTGAAGAGAAGAGGAAGTGAAGGGGTATAGGCTAAGCTCTGGATGAGCCTTTCCAAAGTTCTCCAACTCCTTGCAGAACAGCAGCTCCCAGGTGGCCGCCACCACTTCGTTCAGTGGGCTGGCTGCTTGCAGGTAGTACGTGAGTTGAAGGGCTCGAGCAGAACGCACCCCATCTCTCCCTCCCCCTGCCAGGACTCCGCCCAGTTGGTGCCCGATGTAGGCCTCTCGCCCATCTTTGAGTTTGGTGATGGGATAACGCAGAGGGGGTACCGAACGGTTGGATGCCCGCGCTGATCTCATCTCTTCCAGAACCCGCAGGATGTCATCCACAATGCAGCTCTTGCTGTCATCCAGCAGGCAGAGGTGGGCAAAAGTGTAGTTGAATCCCAGCATAGGAACCTGGATCTGAGTGATTGTGTTGTGTAGCTTGGGGTGGAAAAAGAGAGGGGAGAAATATAGTATTTACTAATATGTACAGGTCAATACAGATCGTCAGTGAAAAGATATACCCTACCATTCAAAAGTTTGATCAAAAATACAGCAAGAAAAGTGAAATACTATCACTTTTGTTGTTGTTGTTTTTAGATATTTTTTAAATGTTATTCTTGTGATGGCAAAGCTGAATTTTCAGCAGCCATTACTCCAATCTTGAATGTTAAATAATCATTCTAATATGCTGATTTTGCTGTCAGGAAACATTTTTTATCTATGTTGAAAACAGTTATGCTGCTTAGTCCCGTTTATTGCGGCTTTTTTCTCAGAATTACGAGTTATATTTCAGTTATGACTTATATTTTATATTTCAGTTATGACTTAATTATGCTTAATAATGACTTGCAAAAACTCTCAAAAATTTCTCAGACTCAGTTGTGATTTTTTTCCTCAGAATTTTGAGCTTATATCTTGCAATTGTGACTTTTTTCTATATAAACTCACAATACTGACTTTTATTTTGCGTTTGCAAGAAAAAAGTCAGAATTTTGAGGTTTTTATATTAAAAGTTTATATCTCACAATTGTGACTTCAGAATTGCAAGTTTATATCTTGCAATTGTGACTTTTTTCGATATAAACTCAAAATTCTTACTTTATAACACAATTGCAAGTTAAGTCAGAATTGTGAGATGTAAACTCACAGTTCTGAGAAAGAAAGTCAGATTTTTTTGCATTTGCAATTGCAAGGAAATACTCAGAATTTTGAGATTTTTATCTCAGTTCTCACTTTATTTCTCAGAACTGCGAGTTTATCTCACAATTGTGACTTTTTTTCAGAATTGCGAGTTTATATTTTGCAATTGTGACTTTTTCAATAAACTCACCATTCTGACTTTATAACACGCAATTGCGAGTTAAGTCAGAATTGTAAAATATAAACTCGCAATTGAGAACAGAATTGAACTTTATAACTTGCAATTGCAAGTTTATATCTCACAGTTCTGAGAAAGTCAGAATTTTTTTTGCATTTGCAAGAAAAAAAGTCAGAATTTTGAGGTTTTTATCTCACAATTCTGACTTTATTTCTCAGAATTGCAAGTTTAAATCTCAAAATTCTGACTTTATTTCTCAGAATTGCAAGTTTAAATCTCCCAATTGTGACTTTTTCTCAGAATTCTTCATGTTGCAGTTGTGACTTTTTTTAGTCTAAACTCACAATTCTGCATTTGCGAGATAAAAAGTCAGAATTGTGAGAAATAAACTTACAATTGAGAACATTCAGCAGATGTCAGTCTTATTTCCTCCTCAGAATTGGACTTTATAACTTGCAGTCTATATTCTGAGAAAGAAAGTCAGAATTTGTTTTTGCATTTGCTAGAAAAACGTGAGAGAGAAAAGAATTGTGAGGTTTTTATCTTGCAATTCTGACTTTATTTCTTGCAATTGTGAGTTTATATCTCACAATTCTGACTTTGTAAATCATAATTGCGAGTTTATACCGCACACATTTCTGAAAAAAAAAAAAGTCAGAATTGTGAGATAAAAACTCACAATTACCTTTTTTATTTTTATTCAGTGGCGGAAACAGGCTTCCATAGCTGCTTATTATTTTTGTGGAAACTGAAACTTTTTGGAAAGAACAGCATTTATTTGAAACAGAACATTTTGTAACGTCTTTGCAGTTTCTTTTAATTAATTAAATGCATCCTTGTTGAATGTAAGTACCCACTGACCTTCAACTTTTGAATGGCAGCATATTATGTTCTTGCAGCATTAGGAATACACTAAAATTCAAACTCTTAATACTCAAGAGTAAATTTTAAGTATGTGATTATGTCAATATTTCATCGCATTCAGTTGCAACTATCTTGTTGCCAGGCAACAGAAAACCATGTTGCTGCAGGAAGAATATGCCAACAGTTTTACTTCCTGTTTAAAAACACAAACACAACATCAAAGGAAAACTTTTAGACTTTCTTTCACGGCAATTCATGTGAGAGGAGGATTGATTGTCCTCTGAGGTCAGTCTCTCGGCGTTGTTAATGTCAGACTGATTAGACTGTGTCAGACTCAGATCACCGGGGGAGGCTGCCTCCTCCAATGCTCCTCCGGCCTCCTCGAGCAGCAAAGAAATGTCAAACACACACCAATCAGGCCTCTAATTGCTCAAGCTTGATAATTAACCCTCAGTTGGAGACTAAAGCATGACATCTGCATGCCCACAGTCTCTGACCTAGACGGACACTCCAAATGGGCTGTCTGTACTTACAGGCATAGAAAAAAACTATATTCTGCTTTCAGAATCAAATCAGGCATACACAATTGTCACACTGCATTCGACGATCAAATCCTGGCTCAGCAGATAAGAGCTAAACCTTTTCCCAAAGGTGGTCTGTGATACAGTGAACAAGGTTAGACCGAGACCTGTTGTGTCATGGTGCAGAGAGAATATAAAGAAGGTTCTATTTCTGGAATACACAATGCATTGTGAATATTAAAAAGTTCTTAAAATGAGGTTGCTGCTCACAGCTCGAGCTTAGTTCAATTAGCTCAGGAAAATTGAAATGAATGTTTCCAGTTAGAAGGGAGTCTAAATGCACACGAATACTTCGCATTTAATAATAAAGTGTCTGTGCTAGCAAAATGTCAATATGAAATGTGAAGCCACAATCTACATTCCACTAAAAAAAGTCGTTTTTTGCCTAAAGTTAAGATTTCTCACGAGTACAGTGTAAGCAGAAGTTGCCAGCATCATATTTCATGTTGGTGGTGTCTGGGGTAGTGAGTTTTGGAGCTGGATTGGGAAGCTGTGTTACAGGAACATAAAGTAGGCCACTAGCTAACACTCTGACCAGCACATAGCATGAAATATTTCTAATATTAAAAAATATATATGATCCGGGGAGAGCCGTGGAAAGAGAACTTCCCTCGAAATCCAGTTAATATCATAACACCTGTATTCCACAGGGGAGTTAATCTTACAGATTTGTTCAGTTTTAGAGTTTTTAGAGTTATTATCCCAATGATCCCAGAGTACTGGGACAATAAATAAATAAAAAATAAGATAAATCAATTAAATAAATGATTATGGATCACATAAATATCGTTTTCCATTTTCTCACTTACTATGGGACTACTGTACCATCAGCTAGAGTATTTAATAATTAACATGTATTACATAAATGTTGATTAATCTAGCATTTTTGTCTAAATAAACAATATTTTTCATATCACACATGCATTAAATATATTGAATTTTTCTTTTTTATTATTGCTAGCTACTAATAAGAGCTACTTTTAAAAAAAAAAAGTTCTTTACAATTTGCATAATGAGTTAATCACATAATGTTGTGAATGTAAGCATTACATAAATCTGTAAAATAAATACGTTAATAAATGTGACCCTGGACCACAAGACCAGTCATAAGTAACACAGGCATATTTGTAGCAATAGCCAACAATACATTGTATGGGTCAAAATGATCGATTTTTCTTTTGTGCCACCACTCTTAAAAATAAAGGTGCTTTAAAAGGTTCTTCACAGCAATGCCATAGAAGAACCATTTTTGGTTTCACAATAAACCATTCAGTCAAGGGTTCTTTAAAAAACCATTGCTTTTTTACCATTTTCTAATCTGAAGAAGCTTCTTTTGCCACAAAGAATCTTTTGTGAAACAGAAAGAAACTTCAGATGTTAAAGGTTCTTTATGGAACCATTTAGACAAAATGGTTCTTCTATGGCATCATGAAGCACCTTTGTTTTTAAGAGTGAAAAATCATTAGGATACTGAGTAAAGATCATGTTCCATGATACATTTCCTACTGTAAACATATCAAAACTTAATTTTTGATTAGTAATATGCATTGCTAAGAACTACATTTGGACAATTTTAAAGGTGATTTTCTCAATATTTTGATTTTTTTTTTTTTTTTTTGGAACCCTCAGATTTTCAAATAGCTGTATCGCCAAATATAGTCCTCTCCTAACAAACCATACATAGATGGAAAGCTTATTTATAAACCTCAGTTTCCAAAAATTGACCCTTATATACACACCCAGAGCCTGTGTGACTTTGTTGAACTCATAACAGATAAAATATGAAAGGAACAACTTAGGAACTTAAGAACTTACTATTACGTAATCATAAAAAATATTTTATGCAAATATCTGACAGTGCTGATCAGAACAAAGTTGTTAAGGTGAATAAGAGATTTATATGCTTGAAACTATCTGTGACTTCAGGAATGATTTTCTTTACATGTTTGTCCTCTAAAGCATGAGAGAAACAGCTTCGGGGAAAAGTTGGATCAGCCAGAAAGTATAAACAAAATATTATTTCATGTAGTTCTAACACTGTCGCAACATTTTAGACTGTTAAACACAGCAATTACTCCAGTAAAATGTTGCTCACCTTTAGGACTGAGTTGACGTGGTGCGGGTCCAACACGCTCCCCCTGCGCGAAGTCACGATGACCCGGCCATATCTCCCGGGTGTTTGCAAGTCCGAGTAGAGGGTGTGTTTGGATCGGTTGACGGGGAACAAACTATCCACCAAGTTCCCCTCGATCTTCGCCAGGCTGTGTTTGGGGGCTAACAGGTACTCCACGTTTTCCTCGATGCGGTATCTGCTGAAACTCGCGCCCAGCAGGATGGAGATCAGCACGGGCGCGGAGGCGAAAAACACCGGGTGATTGGCGACAAAGTGGCCCAGTTTGTGGAATGACGTCCTGAGCCCTTCGTGCAACACTTGTCGCAACATCCTAGAATGCAGCAACAGCGCAAGGGCGATGAACCAGCATCAGCATCAGAGATCCGGAGCATCAGTGTTCAACCCACGCAGCTGGATCACTGAAATGATGAAGCGTTGCGTTGAATCTCATCAGGTCCTTCTGGGTCAGAGACATTTTGTTAGTACTGCATTTAATCTTACTTTTAAGAAAAAGATAAGTCAGAATGAAAATGCTTTTGAAACGCTGCAACGTTAGGTGATTTTGTGCATGTGTGCGCATTATTTAGAGACTTTTCAAAGCGGACGACTTTCTTTCAGTATTCTGTCAGTAATTTTGGGGCGTTTCGCGCAAACCAAGCGGTGTTTGGCGTCGCCAGTACAGTTATCTAACCTTCAGATACCTCAAAGACATTAAAACAAAACGCTAAAAGGGTTTGTGATACGCAAATCTATAATGGAGTCATAAATAATGAGACTATAATGATTTATCAGTGTACCATCCCACGTCGAATAGCGAAACGTTGCTATGGTTATCTTCTCAGAATAACGCGATTTCTGTTTATTTAGCACAACTTGTAATCTAACTGTAACTGAAACGTCGTTTGAAATGTAAAAACACATACTTTTAAGAACTCAAACCATTTGTTTTGACTTCCTTTAAGGTCGAAGCCTTAATTTTGGGGTCAACATCCATGCCTCCTCCTCCCCACCCCATAATTCACACCTTGGACAATTGTGGTCACTTTAAAGGGAGTGACAGGTTGTATTAGCAGAAAGAAACCCCTAAACCGTGATGACGAGTTGAAAGTGGCAAAAACCTGGCTGCATGGGCTAAACTGTGTTGTTTTCGACAGGGAAAGGAAGGTGGTTCTGAATTATTACCAGTCACGTCTTTGCAGTTTCATGCCATCTGAGAGACCCAATTTCCATTAATGCGTCGTTGATCCGAGTGCCAGGAATGATCTGCTCATTTCTCGTAACGGAAACGAATCACTTTTCACTCTGAATATCTCCACGGCGTCTTAGAAAGGATGAATCCAGTACGTATCGGTGTATTTTTAACAGTGAACTGGTCATGCACTTACAAACAGTTTCAAAGGCGCAAATACAGTTTTGTATATTCCATTATCTATGAGGTGCGTGTCATTGATCCATGTTAATCCCGCACCGCGCCCAGCACGACCGCTATCCGCTGTTACCAGTCTGAAACCGCGAATCTCCACCACCGACCCGCGGTGCAGAATGCGTGCGGGCTCCGCGCAGCTCCAGCTCGGCCACTTGTGTGCATTTCCTTACTGAGTTAAGGCATTTGTGTACTGCGCAAGATGAAATATTCACAAACGAACGCGATGCGGCACTTAATTGCCCAGTTACGGAGCTGATTCAGAAGTTCCAGTTTCCCGAAGAGCCGGCCGGTGAATGCCGGTGGTGCCCCCACCCCCATTACACCTAATCACGGGAATGGGGTTGTGGAAAGGCGAAAGGGAAGCTTTTCTGATTGGTCTGTTAACGTTAGACCATACAAGAGATAATAACACACATAGAGACAACGATTACGTAACGGAATGTATTCTGTGCGACGCCAAAATTGACGTGTTATAGAAACTGTTTGCAATTACTATGCTAATTTACACATACAATTATTGTGTCAGTACACACAGAGCATAATTTATATGAGACAAAATTACAACCTTTATAACAAATTAAAACATTTAGCATTGAAAAACTCATTGTACTTCTCAACATTCAGAAAAGTCTTACAGATGCAACAGACTTCGTACTAATGTTTGCCTCTACAGAGGGAAAAAGTACTCAGAACTGAAAGCCAGTCACTAGGCTTGATTCAGCACCATGGACAGAGATGAATGAAGTACCACTTTTGGTCTTTTTAGAGAATCCAGAACACTTTTGAAGATGAATTTGGAAGTCATCAAAGGAATAGTTTTGCTTTTTCAAACATGTACTCACCCTCGAGCCATCTGAGATGTAGATGAGCTTATTTTTTAAACAGATTTTGAGAATTTAGCCTTACATCATTTGCCCACCAATCGATCAGTGCATCGGTTTTAAGTTAAAAGCATCTTGATGAATTTATTACAAACACAGTTTTTTCATGATGGATTTCACATGATGTTAACTCCTGGACTGAAGTCATTGCTTGTGGATTATTGCAATGTTTTTATCAGCTGTTTGAACTCTCATTCTGACGGCACCCATTCACTGCAGAGGATCGATTGATATGCAAGGGATGTAATGCTAAATTTCTTCAAATCTGTTCTGATGAAGAACCCTACTCATCTATATCTTGAAAGGCCTGAGCAAATGTTTATTTTTAGGTGTACCATTTTGAGAGTTTACCATGATGTGCTTTTGGTACTATTGGCACAATTGCTCATCTTTTCCCAGAAATTGTACAATACTTACAGTTTCCTTTTGTATCCTTAATCATGGCTGGGGTTATACTGTCCCAGGTCTCTTTGAATTCCTCAGACAGACAGTCTCTGGCTGACAGATCATTTAATAACCCTGGAACAGTCTGCTGGAAAGCAGGGGCATGGCTCTGGATCTACCCATGCATGACTAATCAAGAACTGAGCCCGTGATTCAGCATGGCTCCCCTACCTGGATCGCTCTAGTGCCTTCTGCTTTCCTCTGAGAGTTATTTGGTATCACATATCCAAATTAGCTCAATTATATTTTGCATGTGGTTTATTGAAATCCACATTGAGCTTGTTCAGATGAATGTTATGTTTCTTCTTCTTGCATCCAACCTTTGACCTACGCTGTAGACACGAAAGCAGCACTTGTAATGATCATCACTGTTTTATATGGTTATTGCCATGGTAACCATTGCTGATGCCTCCTGTAGCCCATGCTTTGCCATATCGTTCCAGCAAACCGACAAAGAGTGGTTTCCATGGTTACAGCTTTAGGGCACCATTGTGACTTCACAGCTGAAAGTGCTGGTTGTGTTTAGTGTCTGTAATACCTGAGTGAGTAAATGTTTGTACTCACGTTGTATTATTGCTCCTGCGGTATATTGTGCTGGCACAAGTAATGGGTTTGATTCCTAGGAATATATGTAACTTGAATGCAAAAGTTGCTTTGGATGAAGGATTCTGCTAAATGCATAAATGGAAATTTAAAAGTGTGAAAATGCGACACAGTAATACATAAAGCAGAAAAGTCTAGGCTGAGTTTATTTTGGGAGACAGGAGATGAACTCAAGACCATGAAAAGGTAGAGAAGGTTTGGTTTTCACAGAGAGGTGGGAGTGTGTCTCTGTTTGTTTGGTCTCCTGCAGTAGAAATTTACAATAGTTTTTGGAAAGAGTCAAAGATCAGAGCTCGAATCTCACTTGAGCTGTACGGCATAAGAAAACCTGAACTGAATAAGGCTCAGTTTGCTTGCTGTGCACTGGAGTCTGGGGAAAAGTTGATATGAGAGAAAAGAGGAGGAGACCTGGATTGAGAGAAGAGGGAAAAAAAGAGATAGAGTGAGTGGGAAAGAGAGTAAGAGTGATGGCAGGGAGAGAGAGATAGATGCAGAGAAAGACATGGAGGAGAGAAAATGTGAACTGAATGTCAATGATGTCATTTTCCTTTCCTCAATCTTTATCCTTATGTTACCTCAAACTTCTACCAAGTCATTTTCTTAATTAAATTTGGTCTTGTTTTCTAGGAAAATTCTTAGAACATCCTTGGAATTGTTACCATTTTAGAATATATGCAAAATAATAATAGATAATGTCTTTAACTCTATATTAAAGTTATTTTTTTTTTACTGTAATGGTAAGGTTTTTTTCTGTTTTTTTAAAAATGTTTTTTCAACTTCACCAAATTTAGCCTAAAACACAAATAAAAAAACACACAAATAAATGAAAAGAAACAAATAGATAAATATGAATAAATAATTAAATAGATAGATAGATTCTCTGAAAACAAACCCTAAAGGGATAGTTCACCCAAAATTGAAAATTCTGTCAATAATTACTCACCCTCACGTTGTTTCAAACCCGCAAGACCTTGGTTCATCTTTGGAACACAAATTAAGATATTTTTTATGAAATCTAAAAGCTTTCTGACCCTGCATAAACAGCAACGCAACTGACATGTTCAAGGCCCAGAAAGGTAGTAAGGACATTGTTAAAATAGTCCATGTGACATCAGTGGTTCAACTGTAATTTCAACGTAGTTTAATACTTTTTATGCACAAAGGAAACAAAAATAACATCTTTATTTAACAATTTCTTCTGTTCTAAGTCAGTCTTCGACATGCGTTCACAAATGATGCATCGTGGTACTTGTGAAGGCGTGTTGATTGACACAGAAAAGAAGAAATTGTTGAATAAAGATTATTTTTGTTTTCTTTGCACACAAAAAACACTGATGTCACATGTCCTTACTACCTTTCTGGGTCTTGAACGTAGTAGATGTGTTGCTGTCTATGCAGGATCAGAAAGCTCTCGAATTTCATCCAAAATATCTTAATTTGTGTTATGAAAATGAAGGAAGGTCTTACGGGTTTGGAACCACATGAGGGTGAGTAATTAATGACAGAGCTTTTTGAGCAAACTGTGTCTTTAATGCTGCATGCAGTTTTCTTGTTTTATTGATATTCAAGGACTTTATTTCAGTTTACTACATCAGCTTTCATTGTATTAGCTCTCGCTCTGTCTGCCAGAATCTCTGTCCCCATAAACCATATAGATGTTGCTAGACCCTAGTGAGAACAGCAGCTGCAGTAAGCTATTTTGGTTCATTTCACTCTGCCTTAGTCACTAAAAACTTCCCAATGAAATTACAACTAAAATCTATCAGTGGTACTGATGACATATATTTCACTGATTCACATCAGCTCCTATTTAAGTAGGGGACTGACTGAAATTCATAAACTATCCCTCCACTCCATCTCTCCATCTGTCTATCCATATGACGATTTCATCCCGAGAGGACAAACACAAATAAGGGAGAGATTGAGGGTTATGTGCATTTACAATGTAGGCACTTCATATCTGACGGCAGTCGACGGTAAAACCACTCTATATGTCTCTCTGTCTTTCTGTGAAGGTTACAAAGTCAAGATAACTGAAACCAACATCAGAAGGAAAAATCTTCAAAGAGACAGCACAAGAAAGGATGTACATAGTGAATGAGAAATTATACCTTTCTGACAATATGAATCCTGCGTCCTGCTGACTCAAACTGGGCACAAGAATTGCATGGTAATCCTCACCACATGCTCACAGGAAACGCTAAACATATTTACAAATGAGTCAATTCAGGAATAAACACACACAAATACACACTGACATGTTCTTATAAACTGGTCACCTCTATGAGTTTTTATGGAAATAAATAGACTGGAAACAAATAGTTTTGCGATTTTCGTGATATAGTGAAAATGTAATAAATTATATTAAACATTCTCACTGTTTTCATATTAATGTATATTAATCTACAGGTATTACATTTTGATGTTGCATTAAAGGTACAGATGAAGTCAAAAGTTTTCATACACCTTGCAGAATCTGCAAAATGTTAATTATTTTACCAAAATAAAAGGAATTACAAAATACATGTTATTTTTTATTTAGTTCTGACCTGAAAAAGATATTTCAAATAAAAAATGTTTACATATAGTCCACAAAATAATAGCTGAATTTATAAAAAGTTCTTCAGAAAAATCCTTTAGGTCTCACAAATTCTTTGGTTTTTCAGGATTGTTATGTATTTGAACCCTTTCCAACAATGACTGTAATATGCAACTATTACAGAAGGTTAAAACGCTCACTGATGCTCCAGAAGGAAACACTTTTCATTTAGTATGTTCCCCAGAAGACAAAATAAGTTAAATTTACCCCAGTCTTCAAATTCAAAAAGTTTTCACCCCCCAACTCTTAATGCATAGTTTTTCCTTCTGGAGGATCAGTAACTGTAAATATCTTTTTATGTGAAATATCTTATTCAGGTCAGTACTAAATAAAAGTTAACATGCATTTTGCACGATCCCTCTTATTTTGGTAAAATAATTAACATTTTGCAGATTCTACAAGGTGTATGTAAACTTTTGACTTACACTGTAAGTTAAGGGCTAAGAATGGAGTTAAGCATAATACAAATAAAAGATACATTGTGCTATGACATGCTATGGATCATTTGCACACCGCATTTCCAAGAACTAGCATTTCCACACATATATTTATAAATTTTTATGCACCTGTCTTCTGAACACATATGTTAAACTGAATAATGAGAGCACTCTGTACCCACCCACCCAATAGTACATTTAGCACTTCTTCTCTTTCTGTACACTGTGAATTTTTCCTTTCTGTCCCTCAGTGTTCAGCTCCCTAAACAGTAATCATCCTTATAAAACAGGCA
This sequence comes from Labeo catla, assembly GCA_012976165.1. NCBI lineage: Eukaryota > Metazoa > Chordata > Actinopteri > Cypriniformes > Cyprinidae > Labeo > Labeo catla. The sequence continues at coordinate 2,140,057 of VONZ01000029.1, read as the reverse complement.
GAAGACTTATATTCCTAATATTTGTTTTGTTTTCTTGGCTCTGCTGTTTAAAGCAAAAAACAACAGCGGAGGCACAGTTTGAAAAAGTGCAGTAAAAGTTGTTTATCATAATGGCCATGCTTTCATTGGCCAGGCAGTTAGATTGAGCTCAGCGGAGGCAAAACAGTAATTTAGAGGAAGATTGAGACATCTGTGCAGGCAGCACTGGGAACACTGGACCAATGAGCCAAATAGTGTCTTTATCTTCTCTGTCCTTCTCTTTAGTTAATTACAGTCTATGAGAGGATAGCTTAGATATTAAAAAACAATGCATGGCCAAACGTACAGTTGAGGTCAAAGTTTTACATACACCTTGCAGAATCTGCAAAATGTTAATTATTTTAACAAAATAAGAGGGATCATACAAAATGCATATTATTTTTTTTTATTTAGTACTGACCTGAATAAGATATTTTCACATAAGATGTTTACATATAGTCCACAAAGGAAAATAATAGTTAAATTTATAAAAGTGACCCCTTTCAAAAGTTTACATAGACTTAATTCTTAATACTGTGTTGTTACCTGAATGATCCACACCTGATTTTTACCTGTTTTCTTTACTGATAGCTGTTCATGAGTCTGTTTTTGTCCTGAACAGTTAAACTGCCTGCTATTCCTCAGAAAAATCCTTCAAGTCCCACAAATTCTTTGGTTTTTCAGCATTTTTGTGTATTTGAACCCTTTCCAACAATGTCTGTGTGATTTTAAGCTCCATCTTTTCACACTGAGGACAACTGAGGGACTCCTTTTGAACAGAATGAAGATGTATACATTTTTCTTATTTGGCCTAAATATCATATTTTTTCATTTAGTACTGCCCTTCAGGCACAGCTACAGAAATCATGTTTCGCAGAAGACAAAATAAATTACATTTACCCTGAACTTCAAGTTCAAAAAGTTTTCACCCCCGGCTCTTAATGCATCGCCTTTCCTTCTGAAGCATCAGTGAGCATTTAAACCTTCCATAATAGTTGCATATGCTGTGGATCATTCAGCACAGTATTAAGAATCAGGTGTATGTAAACTTTTGACCAGGGTCATTTTTATAAATTCAACTATTATTTGTAAACGTCTTTCATGTGAAATATCCCATTCAAGTGAGTACTAACTAAAAAATGATCCCTGTCAATAGAATTCATATGGTAGGATAATCTTTACCAAATTTGCATATAGGTTGTCTACAATGTAATCTGTTAAGTTTTACATTTTTTTTTAATTTTGTTTAGTTTTTTTATTGTTTATATATATATTTAATATATATATTTAATTTTTTAAAAATAATTTACCAAATTAATACATCAAACTGACCACCCTAGTAAATTTTCTTGCCTATAATTTACACTGCCATTAAAAAAAAAAAAAAACGTTCTGAGCAATTTGCCTTCCTGTAGCAAGACGTCTTTCCACTCAGCACTGCGTGCAAATTGCCTTAAGCTAATTTGGTGGCGGCATTATAAATGTTATGTAATTTGAATGAGTCACTCCCCAGCTCATTGAGACAGTTGATGTCCTTGTTTAATGTGCCACACTTGTGAAAAAAAAAAAAAAGGAGCTGAAAGCATGAAAAGGTAATCCAATGTCCCAGGAGGGCCCAGAAATCAGGGTCCATTAAGAGAAAGCAATTAATGATTAATTAGTTAATATGCAAGATAACAAGCAGTGCATGATTGCGTGGGATATTGCAGATTATGTACCATTTAGTTCAGGCCAGAGACTGCGTATGCAGCCATCCAGGTTGGGCTACAATAAGACGGATCGAATCAAGCCATTCATCACTGTAATTCACTTTCTTTCCAGAACCTTTAAGTCAGGCTAATAATTCACTGTCTTATTGTCCTATGATTAATTCAGGTTTGTTTGGAGGAGAGCATACCCAAAGGGACTGTCTGAGTGAGTCGATAAACATGAGCATTAAGAGGAAAAGCGAGACGATGGATGGATGAAAAGATGGATGGTTGCGTGGAAGAGCTTGAGGGCTTTTCTGAGAGGAGACACTACTGTTACATGATCCAGCAAGAACCACATCCAAAGAGGTATTTCACTCAAAAATATCAAATTTCTCACTTATGTGTTGCATGAAATCAATATATTGTTCTGTGGAACACAAAAGTGGACTTTTTTGACAGTTTATAGTGAAAGAATTTAAAAGTAGTCTGATTTGACTCATTCGCTGTGCTTTAAGTCATCTAAAGCCGTATTATAACATTATGGGATGAAAATAGAAAAACTAAAGTCATTATTTCCTAATAATCTTGGTGTTTCTGGTAAAATATGTAAATGACTCAGCTACATCCCTCACATACACACCTAGACATGCACAGAACTAATAATAAACTCTTCGAATCATACTTCTATACATAATGTGCCCGTCGCTTCTGCATTAGTCACCATTACTTCAAACTGTCAATTTTTTAATGGAGAAAAACTACAACTGAAGCACATAGAGAGAGAGGATCTATTCTTACGCAATGACTCAGCACATCCAGTCTTACACACACACATACACACTGACATTCTATACCGCGCCTGTACGTTACAATTTCTCTGTCCTACTTTGTATGTTTTTGTTCATCCCTTGGAAAGGTTTGGGTGTCAGGTTTGAGAGAATTGCACTAAAAGCTTTTTAGAGCACTTATAATCAGTGCATCATTATATCTCTGTATCAGTTGGTGCAACTCACTGCTGCAAAGAGAGGTAATTGTGTAAAAGATAAAAAAAAAAAAGAGAAATAACTGCACAACATAAAGATGCATTTATTAGATATAAAGTCACAAGAAATAAAGTCGCAATTACAAAAGAAAGTTTTAATGTGACATTATGAGGAACTGCATTATAAAATGTTGAAATGACTGTGCAATTAAAGTTGCAATAAATGTAAAAAAAAAAAAAAATGCAGTTGCAAGACATAATCACACACTGTAAAAAAAAACTGTAGTAAAATTTATGGTAAAAAAAAAAAAACAGCAGCTGAGGTTGCCAGAATTTTTCCATAAAAAATATGGTAGCAACGTTTTAGATTTTTTATGGTTTTGACTTAAATTTATATTTAAATACCGTAATTTCCTTAACTGATGTAATGTTAATCAACATACTGAAGCACTGAAATACTAACATATATATAGAAGGTGCACAGTGTCATCCACGCAAACACTAAACACCATCATGGTGACAAACTGAAATAATGCAATAAACGTCAGTTTAATAACATTAGATGTAACATACAACTCTAATGTACAAAACGGATTAAAAAAAACTAAGAAACATAGTTATTTCAACAAAAAAACATCAAATTTGAAATGTAACGCAGGGAATTTTGGGAACGTCAATATACGGTTATTCACTGTAAATTTTACACTCTTTTTCATTTTGAAAAACGGTATACTACTGTAAAATTACATCCAATGTCCAATACAATTTTTCACCCTATATAGTAGGGGAATTTACCGTTACCCATTTAACAGGATTTTACTCTAGCATTTTTACAGTCTTTTACAGTTGAATTCATGGTCATTTTTTACAGTGCAGTACAAGAAACAATTGCGAGACATAAAAATATAAGATGTTTTATTATAAAATAAAATATTGGAAGGCAATTGCGACGTTTAATCTTACAGATAATGTTGCAGTTACTTTTTTGAGTCAGAAACTTGCATCCATTAGTTATGCTAATATATAATTTGTCATTTCTGTATTAAATTAAGTAAGAATGTAAAAACAAATTTTACTAGTGGATTCAAAATTGTATTTTTCTTCTGTTCTTTTATTAAATTGATCATCCGAACAGATCTCTTTCACAATGTTTACTTTACTGCATTATTATACTGTTGCATTAGTATTTTTTAAGATGCTTTTCTGGCTCAGTTAAGTGTATAAATCAATAAAACTGACATAATCCAGATAATATAAGTCATCAGTATTTCTCAGCACGAAAATAACCAAGGTTTGGAGAGTCTGGCACACTGCAGTGCTGCTCCATGTGAAAGAAAGAGAAAGATACAGAGAGATGGTCTTCTGTTGTGCCTCTTCTTTTTTTTAAGTGAGTGGGCACACGCTCGGCCCCGTCGCCCACCGCCTGCCACGTTATTTCACACCATCCGCACACACTGCCAAGGCTGAGGTCACCAGGCTTTTCATTTGAAATTCCTGTGCGTCGTCATACCAGTGGCTGTCTTTGTGGGTCTGTGTGTAGGTGTTTGATTCTATGGAACAGCGTGACTCACACGCTTCCATAGAAGCTTCGACTTGCCTCATAGCTCGGCTCTACCTTCAAAACACACAATAATCAAGTTCTCAAGGCTTTCTGCTGCTGACGAAGCTCAATCGCACAGAAAAACACAACAACGGAAAAATGGAACTCGGTTATGGGTGCTGAGTTTGATCAATTTTAGTCTGGATCTTAAAGATAGCTTTTTCTAAGATGGAAGAGGACAGTTGCAGTAAAGATTCGTTACAGAAAATCTTACAAGGCATCTGTTTGTAAGAGAGTCTAGGAAAAGAAAAAAACTCGCTTTTAGCACCTCTCAGTGGACATTTCACATTGAATATGTCACCAAACGTACATGGTGGTACGTGTTCCACGTCTTGCTTAAAAGTTCCCACAGGTACGTTTTTGTCATGAGATTAGGTTGAATTTCTGTTCATTTTTTTTTTTGAAGTTCATCACTAAAAATATATCAATAAATAGCTAAAGTAACACATATTTTACTATTTTATAAATATATATATATATATACACTACCGTTCAAAAGTTTGGGGTCAGTACATTTTTATTGTTTCTTTTTTTTTTTTAAAGAAATTAATACTTTTATTCACCAAGGATGTATTAAGTTAATAATTAAAAGTTTATTAAAAGTTAATAATAAATAATTTACATTGTTATAAAATATTTATATTTTGAATAAACACTGTACTTTTTAAACTTGTTATTCATGAAAGAATCCTGAAAAAAAAAATTACAGGTTCCAAAAAATATTTGGCAGCACAACTGTTGATATTATCCAACATTGATCATTCTAATAATAAATCCGCATATTAGAATGATTTCTGAAGGATCATGTGACACTTAAGGCTGGAGTAACAGCTGATAAAAATTCAGCTTTTCATCACAGGAATAAATTCTATTTTAAAGTATGTTAAAATAAAAAACATTATTTTGTATTGTAAAAAATTTTGCAATATTACTGTTTTTTTTGTATATTTTTAATCAAATAAATGCAGCCTTGATGAGCATAAGAGACTACTTTAAAGACTATTACAAGTCTTACTGACCCCAAACTTTTGAACAGTAGTGTATATTTATATATAATATATATATATATATATATATATATTTATATTTAATATATATCTATCACTATAAAAAAAAAAAAAACACAAGTGGAGTGATACAAACAGTGAACAGTGAATTGGGGTTCCGATATCAGTAGAATATCGCACACCTCTCAGCCAATCAGATTCGAGGACCAGAAAAAACTGTAACATAAATATCATCACTATATATACTATAACAAAATATAAGCCAATATTTTCTGTAAAATAAGTAAATAAGCTAGTTTTGTTTAAATGAAGGATTGCAGAAATTAGTACACCTTAGATTTAATTCAGCAAATGTATAATATTCTAGTATTTAGTATGTCCTTTAAGAACTTTAAGTATACTGCTCTGACCCTTCTCGGCATTGAGTATACAAGCTCATGACAAATTTTCACATCTGTCCTGTTTAACTGCTGAAGGATGACCTCCTTAAATGCACTGGTCTTTAATGGGGAGTTTTGCTCAGTTTGTCGCTACAGAACCCCACACAGCCACTCAAAAGCATTAAGATTGAGTGAAATATATGTCCACTGAAGGATGTTCTCCTTGGGAGAATGAATATCTTCACTGTCATGCTGAAAAAATGCCCAATAATGCAGGGAATGAGGACAGGGCATTTTCTGTTTAAAGTTTTTGTATTACATCACACAGTGGTGTGTGAATTCAGGACAGCATTGATAACGCACAACTCCCTCACACCTTCAGCACTCATACATCCCTATATAAAAGCTTTACTATCACTGAACGTCACTGTGGGACTCAGGCACTTCTAACTGTACTCCTCCTCCAGCAACAACAGAACATTTTGGATGCTTTTGGATCTGCAGTGATTGACCTGGTCTCTTGAGACAAGAGTATGGATTCCCAGAAGTCTATATATTTTTAATATTGGCCTTGGAAGAGGTTAAATGAGTTTATTGTGCTTTGGCTACAGTAGGTAAATTCTAGTGGTGACAACAACCATGTCACTTTTGCAGGTTGCATCGTACTCTGTGAGATAAAGTGTCACTCTTTTTATAGCTTTTGTCTGCTCTGATACACTTGTATGGTATTTCTCCGGCTCTTTTTCTAGCAAAAATTCACTCATCACTAAATGAACAACTAAAGTGAAGACTTGATTATTTCAGGAGCCTTGTCACAAGTCCATTGTTTTTGAATGCTGGTGCTACTACTGCTGTATTTCCATACTTAAAACAATAATTTGGTATTCCTCTTGTACCGTCGTCCTCTTTTATGCTAAGAAATAAGTCACCTGGCAGTTCTCTCCCAAGTGGTTTCATTGTTGACAGCATAAAGTCTGAGTATGATTTAGTGGGCTATAAAACACTTTCAACTGTCAGGAAATTACTTGTCTTTAAAAGTTTTTGTTGATCAAAAATAGCCTTAAATTTACACTTTTTTTTTATTTAGTAACTTTCAGGAGGGTGTACTCATTTTTGCAACGCAACATTTTATCACTTTGATAAGAAAATCTTTATTGATCAAGCAGACTTTATATCTCCAAAGAACCCAAACATGTCTTCTAAATAAAGAGTAATTACTAAATTTGTTAAGTTTTACATGGGGTGTACTCATTTATGCTGTGTATATATATAATTCCTAAATAATGTTTTTTTTAAATACATTTAATTGATAAATTAACAGAAATTCTATAGAGATTTTATAATATCTGTAACCTTTATATTTCCTTGTTTTATGTGCCCAGGATCCTGTCTAACATGCTTAAAACTGGAGTTGAAAGCATAAAATCAGACACACAGTACAGTCCTTCCCATTTGTGACCATGGACCACAAAATCAGTCATCAGTAGCACAGGTACTTTTATAGCAATAAATACAATACATTGTATGGGTCAAAATGATCGATTTTTCTTTTTTGCCAAAAATCATTAGGATATTAAGTAAAGATCATGTTCCATTAAGATATTGTGTAAATTTCCTACCATAAATATATCAAAACTTAATTTCTGCTTAGTAATATGCATTGCTAAGAACTTTATTTGGACAACTTTAAAGATGATTTTCTCAATATTTTTGATTTTTTGCACTCTCAGATTCCAGATTTACAACTAGTTGTATTTCGGCCAAATATGGTCCTATCCTAACAAATCATACGTCAATGGAAAGCTTATTTATTCAGATTTCAGATGTATATTTCTCATTCTTCTGAAACTTAAACTAAAAGCCAGACTAAAAGCACAATGAATCATTTGATCTACTTATACTTCGCCAGAGCAATTTAAGAAGAAACTTCTAAGAACTCTATGTATGAGCAATCTCTGAGGCATACAGTGTTCCTCTGTGAGAAAGAAATCAGAAATTCCTCTGAATCAGAGATTGTCAAGCATTATCTAAATGCATCAGCCTGAACTAGAGACACTTTAACTGTCAAACCGACTCCATCACGACTTTAAATCATTAAAAGTTAGAAACTACAACGAACTACTGAACGAGGTGCACCTGTTTAATACATCCTGTCATGTGTTTGTGCTTTGTACTTTTTGGGAACACAGTGACTGATCAGTCTTGTCAACATGATCAACAGTTTCACGCCTTAACAAATGTGTCTGTGAGCATCGTGTTTGTAGTGTTTGTAGCCGTTGTGTTATGGAGGGTGGGCGTATGGCCACAGAGAGCAGAAAAATGCCTCATTATAGCGGCTAATGGGAAGGCCTCCTAACACGAGCCCTTCGTGGGGGACCGGACACGGTCACCACAGCAACAATCACCACAGCAACCACCAACACAACTCTCACATATTTCCACCGGCTGCAGTGAACCACCGAGACCATGATGATCCTGATATTAATACTCACGCTTTATGTGATAGAGCCCCTGTAGGAAATAAAAATCATGACTGAGATATCCTCACCATCTTTTTTGATTCTTCTGTGGTCAGATTTGCAATTAAAAGCCTGGAATCTTAAACGTTATACTTACAGCATGTCAACATCTGTCTCATTTGTGTGTGTTTTCAGGGAATTTTAAGAGAAAGTACTTACTGAGAACACAGTTGTGTGTGATGAGCTATAATAGAGAAACCTTTAAGCAACAACATGTTATTTTGGGGAACAGCAAGGAAAAAAGCTGAAGGAAAAGTGGACAGGTTAGGAGACGAGACTCAGTCCTTAGAGATTCTTGTCACGCTCCCTGTCAAATCCGATTGGAACAAATCACTCAAAAGAAAATCATATTTTCCGGCTTGTTACCGTGGTGATGCCACCTGAATCAAAAGTTTCAGCCAATGTGCTCTCCCATCAGTCATCTCTCTGTTATCTGTAACCACCTGTCTCTACCTATACATGCACAACGTATTGCTCAAAGTGCGTACAGTTAAAGTACTTCTGGTCAGACTTCTTCTTGAGTTACCAAAGACAGTTAAAAGAGCCGCAAGGAATAATGCAATACGATTTATATGATCCACACTTTCACATCTTTTTTAGGTGAATATAGTCTGTCTGTTTCTGTCAAAGTGACATAAGTTGATCTGAATTTTCTCCCTACACAGTATCTTGAGCTGTTAGATTTTACCTGATGTTAGAGCTCAGCATTCGTCATGATTCTGGACTCTTTTTAGGTCCTTTTTTAATTATACGCTGTTTTCACACTCTCACTTGTTTATTTAAACTGGGGGAAAGACCCAAAGTTGTAAACTTTTCCACCACAGTGTCATTTCTACGTCTGAAATGATGCATTGTGTTTAATAGCATTCTGTGATGGAAATTACATTTTAAAACATTTTTGGATAAAATGTCTGACTTCTGTGTCTTTGTGAGATTCAGATTTAATGTGTCCCAAAACACACAATCTAATAATATTTTCACACTTTTCACAATTTGACAAAATTACAGCTAGCCTGGAAAAGGCTCACAATATTATTCTGTGCTGAAGAAATATTTACCTTGATTTTTCTGCTTTCTTAACACATTGTGTCATATTTCTTACGCTCTTCCCTGACACTGTTGTTTCCATGGTAAATAAGTACAACAAAAAATAAAAAATTTACAAAATTTTACAGATAATGTACTCACCCCCTTGTCATCCAAGATGTTCATATCGTTCTTTCTTCAGCCGTAAAAGAAATTATGTTTTTTGAGGGAAACATTTCAGGATTTTCCTCCATATAATGGACTGATATGGTGCCCCGATTTTGAACTTCCAAAATACAGTTTAAATGCAGCTTTAAAGGGCTCTAAACGATCCCAGCCGAGGAAGAAGGTTCTTATCTAGTGAAACGATCAGTCATTGTTTTCGAAAAACAAAAATTTGTTTACTTTTTAAGCACAAAAGCTTGTGCAGCACAGGCTCTAGGATGCGCGTACATGGGTCGTTCTTGAACGATTTGTTCATTTTGAACAAATATGACTCGGGAAGAAACAAGTCGTCTCGGGGAGTGATTCATTCAGTCAAAAAAATGACAGTTCGTTTCGCTAGATAAGACCCTTCTTCCTCGGCTGGGATTGTTTACAACCACATTTGGGATCGTTTGAAGCTGCATTTAAACTACATTTTGGAAGTTCAAAATCGGGCCACCAATGAAGTCCATTATATGAAGAAAAATCCTGAAATGTTTTCCTTAAAAAACATAATTTCTTCACGACTGAAGACAGAAAGACATGAACATCTTAGATGACAAGGGGGTGAGTAAATTATTTGTAAATTGTTGCTATGGAAGTGGACTTCTCCTTTAACAAAAAAGGTAAAACAGCGATATAAGACGGTTTTGGAGTTAAGGGAGAACATGAGATGGGAATTTTTCGACATGTTACGTTGCATATATTTAGCTAAATGCTCCTCTCTAGAGTTCATTTTTCTAGCTGACTCATGAGTTTATGGTCACCGAATATGTTTTTTCTGAGGTAAATATGATGTTACGTGACATATGATATTGTTTACAATTATACTGACATAATTCCGCGGTTAAAACACTGATGGAGCGATTACATGAGACATGATACGGATTCGGTTAAGTTTAACTCTTTCTTTTAACATACCTTTGGGTGTTTATTCATGTTTACTTCTTGCTGAAACTAGTATTGAAGGGTTACTCCACCCCAAATGAAAATGTTGTCAATAATCACTTACCCTCATGTTTTTCCAAAACCGTAAGAGCTTTGTTCGTCTTCGGAACACACATTAAAGGTGCAGTGTGTAATTTTTAGCGGCATCTAGCGGTGAGGATTCGAATTTCAACCAACGGCTAAGTCCCCCGCTCACCCCGCCCTTTCGAAACGCACACAGAAGCTACGGAAACTGACACAGGACAAAAATGTCAAAGAATTATATATACTTAATTATTCAGTAAACCAATATGTTATTGCGAATATTATTGTTACTCATTGATCATTGTCTCAGGTTTATTCACTGACTTTTTTGTATGACAGTTAGTAGGGTTGGGCGACGTCTACCAAATTGGCATCGGACGAAGTCTACAATGAAACATCATGATGAAAAGTGAAAGTGAAATGCGATCGTGCATACGAAATCAGTTTCAATGCCATGCACATTACTAGCGGCCCCCTGATGTCCGCAATTTATATACAGTATAATTACTTATCGATATAACTGTGAGAGAAAGTAATGAAATATATATATTTTTCCATCTAATGTTTATTACTTTTAAAACACAACTTTCTTTCCGAACACGGCATTGGGATGCGGTGGCTTGCGGGAGGGGAAAGGGAGGAGGGGGTGCGATGGGATCACAACATCGTTATGTCTGTCTGCCGTCGTCTGTCCCGACTTCTTCTGGCTGCATCAAGTTTTCTTTTGTTTACCGACAAAGACTGACGCTCTGCCGGTTCTTGAACAACGTACTGACGAAACGCGCTCTGTAGAAGTTTGTCCGTTTAGGGCTACTATAGAAACATGGCGGCACTAAATGGCGACTTCCATGTAAGGGGACCCGCGGTGTATGTAGATATAAATTGCTCGTTCTAAGGTTATAAAATCATAACGGCTTATTATGTAAGGTCTTTACACACCTCTGAAAACATAGTTTCGTATGTTATATTGCACTTCTGCCAATAAATTCTCGTAAATATTACACACTGCACCTTTAAGATATTCTGGATGAAAACCGGGAGGCTTGTGACGGTCCCACTGACTGCCAGGTAAATAACGTTACCACTGTCAAGACCTAGAAAAGTATGAAAAACATTGTCAAAATAGTCCATCTGCCATCAGTGCTTCAATCTGAATTTTATTAAGCGACAAGAATACTTTTTGCACGCAAAGAAAAAAAAAATAACGATTTTATTTAACAATTCGTCTCCTCCGCATCAGCGTAGCACCATTTTGGAGAGTATCCGCTAGACGCAAACTGCGTACGCAGCTCTGTGTTAGCCGCACCACACTGATACGTTTTCTACGTATATTTACGCTTTAATTTGAATGAAAACAGCATATCCGGCGTACGCAATTTGCGTCCAGTGGATACTCTCTAAAATGGCGCTATTGAGGCGAATTGTTGAATAAAATCGTTAGTTTTTTCCTTGTGTACAAAAAGTATTTTTGAACCACTTTGAACTAGATTGAACCACTGAAGGCAGATGAACTATTTTGACGATGTCTTTCATACTTTTTTGGGTCATGACAGTGGTATTTACCTGGCAGTCATTGGGACAGTCACAGCAAGCCTCCCGGTTTTCATCCAAAATATCTTAAATTGTGTTCCAAAGAAGAAAGAAGCTTTTAGGGGGTAAGTGATTAATGACAACATTTTCATTTTGGGGTGGAGTAACCCTTTAAAGCGGAAGAAACGATCAGTTAACATGCGCTCCCCGCTTCCGCTTAAACTGAGGCAGACAGCGATATGTCACTCTACATTAAACAGCGCCAAAACGGCATTTATTGTTTAAATACTGTAATAAAATGGCAAGAATCTGAAATCTGAGACATGTTTTATATCAAAAGTAACAAAGCAGAAAGCTTACTGGGATTTATTGGATAGGAAATGGGCAATATTGTTCCAATCATTAACTGACTAATTGATTCTTGGACTTTAAGAATCAATACTGTTTCGTAAAAATGAGAATATATATTTTTTATAGTTTAAAATTAAGAGTCTGGGAGAGCAAAAGAATACAACAGCAAAGAATAGAAGCCATACTTAAAAGGCATTTTAAAAGTAGCAAAAGGAAATTATGAAGGCATTGTAAAAAATGTTCCAGGACATTTTTATAGCAAGAAGAATAAAGCTGAAATTTTAACACAAATCAACCCTTGGGATGTGAAATTGCCTGCAGTTGAAGAAACCATTTACCTTTCTCTCCTAATCTCTTTCTCTGCCTTTCTGTTTTCCGTTCTTCCTTTTTTCTTATTTTCACCTCATTTATCTACCTCTCTCAGCCTCTCTGTGTCTCTTCAGTGGAAACGGCAAGCTGCAAAACCATGATGGATAAGAACCCTTAAAAAAAGGTCTGATCTAGTTAGACATTGAGTCCTAGGCGTTCCTTCCCAATTCTACTTCTTATTTCGCCTCAAGGCCAGAGCCACTACACCCCTTTTAGAAATGTACTTTTCTGTTTTCAGAGGTACAAATGGGAGCGTATCCGGTGAACGTGCTCGGCAGGGAAGGAGGTGTTGCTAAGGGTGTTGTGTTTTGGATTTATATTCTGTGTGAGCAGGTGATTAGAGCAGGCTTTTAAAGGAATATGAATCATCTGTGTCTTTCAGCTTGTAAGTCAAGAAGGAAGTCAGAAAGGCTGACGGATGTGTGGCGGTTCAGTCCGTCAGACCCTGAGGCAACGTTCTTGTCAATGACTGATCCAAGTTATCCAGGTGACTTACGATGGCACACTTCTCAAATCTGAAGTGAGAGAAAGAGAAGTGCGTTCTGCGGAGGAGATTTGTGTAAAGGGCATTTGTAGACGTTAGCATCTCACTTTGGCAGATGGTATTGTCAGTCAGTATTCATAAAATGACTTCCTTTTGTTTTCATGTTGAACTGATGAAACTACTACACAGCCTCATCTAACTAGTTTCAGGTGCAAATAGGTCAATGACAAGATAAGGACATCTTTTAAGAAGAAGGTTTTGAGAAATTCATTTTTGTTTCTACAGAACCCCTAAGGAAAAAAATACTAGATGGGTGGAGAAATTATATTTCAGTGTTTCCGGTGTTTTTGAATAGTAAAATTTGTAATGTTTTTTTTTTTTTTTTTTTCTTCAATAATTCTCTTTTGCTCATCAAGCCTGCATTTATTTGATCCAAAATACAGCAAAAGCACAAAGATTGTAAAATATTTTTTACTATTTAAGATAGCTGCTTTCTATTTGAATATATTTTAAAATGTAATTTATTGCTGTGATCAAAGCCAAATTTTCAGTATCATTACTCCAGTCTTCAGGGTCACATGATCACAGAAATCATTATAATATGCTGATTTGCTGTTCAAGAAACATTTTATTATTAGTATTATTATCCATATTTAAAAAAGGTTGAGTAATTTTTTTCAGGATTCTCTGATAAATAGAAAGATCCAAAGATCAGCATTTATCTGAGATAAATAAGCTTTTGTAACATTATACACTACACTATTAAAAAGCCTGGAGTCAGTATGATTTTCGTTTTTTTGGGAAGAAATTAATACTTTTATTTATTAGGGATGCTTTAAATTGATCGAAAGATTTCTATTTCAGATTAATGCTCTTCTTCTGAGCTTTCTATTTATCAAAGAAACCTGAAAAATTCTGCTCAGCTGTTTTCAACATAATAATAAATGTTTCTGAGCAGGAAATCTGAACATTATAATTTTTTGAAGGATCATGTGACAGGAGGAATGATGCTAAAAATCCAACTTTGAAATCACAGGAATAAATTACATTTTAAAATATATTCAAATAGAAGTCTGTTATTTTAAATAGTACAAATATTTCAAAATTTGCTGTTCTTTTGATCACATAAATGCAGGCCTGGTGAGCAAAGGATACTTCTTGAAAAAACATTTAAAAATCTTACTGTTCAAAAACTTTTGACTGGTAGTATATAGATGCACAGACACACACAGAAGTAAAATAATAATAATAATAATGCATCTTTTAAATTAATTTTTGGAGAAATATTGTTGAGAGTGTGACATTCATTTTTGCAAAACCATATAAAAATAATGAATAATGAATTTCTACTATCTTGGCATATGTGTTTTAAATTGCACTTAAATTGGAGAAATAATATTTCAGCGGTTTTGCTTTTAGTCACAAAATAGATCACATAAGTTAGAAAACAAAAGTTTCATGAGCAGGCATTTTTTTGAGGGAAACACAAAAGCATTTAAATATAATTTATTGTTATAAATATTATTATTATTATTGTTATATTAGCATTTAATTAGCATTTAAATATATATTTTTTATTATACACACACAGAATAAAAATATAATGCATCCTTTCAAGATAATTTTTGGAGAATTATTGTTGAGGGTGTAACATTTATTTTTGCAACATTTTAAAAAAATCAAAACAATAAAATAACATGAATTTCTACTAACTTGACGTCTGTGTTTTAAATTGGACTTTTATCTATCTGTCTATCTATCTATCTATCTGTCTATCTGTCTAACTTTCTAATCAAAATTAATTAAATTTAGAATTTAAAACGTTTTTTCACATTTAATTTTATAAACACATGCTCATCATGTAGATGTATTCAAATCATACTTTGTATGAGGTGCATATTTAATTTTTTTAATCAAAAGATAAAAAATGACTGTCATGTCATTGACCCTTGAACAAAACCCCCTGCCTGCCGAACAACACCATAAACCATGATATTCATATAGATGAGCATACATACATTTTACTACTACCCATGTTGATCGAATGTGATTTAAGTGTGTCAGCATGTTCCACTCCAGATGGTATTTTTTATGAGAGGCGGAGGCAATGATTTGGTTCTTCTAGATTGCCATTCATAAATCATACTTGAGATCACTCACATTCATTCCCACCTGACAGCTCATGTGCCTGTTACTCTGATTACCCCCATAATCATTCCTGCCTCGGAGTCCATTCTCTATCATTACCACCACCAACAAACACATGGAATGTTTCTTCATGGTCACACTAAAAACCAGGCCATTTTCAGCAAGCTTTCATGTTCTTGTGTCTCAAGGACACAAATAAGAATCAGATCTCCACAATAATTCACTTGAAGATGGTCTTAAATGACAGAGTACTGGAAGAAACACATATTTTCTTTCCTTTCTCTACATAAATGATTTCCCCATATTGATGCCTGCATTATTGATAAGAAGTTCTGTTGTGATAAAGTGGCATCCAGTCGTGTTTTCCACAAGAAATTGCTCACAAAAAACGTCTGGCTCCTGCGTTCCCCAGGCTCATCTTTTGCTGCATTTTCGCCATACATATCTATAAATAATTCTTCCATTTCCTGGCTGTTCCGCTTTCAGCGTATCTCCAAGTGTATTTATTTTGGATAAGCCCTTGAGGAGAATCTGGCAACCTGACCTCGTAACGGTGAGGTCCCAGCTTAGCTCTTCCATACTTGATAGAATATTAACGGTGAAGCTATCTTCTACACTCTACCGGGCACTGATGGAAAACATAATGTCTACAAAAACCTGTGAGCAGATAAACTGTCTGACCCAAATGTTCCTGCTGTCATCTTCTCCGGCTTGAATTCCTGCTGTTCTGTGGTTCATAACCTGGACCACCTGGAAAGGATAATGTCAATTCTCTGCCACTTAAATGTCATCTGAAAGCACTATGTACAATTTAAAAATGCAGTTTGTTATTCAAGCAACACCTATTTTGAAAGATAGGTTTTTAGTAAGATTTTAGATAGATAGACAGACAGACAGATAGATAGATAGATAGATAGATAGATAGATAAATAGATATAATGTTAATTATTTTACATACAAAATGTGTTTTTTAATTTAGTGCTGACCTGAATATGACATTTAACATAAAAGTCCACATATAGTCCACAAGAGAAAATAAAAAGTTTTTTGTTTTGTTTTGTTTTGTTTGGTCATAGTTGTTCAAACAGTTCAATTGCCTGCTGTTGTTCAGAAAAATCCTCTATGTCCCACAAATTCTTTGTTTTTTCAGAATTTTTTGAACCCTTTCCAACAATGACTGTATGATTTTGAGATCCATCTTTTCACACTGAGGACAACTGAGGGACTCATATTCAACTATTACAGAAGGTTAAAACTCTCACTGATGCTTCAGAAGGAAAAAATGATGTATTAAGAGCCTGGGGGTGAAAACTTTTGAACAGAATGAAGATGTGTACATTTTTCTTATTTTACCTAAATATCATATTTTTTTCATTTAGTACTGCGCTTCAGAATCTACAGAAGATACTTAAATGTTTCCCAGAAGACAAAATAAGTTAAATTTAGCCTGTTCTTCAAATTCAAAAAGTTTTCAAGTTCCCTGGCTCTTAATTCATTGTTTCATTCTGAAGCATCAATTTTTCACAATTCTGAAAAATCACAATTCTCCAATGATTCTAAACTAAACAAAACAAGATGTTATTTAGCCAACTAGAGGCTGTGACAAAATATTAATTGCCTCATTCTATAAAAAAATGTTTAATTAATTTGATTGAATTATTTAAAAAAACTTGTTTGAATGAATGATTCAATGACTTACTCTTAAGTACTTCTCTTGTTCTAATACTGAACAAGAGAAGGTTTTGAATGAATCTTTTGACTGAATGACTCAATGACAAATGCATTTTTTAACAGTCACTTGTTGCCACCTAATGGCGTAACAGTGTAATGTACATTGTAGTCAACAAAACCTTATTTGAAGTGCCATTTTGGAGCAAAAATTAGTTTCAAAAGATGATTTGCTCAATTTTGATCGCTACAATAGACATCAGTGTTTATATCCGAACTATAAACTTTTGAGTGCTTGTGACAATAGGAATGATTGTAAGACATAAATAGCTGATTGAGATGACTGTTTGTGAAGCTTATTTAAACATGATACATATTTATATGTAGTCGTTGTTAATATCTTTTAACGATTAATCATACAGCTCCAAAAGATACATACATTTCCTTTTATATAGATAGATACTGTAGATAGATAGATAGATAGACAGACTTATTTTCCGTTCACCTGGTGAAGTAAAGAGTGAATTCATGTGTAGTGATTGAGTAAACAAACAGTGTACACTCAGGTCATGGTGTTTAAAAAGTTCTGTGCTCTCCAGGCTCATCCAGCTGTGCATAATGCTTTCAAAAAGCTCTTAGTACCCATGTTTCTATCTTTGCGTGCCGCTCAGGGCTATCAGGATGTCACTCAAGTCCAACGTAATTAATCTCCAGAGAACAGACCAAATTGAACCTCTTACCTCACCAGGTAAGATCTGCAAAAAGTAAAGCACGAATAGCTATTTTTATTTGTATAAATGACCCTTCAACCAATGCAACATGCTTTTTTAAAAATGCAAACATACAAACAAGATAAAAGACAAAGAAAAACAGGCCTGTAAACACACAAACATGCTTAAATCTCCCTCTAGTGGACGAACTATGTAAAACACTCAACTTGTTTGTATGTATCTCTCTGGCAGACAAAAAAATCTAGTACTGTAATTGCCTACAGTATCTACAGCAGCGATTTTAGTACTCAAAGACAAAGGATAAGTTAATGGAATCGGCTTTTAATTCACTATGGGTGTGATCCTTTAAAGATTGATGGGGCTATTAACCAGTGAATTGATTATTGCTCTTTTAGCTCTGAGATTGTCCCGCTTCCTCATTAGCTCAAGCCATCAGTTGTAGTGCATTATGGGGAGAGAATGTGATCGGTTGGAGTAAAGATGATGCATGCCCTGATAATATAATTATGTTCTTGCTCTCTCACAGACAGTGCAGAGCCTCTACAAACTCTTCAGGTTCCAGTGCACTCATAGGGCACTGTGTTACCATAGGAACAGTATACATAAATGCACATAATTATGTTATTGTCCTTGTCTCAAAGACAGCCGGAGTGAGGGGGAGACCGAGAGATAAAGAGACCAAGAGAAGCGGAGGAAACAGTTAATCGAGGTGCTGTCTTTGTTTCATTCTAACAGATTTGTGAGCTCTGAATCATCTGAGCAGCCTTGTGTTTGTGATTTCTTACTTTTTTAAACATTTGATGATCATAAATAATGGATGGGTGTGGATGTAGAGGCTAGAAACCTTGAACAAAACCTTGCCGTTGGGGGTAATTATGGGTTACAGAAATAAAATCGAATGTAATATAAATGCGTAAGGGTGTACGCTGTAAAAAAAATCATTTTTCGAACAAAGATGACTGGAGAAAATACTTTTTTTAGTCAAAATTTAATGTTTAAATCAATATGTTACTTGCTGTTTCTTTAAAATTAATTGTGGAATTTACTAGCAATTTGTGACTGAAAAGATACATTTTTTCGTGTGGATTTTATTAGATGCTAAAACTGGTTACAGTGTTTTTCAAAGGACAGTTCACATGAGAATGAAAATTCTGTTCATTTACTCTTTCAAAAGACTTTATGCTTCTTCCATGATGAATTTTTGGAAGAATATCTTAGCTGCTATTTGACATATGTATGTTTAGCTATTTAACAAACACTTTTTTGCGAAGCAAATTACAAATGAGGAGCAATTTATCATATAAAATACTAATAAATAAATTAAAAATAAATGTATATATAAGAAAAGAGAAATTAAATATTTTTGATTTCTAAATCAGGCCTAAATTCTAAATTTAAAATGTTATGAATAATTTAGAATTTAAAACCTATAGCTTAGAATTTAGTTCTGTTCCAGTGTTTTTTAACTATTTATTTATTTTGTAATTTTCATATTTGTAAGGTATTCAATTTTTATGAATAATGACATCCTCACATAAAGCTGCAAAGGTCATATTGTTTCAAATCTAATTGAAAACAAAACAAAACACACACACACACATACATATATTTATTATTATTACTAAGTGTATTTGAATAAATAATATACTATATGGGCCATTCTACAGAAATGATTCTGTAAAAAAAAAATTCCACGTCTTTTTCCACAAATGTTGTATGTATGTAAGTTGTATAATATCCAAGGTACGCATTTCTAGTAATTGTGCAGTTATATTATATTTTCAGAAAGTTTTGGAATATTTGTCCTCTCCACAAATTTGTGACTACCGAAACAGTAATGTATAATTTAATAAGAAGGGTTTTATTGACCTATTAAAATTTTGCTTATATCTTCCCTGTAAATATATATATATATATATATATATTCTATTTTATTAAAAAGTTTTTAGAGGTAAATCAATAACAATTACAATTTTAACAATATTTCAAGTGACTTTCAAGATTTTTTTGTATTTTGAATCCACTTTTTCTTTATAAAAGGCAAAAAAAATTGATCATACTGATTTCAAACTTAAGGGTTCATTAGTTTAAATATACATTTAACCAAACACTATCATAACATTTAAATTGAAAATTCAGTATACTTTATTTTTAACAACAAAAAAAAATCACAGAATTTTAACCCACATATTAAAAAAAATCTAAAACATAATTCAAATACTAAAAATGTACATAACTGTACTCAAATTTTGTTTGTTTCCCACAAATAAAGTATTATGTGTTCCTTTTTGTCATGTTTCGGTCTTGAGTGTTACAGTAGTGACAATTTTAGACACTTTTGAGCCTAGCTCAAAGATGCTAATCAGCATACGGTTAGCTAGCACAGTTCTGAACAGTTGTACACATATATAAACGATAATTAAAAGTGTTTAATTATAGAAAATGCTGTTCAGTAGTGACATTCTTTAAAGTTACACATAATATTTTATACTTTTGAACACATTTACCTTAAAATGATGGGGAGAATTGTGGGGCCTATATATACAAGTCTTAATTAATTGGTTTAGTAAAAACTCCATGCATAATATTTATAAAAAACTTTTTTTAGATGAGGTATAGCATGTGACACTGCAGGGCACAGTTGTGTTCTCACATTCACAAGCCTTATGCTTCAGTAGACGAATTGGCTGCCTCTGGCATTATTCACAAAACTCACTCTCGCCACCTCCAGCTTTCTCTCTCTCTTTCATCTCCAGTTTCCTCTGGGCTGAATGAAGATTTGGCCCCCTGGACATTTGAACCCATTATACTTTGTCGCTCTCTTTCTCCCGCTCCTCAGAATGACAGCAAACACTACTACACACAGACTGACGGATGCATCTCCTCAGGACCCCTGGGCTATTTTTAGAGCTTTCCTCTTTAGCGCACCAATCAATGAAATTCTGTGTTCCACTGTTTTGTCCCCACAAGACTTCCTCTGTTATTAC
This sequence comes from Labeo catla, assembly GCA_012976165.1. NCBI lineage: Eukaryota > Metazoa > Chordata > Actinopteri > Cypriniformes > Cyprinidae > Labeo > Labeo catla. The sequence continues at coordinate 2,119,390 of VONZ01000029.1, read as the reverse complement.
TGTGTAAATGGAGGTCAAAGCAATTGATTTTGGTTCACATCCTATCTGCATTATTGGACTGCTGCTGCTGTGTGTGTGTGTATGTGCTTAATTCATGTTCTGAGTTCATGTCCAACAGGGCTGGTTCTATTTTTCATTCATCCAATTTCCTCCTGTGCTTGAATAGACTGTTATTCATACATGTTTCCTAATTGGTCATGTGAAAATTGAAAAAAGGACATTTGTATTGATTTCCTCTCCCTACTCGCTTAAAGGAATAGTTCACCTAAAAATTACATTTGGCTGAAAACTCGAATTTAGGCTTTCCAAAATGTAGATAAATTTGTTTCTTTATCAAAACAGATTTGGAGAAATTTAGCATTACGTCGCTGGATCCTCTGCAGTGAATGGGTGCTGTCAGAATGAGAGTCCAAACAGCTGTTAAAAACATCAAAATAATCCACACGACTCCAATCCATCAATTAACGTTTTGTGAGCAAAAAGCTACATGTTTGTAAGAAACAAATCCATCAAGGCATTTTAAATTTTAGCTTTTAAAGATATTGGAGATATATACATTGATTATTAAACTAAACTAAACTAAAATCTCATATACCAGCCACAGTTGAGGTCGAAAATTTGCATCCCCCTTTCAGAATCATTAAAAATGTTAATTTTCCCAAAATAATACGTTCATACAAAATGCATGTTATTGTTTATTTAGTACTGACGTGAATAAGATATTTCACATAAAAGATGTTTACATAGTCTTGTTTAGTCATAGTTGTTCATAAACCCTTTGTTTGTCCTGAACAGTTAAACTGCCCGCTGTTCTTCAGGACCTTCAGGTCCCACAAATTATTTGGTTTTCTAGTATTTTTGTGTAATTGTACCCTTTCCAGCAGTGACTGTTTGATTTTGAGATCCATCTTTTCACACTGAGGACAACTGAGGGACTCATATGTAACTATTACAGAAGGTTCAAACGCTCACTGATGCTTCAGAAGGAAACATGATGCATTAAGAGCTGGGGGTGCATTTTAAGATCAGGGTAAATGTAACTTGTTTTGTTCCTGGGAAACTTGTAACTTTATTCTGTAGCCTCTGAAGCGCAGTACTAAATGAAAAAAAAAAGATATTTAGGCAAAATGAGAAAAATGCACACATCTTCATTCTGTTCAAAAGTTTTCACCCCCCGGCTCTTAATGCATCGTTTTTCCTTCTGAAGCATCAGTGAGCCTTTGAACCTTCTGTAATAGTTGGATATGAGTCCCTCAGTTGTCCTCAGTGTGAAAATATGGATCTCAAAATCATACAGTCACTGTTGGAAAGGGTACAATTACACAAAAATGCTGGAAAACCAAAGAATTTGTGGGATCTGAAGAACAGCAGACAGTTCAGGACAAACAAGGGATTTATGAACAACTATCACTAAACAAAACAAAACAAAACAAAAAAAACAGCTGTGGATCATTCAGGATTCTAGTATTAAGACTCAAGCATATGTAAACTTTTGAACTGGGTCATTTTTTATAAATTCAACTCAGTTTTCTCTTGTGGAGTATATGTAAACATATTTCATATGAAATATCTTATTCAGGTCAGTACTAAATGAACAATAACATGCATTTTGCATGACCCCATTTATTTTGGTAAAATAATTAACATTTTTAATAATTCTGAAAGGGGGATGCAAACTTTTGACCTCAACTGTAAATATGTAGAGACAACAGATAATGGACCTGATCCCACGTCTTTTTATATTCTGCTATAATGACTGGCTGACTGTATATTATGCAGCTTATTACATGGTCAAATAAATAAATAAATATTGATTACAAATGAGAAACCACATAAATGATTTCATCTTTAAACATGAATTTAAAATTCACCTTGTTTTTTTTTTGTAAATGCATGTTATAGATCTCATGAATGGCTATGTTTAATTTTACAATTTTTTTTTTAAATCATAACTTAAAATGTTTCGATGAAAACAATTTTGAGACTCAAAAGTCTTTTTTTTTCACAGTACTGAAGCAAAGATCTGTTTCATCATGACTTCACCATGTATCACACACCAAAATAGACTTGTTTTTCTACTAAGAAAGAAACAAAACAAAACCACAAAGACACTCAGGAAAGAAAACCTCAGGAAAACAATAATTATTTACTTGCGTTTTCAATAAAATAAAATGACAGACAATGTTAACTGTTATCAACAACAATGAAAACGACAATAATAATTTATAGCACTCTTAAAGCGACAGTGCGACCTAATTTGTTTGTGTAAAAAAAAAACAGTGATGAACCAAAGGAACGCCTCAAGGGAATTTTTGTGGTCCGTTTGGCATTTGCACATTTTAATTGAGGTCAGATCTGGCTGAAAGCGCTCAGGTTTGTAGGCACTGTACTTATTTTCTACAGTATTCCAGTGGCTGAAGGAGGGCCAGGCGCTCAGTGGTCAGCACGGCCCCAGGGTTCAGTGTTAGTAACCGCTGTTTCTCTATAAGAAACCAGTGAACGGGACAAAATAAGGAGGTTTGGGTTGTGCTGTGATTGAAATCTTCACAGGGTCCTCTTTCTCATTACCACACTCGACAGGACTCCGCCCCCCTGTTCATGACTGATCTCTCTGGGCAGTTAAAAGCTTTACGGAACTCTTCGAAGTTGCTCATCGCTCCGATAACCCTTCATCATAGTAACAAGAAGAAAGTGAGTGACACTGAAGGATTGTATAGATGTAATTTAGATGTAAATGAGATGTGTGTATATTAATGCATCGTACCTATATTTAGGAGGGCTGTGAGCTCCACTCTGGATCTGATCACGTGCTGCTTCTGGTCTGTAGGCATTACAGCGAACCTAGCAATATATAAACAACAAATCAATAGAGTCCCATTTAAAACAAGACACTACAAGGGAAACCATTGTTTTTCATGCACTGCTCAATTGTGAGATATTGGGCTATTTGGCTTTTCATAACATGTTGTTTCAGATTAACAAGTACTGAGACTTGCTCCTGCCAATACATCCTTAACCATGCTGCTGGAAGCTGTAAGAAATATTGCTGTTGCACATATGTGACCCTGGACCCTAGTTATACATCATCTGAATAAAAAAGCTTTCCACTGATATATGGTTTGATAGGGCAGGACAATATTTGAAAATCTGAATCTCAGGTTGCTGATTTTATACAAAATTACATTTCTAAAAATATAATGATTTTTTTTTTTGGATTAACAAAAAACACATCTGAAAACATTCATGTCTACTTAAAAGTATTCACTTTAATAATAATGAGAAAGTGCATGCTTTTGAGTGTGTACTAAAACTACCATGCTACGATATCATAGCATGTTAATTCTAATCTTGTGTACTATTTAGGCATACAACCCTTAGAAATGACAGAAAAAGCTGAAATATTTTCAACTTTTTCAACCCATTTTAATTTTTTAAGATAAAAAATTAATGTTTGTGACTTGTGACATTTAAGTCGAAGTATTTAGGTGAAATTAATAATACTAACATGAGCATAACTGAGGAAAAACAGCTGGTTGTTGGTCAGACCCACACCAGGTAGGAGAGGCTCCTCAACGCCTGCTCTCTCTTTTTCAATCCATCTCCTATAGGCCTGCAGACAAGTTCGCATGTACACTTAAATATATACATCACAACAGACACACTATTGAAGGAATCATTAAAAAAAATTCTTTCATCCATGGATCACAAACTTTGGAATTTTAGGTTCTGGTCATTTTTTTTCTATGCAATTAAAGTGGTGCTTTCAAGCTTAAAAAAAAAAAAGATGAAAGGAACCATTAAAATATGATGAAACGGACCCAGAATTGTGTACCATACAGTTTTTAAGTTATAAGATATTCAGAAATGTATTCACTGAAAATCTTGACTCTCCTGAGAAAAGCAGCATTTCGATTTGTGAAAAATCCTTCAGGCCCCACAAATTCTTTGGTTTTCCAGTATTTTTGTGTATTTGAACCCTTACAATGACTGTATGATTTTGAGATCCATCTCTTCACACTGTGGACAATGGAGGGACTCATATGTAACTATTACAGAAGTTTCAAACGTGCATTCGTGCTCCAGAAGGAAACATGATGCATTAAAAGCCGGGGGGGGGGAAACTTTTTGAATTTAACAATCAGGGTAAATTTAACTTATTTTGTCTTCTGGGAAACATGTTGCATCTTCTGTAGCCTCTGAAGGGCAGTACTAAATGAAAAAATATGATATTTAGGCAAAATAAGAAAAATATACACATCTCCATTCTGTTCAAAAGTTTTCACCCCCGGCACTTAATGCATGGTTTTTCCTTCTGTGGAATCAGTGAGCATTTGAACCTTCTGTAATAGTTGCATTTAAGTCCCTCAATGTGAAAAGATGGATCTTATAATCATACAGTCATTGTTGGAAAGGGTTCAAATAAACAAAAAAAGCTGATAAACCAAAGAATTTGTGGGACCTGAAGGATTTTTCTGAAGAACAGCGAGCAGTTTAACTGTTCAGGACAAACAAGGGAGTCATGAACAACTATCACTGAACAAAAAAACAAAGCTGTGGATCATTCAGGTAACAACAGCATTAAAAAAAAAACAAGTGCCTGTAAACTTTTGAAACGGATAATTTTTATAAATTCAACTGTTATTTTCTCTTGTGGACTATATGTAAACATCTTTTTTGTGAAATATCAAAATGTTCGATTTGTGAATGAATCACATTTAGTATTTTGAATGATGTGTTCACAAATCAACAAACAAATTGTAATATGTTCTCTAAATTTCCCTTTTTGTGATCCATCGAAGAAAGTCCTACAAGTCTGGAATTAAACAAGTTGACTGTAAATCAGATTCAGGTCACTTTAGGATAATTATAGTGGAAAATGCTGTAATACCCTGAAAGATTCTCTCATCCCGCCATTGTCAGCAATGTTCTCTCCCAGAGTCCTTTTCCCCTTGACCTTGAGAGGGGATTGTGGGTATTAAGTATTAGATTGGTAGCTCTGCTACATTTTAAAGACATGTTCAAACAGAAAAGCATTAAAAAGGCTGGTGCCTACTGTACATTTAGTCCTGCCTCTTTCCAGTTGTAACTGTTGTACTGGTCAATCATGCATTGTGTCTTTTCGGTGAAGCGGGTGATTGAGGAGTTGCTCCACCACTGGTCCAGGTTCCCATCTTTGTCATATTTCCTGCCTAGATGAACACAGATAAACACAGATGTCCTTAAGAATCAGTCATCACCATGGCAACACGTGCTGAGACTCATTATAAACCAAATGGCCTCACCATTGTTATCAAAGCCATGGGTCAATTCATGCCCCACAATTACACCAATCGCTCCATAACTCAAGGATCTGACACAAGAATACATTTCACAAATTAGTTTTCCATTAGAAATCCACATGATTTTAAAATATAAGATTGAGCATACTATAAAAACATAAATCAAAAGAGTGTCTGCGTCTCACCGAGGGTAGTCGAGTCCCCAGAAAAATGGCTTCTGAAGTTCTCCTGCAGGGAATCCTGGGTCAAAAAAAAGACAGATCAATTAGCCATTAAATAAAAGGATGTGATCCAGTGTATCTAAACACACATTAAACATCTAATAAAAGAGAACATACTGCTATTACACCTGACAGAAATGTGTTTTATAACTCATATTATGCTGGATATCATTTATCATTACTGGTAACAGGGCTGGGTAAAAAATATTGATTTCTCGAAATCGATTCTTAAATCGCAATAATCGATTAGTCAGGCCTGTTTTCATTTTATGAACGTAGTGCATCTCCCATCCAATAAAGCCCAGTAAGCTTTGTGCTTTGTTACTTTTTATATGAAACAAAGTCTCAGGTTTTAAATTCTGTCCATTTTATTACAGTATTCAAACAATAAAAGCCGTTTTGGCACTGTTTAATGTGGAGTGACAGATCCATAGACTGTAAAAACTATAGACGTAGTGTCCGTGACGTCACCCGTAGGTTTCTGAAGAGCATTTTTGAAGCTCTTAGTGGGCGGGAGTCGGCCGTCGCCTTCATGGAATCGCGTCACTGCACGTCACTCCCGGATAATCGAAAATGGGCAAAGAGGCGGGACGTGGGTGGAGCTGGTTGCCGAAACCACGCCCACTTAGCGCGACGGTGGTGACAGCAGCGGCAATCCACCTGTCACTCAAGTGGCCACGCCCTAAATTATGCAGAACTTTAAGGCTTAATATAATTTAAACGGATGAGTTATAAAAAAAACGTCACCCCCCTCACAGTTGGCATGAAGGGCAAAACTAACTATATAGACCAAAACCATTTTTGTACCCTGCTTTTTCTGCTTTTATATCATTTTAACATGGGGAGTCTAAGGGAATGACTCCCTTTTGCAGCCAGTCTCTAGCGGCCAGTCGATGAATTGCAGTTTTAGTCACTTCCGTGTTGCCTTCAAGAGGGAGACCGAGAGGTTGCCGCTTGGACAGATCGCTGTAGCGCGTCAGTTTAAGAGAAGCATATGAACAGATCATCTGCTCCGCTTTAATACCAGTTTCAGCATTAAATAAGCATGAATAAACGTCTGAAGGTATGTTGAAAGAAAGTACAATTTACCGTAATTCATCTAGTCTCATGTAATCGCTTAATCAGTGTTTCAACCGGGCAAAGACGTCAATATAACAGCTTGTAAACAATGTCACGTAACGTCACATTTACCTCGAAAAAAACATATTACATATAAGTAAGTCGTTAGTTAGCTAGAAAAATAAACTCTAGAGAGGAGCATTTTGCTAAATATATGCACCATATAACATATTCATTATTATTTTTTACTGTTCGTCAACATTTTTTTTTTGCGTTTAAATTAACAGCCACCATTTACGTTTATATTTTAAACGAATTGGAGTACAAATATAATTATGTGATGTTAATTGAAACTTTATTATTCTAAAAACTTAACTGAGTGTGATTTAAGCATTTGTATACAAATCAGTTAGTTTTAACTTTCAATATTATAGTAGGCTAATGTAGTACCAACTGACTTTCATGTATATTTTACAGCATAAGTTGAGAGAATTGTACTGTACCTGATATATATCCAAAATATATATCCAAAAAATCGGAAAACGAATCAAATCACAAGCTTGTGAATCAGAATCGAATCAAATTGTGAAATTTGTGTCAAACCCAGCCCTAATTGGTAAAACACTAAAAACAAAACATTGTTGCTGATGCTGATATGTACACCAAATAGTGTAAATGTGTATGATGGTAGCATAATATAAACTTGCACAAATGTATTTAAGTATTTTATGATCATCAAGGTTACATTTATGTCAAAATAGAGTTTTTACTCTTGGCTGGTTTAGCTGGTCATCCAGTCTGGTTTTAGCTTATCATAGCTGGTCAGCAGGCTGGTTTTAGAAGGGTTTTGGTCACTTCCTTAGCTGGTTAGGCTGGGAGACTAGCTGGACTAACCAGCAAAAACCAGCCTAGCCAGACTGGGAGACCAGCTAAAACCAGCTATTTCCAGCTTTTTTTTTTCAGCAGTGATAACTTTTATATTTTTTATTTTTTAAAATGTAATTCATTCCTGTAATAGCAAAGCTGAATTTTCTGAAATTCAGAACCCACAGAACACTGTGATGGACCAATTAGAACCAAGTATTCAAGAGAGCTCTTTATTAATTAATGAACCATAATTCATAACTCACTGATCTGGTTGGTAGAGGAGCTGTAAAATGCATTTACTGTTGTTGGGTTGGTAAACCACCTAAGGGGAAAAAAGTGATGTTTCATCATTTCAAAGCCAGATTCATCTTATTTTAACAGGCTTTGAAAATGCTGACAACTTACTCTGTGCGTGGGACTGTTTTCCTCAGCCAGCCGATGTCAGACTGAGCTATGAACTGCAGGGTCTGCATGACATTCCCAAAGTAGTCTGTCTCAACGAAGGACAACTGTGCATAAACAGAAAAACCTCAATGGCTTTGAGTTGCACTCATGTCTGCCAAGCACAATTCAAACAATTAACCATCAGCAAGTTGAACTAAATCCAAACATACTCGTTTGATGTCCTCGTTAATATAAGTGTCATTTAAGATGAAGTCTGGGTAGCCCACTTTCGCCAAGACTGCATGAGCCTAATGTGAGATATAGACAGTAATGATGTTAAAAAACTGTTTCTTTGATGCTGTGTGTTCATAGCTATCACACATACAACAGAAATCACCTTGTCTGTTGCTTTTCTCTTTGTTTCTTCATCCATCCAGTCATTTTCCTTCTCAAGAATGTCAATAAATGCCCATCGGATACCATTTATCAATTCCTCCATCTTTAGAAAAGTTCAAAGACGTTAATCAGAGGAGCATTCAAAAGCATGTTTAGCAGTTTTACAGTAAAATGAGATCCAGCGTTTTACGTTGTTGTTCATGATTAGATCCACTAGATGGGGACAGAAAGTGCATCAATCACACTGAGGACTAGAGTAATGGTTGCTGAAAATTCAGCTTTGCCATTAAAAGGAATATTTAATTAAAAATATATGACCAAAAAAAAAAATATATATATATAGAAACAGCCATTTTAAACTGTAATAATGTTTCACAACATTACTATTTTCATATATTTTAATCAAATATAAATGCAACCTTGGTGCATTAAAAATCTTAACAACCCCAAACTTTTGAACAGTAGCATATGCTAATGTAATTTATTCCTGATATGCTATGGCAAACCTGAATAAATACATATTTTTATATGAATAGTTTGCATAACTTGTGTATTAAGTAAAAAAAGAAATATTGTGAAATATTAATATAACTCTTTTATAACGTGATTTATTACTGTGGCAAAGCTGAATTTTAAAATATAGACGAATAGTTGCATATAATATAAGTCGTACCATATGTTTCTTGTCCTCCTGGAAATGCTTATCGACAAAGAGCCTACCGGTGGCATAGATGAGTGTATTTTCTACATAATTTACACACTTGTCCCAGCGAGGAGTCAGAGAGGTGGTCCCTGTGGTAACCTGAGAAGAGACGGATATTTAATATTGTAAACCAAATCTATTTTTAAGACTGGTGGAGAGGTAAAATGAGGAGGTGGTTCACTAACCCGAGCAAAGTCCAGGTATCTGTAGAGAAAGCGTCGGCTCAAGGTGGTGATTCTGGAAAAAACTGATCTCCATATGACGTAATTGGCAACTGTCCTGAGGCGAGGGTGGAAAAAAAAAAACATTTAGAGCAGCTGAAGTACAGAGTAATCTTGACTATGTTATTGAGCAGAGCAGCTAATAAACAGGTAGGACATATAAACAGCACACACAATTGACATTGTCCAGACCAACAGAGGCAGAGCCTCAGGGCTCTGATGTAGGTTTTAATGAGGTTTAAATATTTTTAGAAGCTGTCTGGATACCTGGTTTCTGTGGCGTTGATGAGTTTGAAGAGGTCTTTAAAATATTGTGGGGCACGTACGATCACCTGCTCCGAAGAGGAGATTTTCAGGTCTGGGTACAGCTCAGTGTCAATCACTGCTCTGACAAAACCTAGCCAATTAAACTGCAAAAGAAAAAAAAAAACAGGTAAATACATCATGAATCAACAATAATAGCTGTACTTTGTATGAAAGCTTGTTTCCACCACAGATTAAATAAAAAATAAAAAGGTAATTAAGACTTCTTATCTACAATTCTGACTTTTTCTAGCAATTTTGTGAATAAATTAATTACCACCTAAGAGAAAACCAGTTCTGTCTGAATAGAGTCATAGTTATGATTAATGAAATGTTACTAAAAACCATGCATTAAGAGCTGGGGGGTAAAAACTTTTAGAATTTGAAGGTGAGGGTAAATTTAACTTATTTTGTCTTATGGGAAACATGTATCTAATCTAATGCTTTTTTTTCTGGAGCATCAGTGAGCGTTTGAACCTTCTGTAATAGTTGCATATGAATCCCTCAGTTGTCCTCAGTGTGAAAAGATGGATCTCAAAATCATACAGTCATTGTTGGAAAGGGTTCAAAAACACAAAAATGCTCAAAAACCGAAGAATTTGTGAGACCTGAAGGATTTTTCTGAAGAACAGCAGGCAGTTTAACTGTTCAGGACAAACAAGGGACTCATGAACAACTATCACTTTCTCTTTCTGAGAAAAAAATCAGATTTGTGAATTTATATTTTATAATCCTGACTGTATAACTTTTTAGGGTTTATAAATTTGAAAAAGTCAAAATTGCGAGTTCTTTTTACAAGAATTGCAATTCTGGCTTTTGTTTCTCACAATTGTGAGTTTGTATTACGCAATTCTGAGAAAATAAGTCAGAATTGTGAGTTTATATCTTCCAATTCTGACTTTATAACTTGCAATTGCGAGTTTATAATTCTGAAAAAGTCAGATTGCGAGATACAAACTCGCATTTGTGAGAAAAAAGTCAGAATTGCAGGTTCCTTTTGTGAGAATTGCAAATCTGACTTTTGTGCAATTTTTAGAAAAAAAGTCAAAATTGTGAGATAAAAATCAGTCCCGGAAACAGACTTTCATATAAAAAGTCAGAACTGTGAGAGAAAAAAGTCACAAATACCTTTTTTTATTCTATGGCAAAAAAAAAAATGTCAAAAAGTTAATCAGAAAAAAATCCAAATTGTAAGATGTAAATGAGTTCATAACTCATTCAATAAGATATAAACTTGGAATTCAGGGGAAAAAAGTCTGAATATGTAAAAAAAGCAAATATGTAAACTCACAAGTATGAGTTTAAAACTTGCAATTACAATATACACTCACAATTCTGAAAAAAGAACACACATTAAGTGTAAAATATAAACTAACAATTGCAAAAAAAAAAGAAAAAAAAAAAAGATGTCACAGTCATGATTAGCTCATGATACCTAATGCAGTTAAAAGTGTTACCTAGTTTTTTAAAAGAAGTGTTTTTCCAAAATTGAAACTGTTGGGTATGTAAGTGTGTCAAATGCTTATGAATAGAATTGTGCAGTAGTAAATTACTATGTGATAATATTTCATCCTTTTTTTCAACTGTTATTAGCCAATACCAGTCACCTCAAAATTGTAAAATTCTGGGCAACTAATCTCACTGGTTCATATATTTGTCTACCATTAATAAATGTGTGTAAATCAATATGAAATAGCATGTAATATACATTTATATGTACTTACATCTGGAACAGTGCGCTGCAGTTTGGACAAGCTGTACTTGTTGTACATGTTCTCACTGGTGCGGTTCTCATAGGGGATCACAATCTACAAAAGAGCACACACTCCACTGAAGCATCAAGTACCTTGACAGCACTATCTTCTTTCTCAGTGTCAGTGATTTAAAGGAATTTGGTTTCTCCAGTGTTTTGGTGCTCACCTGTGCAAGTTTGATTTCAAAGTCAAGTACCGGTTTCATCTGAGCTTCGGCATCCTGTTTATTGGCTCCCAGCATGACAGCAACATCAGCCATCAACCTTAAAAGAGCTTCTCGGTACTGCAGAGAGACATGAAAAGAAAGATTTGAGAATGTAGAGATATAAGCAGGGCTGATTGTGACAGTGTGTAATGATATATAGGCTGACAGATGTACCGATGTACCATTTGTGCCTCAGTTGTGTTGGTGATGTAATCTTCTCTGGATGACAGTGACAAAGAGGCCTGATCCAGCTAGAAAAAGAAACAGAGAAACAGAATATTTATTCTTCTCTCAATTTTATTGTTTGGACAAACATGTAGCCCCGCCCCAAACTCACGCCATTGGCTGAGCCAGAAGTTGACATGTAGATTTTACATGTAGGTCTCACCTTGATGATGTACTGGTTTGAGTTCTTGTCATCAGGAGAGACAAAAAGCCGAATGAGGACGGACTTGCTGTGCTGGCTGCGTATCTGCGCCAGTGTCTCCAGCAAGTTAAACTGAGACTCCACCCACCGCGAGGAAGGGCCCATGGCATCTCCTAAGACCGGCCAGCGGAATTCCTTTTGTTTTAGATTCTTCAGCAGAGGTTTTGCATCCACAATCTCCAAAGCAGCTGTCAGGATAGAGGAAGGAAGGGGAGTGATGCTTCCATCAGTAAAGCAGGGATTCCTAAATGTTTAGTCAACTGAGGCCCAATAATGTCTGTAAAGTACCTCCTGAGATTGTAAGTTAATATTAACGACATAGGTGACCGTGGACCACAAAACCAGTCTTAAGTGTCAATTTTTAGATTTATAGATCATCTAAAAGCTGAATAAATAAGATTTCCATTGATGTATGGTTTGTTAGGACAGGACAATATTTGGAAAATCTATTTGAAAATCTGGAATCTGAGGGTGCAAAAAATCAAAATATTGAGAAAATCGCCTTTAAAGTTGTCCAAATGAAGTTCTTAGCAATGCATATTACTAATCACAAATTTGGTTAAAATTACAAAATATCTTCATGGAACATGATCTTTGCTTAATATCCTAATGATTTTTGGCATAAAAGAAAAATCGGTAATTTTGACCTATACATTGTATTTTTGGCTATTATATAAATATACCCATAAATAAATATATCCATGCTACTTCTGCATGGAAATATTTATCTATGCATTCTGACCTATGCATATGAAATTTTATTTTAATATACTTTAAAATAAAATTTATTTCAGTGATGTAAAGCTTAATTTTTTAGCATCGTCTTTAGTGTCACATGATTCTTCAGAAATCATTCTAATATGCAGTTTTTTTAAATCAATGTTGGAAACAATGTTGCTGCTTAATGTGTATAATAAAAAACATGTAAACATTTAAAATAGAAATATTTTATAACAATATACACTACCGTTTAAAAGTTTGGTATAAGTAAATGTTTGTGTTTTTGAAAGAATTTTTAATTTATTTTATTTATTTATTTATTTATTTAATTTTATTTATATATTTTTTTCAAAAAAAGTGATAGTAAACAGTTAAATTGCCTTTTATGTATATTTATTTATTTATTTATTTATTCATTATTAATAATAGGTAGATAGGTAGATAGATAGATAGATAGATAGACATACTTTTTATTTCAATTCTGTCCAAATATTATTTATTTATTTATATATTTAAATTATATATATAATTTATCTATTGTTTATATTTTTTATTTATTATTATTTATGAAAAATATAGATAGATAGATAGAGTTATATAGATATGTGTTGTTTTATAATTTTAAATGTTTATGGTTAACTAATATTTATTTAATTAATTAAGACAGAAGTAGTTTTCTCTGAGGAGGTCAGTTTTGCTTTTGCTTTTTGATTTCAATCCTATCTTATTTATTTATTTATTTATTTATTCCAAATCCAAATGTATTTATTTATTTAGTAATATATTTTAATATTTATTTATTTATTTGTTTTAATAAATGTAATCTTATTCCAAATCCAAGTCTTATTTATTTATTAATATATTTTAATACATTTATTCAGTATTCATTTATTCATTAGTTTATTCTGGAGTCTTTTGAGGAATCCTACATATTGTTGCATAATGTGCTTGTGCAATTGTAAAATGTTTAATACCATAAATTCTGGGTAAAACATCTGTTGATGTTTAAAAGAATACTTTTTTTAATACTATATTATATATTACATAATATAATAATGTCACATACAAGATGTCCTACATCCCAATCAGTAAATGAAATTACAAACATCCTATGTTAATAACTGTCATATCATTTACAAATGAATCTTGCTGCGTGTATGAAACTGCTAAGAGCTCTTCGGTTCTTACATTCATTCATGCAGGATGTGTAGAGGACTTTGGCCTTCTTCACTGCCTCAATATCATCTCCTGCAATGGGCTGCTCTAATAACTCTGTGGCACAAAGATTTCATATTAAAGCCCCTTATTTGGGCTGAAGGTTTATTTCTGTCAGAATCATGTGGATCAGTGCACCTTTCAGCTTGAGGTCTACATTCTGTCTAAGCCATGGGTAAATCCCATAGCTGGATGAGTCTTCTGGAATGGGGTTGTCCCGGAGCCAGCCTCCACACGCGTACTGGTAAAAATCATCACAGGGTTCTACTGACTGATCCAACTTACTCAGGATGGAACCGGCTATAGAAGACACATCAGCAAACACACAATTCAGCATAACAGTAATCTCAAAACAGAGGCTTGTTTTAAATGATAATACCTGCTTATTATGTTCAAAGTAAGAGTTTAGGAAATTGTCATAGGTGGTTGCCTACTGGCCCAAGTTTTAAAAAAAAGTCAACATGATATTTTAGAGTCTATATATAGCTTTATGATATAAGTTTACCTGCTTCGATACAGTGTGGGGTGAGGCAGAAGTCATCATTGCTTGCTCTGTGTGAGACTACAGGGGTAGAGAAAAGGAAATCTGTCAAGCAGACCGATCAAGACAACTATGCCCTAAAATGACCGCCAAACACTGCATTATGAGCACACACACACACACGGACACACATAGAGATTCAGTTCCCACTGCGCTCAGGCTTCAGCTGTCCATGCTCTTGATGTCACAGGATAAAACACACTGCATGCTCTACTACACACATTCCAAACAAGCTGTAGATCTACAAACAGTGCCGGGGGAGAAGTAACATAAAATTATAGTGTTACTCCATAAAAAACAGCTAGTTAGGTAAAAAATTAGCTGAAAAAAAAAACCCACATTAAAATTACATTTTCTTAGCTGTAGCTATGTATGTCTCCACTATTACATTGAATTCTATTAAATTAAATCACTAAATATTAAAGAAACATTTTATTTAATATATGAATAATATTTATAACTTACGTGCACACATCTAGTTTAATTTAAGTTTAACTAAAAACTAACAAAATAATTGTTTACATTTTTATTTAAAAACAACTTTAAAAAATAACTAAAAAACAAAACAAAATATTATTATTAATAATAATAAAAACACTTTTTTGCTTGAAATAAATGTCAACTGAAAGAAAATGATATACTGAAATAATTTTTTTCTAAATAAATTTTTTTTTTTAATTTCAGCTAGTTGACAAAGCAATATTTCTTTGGTTTGGTACACTGGTTTTATTTCATTGTGTCATGTACATTGAATGTAAAATTAAATTCAATTTAGAAATTAAAAATGTTTATTTTGTATTTGCTCTTTGTATTTAACATTTAGCTTTTTAATTTAATTTAATTTAGTTTAATTCAGCATTTAAAACTAACAAAATAATAATAAAACATTTTCTACTTATGTTATTTAGTAAGTGTCAACTGAAATATATATATATATATATATATATATATATATAAACTATTTTAGCTAGTTTACAAAGCAATATTTCTCATTTTCATATAGCTTAATTTGATGTACTAAAATAATTACATCTAAAATAAAAATCTATAAAACTATACACATTGCAAAAAAAATCTAATAAAATTGCCAAACAAAATGAACTTCAACAAAAACTAAAATAAAAACAAAAATGAAAAAAAATATATATATATAAATATATATATATGTACTTTTTAGTGATACTAAAATAACACTGATTTGATTTCATTTTGTCATGTATGTTGAATTAAAAAAATTCAATTCAATTTAAAAATTACAAATATTTATTTTGTATTCGCTCTTTGTATATTTTTTTAAATATTTTTAATGTAATTGAATTTAATTTAATTTATTTAATTTAATTTAATTGCTTGTCTAAGAATATCCTATCTATAGTCCGAAGCGATGCAGTTTCATCTCATTGTCACAAAAAATGGTGTAAATTTGGAAATCTGGTTACACAATGCTGTGTTATCTCTATATTGTCTCCAAATACAGTGTACATAGACCCTGCAGTAAACTGAATTAATGGAGCGAAATAATACATTTTTGCAATATCCGTTTCAACGCAATAAAAACCCGATCAGCACAAATTCTCCATGCAGAGGTCAGTGAAGCTGTGTGAATTTGTTTCGGTGAGTTTGACTGAGCACAAATCTGTATTTATATTGTGAAATCGGACAAGCATTGCTTTTAAAGGCCTGTGTTTATGGTTCAGTCCACAACTGGACAGCAGATGACCACAGCAGGATCCAGCACCCGGCCCCATGGGACTGAGCCCCATTATCCCCACAACCAGCAGACACAGCCGCGTATGTGTGTGTGTGACTGGAATACGTACAGACAGAAATGAGCATAATTACACTCTAGTCTCACCGCAAATATGCAGGCAGCCCTCAACAACTGAGAACAATAAAAAGAACATCATTTATTTGCTGTCTCAACTCTACACCACCCAAAAAACACTTACGTATACCAAAATACATTCACACACTCACTCATACAGCATGTCATGAGATGTACATTCACAACGTCTCAGGTTCCACGAGACCCATTCACTTCATTTCAGCACTCTTAAAGTGACAGTTCACCCAAATGTGAAACTTCTGCCTTCGTTTACTCACCCTCATGTCATTCAGGCCATTTTAATGGTGCTTATTAGAGTTTAACAGCGTCTGATAATTGTATACTTTCATTTTTAGAGAAAAGAGCAGGATGAACACTCTTTGAAACATCTTTTATGTTCCACAGAAGACAGCAAGACCACAGGATTAAAAAAAAAAACCCTTTTCTTAGAACTGCGAGATATAAACTCAGAATCTTGACTTTTTTTTGTTGCAATTCCAAGTTTATATCTCATAATTCTGACCTTTTTTTCCTATGAATTCTGAGTTTAGATCTCTCTATTCTTTTTTTTTTTGCAACAAGATAAAAAATACAAAAGTAATGAGTTAATATCTCTCAGTTCAGACTTTTTTCTGCATCCTGAGGTTTTTTTTCCTCAGCAGAATAAAAAAAATAACTGACTTCTTCCCAGAATTGCTACTTTTTATTTCATAATTCAGATTTTTTTTTTCTTTTGCAAGTTTCTTTTTTTTTGTTTGATTCTGCAACAGAATAAAACAATAAAAAAGTAAAAGACTTTTTGTCTCATAATTCTAACTTTTATCTCATAATTTAGACTTTCTTTCTCAGATTTTTGAGCTTACATCTCTCAATTCTGTTTCTTTTTTATAAAGAAATAAAAAAAAGTTTCTTTTTTGTTTCCAAAACAAAGTAAAAAATAAAAAAGTAACTGACTTCTTGTCTCATAATTTTTCTTCCCAGAATTGTGACTTTTTATCTCATAATTCTTTTTCTTGCAATTGCGAGTAATAATCTCTGTGTTGTTTTTTTGTTTGTTTCCACAACACAACACAAAAAAAGTAGACTTTTTGTCTTATAATTTTGATTTTTTTTTCCGAATTGCAACTTTTTATCTCAAAATTCTGACATTTTCCTCACAATTGCAAGTTAATATCTAATAATCTTACTGTGACTTTTTATCTCATAATTGTCATTATCTCATAATTCTTACTTTTTCTCACAATTGCAAGATAATATCTCTCAATTTACATTTTTTCTTAATTCTGAGCTTACATCTCTCCATTCTGTTTCTTTTGTTTGTTTCCGCACCAGAATAAAAATTTAAAGTAAATTTAAATTTAAGTAACTATGACTTTGTCTAATTCTGATATTTCTTCCCAGAATTGTGACTTTTTATCTCGTAAGTCTGTCTTTGTATCTCATAATTCTGACTTTCTTACTATTGCTATCTAATATCTCATAATTCTGACCTTTTTTCTCTAAATTATTATAGAATTGAGAGTTTATATCTCTCAATTCTATTTCTTTCTTTTGTATTTGTTTCAGCAACAGAATAAAAAATAAAAAGGTAACTGAGTAATCTCATAACGATGAATTTTATCTAATAATAGTGACTTTTTTCTCACAATTGCAAGTTAATATCTCTCAATTCAGAACTTTTTCTCTGAACTCTGATTTTAGACTTTTTGTCTCAAAATTATGACTTTTCTTCCCAGAATTGCGACTTAATAATTCTGTCTTTTATCTTATAATTCTGACTTTTTCTCGCAACTGTGTGTTAATTTCTCAATTTATCTGAGAGTTTACATCTCTCAATTCTGTTTTTTTTGTTTCCACAACAGAATAAAAAATAAAAAAGTTGCTGACTTTTTGTCTCATAATTCTGATATTTCTTCCCAGAATTGACTTTCAATCTCATAATTCTGACTTTTTCTCACAATTGCGAGGTAATATCTCATAATTCTGACCTTTTTTCTCTGAATTCTGAGTTTGCATCTCAAATTCTTTCTTTTGTTTGTTTGTTTTCGCAACAGAATAAAAATTTTAAAAGTAACTATGACTTTTTATCTCACAAGTCTGTTTTTTTATCTCATAATTCTGACTTTTTTTACAATTGCGAGTTAATATTTCAGAATTCTGGCCTTTTTTCTCTGAATTCTGACTTTATATCTCTCAATTCTATTTCTTTCGTGTTTGATTCACCAAACAGAATAAAAAATAAAAAAGTAACTATGACTTTTTGTCTCATGTCTCATAACGGTGGATTTTATCTCATAATTCTGACTTTTTTTACGATTGCAAGTTAATATTTCAGAATTCTGACCTTTTTTCTCTGAATTCTGACTTTATATCTCTCAATTCTATTTATTTTGTGTTTGTTTCTGAAACAGAATTTTAAAAAAAATATGACTTTTTGCCTCATGTCTCATAACGGTGAATTTTATCTCATAATAATGACTTTTTCTTCGCAATTGCAAGTTAATATCTCTCAATTCAGAAATTTTTCTCTGAACTCTGATTTTAGATTTTTTTGTTCAAAATTTTGACTTTTCTTCCCAGAATTGCGACTTTATCTCATAATTCTGTTTTTTATCTTATAATTCTGACTTTTTCTCGCAATTGTGAGTTTACATCTCTCAATTCTGTTTGTTTGTTTTTTTGTTGTTGTTTTTTGCTTTTTCCTTGCAATTGCAAGTCAACATCTTTAAATTCAAACTGTTTTGTCTTAATTCTGAGTTTACATATCTCAATTCTGTTTTTATTTCCAAGTAAGATAAACCAGATATAAACTCAGAATTGCAAGTAAAAAGTCAGAATTGTAAAGGAAACAGCCCCAATTACCACAAACAAGCTTCCATAGAATTCATAACGGTTTGGAATGACTAGAGGTTGCCTAAATGACAGAATGTTCATTTTTAGGTCAACTATCCCTTTAAAAGCACACTCTTTCCTAAACTTAAGCACCCACATTCCCAAATGACATAGAAATATACACTCGTAGTCTTCTAGCCTCAAAACTTTAAAGACACATGTACATGTTTTCTAACCAGAGCTCCTACTTTCTGTGCTAATTACAGCCTTCAAAGACACGCTGTGCGAGTAACAGTATACACTCCAAAAATAATCTCACACACAAACACAGCTCAACTGACCTATCTATCTATCTGTCTATGATGACTTAAATTTAATGTGCAATATAAAACAAATTAGCAGTAAGTAGGCAATTGCGCATGCAGTTTACTCACCCGTGATGACAGCTATCAGTAGTGCGATGCAGACACACACACACACCGCTAGTGCGGCTTTCAGAAGAGTGTTGGGGCCCGCGCTCGGTTTGGATCCTTCTCTCCCCAGCCTCTCCATTTCCATACTACCACTGTATTGAGTGCGTCCTCTCTCTTTCTATTCCTCCCCTATCCCCCTCACCCAGTTCTCACCCCGCCTGGCCTGGAGATATGCGCTTTAACGTCCTGATCCCAGGTCAGCAGACCAGAGGTGTCTCTCCTCACAGGTCTCAGATCAGTGGCAGATGCACAGCATGAAGTGTCATGCTCTACTTGCCAAAGACTAGCACCAGACTAAGAGAGAAGAGAGGAGAGGAAAGAAGAGAATATGCAAAAGGGAGGGGAAAGAGGGTGAATGAGAGAGTTAGGAGATCCAAGAGTAGGAGGAATTCTTCTCCTTAGAGCCTTAGAGCACCTTACTTACAGGAGTAATTATGTGGCGTCCTGCAGGAAGGGCGGGATGACTGGATGTGTGTGTATATATGTGGATCTACCTTGATATAGTCTGTGTTTATACGCAAGGTGTGTGTTTTCTGAGTCTCTGCACCTGCCCACTCAACACTAAGTTTGAGATGATGAAAATGTAATGGTTAAATGTAACCACTTCCCTATTTATTCTCAGAATGTCCAGCAACAAAATAGAATGAGGAACACACACGGTGTGATGATGACGTGTCTGTGCTGGGACACAATCTACTGTACATACAACGTTTCCTAGATGAATTTTATCTAATGAATCTGATCATTTTATCTGGGTTGTGAAAATGGATGTGTGGCACGGAAACGTCTGAATAGTGTCAACTGCATGAGTCTCACCCTAAATACGTGAGAGTTGGGAGTCCGGGTTTATCATGCATGTTTGTTTATGGTCTGATCTTATCACTATTGAATACATCCAATACATGTTGATTTATCATTTTAACTGCCGGTTTGAGATGCTCCTTTTGATAGAAATATAAAACATTTATATTTCAAAAGTCTGTGTGGTCATTTTGGAACAGCCTGAAATATCAGAAAATGGTTTTACATGTATTTAATTAAATAAAATGTAATCTACACTCTCAGAACATGAGAGTTTATACCTACGTTTATACCTAAAAGGTTAATTATAGATGCATATTAGTACTGAAAATGTACATAAAATAATTATACAAAATTGTCTTAGAAATTAAGTTAAATTCTAAAACGCATTTTAGATATTAATATTAAATATAATTCATATTTAAAATATTACATTTATATTATAATCAATTTGTTATAACATTAATTTAAATATTAATAATATATTACAATTTAATTGTTATTAAATATTAATATACTCATATATTAAAATTGTATATAAAATATTAAATGCATAATTTTTATTATAATTTATTTTAATTTTTAATTCACCATTTGATTAAGTAAAAAAAAAAACATAAGAATCATTAACATTAATATAAAACAAAATAAAATTAATGTATAAACAAAAAATGTATTCACATATCAATGATACTAAAACAACATTGCGTGGTAATACTATGTTTATGTTATATCTTCAAGTACCAATACCATGATACATTCATTTGGTGCCATGGTATTAGCATAAACGTACCATGGTATTGACACTTTACTTTTTAGTGTGGGTAAATGCAAGTATTAACTTTAAAAAAATCAATTTGAACAAACAAACAGTGCAGAGATTCCTCTGGATGAGCAACGTCTGCCAAGTTTTCCCAAAACATTCTTCATCTTGTCTCTTGATAAGAAATACATGCACTTGCTGAGCCATCACTTTAGTCTTGTATCAAAAAGATGTCAAAAGAGTTGAAGATCCACAGCTGTTAGCAGCTGGAGTGAATAACCAATTGTAATGTGCAAATGGGAAGAGCCGACCATGTCTTTTTCCCAGCATGTCTCTAAGGGATGTCGCACTCCAGGAGCATTTGTCCAACAGATGATGCATGTATTGAAATGAATAAATAAAGGTGAAGTAAAACATGATCTCATCAGCAGATGGATCAATTTTAAGCCTCAAATATACAAAAGGAATGGCGAGTGAAGGTCAACAGTGCAACACCAAAGCAGCAGGGACACATCTGTGTTAAAATAAACCATGAAATAAGGTACAAAAGGCCATGCTGACCTCAAATGTGATAATGCAGTCAATCAGAATCCTGTCTATAGGTGTAAAATCCTCTGAGGATTTCCTTTACCACTATACCTTAACCACTAAATAGATTTTATTGGCATGTTGCATTGGTGACATTTGTATAAAATGTATATTTTTCCCCACAGTTATTAAAAGTACCATTTTTCCAGGATCTTGTCTTATTTCTCTGATGATAAATCATACTAAAATATGAGCTTTGGGTCACATGTCTAAACCACTAAAGACCAGAACATGTTAGTACCAGTAAACCAGGGTTTTTATTGCTAAATAAAACTAAAATGAAAAGTAACTTAAGCTAAGAAAATCATAAATGTTGCCTGTGCAAAGTTGAAGCACTACAACTACTGGAAATAAATAAAATACTAAACTAAAATAGTAATGTTTAATATAATATATAAAAATTACATTTTACTTAAATTTTAATTTTAAAAATAGCACTGGCATAAATGTGGTCTTAATTTTTCTGCAGCACTGTGAATTCGTAAACGTCCCCCGACCCCCCCAATAACTTGGAAAATCTCTATTTTCCTTTAAAAGTAAACACTATACAAACAACAGATCACAGATTGTGATTTATGTGGAATGTATCAACAAAGCACAGACCGTCTTCTTATCGCCTGGCCTTATCACCTGTGACTCATCCCTAATTGACATTAGAATTGCACAGGACGTAACTCCCATGAATTACACCGGAAAAGAGAGTAAATAAATTCTGTGGTTAAATGTTGGGTTCTGACGCTTGAGCATCTTATCAGTGTCTCAAATGCATTCCTGAAAAGGCTTTTATTGTAGCTCAGATCAAAACAATCTGTCCACATTTTTGAACGCGTGCATAAAACCTCAGTAGAAAAGACAGCGCAGTCATACTGTGTGCATCCGGTAGTCACTAAATCACACATCATTTCAGATGAGCTCCTGTTTTTGTGTGATAAAACTCTCACTCTATAAACTGCTTTCACACACAGCCTTGACAGACCAGCAGTGGAAGACTTCCTGAACTGATAAAAAGCCACATCTGGTCTCTCACTCTGAGGATTTATAGCCCTGATGTCGATTAAATGTCTTATCGGTCAGTATTTTAAATTGGTTTCTTGCGCAAAGAAAGTTTTATCATCATGTTAGTAGAATAGTTTAGAACATTTTTAAAAAAAACTTGTATGCTTATTAAATAATGCTGTTTTTCGTCAAGTGTTCATATTCACTCTCAGATCCAAATCCACATGCTGTTAATTTTTTTCTGGAAGACAAAAGGAGAAATGGTTGATAATAATGACCAAGATTTTTAAGGGCTAAAATAGCACACCATATGACTCCTGTGCTATATTTCTAACTATCATATGAGGAACAGGCAGATATGCAAGTCATCATTCACTGGTCAACTTTGCCTCTTGCTGAAGCACTGAAAGATACAAAAAAAAAAAAAAAAAAAAAAAAACAGATCATGTGCATTAAAGGGGTCATTGGATGCCCATTTTCCACAAATTGATATGATTCTTTAGGGTCTTTATAAAAAGTCTATAATATACTTTGGTTAAAAAATCTCAATGGTAGTGTAAAACAACACCCTTTTTACCTTGTCAAAATGAGCTCCCCTTATGAAAAAGAAGTTAATTCAAGTGTGCTATTAGTATACTTCTTTTAAACTAAAAAATATGAAAGTATACTTTCAGTCTACTTTTTATGTACTTCTCAGAAATGTGCTTTATATACTTATCAGAAATATCCTTAAAATAACATTTAAGTATACTTGACTTATACTT
This sequence comes from Labeo catla, assembly GCA_012976165.1. Taxonomy (NCBI): domain Eukaryota; kingdom Metazoa; phylum Chordata; class Actinopteri; order Cypriniformes; family Cyprinidae; genus Labeo; species Labeo catla. The sequence continues at coordinate 2,096,053 of VONZ01000029.1, read as the reverse complement.
AGAAAAAGTCTAAATATATTTGAGCTATACTTGTGCTCTGATAATCTGTGTTTTCATTGTTATACATGAGAGATTACAGATCTTCTGTAGAGAATTTCCAAAACACAAGTGAAGAAGAAATCAAAACAGATGCTTCCACACTGTAAAAAAATGCAAATACATATTTTCCAATTTACGAAACATTTTGAGTCTCAAATACTAAAAAATGCTATTTTCTTGCAACTATATAAAACCCTTGTCAGACCAACAAAATTACGCAAATGTTATCCCAACTGCTCAAACACAGTTGTCTGAACAAAGAATTTCATATTGTTGAAATTTTAAGGCTTTGTAACTTCCCAGCATGCATTGCAGCATGAATAAATTATCCAGTTACTGTTATAGGATTATTGTTTTGCTGTTTTCTGACTTCATTTAAACTTTTTTGTTGTTGTTTTGTCATTATTGTTAGTTATTTGTTGTAGTGTGATGTAAAGATCTCATCTTTTTAATAGTTGCTGATTGTCACCGTTCTTGAGGGTTGTGTATCTAGTTTTGAGGCCTAGATACTTTTGACTATCTGTATTAAAATGGACATCTTAATTTTGTAAAATACTTTATAAACAAAGTTAAAATTGTCTACATATTAAATTATTCCTAATGTTTTGTATGTTCGGATATTGATATAACAAAATATATACAAATTAATACCTGAAAAGGGACATAGTAGTATACTTGAAATATGATTTAAAGTTCACTTAAAAAAACAAAAATTGAGTATACTTGCAGTATAAAACTACTAAACTAGTAGTTTACTGAGACTATACTTCAAAGTGTACTAAAAATGCATTTAAAAAAGTATTTAATTAGTAAACTATTAGTATACCTATAAGTTCACTTTTAGTACACTTGCAGTACAAACTAAAAACATAGATGTAAACTAGTTGTGTACTCAAAGTTTACTACTGTTATACTTAAAAGTATACTTTTATATACTAGAAAGTGGGCCAATTTAGTCCCAAGGAGTATTAAAATAGTACACTTAAAAGTATACTACTAGTACGCTGGTCTCTGTATACTTACTACATAAAGTATACTTAAAAATAGACTTTAACTTCACTTAAGTATACTACATAAAATAAACTTGAAGAATACTTCTTTTTGGTAAGGGTCTGCAAAAATCATCTCATTCTGATGGACTGTTCCTTTAAATGCAAATGAGCTTTGCTCGCCCCGCCCCTCTCTTCTGTGGAGTGTGGAGTGACGAGCTGTGAAGCTTGCTAACTAGTATGTTATTAGGAAAGGCAATTGCAGAGATTCATAAAAAACCCTTATACTCACTTCTGCTGTAGGTGAAGCTGAATCACAAATGATTTGTGTGAACTTAGACGCATTTATGTAGATCAGGAGGCGCATTCCCTTCACAAACAAACGTAATCCACTGCATCTTCAGCGTTTTAGTGCCATGTTTAAAAAATTAAATAAATTTACGAGATTAAAGTCGAAATTACAAGAATAAAATAAAAAATTTTCGAGAATAAAGTCGAAATTACAAGAATAAAGTAAAAAATTTTCAAGAATAAAGTTGAAATTACCAGAATAAAGCTGAAATATTTTGAGAATAAGTTGAAATATTTCAAGAACAAAGTCAAAATTTCAAAAATAAGGCAAAAATGATGAGAATAAAGTTGAAATATTTAAGAATAAAGTCAAAATTATGAGAATAAAGTCAAAATTACGAGAACAAAGTCAAAATGTTTCGAGAATAAAGTCTAAATTATGAGAATAAAGTTGAAATATTTCTAGAATAAAGTCGAAATGTTTCGAGAATAAAATAGAAATTACGAGAACAAAGTCAAAATGTTTTAAGAATAAATTCGAAATTACGAGAATAAAGTCGAAATGTTTAGAGAATAAACTCTATGAGAAATTTTGAAAATAAAGTAAAAATGTTTTGAGAATAAAGTCGAAATATTTCAAGAATAAAAAAGAAATTACTAGAACAAAGTCAAAATGTTTTGAGAATAAAGTCAAAATGTTTAGAGAACAAAGTCGAAATATTTAGAGTATAAAGTTTCTTATAATTTCGACTTTATTCTCAAAACATTGACTTCATTCGCATAATTTTGACTTTATTCTCAAAATATTTTGAGTTTATTTTTGTAATTTCGACTTTATTCTGAAAACATTTCAACTTTATTCTCTAAACATATTGACTTTATTCTCAAAGTATTTCAACTTTATTCTCGTAATTGTTTTTCTTTATTCTGCACTAGAGGGCGCATATTCCAAACAAACAAAGAAACAAAGGTGTAGTTTGATAAAGCCACAATTAAGTGTGGAATCATGGGAGTTGTCGTCTTCATTCACACAGCCGATGGCAGAAATCATGTTAATCGATGAGCTAATGTATTAAAGTTTTAGTGAACTCATTGTAGTATGAAGCAAGGTGGGACTGAAAGCCATGGAAACCCGCTGAGCGATTACCAATGAGAGACGAGTGCGACACACAGCTTGAATAGAGCTGAGCTTTTATTATGCCACAGTTGACCGCTTCCACTTCTTCTAGACATACGTATATGAGGTAAAGAAGCTCTGTTTTTTCAAACTACATACATTTTAGTGTATCTGAGTGAAAATTCTGTAATAATTCTATCCCGGCTTGGTAACCATAAAATACTTTCAAAAACATTTAAAAAAATCTTATTGAGCTCCTAAATTTTGGTCTGATGATTCACTTGTAGATTGTCAAGTTTGAAGCAACACGATGGAGAGAAAATAATGACAGAAGTTTGTTTTGAGTGAACTATTCCTTGTTGAGAGTTGAATATTTACTATGATGACAAATAACAACTGTGAAACACACAGCAACAATTCTTTAAAAGAATCACATTTTTACAGAATTTGCTCTAAAACATCAAATCTACTTTATTTTCATCAGTTTAAAATTTAAATTCAAATCAAATGTATTTGAAAAAAAAAACATTTCCAAGCAGCTGTACAAAGAATGGAACCGTGCCTTCCAAAAGCTATATTTATACACAAAGCAATTGTGGTTAGTGAGGAGGCGAGAGCTTCTTTTTACAGACATCATTTTCCAGGGGAGCGTATCGTGTCTCATTATGTTGTTAGTGAACAGGAGACCGTGGTCAGGAAGACCAACTACACAGAGCGGGAGGGTCGGCTCCTCAGCATGGGACATTACAGAACAAACCGGTATTTAAAGGCAAGACAGAGAAGGGTACACAAACATTATTTTAAACACAGGCGGTAAAGATATAGAACATATGAAGACTGAATGAGAAAATGAGCGAGCCAATGAGAGAGGGAGATACGGGGGAAGGACTGTAGACACATCACTAGGCTAACGCTCATGCATCGCTGCTCTGTTTACAGTATGCAGAAACTGACAGTGTGTCATTACACTGAGATACTAAACACACACAGAGCTCCTCAATTCACACACATCACTGACAATGAAAGAATACATGTTTATACACATTAAAATATCTCTATACACATCTCAACGGCTGACAGTCCAGTTAGACATTCCTTACAAAAACTGAACCACAGAAGGTTCAAACGCCCACTGACACTTCAGAAGGAAACATGATGCATTAAGTGCGAGGGGGTAAAAAATTTTTGAATTTGAAGATTATGGTAAATTTAACTTATTTTGTCTTCTGGGAAAAATGTAAATATCTTCTATAGCTTCTGAAGGGCAGTACTAAATGAAAAAAGTATGATATTTAGGCAAAATAAGAAAAATGTACACATCTTCATTTGGTTCAAAAGTTTTCACCCCTGGCTCTTAATGCATCGTATTTCCTTCTGAAGCATTATTGAGCATTTGAACCTTCTGTAATAGTTGCATATGAGTCCCTCAGTGTGAAAAGATGGATCTCAAAATCATACAGTCATTGTTGGAAAGGGTTCAAATACACAAAAAGACTGTAAAACCAAAGAATTTGTGGGACCTACATGATTTTTCTGAAGAACAGCGGGCAGTTCAAATGTTCAGGACCAACAAGGGACTCATGAACAACTATCACTAAAAAAAACAGCTGTGGATCATTCAGGTAACAACACAATATTAAGAATCAAATGTACACTTTTTAACAAGGTCATTTTTATAAATTCAACAATTATTTTCTCTTGTGCACTATATGTAAACATCTTTTATGTGAAATATCTACTTCAGGTCCGCACTAAATAAAAAATAACATGCATTTTGTATTGTTTTGATAAAATAATTAACATTTTGCAGATTCTTCAAGGTGTATGTAAACATTTGACCTCAACCGTACAGTATATAATAGTAAAATAGGGGTAAAACAGTGGTGCCTAATTGTATGTTATCTAGAAATATCAGGAAAAAAATTGCAGTAACTCTGGAATTATGGTCACTGTCAGCCTACAGTTTGCGAATGCCAGTAGAAATATTCACATAACAGTGCTGTTGTGATTTGTGTAACTTGGTCATACCCTCCAGATAATTGTGGTCTCTGTTTACCAAACTTAGTATACTGTAAAAAGCCAAGCTTACTGTGACTTATTTATCAGAGCAAACCTTCAATTTAGAGTATTATGACAGAAATAAGCAATCCTATCAATCATACAGCTGCCTTTGCCCTACAAAAGAAAAAAATGTGAAAGCATGAGATTTTTGTGCCTCAGTTAACCACATCCCAACATGGGTCATTACCTGTCATTTTACTCTGACAAAAATAGATCTAATGATATGTTTAATGAATTTTGTGTAAGCAGACAAGTTACCTGAAATAGACACATTTCTATTACACAAGCACCAGTAGGGATGTTTTTGTCAACACTTTTTTTCCGTTTCTGTCTGATAGAAGTATATCCAACTGAACTAAAACTTGAGACAGACACTGTTTTTTGTTCCTAAGTACATGAGCTAAGAACAATCCCTGTACCTGTACCTGTATCCTGTACCTGTAGCCTGTATCTTAATAGAAAATGTACACACTGATATGCCATGATACAGAAAGGACAGAGAAAAAGAGATAGACGGAAAAATGTCTGTCTTCTTGTCTGAGCTTTTTGTCTGAGCTTGTGAATCACATTATAAGCTGACTATGACACAACAAAGACTGTCACACTAAAACACACAAGCACCTTTTAAAATGCTGGTCTTAATAAACACAAACTTGTTGTGAAAATGAACAGGCTTTTAGTATGAATATGGTAGCCTTAAGGTTACCTATAAGCTAGTGTGCTCCAAAACAATTTAAAAATTTGCATTTAGAAGATAGACGCATTTAAAACATACAGTCTCTAACTTCCGCCAATATGAATCAACGATTTTGATGACATCACCCTGCACTTCAGCTTCTCATCAAACTTTTTGTCCAATCAAATGCTTTCTAGAATCCGAAGCGTCCCGCCCCCTACACTATAAATACACGCTGAAGCTGCGGCTGAAATCGGTGACTTGTTCACAGAATTTGTATTTTCCGTATGGTGAATGGCACATGGTGCACTATATAGGAGACAAGGAACGATTCAGACAGTGTAAAAATGCATTCCGTTGGGGCAAATGCAGCACGCACACACCCTGCTCCGGTCTAGAGAGGCGAATCATACACGTAAGTCGGCGCAGACCACAAAATGTATCAAACACATTTGAATTCCACACAGAATGCTATTTTATATATAGATAATGCGATATGGATGAGATTATGGCTGTCATACGCTGTCAAATGTGGCTCTGTCCCAAGCTTTGAAATATACGAAACGCTATTGGCCTTTAAAGGTCAACTGAAGTGCTTTGAAACACAGCGTTATTCTGTGTTGACGTTATTACAAGTTTTGAACGCTTATATCTTCTAAATGCGAATTTTGTCATTGTTTTGGAGCTTACAGATAACCTTAAGGCTAACGTATTTATACTAAAAGCCAAAAAACTTGATTTTATGGGGACCTTAAAGGGGTCATTGGATGCCCATTTTCCACAAGTTGATATGTTTCTTTAAGGTCTTAATGAAAAGTCTATAATACACTTTGGTTAAAAATTCTCAGTGGTAGTGTAAAACAACACCCTTTTTATCTTGCCAAAATCAGCTCTGCAAAAATCATCCTATTCTGGTCGAGGCTGCTTTAAATGTTAATGAGCTCTGCTCGCCCCGCCCCTCTCTTCTCTCTGTGGAGTGAGGAGCCTGTTTACTTTAGCCGCGTTTAGCCGCTAAACTTGCTAACTAGCACATTATTAGAAAAGGCGATCACAAAGATTCATTAAAAAAACCCTTATACTCACTTCTGCTGTAAGTGAAGCTGGATCACGGAAGATTCACGGAAGATTCACGGAAGAGGCGCATTCCCTTCACAAACAAACGTAATCCACTGCATCTTCAGCTGCTCAGATGTCGGGAGTAAATGACGACCACTACGTTCATTGTTACATCCAGCAACACCTCAATCTCTCAATCGGAGATATTTTTGTCTAACTTACATCCCTGCTCCGGCATCAAAACAATGGAGGTCGGACTGTTACAGCTGATCTGAGGTAAGATGCTCATGTCAATCAACTATTGTGGGAGGGGCCTCTGTGGGTGTGACGCCACAACGACAGGCATCTGAGAATGGCTCGATTTGAAAAAGGGGATATTATTTTTACAAATTAATTAAAAACCACTGCATGGATTTTTATCATGATAGGGTAGATTTGTACATACACTGCCAACACACATTAATGTTCAAACAACATGTAAAAGTGAACTTGGCATCTGATGACCCCTTTAAATGTATTAAGTATGTATAAAATAAAATTAAATTAAAAAACGCACTCTGTAAATGAGTTCAGACTGCTCTTTCGTGTACCGACATGGTTGATAGCTGCACAGTCAATATAAAATGGTGACTAACTGTACTGCATAAGATTTCCATTTGAAATGAAAGCATAAATATATAATAGGCTACGCGCTGCCAGTTTCAGAGCGAAACGCAAAACATGCACTGACGTGCTTCTCTGGGCAGCGCATTTGCCGGTAACCCGCCAAAATAAAACCTTGCTGATTTAAGCATTATCACACTTTATTCATTATTTTGTTTAATATTTTATTTAAAAAAAAAAACTAAATAAAGTGCATATACATTACATGAAACAAAGATTCAAGTCACGTTGACCAATGAAATACGTAGTTTGTGCATTTACTTGAGTCATGTACGTTATTCCCAAAAACAATATCTAATACATCTGTATGAAGTATTACTTCCATGGAAAAATCACCCTGGATTAAAAGATTAAGTAGGCATTAATATAAAAATAAATAAAGAAAATAAAACTGCAATGAAGGATGACTGTACAATAATTCAGAACTCATTCTCCGGACACAGTTCCGGATACATATATTAAAGCCAGCAATTAGTTCATCCTCCTAAACTAAGAACAGACACACATATAAACAGCCTCGAGGCTTTCTGGGTGACGGTAAGAAGGGAGGAGTCTGGTCTCCCCACGCACAACCACATCCATGTGTAATTATTTTCCCTCTGAAATAGCACAGACATACAGTCCTCCATCTTCCCCGGGGGCACGTCCCGAACGCAACGTCAACACACCCTTCTTCTGAAGAAATGAGCCAAAAAAGAAAAGAAAACCCAGAAACATTCAGAACGACAACTAATTATAGTAATACACCAAAAGATGCAACCCTCAAAGGAGAACAAAGGATAAACTGATAGACAGATGTGCTCTACACCTCCGTCAGGAAACATTTAACAAAATGCGTGACTAAATGGAGTCGTTAGACATCATGAACCAGGTTAATGAAGATCTTCACTGATCAGATGCCATGTGGTTCAGATATTAACTAAAAGTCATAAAAGTAATCTCACTCAACTGAAGGACTTGAGGGAAAACTGCAGCCTGACCCATGAACTTCTGTTCCTTTTTCAAAGTGTGTTCAGTTGTTTACTTTCATATCAGTCAGTCGTTCTCCTCACTATGTTCTAAGCCTCTCACTGGACATCTTTGAACTGAAGCTTCTTCCTAACAAAGAAAACACGGATCACATGTCTGATGATAGCAATCGATAAAGTTTGACAGTATGAAAAGTGCAAAAATGTTGTCCAAGAACAAACCAAGACTCCTGTGGAATGAACCCTCAAGAGAAACTCTGGGCCATAAAGCAGGAAAACCCTCACAGTTATGAAAGTTCACATATATTTGGTTGGAGACAACAAATGCTGTCAAGTTAATCACATAATTGCTAGCATTTTACCATAGAGCCTTGCAGCAGGGGAAAAGAGACATGCAGAAGCCATTAACTCGCTGACAGCCACCATCTTTGAAATCAATCCATTCGGATGTCCTTGAGAACGACAACACACACACAGACACACAACAAAGTAGCAGTGTTCATCAGCCAACAAATATACTACACCCTTCTCAGTAAAGCTTTATCTGACATCACATTACCATTGCCGCAAAATAACTGTATCCTCGCTGGGAACTTCAACACCTTCTTAAAAAACAGAGCTGTCATCAGCAGCTCTTTTTCTTACAGTCCTGACAACACCCACTCCACTCGAATCATTTTCAGACTATCACAGATTTCTATCACCCATGAGGCACTACTCTTCATCCCATTTTCTCAAGATGTCCTCACATCATTTTCAGCCTGATTGGCAGCTCTTTTCGGTCACTGTGACAAGATGTCTCTAAGAAGGAAATGCGTTCAGTATTACAAATTTAGGTCTCCACATCATGACAAAATGATATCCAACAACAATAGGGTGAAACACTTTTTCTAAGGTCTAATTTTCTACACCTCAAAATTCAGCTTCAAATGGAACAATACTGACATCTAATGGCAAAAAAAGTTCTGCATATACAGTGAAGATCAAAATTAGAGAACAATCTATAAATACTTGATTTCTTCTAAAATATTAATCTTCATCAATTTGAAGGGACATTAGCACTGTTCTACTAACATGTTTGACAAAATAACCGAGGCATTTCAACAAAAACCTTCATTTTGTATAAAAAAAAAAGAAAAAAAAAAGCATTGGTCAGAATGAAAGAACAGTAACCGCTGTACAGAAGATTGCAACTAAAAATTTGGAGGGTTACAGCTGTCAGAAATTAGTAGGAAGCATAGAGGTCCCTGCTTTGTTTCCCACACTGCGCTGGTGGGATCTTGGTCCACTCTTCTTTTGCTCTCTTCCATAGTTTGCTAACTGTAGTGGGTTTCTTAGCCATAACTTTGTCTGTGGGTTTAGTTCAGGACTCTGGCCGGCCATTTCATTATTTTAATGTTCTTAGCTTTAAGGAACTGCTTTGCAGTGTGACAGGGAGCACTGTCTTGCATGAAAACTGCAGGCTCATTGGGAGATGCTTGCAGGGATAGGAACTGCATGTTGCTGAAGGAGGTTCTGATAAACATTTGCATTCACCCTGCCATGTATCTATAAGATGCCCAACTCCTGCTGCAGAAAACATCCCCCAAACCATGACTCTTCCTCCGCCTTTCACTGACTTCGTACGCACTTGGGGTTCAGCCTTTTCTCAGTTTGAAGCCGAACAAAATGTTTCTCATCAGACCCAAATAATTTAAACTTGGTCTCATCACTAAAGTTAACTTTGGAGCAGTTCTCCTCCGTCCACACAACATGCTCCTCATCAAAGGTGAGCTTAGCCTTTCAGTGCTTTCTGCTGACGAGAGGTTTGGTCACTCCAGATTGTGCCTTCAGTCCAAGTTCTCTTAAACATGCTGAGACAGATCTTTAGTCTGTTCAATGCTGAACCGGCAAGCAATTCCAGCTGCAGTGTTGAACCAATTCCCAACTGAGAGTCTCTGCATTATCCTGCCTTCTCATGCATTTGTCTTACATGGACGACCAGCCTTTTTGGGGGACTTGAATGAATTAATGTCATTGTCAACGTGCAATATTTGAGAAGTTACAAATTTGAAACGACCAATTTCTATTGCAGTGGCTAAAAGGGTCATTTGGCCTTCATCTGGACAACCCCCACCCCCTTGTCATCCAAGGTGTTCATGTCTTGCTTTCCTCAGTCATAAAGAAATTGTTTTTTGAGGCAAAATTTATGATTTTTCTCCATATAGTGGACTTCTATTTTATGTAGGACTATTATGTAGAAAATGAGATGGGAGTTTTTTGACATACCCTACCTGTCATGAACCGGAATACACAAAGTTCACGCAGAGCTAGACAAGACAAACATTTGAGGTTAAAAAAATATATATATATATTTTTTATAGAAAATAACCAATCGTTTCGCTAGATAACACCCTTCTTCCTCGGCTGGGATAGTTTAGAGCCCTTTGAAGCTGCAGTTAAACTGCATTGGAAGTTCAAACTCGCAGGCACCGTAGAAGTCAACTAAATGGAGAACATTCGTGAAATTTTAATTCTTGAGTTCTTTCAAATATCTCATTGAAGTTTTTATACTGTTTTACAGAAAACAATTTATGAAATATGCTTAAATTGCCCTTCCACTCGTGTTAGAATAACTTCAAATAGGACTAAACAGTGACCTTGAAATTGAGGCAACTGTGGGTTATCTAATTTTAATCTCTAGTGTAGCTTCCGTTCTAATTTTCTCCATCCATTTTCAAATATAAAATTCACTTTATCGGTGTCCATGCGATGTTTCAGACAGGCAGAAAGTTGATCAGGCTTAGCAAACATGTTGTCCCTATAAACAAATAAGTCAATGACACAGGAAGGTTTATGCAAATTTTTGTCTTTTATAAACACATTGGTCAGGAAGGACAACAAAGATAGAGAAATAAAGCACATTAAAAACAAGTAATAATTCCTATTTTAGTGCATTTTCAACCCACAGGCTAATTGTTGGGGAAAATATTCACAGTATACAGATATGATATAAACAATACGAACACTTCCAATGCACATTAAAGCATGTTTAGAAATTGATTACCCTTGTCATTGTGAACATTTTCACAGTTGTGTCAGAACAGACACCTCATTAGCGGTTCAATCTCTGACTAAGCAATTAAAGCCAATTTTCTAAATGTAATAATACTGCAGTAGTGTGCAGTTTCGTGCTATGCCTAGTCCCTATATATACACAACACTGTATGCATTTTATTTTCAGTTCAGATTGTTTTTAAGCTGCACTCAGTTTTTTGGTTGATGCTACGCTAGCTGGTGGTGACCATCTTGACTGAAACCTAGTGGTGTGGATGCAGCATCATGCAACAGCAAACATTTTCAGTTACAGATGCCATTGTACAAATAATTTCAGCATTGAGTTAAAAATCAAAACTGAGTTAAATGCTCAGTTACACAGTTTTCACTGTGATAACACAAGCAAATTTGGCTGGAGATTTTCAAATTCCTATAGATTACTCAGTGCACCTGTTTTATTTGCTTCTCAAATTTCCCATCTCAGGTCATTTTAGTTGGCTTTATTTATGCAGTACACTTGTAAATGTTTGGGTTGAGCTGATGTGTGAACTACAGACGATTAAGAAAAGAATGTATAATGTAAAACTACACATATTATGTGTGGCTGTGTACTTTAGGAAGACAGAGTCCAAACAGGCAAGTAATGCCCATGGAATCCTCCATGTATTTGTTGATATCAGTTCACATGATGAAATAAACACACTTTTGACATGTATTTATCAAAGGGGCACTATTGGCACTGTCCTGAGGTCACTGTGTAAAATCATGCAGATTCAAGATCATTTTTACTGCTTGTTTCTAGCTCAGCCATTCAAACCTAAGAACACATCAATTAAGAGTTGTCTCGAGTACAGCAGCACTCTTAACCCTCCGGACGCCCTCTCAGGGTGAGCAATCTGGCAATTACCAACAAAGGTAAAACCACCCTTCCATTTGCTCAAGAAGGTTCTTCAATAAGCAATTTCCCCCAAACGGTCTGATTGGAGGAGACAGCTATATGTTACCGTGCCGTGACCATCCACAGACCCAGAGCCACATTGGCCGCTAGAAGGGCGCTGCCTCCCAGGAGAAAAAAGAAGCCGATCAGCTCTCGGTTATTCCTTTCTGGGATCACAGAGCTCAACGTGGCTTCTAGAAACGCTGTGAGCATCCATTGGCCATCCAGCGCAAAACACGGGACAGCGTTTACCACCGCGAGGGCCCCAGACAATGAGACAAGGTATCTCGACACACAGGGGGTTAAGGCTAGTTAACAGCAGTATACTGTTCAAAAGCTTTTAAAGGAATAGTTCACCCAAAAATGAAAATTCTGTCATTAATTACTCACCCTCATGTCGTTCCAAACACGTAAGACCTTCGTTCATCTTCACAACACAAATTATGATATTTATAGGAAAAATCCAAGAGCTTTCTGACCCTGCATTGTATTCTCGTAGCTTCATAAATGTCACATGGACTATTTTAATGATGTCCTTATTACCTTTCTGGGCCTTGAAAGTGTCAGTTGTTTTGCTGTCTATGCAGTGTCAGAAAGCTTTTGGATTTCATCAAAAATATCTTAATTTGTCTTGGACATGAGAGAGTAATAAAATGACAGAATTTTCATTTTCGGGTCAACTATCTCTTTAAGAGTGCTGTAAATACTGAGTGTGGGAAGGATACTTGCAGAAAGTCTCCAGCATGACAGGCAGGTCTGGATGAAGAAAGCCCAAACGAGGAACGAAGTTGGTGAGACTCACTAAAAATAAAGAAATGACCATGTTTAAAAATAAGATTGTTTGCACAAACCTTATTGAATTTGAACAGAATCTGTCTGACCTGAATATTGTAGGTGTGAAGGGTAGCCGACAAACAGCATGTCTGTTTGCGGTGGGTGTTTGACCCGAATCAGTCTGGTCTGGTTCTCCAGAGACGGGATTAAACACAAGCTTGGGATAAAGTCTGTTTGACAGTCTGTGTTTGTTCGGCATGTACGGCTCGCTTCAATGGTCTTTCTGACCGGCAGGCAGGCAAACTAGCATGGGGGGGTGGAAAGCAGCAATAGTTTAAAGTGTCAAAAATACCAAGATTGAGATGACCGTAATGCAAAAATGGATCAGTGTTTTCAGATATTTTTGGATATCTCTTTCAGACATGCAAAGACTTGTTATATACACTATATGTGACCCTGGTCCACAAAGCCAATCATAAGTAGCATGGGTATATTTGCAGTAACCAATAATACATTGTATGGGTCAAAATTATTGATTTTTCTTTTAATGCCAAGTAAAAATCATGTTCCATGAAGATATTTTGTACATTTCCTACTGTAATGTATCAAAACCTAATTTTTAATTAGTAATGCATTGCTAAGAACTTCATTTGGACAACTTTAAATATTTTGATTTTTTTGCACCCTCAAATTCCAGATTTTCAAATATTGTCCTATCCTAACAAACCATACATCAATAGAAAGCTTATTTATTTGGCTTATTTATTTATACTTTCAGATGATGTAAAAATCTCAATTTATAAAAAATTGACTCTTATGACTTTTGTGGTCAGGGGTCACATATTACATTGATGAAATGTGAGCAGTTTAGTAATAAGATGCCATTATGTGACAATGCAATATAGTTATTGCTAATACTAAGAGGAGCAAAGATATTAGACTAACATAAGTTTTAAAACAGTTCTAATTTGAATAAAATTCCCAATACTAACTGGGACCATTTCATAAAAGATGCCGTCTTACCAATTTGCTCTCGACGTTATTACTATAAGAGAAGCAGAGGTCTGTCAAGCTGTTGTTCCCACAGCACTCCATAGTGCCATCGAGACGCTTGAATGCTGAGTGGAGGAAATCAGAATCAGCTAACAAATATTTGTAATATTAAACTTAAACATCTGTATTTACACTACCTTTCAATTTTTTTAAAAAAACATTTTTAAAAGTCTCTTCTGCCTCTTCTGCTCACCAAGGCTGCATTTATTTATCAAAATGACAGTAAAAACAGTGATATTGTAAAATGTAATCACAGAGAAAAAAAACACAACGTGAAATTTTCTGGTATTATACATTTAAAAAAAAAAAAACGCTTTTGCAAACTAGTCCCAGGTTTTTCGCCTGATCAGACCCAAACTATAGCAGAAAAATTCCAATAATTATCCAAAAAGAGTTGAACTTTCGATTCACCGTCGCAAAGTTCGAAAGGGGGACTGCCACTTTTAGTAAAACGCCTATAACTCCTAAACAGAATGAGATATCTCCACCAAACTCACAGCATTTATGTAAGAGCTCAATCTGAGTTTATTTCGTATCATGCAATATATGATAGAACTCCTCATTCCGAATACTTTGCCTCTAGAACCACTGCTGTCAATCAACCTTGACTTAATGTGTTAATATGCTGATTTGGTGCTTTCAAATTTCTTTTTATCAACAGTTGTGCTGCTTAATATTTTTGCGGAAACCACGTTTGTTTTTTCAAAGTTCAAAAGAACAGCATTTATTTGAAACTGCAACATTATAAACATCTTTACTGTCACTTTTGATCAATTTAATGCATCTTTCCTCCATAAGTAATCATACTGAGACTAAACTTTTAAACAGTACAGTATAATGCTGGTCAGTACCTCTTCCTTGTGTCCAACTGAGCTGCAGTTTGGCAGTGTGAACGCAGTATCCCGTCTGAGGATTATGGGATAGATGCTGAACACAGCTGTGCCAGTCTTGCACTCCCTGAACAGTACAGTCCTCCAGCTTGGTAATCAGATCTCCTAAAAACAGCCCACGAGGTCCACTTGATGGGGAGCCCTATAAAAACCAACCAAACTGATCTCAGACACTAAGGACATCGTCTAAACAAAAAACCTAAGGATGAAGGGTGACCTGACCTCAACCACCTCAGTGACAAGCGCCCCTGCTCCAGTGTAATACAGGGGAAACAGGAAGATGGGCAGCAGGAACAGGAAACTGAGGGCCACAACACACAGCATGAAGTTGTGCCATACACCTATGAAAAGACAGACAATGTGGAAAATGTTATATACGTTTATAAAGGAATAAGAAGTGGTTGAACAAAATGTTTCATTTTGAAATAATGTCATCTAGTGGAGGTTTTATGAACTGCATGTGCAAGATTTGTGCTTGTTTAAAAAGTCTTACCGGCACAGAATATTCTAAGCTGCTGGATTGGAGAGATGAGATTCAGATGTGTGGTGAAGAGGTCCACAAATGCTCCAGGATAAACCACAAACATGAACATGCCAAAACCATTCAACCTCACCTGCTCCCTTAGAAAAACATGAAGAAACATCTGTTTACACTCCACTTAAATTTAAAGGGATAGTTCACCCTAAAATGCTATTTTAATGATGTCCTTACTACCTTTCTGGCCCTTTAACATGTCAGTTGTGTTGCTGTCTATGCATTAATATCTTAACTTGTGTTCCGAAGATGAACGAAGGTCTTACGGGTTTGGAACGACACGAAGGTGAGTAATTAATGACAGAATTTGCATTTTTGGGTGAACTATCCCTTTAAAACAAGCTTCTTTTTAACAGAACACACCACAGAGATTTTCTTGTATAACTAGACCTAGAACAAGTCAAGAAGCACTTTACTTACATTACATGCAGACTTCAGAGAATTTTACTAGTCAAATGGGTTGAGATTTGAGTTTGCAATTGAGCAGTTTGACCCAAAACTTCTGATAGTGCTTTACAGTCACTCTCTTTTCTCTCACAAATGTGCATGCAAACTTTACAAAACTTAAGTATTATTATGCAAGCAATTTTCTACAAGATATGAGACATTATAAACAAAAATTAACTTAATGTTTCTGACTCTTTTTAAAGTGAACAAAATGTTTGCATTTATGCAAAAATCTTAAGATTTACTCTGTAAGAATTTCAATGTAAGATTGTACAGACAATCTAGTTTTTGCTCAATTAAGACACAGTTTCATCTGAAAAGCTGCAAGAATTGCAACAAGATTCAGAAAGTTACTAACCTATTAACCTAGGCTGACTTCATGTGGGACAAGAAAGTGTTGTTGAGTATTGAGTTACTACAGACAGAAATTTATGGAAACCCATTTCTGCCACAGAATTAGAAATAAAAAAAGGTAATTGCGACTTTTTATCTCACAATTCTGACTTTTTTCTCAGAATAGTCAGAGATAAACTCGCAATTGTAAGTTATAAAGTCCCATTTTAAGGGAAAAATAACTTTTTATTTATAACATGCAATTCTGACTTTATACCTCAGAATTGCGAGTTTGTATCACAATTCTGAGAAAAGAAATCTGAATTGCAAGGTGTAAACTCGCAATTGTGAGAAAAAAGTCAGAATTGTGAGATAAAAGATCGCAGTTACCTTTTTTATTTTTATTCAGAGGCGGAAACTGGCTTCCATAAAAATTACACATTATGTCTTTGAGATGATTAATTTACCTTAGTGCTGCCACCCCATGGCCAAACTCATGTATGACTCCGCTGACCAAGATGGCAATGAAAAAATAGGCCAGCTGACTGACAGGAAGGTTCACACCAGGCACCTGATGATAAAACAAATCATCAATGGTTCACACTTTAATTGCCGTTCAAACAAAAACCCACCATCATCTAATTTCTATACAGATCCTTTGTACTCACCACCACTTGCAAGACCTGTTCATGCGACCCCTCTGGTGTCTCTGCCATCATTTGCCTCAAAGTCTGCAGCAATGTTTTGCTCAGGAGACCCACAGAGCCAAACATCGCCAGAACCCCAAACACCATACCAGCACTGAACCTGAAACAGCGACATTAAAGTTTGTGGATATGTGGGTATGTGTGGAGGGAGGGAAGAGGTTACCCATAATGCCCTGCTCTCATCATAAGCAGCTTAAGAAATTTTTTTGAAAGTCCTCAAAAAAATAACTAAATATCCTCACTGTGGATTTAATACGGCAACAGCCACACCGATAGAAACCAAAGGAAAGCAAAAGTCTTTATATCGCACAGTATAGTTTACATTGAAAGATGTTGATTTTTAATTCAGAATCACATGAACAAAATACTGACAACTCTGTATATTACAGCAATAAATGTTAGAGAGCTAATAATAAGCATCACTGTCATCTGAACATGCAAAAAAATAATTTGAGAACAGTTAATCATACCAGATGTAAAGAAAGTGAGGGTTGAGATGAGCACATCTGGCAAACAGACGGTTGAACATGCCGGTGTGCCATTTAATATGGAACGGAGAGAGAGTGAATCCATTTGAGGATAACCAGGATTCATAGCGGTTCTTCACCGAACTGGATGACTGAAAGTGAAAGCAAGAGAGAAAGATAGAAAGAAAAAAACAGAAGTTAGGATGGGATAGGAATTTATAATGAGGTACACTACCAGTCAAAAGTTTTTGAACACTAAGATTTTTAATGTTTTTTAAAGAAGTCTCTGCTGCTCACCAAGCCTGCATTTGTTTGATCAAAAGCACAGTAAAAACAGTAAAATTTTGCATTTTTTTTTACTATTTAAAGTAACTTTTCTATTTGAATATATTTTAAAATGTAATTTATTCCTGTGATTTCAAAGCTGAATTTTTAGCATCACTACTCCAGTCACATGATCCTTCAGAAATCATTCTAATATGCTGATTTGGTGCTCAAAAATCATTTATATTATTATTATTTTGAAAACAGTTTTTTTTTTATCAATTTAAAGCATCCTTGCTTAATAAAAATGTTAATTTCTTTCATTTCTTTCCAAAAAATAATCAAAGAATCCTGAAAAATCCCCCCCTCTCTCTCTCCCACTTCACTTCCTGTGAATTCTGATCTGTCCTGTTACAATAAAGGCAAAAAATAGATCTTTACAAAAAAAGAATACTAATAATAATAAATGTTTCTTGAACCGCAAATCAGCATTTTACAATGATTTTTGAAGGATCATGTGACACTGAAGACTGGAGTAATGATTCTGACAATTTAGCTCTGATCACAGGAATAAATTATATTTTAAAATATATTCAACTAGAAAGCAGTTATTTTAAATAGTAAAAATATTTCACAATATTACTGCTTTTGCTGCTATTTAGATAAAAAAATGCAGGCTTAGTGAGCACACAAGAATTCTTAAAAAAAAAAACATTAAAAATCTTATTGTTCAAAAACTTTTGATTGGTAGTGTAGGTACAATAGTTATAATAATATAGAAATATTAATATAAAATATGATTTTCTCATTTAAAACATTAGCACGTTTTTAACACAGATGCTGAAAACTGTATATCATGTGTTAGCAAGTTATATCTACAACCGTTTTTACTTAAATGCTTACATTTGAATAAAACATTAGTTAGAGTAACCGCATTATGATAATCATACAGAATTAACACTGAATAACTTTTAAAGTGGCAACTTGAAAAATGGACTTAAATATGGCAGTACCATGGTACAGTAATACATAAAATAATAACATTATGATACTTTGAGATATAGGGTGTATCTAAAATTATAATGGTACGAGGTAAACCATGGTAGCTTCACGGTATGACGTTAAAAACATGTCACGTATCAAAAAACATGGTAGCATCGTGGTACATAAAATGGTACATAAACATGGTACAAGTTCTGTACAATGGGTTTACTTTACTTATATTCCTTAAAAATCCTGCTCTTATTATCTAATGTCCTCCACGAATGAATTACATTGGCATTAGGAAGTATCAATAACAATCAATTCCTCTGTGTTGTCAATTTACTAACTCTACATATCAAGGTTTGTAATGGTGAGATCCGCCTACCCGCAGCAGCGTGTCCGCCAGATATACGGTACACCAGCCGCCCATCACACACACCACCACCGCTATGGGAATCATGGCACACCGGGCTGCATGCGTCTCAAGAGCGTCCAAATCCAAAGACAAATAAACCTACGATTCCGATTGTCAAGCACGGCACCACACATTCACTCTGTACAAAATACCCGTGGAAGCCGTCGCTTCCGCGTTTGCGTCAATGACGATGTCCAAACGCAGTATTACTAATCGAGCCAGACTGTTTACTTTTGTCAGGGCATATAGCGGCTCAAAATCACAGAGCAATCGAGCACGTTAGCTTTTAGTGATATGAAGTTCGAATCATTTCCGTGAATCGGTTCTTCTGAACAGAACGATTTAGTGATTTGTTTACTTAAATTTCGATTAAATAAGGGTCTTTATTGTAATCTGTGCGTCCAAGTTCAGTTTGTTGCTGCTATGATTCAGCTAGTAAAACATTAAGTCATATAAAACCTAATATAATTTGCATTACTAGTTAAAATACTAAACTCGATTCTATATATGAAGAGTTCAGATGCAAAACCAGCTAAAAGCCATCTCGGTCAAAAATTAGATAATATTACTGAGTGAATGCTCCTGACACATAGTATACCCCCATCAAATACTTTTACTTTTACTTTTACTTCTTAACTCGCTTAATTCCAGCCTCAGCCCAATCAGAAGTACCAGTACTTACACAGAAAACTATACAAAGTAGCCTGAAAGAAATGCTAATTTTAAAGAAATACGTCAGATGGATTTAGAGGCTTTTGCATCTGAACTTTTCATATGCTTTTTGTGACCCTGGACCTTAAGTCTTAAGAAGCACGGGTATATTTGTAGTAATAGCTAAAAATACATTATATGGGTCAAAATTATTTTTTTTTCTTTTATGCCAAAAATCATCAGGATATTAAGTAAAGATCATGTTCCATGAAGATATTTTGTAAATTTACTACCGTAAATATATCAAAACTTTATGAGTAGTATTATCCATTGCTAAGAACTTAATTTGGACAACTGCAAAGGCGATTTTCTCAGTATTTTGATTTTTTTGCATCCTCAGATTGTAGATTTTCAAATAGTTGTATCTCAGCCAATAGGATAGGATAGGATATTGTCCTATTATAATAAACCATACATCAGTGGAAAGCTTCTTTATTCAGCTTTTTCAGTTGATGTATACATCCCAGTTAAAACAAAATGACCCTTATGACTAGTTTTGTGGTCCAGGGTCACGTGTGATGCTAAAATTGCAATACAAGTCGTACATTTCCAGTATGTTTTCTTTCTAATAGCCTGGCTATTGAGCGAAAAAACAGCATAGGCTAGTTTATTTAGACTCTGCATCATTTTCATAAAACTTTTTCAGTCAAATTTTCGTTTTCACTCCAAATGCTTTTACTATCAGCTGGCAGGGTGTCAGAATTCGCCACAACACCAGTTTCGTGAGCCTGTTCGACTGATTCGACTGACACACAAAAGCGATTTGCTCAGGAATTGTTTCTATTTTGCAATGCAGCTAAAAAAAACCTACATGTGCTTTTAATTTGCATTTGCTGAAGCATGAGATCACATTTTATTTGCACCATAGGCCTATCTGTGAAGTATACTTTAGTTTCCAGCTGAACAAATATGCCCTTCACTTTAATAATTTGGACTCTGTGGTTTTTGTACTCGCAAGACTTACTTTTAAATGTGCAATTTAATTAAGACGTATCAGGTTTTACTGTTGACCTATAAGCAAATGATGCCAGTCAACCCAAAACCGTGGTCAGTTTGTCACTAAAGGCAGTAAAACATGACAGAGTGCAGTGGTTTTGAATGTTAAGCACATGGGAATAAATGACGGGTTCAAAACTGTGATAACTCCTCGCTATCATTTCCATCCGGGAGCCAGTCCTTTTTAGATGGGGGTGATCTTTTCTGTCCCTCAGGCAGCTACAGGTTTTATGAAATGATTTATCTGAGATGGTGGTCTAGATAGACAGCAATTACGCCAGCCTTTTATGAATACATAAGAGAGGATGCCGCTGGTTTCATAATGGCATGTGCCCATAAGGAGGGATTCATGTAAAATAGACAACAGAATATTCCACTCACCTTCTATGATCTGCCAATAATATTTGCATTGTAAAACCATGCATTAAGTCACTTTCAGGTCACACTGCAATGTGATCTTTGCACGTCCTTGTTGCACTCACATTAAAAAGGATTCCAGGATTTAATACTTATGACCATATGTGTTGAATGGCAGGATGAGCAGGAAGTTTGTGATGCCAGGTAGAGGGAGGAGAATTCAGGTGAGGATTTGCATAGCTCTGCTGTCTGTAGAGGACACCTTCCCCATCAGCTCTGAGCTCCAGTAGAGGTTTACACTCAGCAGTGAAGGAACTGAGTAGGATCACTGGATCACACGTCAAGTCCTAGTGGCACCAGGTAAGAACAGAAGATGATTTGAAAGTCTTTAATTTTCCGTTTTATGATTGTAGTTGGATATTTAACCTTGCAAATAGTTCGTTTAGTGCATTTAGCTCAATCATGATTAACATTTATGCATTTGGTAAATGCTTTTATCCTTGTTAGTGGAAGCAAAGTAAGTTGCTAGCACCAAGTTCTGTGCAACTTTCATTATTTGTTTATACCTGTCCATTTGTGGGTCAAAAACAGCCTAGTTTGAGATCTGAAACGCCTCTAAACTGGCAATGCTGCTACCACTGGGAATGGGTCGTCATGTCAAACCGTGGTCCAATCAGGCGTCTCCCTGGGCTCTGCGTGCTGGAGCCTAAATTAGGTCATGATCTTAATAAGTATTGTGGCTCTGTGATTCTCTGACTGCGTGGAAGAGAGCAGAACAGGACCTTACAGAGAACAGGCAGGGCGTTTGACTGGTTATCATAGTAGAATACAAAGCAGTGAGGAGGTGTGGACCTCACGCTGGCAGCTGAACAGGTAAGGGCACCGCGGGGTCATGATATCAGGGTCTGGTGTCGTGCAAAGGTCAAAGTCTACTCATCTATCGCCATTCACTCGTTCTGAACTCTCTGTTTTCTTCCATTTTCATTATCTAATGTAGTAATGCTCTAATTTGTACATTCAGGCATATTGAGGACATTTCGATCTAGGTTATAGTCTCCTAAATATACCCAGTTAGCACACATTTATATATGCAAATGTGCATCTTACACAAGTTTGGTGGCAATTTAAATTAAACATTTTAAATTTATGCTGTTGTAGTTCTGTTGTAGGCAAGTTTATTTATGTATATATATATATATATTATTAATATTAAAAACATGATATATATAATGTTTTTAATATTAATTATATTATTATTTTATTTTATTATATTATATATATATGATAAATTAATAAATTATATATGATGATAAATTAATATATATATATATAATTTTTGTTTTAATATTAATTATATAAATAAATAAACTTGTCTAGGCATGTAGGCAATATTAATTATTGCCTATAAATAAATAAATAAATAAACTTGCCTAGTCATCTTAGACTTTTTGTGTGTATATATAGTATGTATAATAAATGTCTTTTAATAATTAATATTAAAAGATATTTATTACAAAAACATTTATTAATAATATAAATAACCTTTTTTATAAATAACTGATATAACATAATATATCTGTGGTAAATAATTTATTTTTAGGAACTAAAATAAGTAAAGGAAATAAAGAAGTAAATAAATATATAAATATAAAACAATTACAAATAATTATCAATAATATAAATCAAATAATTATAACAATACGATTATAAAATCATATGAAATGTTAAGTTCATTGTAATATGTGTGTGCATTGATAGATTAGATAGATAGACAGATAGACAGACAGACAGACAGATAAATTTTGTATTTAATATTTCAGGCTAGTTTGTTTATATTGATATTAAATAAATATTTTATGTATATAAAATAAAATAATGTCTGTAAAAATTTTTTTACATATTACAATTATTATTACAAATTATTATTATAATAGGCAAGGTTTTTTATTTAATTTTGAATATCAATATAAAATAAATAATCATGTTTTCCAGCATGATTTGAAAATGACCTAAGGACCTTATTTAAATGGGAAAAAAAAAAGGACTCACTTGACCAGCGACACAAATGTACTTGATTAATGACAGAAATAGCACATAATATTCTTACTTATTTTAATATTCTTATTCAAAACTTAATTTTCATGTTTAATTTGCATTTTGAATCTGAGATTCTCACTCACAGACCTTTGGACCCCACTGTATGTGTATATAGTGACAATACTGTGATTGAGGCTATAATGGATCATATATGTGACCCTGGAACCCAAAACCAGTCATAAAGGTCAGTTTTTTTTAAACTGATATTTTACATCATCTGAAAGCTAAATAAATATTTTGTTTGTTAGGATAGGACAATATAGATAAAACTGAAGTCCAAATGAAGTTCTTAGTAACGCATATTACTAATCAAAAATTTAATTTAGATTTATTTACGGTAGGAAATTTACTAAATGTCATCATAGAACATGACCTTTACTTAATATCCTAATGATAATATTGACCCTATTGCTACAAATATACCGGTGCTACTTAAGACTGGTTTTGTGATCCAGGGTCACATATAGTGTCTGTGAAGTGAACACTCAGGGTGGACAGAAAGCAGGTCCCCTCTGTGTATCACACTACTATTTATAGTGTGAACAAATCCCAGATATGAGCGGAATCCCCTGCTCCTCTACAGCCTAGAGTGAGGGACAGAAAGAGAGAGAGAGAGAAAGAGAGGTGGTGTTGAACCGAACCAGAACCGGACCACAGAAGTCAAGATTGCTTTAGTCCATTAAGAGAAAGACAGAAGAGAGAGAGAGAGAGAAAGATTGGCATTTGTCCTGTCTGTCTCACAGCGGGGAACAGTGGTTTACAGTTACGCCAGCAGGTATGCAACTTTTGAGGACAGAGAGGATGTGTGTGTGTGTTCATATGCATGTGTGTGAAACTATAACAGTGTTGAGGTCACAAATAGTGGACGGCTTTTCTTTAGGTAAATGATGTCAGGTGGTATTATGATGAGATGAAATCTGCTTAAATCAGAACAGAAGTTTGACCTCTTTACATTGACCTTTCCCTTAGCTTCCTCTAAAAGTCCACTCATTTCGTAAGAAATTATGATTTATGTATATGTTTTGTTTGTGGATGACTCTGATGATGACTCAGACCTCTGGCAGGATTCGGGCCTACATAACACGCTCGAAAACAACAGGCAGGTTTAACCGTAACTGTATTTTACATAAGCATTAGCATTATGTGACGATACGCATGTAAATGATATCTTTTTATGTCTGTCTCGTGGTTTTGGCGTTGGAGAATTAGATTTAAACACTGGGATGACGTTTGATGATTTACATAATAAACAGTGCTATTCTGGATAATACATTCAACGAATTTCGACCTTTTGTTGGACGTTGACCATTTTGAATACACTTTTTCTTGTCAGACTGGTTGGAAAGGTCTAGAACGTCTGGGAAATTTGCAGTCATAGTGGAAATTTAATGCAAATAAATTGCGCCTGTGAAACCATTGTGGGAGTTCTTGAAAATGCAATATTCAGTGTGAGATTTCAGTATCTGGTGGGGTTTGTGATACCGTAGGTGGATAAATTTAAAGTTTGAGATGGAAGGTAATTCATCTAGAAGGTTAAAACACTGTTTGTTTTTGCCAAAGGTTTGGGCCTAGTTTTATGCTTCAGTTCAGTTCAAACAGTATATTTAGTTTGATCTTTGACTGATATTTTGGACATTGAGACGTTTAAAGGGGTATTTTGGAGGAGTGTTGGACAGCTGCTCTGTTGCTCATTGAAAGGTAAATTTAGCTCAACACTCGGCAGCAGTGACTCCACTAGTACTAAAGGATTGCTGTTGATGTGCAAACAACATCCCTGGTTACGGTCACTAAGATTGTGAACCTCTCTGAGTCCTTACCGACATGGTCGATCCCGGCTGCCCCACCGAGACCTGTATTAAGTTAAAAAAGGAGAGAGACATTGAAAGACAGAAAGCACTGCAGATGCATTACCATGCATGACGGCTGTACACACACTTATATCCCAGGTGTTCTCAGCAGGACGTTCCATCAGCAGCATAACTGAGCAAATTACGGGCAGAAAGCCCCCCACGAGCACATAATCAAAGCTCATCTGCCTACAGCTGTGTTCATTAGGACACTGGATGATTTTAGATATTACCGAACAGCTTCCTGTCAGAGACACAAAATTACAGTCATTCAGCATGCATTCTCCTCTGTCTGAGTGGTGAAGGTGAACTGTGTTTGTTTCCGTGTCGGTAAGTATGTAAATGTCTTCTTTTCAAATTTCCCTCCAGGTCATTCCTAGGAAATGCTGCTTTTTTATTGCACATCCCCCAGTCATTATCATTATATGTTAGTTTCATAGAATAATACTAATGAAATTCTGTACGTATGTACATTGTATATATTTATACAACAGTTCTTTCTGGTCCTCGAATGTGATTGGCTGAGAGGGCTGCGATATTCTACTGATACTGGAACTTCAACCGTTTCACTGTTTGCTGTAGTTCTCAGCGAATGTCATGGCGGACGCCTAAATACTGTTTTTGTGTCATGGAATGTAGTTTTAAGGTGGACAAGTTTAGACTTCAAATATGCAGTTTGATAACATTTGGTTAGATGTTTCTGGATATGTGAGCTCCAGGGTGTCAGCAGTTGTTCAGTGCTCATGAACCCACCTAGAGCAGCCTTACCTCGGGCAGATCTTCTGAAATTTGCCGCTGGCTCTGATGTCTCTATAGTGGTTAAACATGAGATATAATTCATTTCTAGGGGTGGGAATCTTCAGGCACTTCACGATCCGATCCGATTCTGATTCTGGGAGTCACAATCTGATTTCAAAACGATCCTTGATCTACATTTTTCCCCAAATAATTCTTTTGCTGTGCAAATCCATCTTTACAACCTTACATTTTAACCAAAATTGCAGCTTCTTTGCTTTTTTGTTCATAGTTGGAACCTCTGCATGTCAGTACTGCCATCTTAAAAGCAAGGTTTCACTGGTTTCATGATTCAGTTCAATTACAATTTTCATTATCAACTCAATTTATAGATAAACAGGCTACTTTTGTTTTCATGATTCAGTTCAATTACAATTTTCATTATCAACTCAATATATAGATAAACAGGCTACTTTTTAAAACAGTCACTTATAAGTGTTCTTTAAGTATTTGAAAGTTTTCAGACAATAGTTTTGGGTTTTTCTTTTTTCCTCAGCATTATTGCCCTTTGATTATTACTGATATCATAGACAGTGGCAGCTTTAACAGACTGTATTCACACTAATGCACAGATCTATTTCGATATATCAAATGTTTTGTCCTGCTCTGAAAACATAATTGCCTGTGTGAACATCAATTTCATATAAAAGTATTCGAAAATGTAAGTGCATTTAACCGCAGCCGCAATCGATCTTAAGGACAACAAACACAAAGCGCACGTGAATGTCTGTCAGTGCGCGAGTTTTGTGCATCTAATAGTACTGCCTTCCACACGGCATTAATGAAAGCATATCTAAAGTAAAACACGGCAGGTGGAAGCACACACTGTCAAGCAATGCGTGCGTGTCTAGCAGCTTTCATACCGACCGCAGAAAGTGCTGCGCTATGAAACCCATTCATTTCAATTGCTTGCGCCGCGTCAGGGCGGCTTGTTTCAAAGTGAACAGGGGAATCCTGAAATCTCAAAAACATCTTGCTGTACTACATATATTACATATTTTAAATCGGCAACAAAATTTGAAATTAACTGCCCTAAGAATGTTGTTTGTTATGCTCAAATAGCATTTAAAAGCTTATTTTACAGGCTAAACCAGTCTAGCCTTATAGTTCTATGGGAACTGAAACTTCTATTGGCCGTTGCAGTGATGCAATGACTTTGCCAATCAGTGATTGGCTGTTTCATTCAGAAGGTGGGACTATTTCGCCATATTGCACGTTTCTCGCATTCATAAATATAGGAGTGACGCAGCCAACAAATGAACTGAGCAGTGCTGTCTTCAGAAAACACCCTTAACAGATTAAAGGATAGTATGACAAAGATATCGCTTTCCTCAGCGAATATTCAAACTAATGTTTTATTGCGAATATAAGATTGAGATTAAGAATGAAGGTTGTATCAGATGCAGGTAAACACATTTGTTCAGTCCATCTCTCTCATAATACTCTACATAATACAGTGTGCTTTTAAAGCAGTAATACAGTAAGCTTTTAGTGAAGCAACTCAACGTTCCTTCGTTACTAGTTCTAAAGTGATGCTTTCGAATTAGTAATGGAGGCTTGGCCTCAGCTGTTAAACTGTCAACTTGAGATGTGAATCTGTGGAAGGAAGTAGTTCCTCCAACACTCCGTTGTTGTTTCTTATGTATTATGAACTGTTATATAAATGCAACATCACACTCGTAGCCATGAGATATGACTGAATATCGGCACACTGTGAGAAAAAACACTAGTAATATCATGTTTAAAAAAAGTGATCTGAAGTGTCACCAACTAAGCTCACGCTAAAACTCGGTCTATCTCTTTTAATTTATCCTAAAAATTAAACAAAATTCCTACTTCAATGAAGCATTTGTGATTGCTCCACTAAGTCTCTCTGAGCTATTAATGTGCAGCCACTGAGCAATAAACTTCCCCTTAAATTTCCATCAAAAACTCATGCTAAACTTGCAGCATTACGGATTTATTCCTTTACAGTAAAGTACATATTCCACCTCATATTGCATATCCACTATAAAGTGGGTGTAGGTGTGTGTTATCCCAGCCCTGTTCTCTCCATGTTAACATAAATGATTCAGGGGTAAGAGCTTCTACCTGCTCCTCACTGCAGGAGTCACTAAGCAACTGAAAGACTATCCACGGGCACCTGAGAGCCGCAGGGGGGCTTTACTTTTCCCCGGATCTTTGTAACATATACACACAAAATACATGCATTCAAACCCACACCAGGACAGTCTGTCCATCTGATCAATGCATTCGGTCTCCTTCTGTCTTTTCTACAGCAGGAACGTAAACACAACTGCACAGAATGTCTAAACAGCCATCGACCAACGTAAAAGCCCTTCAGGTGAGTATTACGCCAGCTGTGTGTGTTTTGTTTGAACATAATTTAAGAATAGTGCAAGTTTTGAACTTCTGTTTTGATTTTATTAGCACTAAAATGATTCCCAGTGTGCTCGTCTTTGCTCAAAAACACTCCAACATGTCAACATTAAATATTTTAATCTGAAAAGCCAGCCCATTTTGAACACTGAGTTAGAACTGTAAAAACACATTTCAATGTACATTGCGCTACAGTACTCACACAAGGCCATTCACAAGTACATGAAATACATTATGGTGTTGATGCATGTCCAGCTTTTTCTTCTTCTTGGTAGGAAAACATTTCTTATCCAAACAGAAACAGTTTATATAAAAATAGACTTGTACACTTTAATTAAAGTCCTTACAGCCTTTTTGCTTTTGCTAACTGGTATATACAGTTGATGGAAAAAATATGTGAACCCTGTGGCTTCAATTGTCTGCTTAAATGACCACAAAAATATGTTTTCACATCTATATTTTACACATGTAAACATATGTCCTCTGGCAGCATAAACCTTCATCAAGAGTTCCTTTATGTTTAATAAAGACATGAAAATGTATCATTGTTTGTGTATTGATGTGACGTAGCTGACAATCCAAAGGGTTCACATATTTGTTTTCCTGTAACTATATGTCTGGCTAACAGCAATAATGTAGACAGAACAAAATATTTTCAACAGTTCACCACAGTGTAGAGAACAATTTTTACAAACACTCAACACTTCAGCCAAAAATAGACACCTTCCACCTCTATCTTTTCATAAAAACTCTCCATATACACATGAATCCGAAAAAAAAGCCCAAGCATACACAAGATTCAGGATACGGTCCATCAGAGAGATAGAAGGAAGACTGGTCATGCATGCAAAGACAGGAGCACATGGTCACTACTGTACAACCAACAATCAGATTTCATCCAGCAGCCTATATAGCCAGAGAAATGAAAGAAGGAAACTGAGTGAAAAAGAGAAGAAACTCAAGGGTTTGATGTACTGGACCATAAAATGCATGCAAAACTGGAGTAAAACCAAATCTCTAAGAGCACTGGGATTGGTTGAGGGATGTCACATGCTTTAATCAAAACACTGAATTGCAAAACTGTAAACTGAGTGCTTGACCTTGCGAGACCAATACAGCAAGACAGTAAGTAAATTTTGCAGTTTATTTTTTATTCAAATAAACATTTTCCCCTCCAAATTTTTATTACTATAATGCAACAAAATTTCCATTCTCATTTCTCTAAAGGACAAGTTCACTTCCAGAACAAATATTTACAGATAATGTACTCACCCCCTTGTCATCCAAGATTTTTCATGTCTTTCTTTCTTCAGTCGTATAGAAAGGATTTCTCTCCATATAGTGGACTTCTATGGTGCCTAATGCAGTTAAAATGCAGATTCAAAGGGCTCTAAATCAATCCCAGCCGAGAAAAAAGGTCTTATCTAGTGAAACGATTGGTTATTTTCTAAAAAAATTGACAATTTATGCTTTTTAAATTCAAATGCTCATCTTGTCTAGCTCTGCATGCACTCTGTGTATTTTGGTTCAAGACGGTTAGAATATGTCGAAAAACT
The DNA here is from genome assembly GCA_012976165.1 of Labeo catla. NCBI lineage: Eukaryota > Metazoa > Chordata > Actinopteri > Cypriniformes > Cyprinidae > Labeo > Labeo catla. The sequence continues at coordinate 2,066,613 of VONZ01000029.1, read as the reverse complement.
CCTATCGCATTTTCTAACCCGAACCCTAACTTCAAAATCGTCCTACATCGCTGAAGTACCGACACAGTGTTTACAAAGTGAACATGCAAAGAAAATAACCGTTTCGCTAGATCGTTTAGAGTCATTTGAAGCTGCATTTAAACAATTTCTTTAAGACAGAAGAAAGGAAGACATGAACATCTTGGATGATATTTTTTGTTCTGGAAGTGAACTTTAATGTGAAAACATATTTTGTATTGCTTATTATTAGTATTACATTTACATAAAATTAAGAAAAACTATACTGAAAAATAAACCAGTTGGATAATGGTAATAATAATTTTAGGGGAAATGTGCTTCGCTACGACAAGCCATGGCACTCTCAATCTACACATATGTTTTCAGCAGTGTTGCCAAGTCTGCAGTTTTCCCATGGAATTGTGCTACTTTAACACTGTTGCCCCTGTGACCCCAATAATGTGATATTTAGCTCCTGTAATGCAAATTTTACCAGGGGAACCCCGACAAAAACATGTATTTTACCCCAAGAATATAATTATTAAAAGGGGATGCATTGAAATGCAATTGGGCTGGTTTGGAGTAGCAATTGGGTGCGTTTTGATGTGAAAACCTGGCAACCCTGGTTCTCATGCAGTGAAAAATACATTGCGAAGCAAAGAGGAAACTGACAATGTACCGACAAACAAGACAGAGCAGGTTACTTTTGGTATAAAACAAAGTCTCAGCTTTCAAATTTAGTCTTTTTTTTTTTTTTAGAGATTCAAACAATAGATACCTTTTGTGGCTCTTTAATGTGTTGTGACAGATCGCTGTATACCTCAGGTCAAACAGTATGTGAACTGATCATATCTTCCTCTTTACTATTTATGGCGTAACATAAACATGAATGAACATCAGAACATCTTGTTTCAGCCGCAAAAAGACGTCAATACATACTGTTTCAAGTCCGTCAACGTTAATCTACTCTCCTGTCTGGTTTGTTTGTCGGACAAAATGGCAGATTCTGCATTGTGATTGGTCAGATCGCCTGTCGATTAAACTCCTGGGTGAAGGGTCATAAAAATAATTCTACTTATGCAAAATTTATTTTGATTTTGGGGCAAAATGTGGCCTGGTTTTTGTGAGATTGACTGAAATGATAGGATGGTTGAGAAAAAACCCACAATATAAATAATCCAGATCCTTTCTTCCTAATGTAAAGCTGTAAACACACATTTACATTTTCACAATTGTGACCCTGGACCACAAAACCAGTCATAATGGTCAATTTTTGAAATTGAGATATGTACATCATCTACAAGCTGAATAAATAAGCTTTCAATTGATGTTTGTTAGGATAGGACAATATTTGAACATCTGAGGGTGCAAAAAAAATCAAAATATTGAGAAAATCGCCTTTAAAGTTGTCCAAATGAAGTTCTGAACAATGCATATTACTAATCGAATATTAAGTTTTGATACATTTACGGCAGGAAATTTACAAAATATCTTCATGGAACATGATCATTAATATCTTAATGATTTTTGGCATAAAAGTAAAATGAATCATTTTGACCCTTACAATGTATTGTTAGCTATTGCTACAAATATACCCATGATACTTACAACTAGTTTTGTGGTCCAGGGTCACATTTGGGCTTTGTTTTCATACTACATGCTTCGTTTAGATGGCACATAATAAAGACCAGACTGAAAAAGACAGGCCTCTGCAAACAGAGGCATGTCTGTCATCTCAATGTTTTATCTGTGTTGGCCACAGCTCATTTCCATACAGGCACTTTGCTCTTTATGAAAGACAAACTCCAGCAGGAAGACACGTCCAGCAGGTTTTGTGGAAAGGTTTGGTTTCGACAACTACGACCATTGCACAATATTACGTGAGCTTAAATGACTTTGGTACTCTGGTGATTGGATTATAGGCATGGTTAAAAGTGGAAATGAGCAGTGTCAGGGGTGGTTTCACCTCCAGGTGTAGCAGCGATGGTAATTGTCTCATTGGATTTTCTTGTTTGTTTCAAAGGCCAACCTTAATATTCCGATGGGGGCTCTGCGTCCTGGGGCGGGACATCCTGTGAAGAGGAGAGAAGATACAGTAGATGCAGAGGAGGTTAGATCCTGCTGGAAGAAAGCTCACATACACACATTTACACAGTTTTCTAAATAAACAAATAAAGACAACTGTAATCAGATGGAATTTAAATGTACATGAAAATGAATAAATAAATATTTCGCATAAAAATAGCTTATTTTTGAACCAATTAAAAAAAAATGTAACATTTTATTTATTCACATTAACAGTTCCAATTCTCAATTCCAAGTCTCTTCTGCTCAACAAGCCTGCATTTATCTGATCCAAAGTACAGCAAAAATAGTACAATTTTTATATATTTTTACTATTTAATATAACTGCTTTCTATTTGAATATATTTTAAAATGTAATTTATTCCTGTGATCGAAGCTACATTTTTAACATAATAATAGTAAATGTTTTTGAGAAGCAAATCAGAATATTAAAATGACCTCTGAAGGATCATGTGACTGGAGTAATGCTGCTAAAAATTCAGCTTTGAAATCACAGGAATAAATTACATTTTAAAATATATTCAAATAGAAAGCAGTTATTTTAAATAGTAAAAATTTTTTAAATTTTACTATTTTTGCTGTATTTTGGATTAAATAAAAATGTGAGCAGAAGAGACTTTTTTAAAAAAACATTAAAAATCATAATGTTCAAAAACTTTTGACTGGTAGTGTATACAGAATTTTTTTAAAATCAGATTTACATTATTCCTAATAATGATTATCATTATAATATTATTATAATGTTTTAAAGTCAACATAAATACCATCATGAAGTACTAATAAACACAATTGAAGATAGAAAGAAAAATAAATATTTTACATAAAGCTAGCTTATTTTTGGACTAATTAAACATTTTTTTTAATTATACATTTTATTTATTTTCATTATTTGTTTTCAATTCTGTAATATATACAATTAATATTTACATTATTCCTAATGATGATTATCATTATAATATTTTTAATGTGGTGCAGTACTTTTTACAATGTTTTAAAATCAACATAAATACTATCATGAAGTACTAATAAACAATTTAAATTTGTTGCAAAAACCTTTTTGCATACAGTAATGAAAATTAATGAAGTTGGATAAAAAGAAGGAAAGAAAGAAAATAAATACTTTTTTATGACAAATAAGCAACAAATGGATGTTTTACATTGTAATTAATGTAATATGTGCAGTAATTTTTACAATGTTTATTTAAATGACAAGTACTAATAATCTATTTAAATACAGTTAGATATGCTTTATAATTTTTTTTAATCACAAGAAAACAGAAAAAAGAAAAACAAGAATTTAGGAGCAAATTTAATATCACCCTGTGCTTTTAAAATAAGCTTCATTTTCATTTGATAATTTTAAAATGAAGCAAACTATGGCACATTCTTGAGAGATTTTGTAAGGGTCACTCGGTAACATCTCTCCCAATTGTTTTCATAGGCGTCCCCAGTGACTCCAGAGGAGAAAAAGCCCCTGCCAGGTGCTGTGAAACTCCCAGGCCCCGCAGTCAACCTCTCCGAGCTCCAGAACGTAAAGAGTGAACTCAGATGGGTCACCAAGGACTAAACAACATAGGTAAATCTGACAGTCAAATACACACACTCACACCCTTTTTTTCCCCATCTACCATTTTTGGTTAGTCAAAAAACATTGGTGGTTCACAATCTTATTTACACACACACACAAATACGAGCAGAAACAAAAGAGCAATGGTTTTTCTAAATGCGTCACATCGAAATCATCTAGTAAGGCCCCATGCTGTTCACACAAATGACCACATGGTGTCAGTAGCTGTAAATATAGTTTGCACGTGTTAGCGTGCATATGTCAGTGCGTGAGTAGGTGTTTTGTGAGTGTGTAAAGGGGTGTGAGGGCGAATCAGGCTCTATAAATACCCCACAGATCAGTGGGGCAGTGAAAGTCCGTCTGTTGTGTGCAGTCCCAGCATGCCGCACCAGACCTCCCAATTATAGAGCACAACATGCTCTGTGACCCACTGTGTGCGGCAGAAAAACAAACAGAATTTGCTAAGCAAACTACATTGAGATTATACTATGTTTTTAGTACCGGTAAACCAAATTTAACTAATTCTTCTCATTTTCACAGGTGACTCCACCCCCATTTTATCCAAGGATTTGGTTACTATCTCCATCCAATCAGGTTTATGCATTTACCACAAACTCCCAGAGAATCGGTCACAACGGAATCAGCTACAAGCCTTAATGATGACACTACCTACTGACCTGAGAATAATTAAGGGGGTGGATGCTATCAGAGCAAAGACTGATGGGAATTGAGCAACTCGAAGCTCTGAACCAGGGTTTAGTCTGGCTAAAATAGGTCATCACTTTTTAAACCTCCCTGTTTCTGTATTTTGTTTTAAAATGTACCGTGTGTTTAACTTAAAGGGATAGTTCACCCAAAAATGAATATTCTGTACCCTCATGAGTGAACTATCCCTTTAAAGTTTCATTTTATATAAGTTCTGTACTCTCCTGCTACCATTAATGAATCATAACACAGAATACATGAGACTGAAGACATTAGCTAGTATGATTCATCTTAAAATTCCTCCATTCTCCTTAAAAAAAAAGCCAGATTGTGTCTCAAAACAACTCGAACAAATGTGGCACCATAAAATCAATTTCCTTTTACATCTAGATGGGATTAATATGCAAATGATTGCTATAAATTTGATTAATTAGTCAGAATGTCATGCATTTAATTTGATTAAGTTTCCTCCGATTGACAGCCCTACTTAAAACGCCTCGCGCTGCAGGCTTGTTTTCACTCCCTACACATCTCTTTCTTTATCTATGGCTTTGTTCTTGTGTGTTGCAGTACATGAGTAGGCTGTTGCATAATAAAACATGATTTCACGTTCTCTCCAAGAGCAAACCCGTAGGAGGAAGCCAGCACTTGTTATCCTTGAACAAATAGAAATGGATTTCAAATGCGCACCATCGGTTTGTTATGTACATAAACTGCGATCTGAGTTTAAGAGTGTAAAGCTGCTTGTCTCCTCGCCTGTAAATCACATCATGTGTGTCTGTATTGCTCTGTGATCTAGTTTACTAGCAGCAGGTATCATGACCTTTGGGTGAAAGTGTCCTTATTAAAGATCATGTATTGCTCCTTAGATCAGAGTCGGTCTGCATTGAGAGCTGGGAAATGCATACATAATTCAGAACTTGTTTACATATGAATTTCTTCATTTGTAAAGCTCTATGTTCTGTAAAGCTGCTTTGAAACAATCTATGTTTTGAATTGGATCATGAGATGAAAGACAAGCAATCAACAAGTGTCCAGCGTACATTGAAATACTTTCAAATTATCCCAGGATGCACCTCATGAAGTTGGTTGGTTGGAGAGAATGAGAGACTGTGAGTACAATGATATAACAGGACTTGTCAATCATGTGGAATTGGAATGGAATTTCTTAGGATTAAGCATCTGGCAGAGGTGCCTGGAACACAAAGAGAGTGAGCAGCTGTCTAACTAATCACTAAAGCCTTCATAATTCCCTTATTACCCATAATGCAACGCAGACAAAGCCTGTAGTTCAAAAACTTCTAACCGAGAAGCTCAGCATACCTTAACGCAACCTTATGATCTTATGACGAAAACGGACCTGTGGGAACTTTTTCGCAAGACGTCATGTCCACTAAGTGGCGCTAAAGAGTGTTCTTTTTTTTCGCCCTGGGACAGATGAACATACATATGGTACATTTTATGGACATTGATTTTGTATGTGTCAACACAGTTCTCACTTGAAATGTCCACTGGGAGGCGCTATAACTCTAATGCTTAGTGATGTTTTAAAATAACGTACCATCTGCACCTAAATCTACCTGATAATAACAGTGAATGTGATGTAAAAAACGATCGCAAGCATGCTGTTTTAGCTTGTTATTCAATCTCTCATCTTTCAGCTATTTCATCGCGAGTCATGTTTTTCACAGGATTCGTACCCAAGGATTCCACATTCTTAGTCCAATTCTGTGCAGGCTAAGCTACCGAGTAAACTTGTTATGTATGGAAAGCGAAACATATGGAGCTGTAATCATAACTGTGTACACAAACGATTACAAGTGCTCGCTGTTTTACCACCCATAGTGTTCACTTCTGTTGGAAAATGCAGAGATATGTACTTATTCGTAGTGTTTCGCGTCTTGCAAAAGAGTTCCCACAGGTACGTTTTCATCATGAGATCAGGTAAACGTCTTGATACAGTCTTCTCTGCTACCATGTGTTAATTAAAAGAAGGGTGACCATACTTCCTCTTTGTCCTGGACATGTCCTGACCAAGACTTCTAAATTGCCTGAATTGTCTGCATTTTCACTTTGTATCCGTATTGATGTCAAGTGTATTCGACTTGCACAGAATGATCAGTCTATGGCTTCAAAGTACCACAAGAGTGATTCGAAAACATAAGGAGCCATCTGTTGCAAAACCCAGCAATTTAGAAATCCTGGCCAGACAGGACATGTCGGGGAAAATGAGTAAGTATGGTCACCCTATTAAAAGGATTTTCTCAGCTACAAGCCTTATGCTCATTAGACAATATCAAAATAGTTCACCATGACCACCAGAGCCAAACAAAACCCCTAACAGGAAGAACAGACACTGTTATATTTAGAACGCCACTCAGGTCTAACAGCATTCTGGACTGAAGGGTCAAAACAGGGAGACTAGAGAGCACAAACACACTTATAAAGTGCCTGAACACATAAATCAGTTGTATCTGCAATTAAATGCACGAAAAAAAAACATCAGATGTAAAACTGTGTATCATAAATAGTATTTATAGATTTTGCTGTAAATGGAGAGAGCATGATCCTGCAAAAGATCTTCAAGCATGCAATGAAGTGGAGTCTGGTTTTGTTGACGAAATATAAAAAGTGCAGCATAACTAATGCATCTATTTTAGACCATGTGCGTTTAAATATATCCAGTCATGCACAACGAGGCACATGCCAAGGTCCGTAAAAGGCCAATTACCTGTGTTAAAATGCGAGAATCCAAAGGGGTTGTAAGGTGAGCACAGGAATTGGCAGTACAAACAGTGAGCCTACGAAATCACTTCCTTGAGACACAAGTAGGACGCACACACGCCCCTCTATGATTCATTACGACCGGTTGCAGTTACACTTGAGTGCAAGTGTATTCACAAGTATCTCCAGTTACCCATTACCTCGTAGATGTGTTGTATTGCAAATGCTCTAGACAGTAGAGAAACCAGTGTGATCATGAGCATAGGGTGTGAGAATGTAACCAGAAGCTCTATCATAATCACCCCTCGTTCTTATATTTAATACCCCACCGCAATCTGGCCTGATGCTGCCCCATCCCAACTCTGAGCCAGCAGCTATTCAGGGAGGATGAGGGGTATGATGTTCACGAGGTTGGGATGTGTCCTTTTCGCTGTGGATCGCAAGTACTATAAGTCTATAAATCAACCTCACTCGCCAGTAATCCAGCCAACATAAACAAGTCAATTTCTGTAGTCTCCTGTTAATCAAACTTGTAGACTGTAAACAATCTTTATTTCTTTGTCTTTGTGTCTTCCTGACAAACAATCTCCCAATGGTTCTCATTGTCCTCTAGGCATTCTATCAGTCCTCTCTCTTTCTCTTTTCTGGCTAGACTGTCCTGGCTGTCCCTCTGATCAACTTTGAGTTTCTATTCCTGTCACCTTGGTGAGATATGGCTTCTAGTGGCGACAGACAGAAATCCACAGTGCTGACTAACTGCTTTATTTATCAAGAGATGACCTCAGATCTGGATATCATAATAAACCCCCACCCTGATCCCTCCCGCTCTCTGTGTTCCCAACTAGCTAAACGAAAAGGGCAACTAGCTCAAAGTCGTTCTTACCTCTCGTGGCCCCAAAATGCCAGCCCATCATTTCCCCTCCCTTCTAGAGATCTGGTAGAAAACACGTGCCTATCTTGTCAAGGCAAAAGGTTTGGAGGCTGCCCACTGGGTGGAGGAGAAATGGTTGACCCTCCCCTTGCACTCCCAAAGCTTACGCATTTGATGCCTGCACTTGATGCCTGCATGGGCCACATCCCAACAGACACGGCTGGTGTACTGACCCTTTTCTCTTCTTTGGTCTTCTTCAATCTTGAGAAGTTTGGTAGCAGCAAGTCGAAGTAACCACCTCTGCCTCCTAACCCTTCTTTCGTTCTTCTTCCTTTGGTGCTCTGCCTTACATTTGTTGAGTCCTAACTCACCTGTTCCTGATCCTGGTCTTCCTTATCTCTTTTCCTTCCTCTCCTAGCGATGAATTACTACCTGATGCTCAGCAACAGCCATGGAGAAGGTGTTCTGTCTCGGTACCAGAGCTTGCGTCTGGAAGGTCGAATGTGTGATGTTGTTCTGGAGGCAGAAGGTGTGGAGTTCCCTGCTCATCGCACTTTACTAGCCTGTTCCAGCGACTACTTCTGGTCTGTGTTTCAGGACTACACCCTGGAATCCCGTGCCCGCACTATCAGCTTGCCAGCCCTGTCATCTCTAGGCCTGGAGCAGATACTGGACTTCATCTACACCTCATGGATCTCACTGTCACCCTCCACTCTAGAGGTCACACTACAGGCTGCCTGCTATCTACAGATCAGCCATGCTGTGGATCTTTGCACTCAGTACATCTCCGAAAGCATTGCTCCTGACAACTGCTGCTTTTTTGCTAACATAGCAGCTCGCTATGGCCTTTCTGAAGCATTCGATGACAGCAACTGTTTTATTAGCAGTAACATGCGCAGAATACTTGCATCTGATGAATACAAGGCTGAGCTAATGGAGTTAAATTTTGATTCTTTGCAAGAGGTGCTCGTAGCTGAGGAGATGCCAGGAGTGAAGGAGATAGACCTTCTGCTGCTGGTTTTGGACTGGTTGGTGTGCAATCCACAATCTGCCCTGGAAAGCAATGCATTGCTCAGTCGGATCCGATTTGGTTTGATTCCACCTAAAGAGCTCTCTCAACTTAGTGCTCTTAAGCCTGCTCTACGTACACCCTTCATCCGCAGCCTAGTGCAGAAAGCACTTAACTACCACCTTCAGGGTCCCCTACAACCTCTACTACAAAGCATCCACACCAGCCTAAGAACCACAAAGAGCAAGATTCTTCTGGTGGGAGGAGGACCAGAGGCAAACAGACCCAAGAATCAGATCCTTACCTACGAACCTCGCAATAAGAAATTCCAGCCACTCTCAACACCCCTGCCAAACAAGCTACAGCACCAGGGAGTATGCGTTGTTGGCAACTTCCTATTTGTACTAGGTGGTGAGGTGGTGCGGGTGGATGAGGTGAATGAGAAGAATGCTGTAATGACTGTTACTGACCAGGTGTGGCGCTATGACCCACGGTTTGAGCAGTGGGAGGAGATGGAACCACTCTTGCAGAAGAGGGCACAGTTTGCCTGCTGTGTGGTGGAAGGTGTTATTTTTGCTATCGGTGGACGGGGCCAGAAGGGTGAGCCTGCTTTGTCATCTGTGGAAAGGTACAATATGAGTGAAGGGTGTTGGCGCAGTGGGGTATCATTACCGTATTCAGTTCACGGGCATGCCTGTGCCACTATTGGAACAGGAATCTACATCTCCGGTGGCATCCACGTCAACAACCCAGAGAGTAGCAAAGAACTGCTATTTCTGAATGCCATTAAGGGGTATGCCTGGCAGAGACGTTCTAACATGTCCATTGCCAGATTTGGCCACCAGATGGCAGCAGTGAGGGGAAGAATTTACAGCTTTCTGGGAATGTATGAGCCCTTCTGTGACATTGAACGCTACAGTCCTGAGCAAGACCTGTGGACCCGTCTCAAGCCCCTACTGAATGACCGCTTCTGCTACGGTTTGACCACAACAGGAGGCAGGCGTGTGCTTATGTTCGGAGGCAGAAAATGGCAGGAAGGACAGGAGGTGTGTACAACAAATGTGCTGGAGTACGACACAGAATATGATGCCTGGAGAGAAGTGTGTAAACTACCAGGGCCCTTGTGTGGGACTCAGTGTGTCATAATGACTCTTCAAGACCCTCCGGAGACCTAAAAGTCAATTACAAACACCATCCCACATACACACAAGCAAACAGATGCCTGTCATGGGGCAGAGAGAGTTGAAGGACAGGGGTTATCTTTGTGTCATGGATACATGGATTGTAAAGTGGCAGGAAAAACAGGATATAGAGAACCTTGGTGGGGGTAAAATGCTATTAAGTGTGTTTTACAGCAAGCGGTAAGGAGCTCCTTAAACTAGGTCACTATGAATAGGGTAGAGAAAGTCATGACATTGACAGATGACTTGTCATAAAGACGTTGTCCTGAAAAATGGCATAAATCCGTCTAAGGACACTGGAGAAAAGGACAGAACTAAAGATGGAATTTCAGACCACTGGACACTTTGGCCATTGCATCTTGAAAGGCGTTAAGAAAGGACAGCCAAACAAGCAAAAAAGCAATTTAGACAAGGACAAATTTAAAAAAATGATAAAGTGTACTGCTTGATGTCCAGTTTGGACAAGATTTGACTATTTGGCACTGCGTGAAGATCAAAGGTGACAATTATAATGTCTTATGACAGAGAGACAGCTGCCATGAATGTTGGATACAGACTGTGAAAGGAGGCTACACTCACAGACGCTGAGCGAGAAAGCCAAATTAGACCATTCATTTGGAAGGGTACATGGGAAGTCGAAATGGGCAAGGACATGTATCAAGATCACAGTGTGTGTGGGATACAGACAAGAGATTTTTAGTGAGGAATGACAAACAAAACTGCTAAGTCACACATCTGACAACTCAATAGTCAGGCCATGCATGGAAATCTAGATTCCCTATCACAGATAATATAGTGTGATTATAATACAAATACTTAAAGTGAACTGCAAATACAGCAGTTGAACAGAAATCTTGTTAAACTGCAAGATGCACATAAGTAGATGTAATTTTAGACCTAGTAGTAACCATTTCTGGGTTATGTAAAAGCATGTAGCCTTGAGTTTGTAAAATGAATATTGTTGACATAATTTTACAAATGAATCTACACAAATGAGTAGCTATGACAGAGTAGCATAAATAAAAGATCTGACTGCATAAAGGTTATTTTGCAGCTGGTGAGTTTCTTTAAGGACATTTGTACTGATTTACTGAGCAAACACTGATTTGCTGGAAATAATAGCAACTTAGCATCCTAACATGGTTTGCTTATTAGACTATTGCTGATTATAAAATCAGCATCATGTGCCCAAAAAAGGAAACCCATTGTCAATCCAGGACTCGGAACAAACCCATCAGTTCACCTTCATTAATTTTTGAGTCCAAGTTGAGTCCATTACCTTCACTGAACAGCCTGGGAACCAGCAAGCCTCTGAAAGAAAAGGAGAGAACTGCTTTCTAGGATATTTAGATGGGCGTCTATTTTTAACCACCTATTGAAGAAAGGTGCCCTTACTCATTGCTCGACAGGCTGCTGAGCAGCTCTCAGGCGATTGTTTATTGTCAGGCACTCACCTTTAAGCCAAAGATGGTTGAAAATGCCAGCTGGGAAATTGCCATTGATGAATGGGAATACTAACAAACAGCTTTCTCCAGTCAGAATAAAAACTTCAAAATTTGAGCAGCTGTCAGGCAATGTAGAGGACACCTTTCTTTGATGTGCATTCTAACGGCTACCCATTTAAGCGTAAATATTCAGCAAAAATACAAATGCAATAAATATAGCATGATTACATCCATAAAAGTTTATTGACTCTAGGTATAACCACACTGAAATCTGGAGAAAGCAACAAGTTTCTTTTTAAATAATGTAATAAATAAAGTAAACTTTACCAGGTTGTACGCTAAACACAACACACAGGAAACTGCACTGCCCAAATTACATGCCCTACTCATAATAAAGACAGGCAGCAGCACAGATATTGATGAACTAGATTGTTTTACGACAACTTTGTGTTAAAAAAAATGGGTTGCTAAAGAAACATAACATGGTTTTCACTAAATTAAGAATAACTCTGATATATTACTAAAGTAAAATACCAATAGACATCATTCTAGTAGCTCTAAATCCACTGGTAATCACTTTCTCTAAGAGCTAATGCATTCCAATGATTCTCATGGGCACATTAGCACCTGAGTCACTCACGGAGTCAAAATCAAGCTAATATCATCTTAGATTACATAGAGAATGAAATGTGCTCCATTATGTCATCAGAGTCATACCTGAAATATCAATGTACATCATATAATACACATCTTATCATACAATAAACTCTCTTCTGAACATTCAGTGTGTTCTTAAAAATCTCACATAAAACGTCTTTGTGTTTGCTGAGCGCCTGAGTGCTTTTTGGTCTGCACGGTCTTCCTGACAGCTGAAACACTGACATTAAATCATTTGGCAGCTTCGGTTTAGAAACCAAAAAAAACAAAAACAAAACAAATGTGATCGTTGTGTATCTACAAGCCATGCAGCAAGAGACATTTTGCTCTGAGAGTTTATAAAGATGGACGACCTCCCGAACTTTGACATACATGTAATTTCAGGAGTCGAGTTGCTGCTTCTGACAGATGCTGGGTTGAGTTCAGGGCAACAGCTTTGATCGGCCGAGCCATGCGGCGAGTCCCTGGGCTGAGACCAGCGATGTGTCGTGATGACCTCGGCTGTCATAAAAACTCACTGTTGTCTTGACACAAACGTCCCTAAACTAGCAGCACTGTGCAGGACAGCTGCATGGCAGCTTGTAGAAACGGAAAACTTGAATTCAAACAGAGGTATACAATACTGAAACATAATACTGTTCTTTAAGTTTTCCTAAAATGTTTGAATTGTACACAATAGTCCATAAAACTTTCAGATTAAGCATTAAAAATGAATGGCACACCTTGTGCACGGACACACAATCACTGTGTCGTCCCTGCTCACTCAAGGATGCAAATTTTTGCGCTAGGAACATCACGTGTAAGTCTGTTTTTGATTATGAACTCGCATTTGCGAAGAGACACATAATTTCACCTCATAATATCAGGAAACCGTCGTGAAGAGAGAACTTCCATAATTTGACTCAAGTTACAGAGATAATGCTGCTTCTGGATAATGGAGCCTGTGCAATTTTCTACCAATCAAAGCCCACACACTTCACTGAATGCTCATCCGTTATCAGAGGCTGAGTCTGACAAGGCGTTACGCTCTGTCGAGAAGTGCTCACGGCACAGGCACAGAAATATTCCAGGTTCAATACAAGCTGAATGCTATAAACAGCATTTTTAGCATTTTGTCAATTACCTCATTCAATTATTTTGACTCGTTTCTCATTGGGACAAGGCAGTGGAGCAAAATATATGTTAAAATAATGTTTACAAAGCAAGAACTCATAGAGTAAAATTTAAGTGTTTATATTCTAGCCTTCTGCGCGTGCAAATGGCCTGGATTGGGAGCACCGGGAAATATTCCATAGTCTTTCAAAATCTGTCCGTTTTATAGCGAAATAGAAACAATATGTCTATTATAATAACGTGTTTTTCACGCTCTTTAATGTGGCATGACAGATCGCTGTATTCTGGGAATCAGTCATCTTTCCAAATACAATGAGACATTCATTTCATTAAATTAGGCTATACTGTTTTTTCATTCCTTCTGATGTTCCTTCATGTTTATATTGTGCTATGAACCTGAAATAAAGAGGAAAAACACATTTATAATTTGTATGTCGTAAAACTGACAGAATTTAAAAGCTGAGTTGTGTTATACTGAAAGCAACAAAGCACAAAATTATAACGATTACTGGATGGCTGGCATGCTACAAATAATGAAGACATTAAATAATGGAAGACATTAAATGTTATTTCCAATCATTTACTGTATTATACCATGAATAAAACAGCTTGTGAATAGTCACTTACTGTATACAGTAGTCAACATTTGAAGTGGATCAAAAAAAAGTTCATCAAAGTTGTCCTAAGACGAGAACGGGTATTGTTTTGGTTTTAGGATGAAAATTTTGATGAAAAGTTTTGATTCACTTCAAATGTTGACTACTGTATACCTCAAAAAAGACAAGACTGAGTTGAAGTCTACTTCAACCTTTAGAATGTTTTATTGTTGTTTTTAATTAAATACATGTGAGGAATGAAAGACTGGACGCCGCAGACATTTTTTTCGGAATATGTGGTGGATTTTCCAAATGTCTCACTGTAATCAAAAAGACGACTGCTTCACATGAACACAGTCATCTGTCCCGCCACATTAAAGCGTGTGAACAACACATTATTGCAAGATACATTTCTTGTATTTCGCTATAAATCTGTCAGATTTTGAAAGATATATTTATATTAGAAGTACCAAAAGCACAAAGCTTATTGCTATTATTGGGTGGCTGGCACACTACAAATAGGCCTAATGAATGAAATCAAAGACGTGAAATATTATTTCCAAGCATACTGTACCTGCAACTATAACACATGGTATGTTTTCTAATAATAATTCCACATTTTTTAAAATAAATTCCAGTGATCTGGCAACTTCTTGGTGCTCCCAATCTGGGCCATTTGCATGCATACTCTTGCAAGTTTATACTCTCAAAATATTATAACTTTAATTGCTACGATTTAATTCCAGTCATTTTGACTTTATTTTCAAAACATTTCGACTCACATTTTTCCACTTCCACATTTTTCTTGAAACATGTCAACTTTATTCTCAAAACATTTTGACTTTTATTCTCGTAATTTCGACTTTATTCTTGTAATTTCGACATTATTTTTGAAATATTTCAACTTTATTCTCAAAATATTATGACTTTAATCTCACAAATTGACTTTTTTTTTTACGTGGCACTAAAACACCATCATACTAGCCAGCTGCAACACCCAAAGTTTCTATTTTAGAAGCGGTTTCTATTTCTGCTACGTCACGGCTGGAACAACAACATACAATAGTGATAATCTCAAAGTTAAAAGTGTCTAATATGAGTTTGAATATCATTTTGCATGACCTTTAAAGCCATACTGAAAGCAACAATAGTTTACCGCAGATATTGAAAAATAAATTAAAGCAAATGTACAAACTTTAAATTCAATGCAAACCAGCAAGTGAATAAGGTGGATACTGTTTTAAATAAATTAAATTTAAACATTACAATGTACAATTTATAATCTAATTTAGGCTGAATTATGATTTATTATATACATAGCAACAATAATAAATAATATATTAATATATTTAATATATCAAATAGAACAATGTTTTACAAAGTACAACTGAAAACTTTTTAATAACCTTGTAAAAGTTTATATCCAATCTTTTAACTCCTGAAGTCAATAAACCTTCTAACTTTTGTAAGACAAGCTCAAGTATACCAGAAAAGGTCTGTTTACACAGAGACAAATCCACCCTCAGGAATTAGCAGAAGTTCTGCTCCTAGAAAAGTCTCACAAGGATTATTTAGACAACTTAAGAGACACAAATACAAGACGCACTTTTCTGCCTGAAAATTGCCTTGCCCCATAACAGTATTACTACGAGTTGAATCAAAATTACTGACTGTGGAAAGTGGCACCAAGCCAAAGATGCTGTCAATAGAACTGAACTGACTTTGAACCAGGAATATTCCTTTAAAGGCCTTTTCTTGGTATATCCAAACACTCTACGGAGATTGTGGTGAGATGAGACAACCACATCAGTGTTCCATGTTCATGCACACGCATACAACTTCCACACAAATGTACAAGTGCTATAAGTCGGGGCCAGCCGATGTATAACAGCAGATCATAATATATAGTATGATACAGTAGAGTATATAGTATGCTAAAGTAGCATATAAACATGGCAGATAACTTGTGTGATGACCGTCTGCGTGTCCACTGAGTGATTTGCTTCAAAAAGACAGACGAACACAGGTACAGCAGCACAACAGAGTGCCAGTCAGTGTGTTTCGAGTTCAAATGGTGCCTCAGATGTGCATTTCCTCTCAGAGTTCAGTCCGTAGCTTCCATTTCCAAGTTCAAGTGCTCTGGTTCTACCTCGGCTTCCTGTCTAGCGGTGGGCCAGGTTTGTTCTCGGTGCGACGGCATTGTCTCTCCTTGAGCCGCTTGGAGGACTGGTAACCATGGCAACCCCGTGTGCAGAAGTGGCACTGAAGCCTGTGGGTTGTGAGTCGAGTCACTGCGAGAGCTTTGTTTGTACAGCTATCTGTGCCTGCGTAAACAATGTTTTTCAAGTATTCAAAAAGCACATGTAGTCTGCGATTGCTGTCAGGATACAAGCAAAAGTGAGAAGCGAATTTGTGTTTACAGACTTTAATTAGGGAAGGTGTTGTATCAAATTTGGCATCAATTAAAACAAGGCTGTGAGGCATAAAAGTACAGAATATTTATAAGGTTGAAATGTTGGGGATATTGGTGTCGAATGTTCAGCCCTAAAATTAAACTTTTAAAGCACTAGATGAACCGATATAAAAAAAATCCTAAAATTATGGCTGATAGAATAAGCCAAAAAATTTTTTCATCAAAAAATACATTAAAAAAATCAAACACTAAAAACTAAATAATGTAAAATGCTACAAGTGAATTTAGGGATCACAAAATTATAATGTCCAGTATGAAAAAGGGATATTTGAACATTTGTTTTTAAATTATTAGTTAATTAGGTAATAGTTTTTAACGTTAAGTAAGCATTAATTGACAGCAAAGGTAATCCAAATGTAAAAATAGATTATATATAAATATATATAATAATGGCTGATATATATAGAAAATTTGATCTGACATTCCAATTAAATTTAAAAATCCTATAAATTGTTGGCGCCAATAACCTCATGGTTAACGCACCAACATATAGTGCCATTTCGCTGCGGGTGTCCCGAGTTCATATCCCGGCTCGTGGACTTTTCCCGATCCCACCCCCTTCTCTCTCTCCCTTTTCGCTTCCTGTCTTACCTACACTGTCCTATCTAAATACAGGTATAAAAAATCCTATAAATTAAAAAAATATGGTGATAACTGATATGATACTAATTTATTGTGATCCCTAGAAAACACGGCAACCGAAAAAAACAAACAAACATATATATAAATATATGTGTTATCCAAATAAAAACCATATATCTATATATAAATATATATATGCGATTACACTGTATTATAAACACTGTATTTCATAATTGAGCAAGAAAATAACAAATTAACTTGCATTGCCTAAATGCATACAAACAAATATGAATAATGACTAATAAAGCCAAACTTGACGGTCTTAATTTAAAGTGCACCCTGTGCATGTAATCTTAAATGCCCTCTACAACACTTTAGTTAATTTTAGATTAATTATTCAAAAATGATTATTCATAACTATATCCCTAAATGTTAATTCTGTACATATTCCTCGCAGCCTCGTAATTAAAATGTCAAATTAGAGTCTATAAACACCAATTCAACCCTTACTTCAGCATTTTAATGTCCAGCCTAAGGTCCATGGAGACTGTGTCCGCTAGTTGTTAGCCACAACTACTTCAAATAATGTGGCGGTATTTTTATGTAGCATGGTCGAACTGTGTGTTTGTGTGCGTCAGACGTGAGTCTCGATGTAGGAGTGTGTGTGCGAGAGGGAGGGCGTGCGAGGGGCGGGTTCAGGCGTAGCGGCAGGGCTGGGCTCGGAGGCGGGGCTTGGCTGACGTTCCCGCTGTGGCTCTGATGAAAACAGCTCCATGTAAACTTTCTTCCATTCCTGGAACTCTGAGGATGTGAGCTTAGGATTGGCCAGCAGCTTGTCAATCAGTGCTACCTCGCCCTCCCTGTCCTAGGGGAGTGAAGAAAGAGAGCAGTGGAGGGTGGGCATTACAGATACAGTCTCCTTCATACAGTGGTTAGGATGTCATAGTCAAAGCACGCCACAGGCGGTTAGCGTAGACGTGAAGCGATGTGGACTCAACCTAGATGAGCAGAGCGACATACACGCAAACACACATAGCATGCTCAGACTTGACTGGAGTCCTCTGGCACTGTGGGGCTTTGTGCCCCCAATTAACCTTTGTTCATTCAAGTCTGAGTGATAAGGGATGTTTATAATACCCTTCCAATGCAACGGGAGGCTCTGCCCCAACATAATAAGCACAGCGCAGCAGCCCGGGAAGGGGGTGGGGGGGGAGGTCACAGCAGAGGCACGGACCGACTGACCCAACCACAGGAAGAAAAAAAAAGGCACCAGGCGGAGCCTAAACCAGGTTAACCCACACAGAAAAGCAGGGTTCAGAGAAGAGTTTGGCCTTGCCAATGGTCATTAGCTCGTTTGAGTTGGTTAATAGCTGGTCAGCATGGTGATCAGCAGGTCTAAGGTGGTTATTAGCTAATCTAAACTGGTCACTAGCTGGTCAACATGGTGATTAGCTGGACTAAGATGATCATTAGCTGATCAAAACTGGTGATTAGTTGGTCAACATGGTGATTAGCTGGTCTACGATGATCGTTAGCTGATCAAAACTGGTGATTAGCTGGTCAAAATGGTGATTAGCTGGTCTAAGATGGTTATTAGCTCATCTAAACTGGTTATTAGCTGGTCAAAATGGTGATTAGCTGGTCTAAGATGGTTATTAGCTCATCTAAACTGGTTATTAGCTGGTCACCATGGTGATTAGCTAGTCTAAGATAATCATTAGCTGGTCATAACTGGTTATTAGCTGGTCAACATGGTGATTGTCTGGTCTAAGCTGATTATTAGCTCATCTAAACTGGTTTTAAGGTAGTTAACATGGTAATTAGCTGGTCTAAGATGGTTATTAGCTCATCTAAACTGGTTATTAGCTGGTCAACATGGTGATTAGCTGGTCTGAGATAGAAATCAGCTGGTCTAAGATGGTCATTATCTTGTCTAAGCTAGTCATTGGCTGGTTTAAGCTGGTCATTAGCTGGTCTAAGATGGCTTAAGCTAGTCATTAGCTGCTCATATGCTAGTCTAAAATGGTTTAGTGTAAGATGGCCATTAAAATGGATCATAATCTGGTCATTAGCTTGTCTAAAATGGTCATTAGCTCATCATTAATGGTCCATCTTAGATCCTATGTTTTGAAACCTTTCTTTTCTATTGACCAACTGTTTACAATACACACAATGCAACTGAAGGCTCTGCCCCAACATAATAAGCACACTGTAACAGCCTGGGGTTGGGGGCGGGGGGTTTCACAGCATAGGCACGGACTGACTGACCCAACCACGGGAAGACCCAGTGGCACCAAGTGGAGCCTAAACCAGATTAACCCAACATAGAGAAGCAGGGTTCAGAGCAGAGTTTGGCCAAAACCCTCCTCCCACACCAGACAGAGAACTCCGTCTAACATGGATGGGATTCTGGGATAGCAGTTTGGCTTACTCATTGTGTCGAAATGGACTAAAAAACACAAAATTCCTGCTTTCCCCAGAACCCCACAGACATCAGACAGACGGAGAGGGACGGACAGGCAGACGGGACAGATGAAACAAACAGGCACACACGGTGCAGTGGGACCCATGCGGCAGCAGAGGTCAGATACCTTTAGCGTGCTCTGCAGGATGCGGAGATGATGCAGTTTGTCATTTAGCTGTGGATCGTTGCAACGCCGGATGAAAAGGTGTTTGTACTCCAGACGGGTGGAAAGGCGGTGCTCACCAATAGGCGACAGACTGGCACGCTCCAGCGCCCGGTACAAATCACCAAGCGAATCCGCCTGCCCGTGACACTCCTGCTCCCCGCCTGTGGGGGGGCGCCACAGAAAGCCAGAGTTAAAGAGGGGTGGCTCCACCAGCAAGGCACATTTGTGAGTGGGATTGGAACAGAAACAGACAGACTGCAACATTTCAACTACGCATTTTAATGTTCAATCAGGTGTGTAGGTTGGCATTTGTATGCTGATGATACTCAGCTCATTTATTTTGTTTGTTATTTTGGAATTATGAAGGTAGAAAGACAGAAATGACATAAGACCTAGACGAGAAGTGTCTTTCATCAGGCTGGCATAGATAAATGCTTAATCAGGCTCAGATTTATGTAAATACAGGAACATTTTCTCTCGCCGTCTCGGTTTTTATCTGTTATCGTTTGAAGAAACGGGTGCTGGGTTTCTCTGTGCCAACACCTCTTTTTCTCTCCATCTCCGTCTGTCTGGTAATATACATACATACACACACACATCTGCCCTTCTCAATGTGTTTAACACTTTCCTGCCTAAAAATCCAGCTTAAAATTGAAAAGCAATTTTGGAACTTGTTAGATGGTTTCTGGTTGGTTTGTCAGTAGCTGGTCTAACATGGACTAAGTTGGTCATCATATGGTCTTCCATGATCCAAGTTGGTCGTTAGATGATTTAGAGGGGTCTCCAACCCTGCTTCAGAAGAGCTACCATCCTGCAGATTTCAGCTCCAACCCCAATCAAACACACCTGAACCAGCTAATCAAGGTGTTCAGGGCTACCTGATAATTACAGACAAGTGTGTTTAAGCAGGGTTGGAACTGAAGTCTGCAGGACGGTAGCTCTACAGGAGCAGGGTTGAGATCCCTGGTCTAACGTAATCTAAGATGGTCATTAGCTGGTTTAAGATGGTAATCTGCTGGTCAACATAATTGTTAGCTGGTCTAATATGTTCTAAACTGTCCTAACAGTCTAAAATGGTCATTAGATGATTTAACATGGTCATTTGCTGGTTTGAACTGGTTATTAACTAGTGTAAGATGGTTGTAAGATAGAAGTGTAAGATGGAAGATTAAAACAGGTCATGGTCTAGTCATTAGCTTGTCTACGATGGTCATTAGCTCATCATTAATGGTCCATCTTAGAGCCTATGTTTTGGAACCTTTCTTTTCTATTAACTAACTGTTTAGAATACACACAATGCAACAGGAGGCTCTGTCCCAACATTATAAGTACAGTGTAACAGCTGTGGTTGATCTAAGACTGTCATTAGCTGGTCTAATATGGACTAAACTGGTCATTTGATGGACTTCCAGGATCCAAGTTGGTCATTAGATGATTTAGATGGTATAACATACTCTAAGATGGACATTAGCCAGGTTAAGCTGGTCATTTGCTGGTCAACATAATCATTAGCTGGTTTAAGATGGTCTAACATGGTCATTTGCTGGTCTAAACTGTCTATTAGCTGTTTTAAGATGGTCATTTGCTGGTTTAAACTGGTCATTAACTAGTGTAGAATGGGCATTAAAATGGGTCATAATCTGGTCATTATCTTGTATAAATGGTCATTAGCTCATCATTAATGACCTCTTAAAGCCTATGTTTTGGAACCTTTCTTTTCTATTAACTAACTGTTTATAATACCCACAATGCAACAGGAGGCTCTGCCTCAACATAATAAGCACAGTGTAACAGCTGTGGTTGTGTTTGGTCTAAGATTGTCATTAGCTGGACTATACTGGTCATTAGAGGTTTTAGATGGTCTAACATACTCTAAGATGGTCATTAGCCAGTTTAAACTGGTCATTTGCTGGTCAACATAATCATTAGCTGGTCTAAAATGGTCTAAACTGATAATTTGCTGGTCTAACAGTCTAAAATGGTCATTAGATGACCTAACATGGTTATTTGCTGGTCTATTAGCTGCTATTGGATGGTCTTTCATGATCCAAGTTGGTTGTTAGATGATCTAACGGCTAAGTTAGTCGCTAGATGATTTAGATGGTCTAACAAACTTTAAGATGGTCATTAGCCAGCTGGTCAACAACTAAGATGGGGGAGAGCTGGTCTAAGATGGTCTTTAGATGGTCTAACGTGGTCTAAGATGGTTTTGAAAAAGGGGTTGAGTAAGTACAATTCAATGATGGTAGACACATAAAGCAGACAGTGAGACTAGAAGACAGATTTCATAAGTGTTAAAAATGACATGTTCAATTCATTTAACGCAGCCACCTTTCAAAGCAGAGAAAAACTCCCTTAAGGCTACTCTGGTTTGACAATCAATCACTCTGACAGACATTCTGTTGAGCGGGTGACATGTTGCTTCTTTCTTTGCTCTTTCTGTCTGTGCACATACTGTATATCCAACTGCTCATGTGTTAGGAAATTGGTTGAGTCACTCCAGTCCTGTTGTTGTAGTGTTTGTGTAGGTAAAACACGTGGGCTATGAGCAGTATCTAGTGCTGCGTCTTATTAGTAGATATGTAGGGCGTGTATTTAGACACTATTTTGAACAACCACAAGAGGGCAGCAGTCCCACGCTCCGCTTCCCACCACACGCTGCAGATGCAGGGTATAATATATGTCACATTCAGCAATAAAATCAAGTTTTAATGAATATTAAATAAGGGTGTCGAACATGTCAAAAATAATTGGAAAAACACTGTCTATTTAGTAAGCCAGGCCACGTCTCAAACTTATTTAGAATATTGCTTTTTGTAAATTTAGTGTGCAAGCTCAGTTTTACTACACGCCTGCAATTATTTAAAAAAGAAAAAGCATTTTATCGACCGTGTGACGGATTACAATTACAATGACTAAACCTAAGTAAATCTCTGTGATTCTTTTAGAACTTGTTAAATGCCACAGAACTTTCAAAACTCTGGCATTGCACGACACGATCTTTCTCTCCAGTTGCCGGGGAACATGCGACTGAGAGTCACGATCAATAGGCCGTGCCTCTCTTTTCTCTTCAGTATGTAGTACAGCACGCATGGGCTCTGTGGATGACTAACAGATGCCCCCTACTCCTCCAGAGAGAGATAGAAACAGAGCGATATGAAAGACACAGATAAGAGGGAGACTCATTAAAAGCCACTGGGATTATATATAGAGTGCTGCTGGAGATCCGTCTGAGATGACGAAAAAGGGGAATATTAGAAAAGAAAGTTAGAGAGGACAGTGTGAAAGAGGGCCGATGGGAAGTGAGACGGGCATATTGGTGGTGAGATGGGCGGTGAGATGGGGAATATAGATGATAAGATGGCAATGAGCCATAAGGCGATGGACTGCGAGACGAGGGGAAGATGGAAAGTAATACGGGGGAGATAAACAGAGTGGTAATCCAGCAGCAAATGGGCGGCTTCCTGTGAGGTTTGTGGAGAGAAATGGGTCTATCCGGACACCAGACCAAACAGAAACAGGAGAGAATTAATAGCCCGTTCAGAATTTACGGCTAACCACAAGGTTAAAGCAATAATACATGCGTTACAGTCATTTAAAGAAAGTAAGAGGTGGCCATGTTCAAAAAGTAGTTACATTTATTCATAATCATCCAAAATAAAAATCATAACTCTAAATAATATAGTTAATTAGCATATCCGTAGGGAGTTTATGGTCATCAAGCAACACAGCAACTAATAATAATGAAATTAATCTGCAATCAAAATCGGTACTTTCTGGCTTTGACTGATCCAATCAGAGCTAATCAACAGTGTGACTATTTACCTGAAGCATCCCCTGAGAAGTACATGTTCATTGCTCTTTTATGATGGTTACTAGTCAAATGACATGCAGATATATGCAGAAATATCTCATCTTTTGCAGCAAGTTTTTAAAATTATTTTTCTTTTTTTCTTTTTTAATTTCCAAATCTTTTTCTTCATTGATTTAATCAATCATTAGCTTTTTATTAACTCACAAAGCTAGTTTGGGAAACTCTAATTTTATTTTAGAAAACAATGCATTAAACAAAAGTCAATTTTAAATACATTTGTGAATTAATATTAAAATAAAAATTTATATTGATTTAAAGTTAAACTTAAATTAAACTAAATTAATAAGCTAAACTTCTTCTAAATGGGGACAATTAAAATAAATAAATGTACATTTTAAATATGAAAAATTACATTTTTCAGTATGTTTATAGATTATTTATGCATCATCTGAATAAGCCTATTTAAAGCTAAATAAATAAGATTTCCATTGATGTATGGTTTGTTAGGATAGGACAATATTTGGCTGAGACAATTTGAACATCTGGAATTTGGAATCTGAGGTTGCAAAAATATCAAAATTGCATTTTAAGTTGTCCAAATGAAGTTCTTAGCAATGCATAGTACTACTCAAAATTAAATTTGATATATTTATGGTAGTAAATT